>JAFBJU010001075.1:233847-833847 GCA_016785305.1 Colistium nudipinnis
CACACACACACACACACACACACACACACACACACACACACACACACACACACACACACACACACACACACGTACGTCCAGTGCTGACCTTCACTTCCTGTCAGACAGCGACACCCCCTTTGGAGAGAAAGCATCCGTCTCCACCACGTCCCCTGCAGAATTGTCTCACCCCTCTCGGTTCACCTCATTGTTCTTGTTTCACACTTGAACATGGCCACTAGGGACCCCGGCTTAAAAAAGACGGAAGGCTTGTGAACAGGTGCGCTGTTCCTTAAAAAGAAACACAAATTCCTTGACATATAACAATAACAGATCTGGCTATTCTTATACTATCAATAACAGTTTGTGCATCTATCCAACATTGAGAATTACTTTTTTTTATTCCAATTTAAATCTAAACAGCTGTTGAATTACTTTCCAACATTATCTTTCTTCAAAATACCAATATGACAAGTTGTAAAAAATGTTGCGGGTTATCAACTGTACAATCAAGGCCCTGCCACTCAATATGACATTATTGTCCCTCTAATATTTCTCAATGCATCTGTAAAGAGTTTATTCTCGGTTGGGCTTATTCAACAGATTCCCTGTTCTCCCTCCTTTCCCACCATGTTCAAGTAAGTCAAAAGCCATGATGTATCATCTTCACTGTATGTACACAATGTGTCTGGTATGAATGGGTGTGTTTTTTTGTTTTTGTTTCTATGCCTGCATCTGGTTTACCCATCAGAGTCCCAGCGTCATGTCCCTGACCTTGTGGGGGCACGGCACGGCAAAGCTATGTGTGTGACTTGTTTCCGCCCATGGCAGTGGTCTGACATCACCCGAGGTGAGGTGTTCAGGTTGGAGTGAGGTGCTGGGGGGCCGGTGGGGGGAAGTTGGGGGCTATCCACAGGCTATCCCGGGGGGAGACTGCAAATTTATCTGGGTGCTTCGAGAACAGATTTGAACAAGCTTTTAATGACATGCTGTGGATGTCCGTGAACCAGAATTCAACAGCGACAGCACATACCCTGCGTGGGTCGTCACGCATTGGTCAGATGTTAAAATCTGCGTGCTGTGTTCCACTCTCATTTCTTCCTCCAACACATGCACCTCTTCCTCTCATTGCCGCCAAAGGGGCCGCACGCTGTGGCCGGTGATTAAAGCCGAGTGTTTACGGTCCTCTCATATTAACAGGTGTGTTAAACAGCATGGGGTAACAAGCATTTTCAAAAAGCCCAAGATTGCGTGGACGCCATCAGCATGAAGGTCATTTCCAAACTTTGTCAAGTTCAAAGTGGAATCGGAAAATGCACCACCATGCAAATCAGAGAGAGGAGGATGAGAACACCGTTTATGTTTTTTAATATGAGAAATATGTATGTGGCCACGTCTCTAATGCGCTACTCAAAACCTGTGTCGTGTTTGTCAATATGCAGGTAAATTAGGAATGGCGCTCCATGTTTGAGACTGTTTAAATCTGCATGTGTATCTTTGCGAGTGTGTGCTCTTGTGTGAGGGTGTGTCATGGGTGTGCGTGCACATGTGTGTAATGAGAACCAAATGGTGGTGCGTGTGAGTGCATGGCTTCTCTCCCCCCATCTCTAATCAGACAGCCCCCAGGAGTATGGTGTGAGCGTGGACTCGGGGCTTAGAGCGCCGAGCTGCTACATAAATCAGCTCTGCCAGTGGATACATGCGGACTCCACTAACCTGCCTGATGGAGTTATGAAACGTTGTAAGCTGTTGTGCTCTGGTCACTTTACAGGCTGGGGGGTGGGTCGTTCTTATTTTGGTCCTGGATCATGATTAAAGGTGTGAAACGAGGTGTGAAGCCGCAGGAATAATGGCAGTGTCGAATGACTTGACCACGCTGAGGCCCGGTGTGGTCTGGGTAGGAGGTCTCAAACGACAAGGCCAGGTCTCGTCCAAAGAGGAATAATTTATGCTGTATGCTCCTTTGCTCACACTAGATTCCCAGCTACGTAACTACAGCCATCCCATAATGTATATCTCCACTCTTCTCCCCGCAAAGTTCCCCTCGCCCCCTCTCTCCAAGTCTTCCCTCTCCGCTCTCTGTTTCAAACTTCATTCCCCGCAGGAGGTGGCCTTTCCCCGTCCTTCATCTCTCCATCTACTCCCTTTCTTTTCTCTCTCACATCTGGTCAGGCAGCTGTGGCTGGCCAGGGTTCAGTGGGGTGGGAAGGTGTGGAGGGGGGGGTGGGGGGGGTTGGTGCTGGTGCTGGTTGAGTTTTGAGTAGGCTATCAATTGCAAAGCCCAGGGCACAGTAAAAGGAATAAAAAAAAAGAAAAAAAGATTTGACTCAAAATGTGCTCAGTAAAAAAAAAAAAAAGGAAAGTTTGAACCAAATCTCCTCAGTTTCTCTCAGTCTATCTATCACACTGTCTCCCTGTGCACTATTAAACTCTATTAAAGAGAGCAGAAGTGCAGGGAGAAGGGGTGGAAGGGAGGCTGGGGCTTTAGGGAGAAGCGGGGGAAGAAAGGGGGGAGGGTGGTGAGGGCAAAGATTTCAATATCTTATTTCCACATCTTAAATGCATTAATTTATCATACCCCGGGACTCTTGGCGTTGGGAGGAAAAAAAAAGAGGAGGAAGGGATAAGAGGAGGGAGCGGGAGAGGGGCGAGGGGTTCTTATGACATTTTCATTGTGGAATCTTGTTTCTATTGTTTCTGTGGTCAACATTTTGCCCAAAGATTCCACATGCCATCGTGGCCACACAGGCTCCGAGCTGCTAAACGCTCACAGATGCTATTACACACTTTGCGCAAATGCAGATGACTGACTTCCTGTCAGGCCGAGGTGCTTTTTCTTTTTTTTTCTTTTCCTCCGACAATATGCCAATGTCAGCAAGTGATTTATCGCTCACTCATTGTCTTCCACATTCCAGGATGTCATCTGCGCTACCTTGATGCCAACGAGGCTGTCTTTGCCGATCCCCGCCCCGAGTGCCAGCTCTTGTGCACTCGAGTGCGCGACCTCCGAGTTCAAGTTGGGACGAGAGCCTCCTCTGGGCGAGAGTGAACTCCTCGCCGTGGTCTCACGTGACTCTAAACATATGCTAAGTCACCCTGAGAATGGAACAAAAGCTCCACTTTCAGTTGCATGCACTTCCTTCCACATCATTTTATGGCCAGTTTCGGAGCACAGGGAGCCAAAGCAGAGAGGGGTAGATGGTCAGAGTGAGGGGGCAGAAACGGAGATGAACCTCAGATATTCAGGGGTAGTGTGTAGGAACTGTGGGATGGGACGGAGCCAGTGTTCAGGTGTGTGTGTGTGCGTGTGCGCGTGTGCATGTGCGTGCATGTATGTGAGTATCCTTGTGGTGTGTGTATTATGTTTTCTGAATGCATGCATCTGTGTGTGCATGTGTGTGTGTGTGGTGCCGGGGTACTCGGGAAGGTGAACTCATGCTCCCCTCGGTACAGGAAGCCCCTGATTAGTGCTAACGAGAGTTGCAGACCATATTAATGCAACCACACACCTCTCCCCTCCCTCCCTCTGCCTTTTTCTCTGTCGATCCTGCCATCTGCACTCTCTACACTCTCTGCCAGACATCATAAACCCACTGCCGAGTGCCGAGATACACACCAGAGCACCGGGGGGGGGGGGGCCTGCCGGGGGCTGCCGCGCACTCGGCCCCCTCCTCCACATTCATTCCCTCGATAACATATTTCTCTAACAAACGCATGGTGGAACATGCATACCATACGCATACACGCGCGCACACGGAAACACGCATGCAGCAGAGGAATATTATACCATTGGACAGATAATGGAGTTCACAGCACAAACATTTACACACCTAAACAAACACAGTAAGAGTCCAGTTAAATTACACAGGCGCAAAGCATTCACGACTGCACGGAAACATCGATGTTTTTTTTTCTTCAATTTCCAGCAAACCTAATTTGTACAGAAAAGGGACTTAGATCGGAGATGAAAGATAAAGAGCGAGTGTGAGGTTGGAGAGTTGAGGGGAGAGAGAGAGAAGATGGAAAAAAAGGGGGTCCGCTGGTGTGCAAGTCTTATTAAATGTTAGTGCAGATGGACAGACAGGGCGTTTTCCTACTGGGACACGGATACCCTCTCCTCTATTCTTTTGACTCCCACCCACACATTAACATGTGTTTCACATTCGAAGCGGAGATGTGCAAACCGACGGCCAAACACTCGGCGTGACTGGCAGGCCCGCTCTCTCACACTCTCCATCAGTCGCTGTAGTCGTATGGATGAACTTACAGCACGGCGCTATGTCTTTCTGTGCGAGATTCTTTTACGAGTGTGTTTGAGTTCGTAAAAATGAGATCACGTTGCATACATCTGTTCTATAATGAGGAAATAACATCCCAGCTGAGGCTTATTGATGTGAGCTAGGTGGAAATGGGGGAAATTAGAACTCACTTTGCTGTGTAAAGTTGTTTTGTTAAGTTTCAGCTCAAAGACTTGCATGTACTGACGATGAGTATTTGTCGTCCTGCTTATCAGTTGCATCTGTAAGGGACACGTTCAGTCTGTTACTGATTTGAAGTGTATCCTTTAGGTCAGAACAATACCAAGAGCTGCTTATAAATAGAAACTGCAACAGGATTGTTTCTTTGGCTATCACAGTGTGACAGGGAGTGTTTCATCTCAAACGCTACACACTAGTGATTCAGGCTAAACTAAGCTTGAGGTTTCAGCTTAGAGCATAAAGTCAATCATTTCGAATTAATTCATAAATCTGGCAAAACGAAAATACCAAACGATTGTCTTTCATAAATAAAAAGCGACGGCCAATTAAATGATTTATTTAATTCATTAATTATGAATTATCAATCTGACTGGGGGAAAAAAGAACAGACTGGTTACGCAGGTGCACATGTATACGTCTCCGTGTGGTAGGGGGCAACTGTTGTTTGATCGCATTCAGCGGAGATGAAGCGAGCGGATGGGGAGCAGACATACACACAAACATAAATACACACACACACACACACACACACACACACACACACAAACACACACACACACACCACACACACACACACACACACACACACACACACACACACACACACACACACACACACACACACACTTGAAAGAGAGAGTTAGATAATGGGGAGACTGCATGAGGAAACACATGGCATTATACGTCTGTGAGTCAGAGAGGGCAGGTAGTGTCAGCGAACACACACACACACGCGCACACTCAAACACAGCTACAGATGAGACAGGGGTGAGGAGTGGGTAGTGGGCTGGAGACAAAGGCCGAGACGGAGGGGCCGGTGGAAGGGTTTGGTGGGATGGGGTGGGGGTGACTAGCTTTCTAGTTTACCCAGCTGGGAGACCCAGACAGAGGCCTGATGTCACCTACTGTACCCTAACCCTCCCTGCTCCCCTACTTCCTGTCCCTGTTGGAGTGATGTCACAGGCCAGCTGGGGATGTCACGTCCACACCCCTCCGTCCCCTTCAGGCTGTCCCCTCTCTCAACTTGGCTTCAATCACTGGCGTCCCACTGTGGCCGCGGACGGTCAGCGGAGCACGTACCGAACCCAGACAGAAAGGCAACGCGCAGAGGCTCGCATATTCACATGCAGGTCTGCTATGCCGTACAAATAAACCAAGTCAATTATACAAGAAAGGCAGAGCCGAGGGGGTGACGGAATGATAATAATGACAGCAACTTAACATACGATGTGAATCCATGTAACAGAAAAGTTCCTTTTGTCTTTACTTTAATTCCAGAAATTGCAGTGAATCCAGCAACTTTACCAGCCTTTGCTCGGAAAACTCTGCTTACCAAAACTGCTTCTATCTTCTACCAGCATGACTGCTGCAGTATCAAGACCGGAGAAAAGTGAAGTGAAAGATTACAAGAGCTCGCAAACATGTGCAACCAATGTGGGCCCCCCTCAAACTATTTAGCAAACATGAGCAAAACCTTTTTATGAATATGAAATAGAAAAAACAACATTTGGGATATTCTCCTCACAACTACTTGTAATTTGTCTTTCTTACTACTCCACTGATTACATGTTGTGAATTGTTTCACTGAAGAACTGGGCTCAATAAGATTATTTAGAATTTTTACATTACCTTAATAAATTAAACATATGATAAACGCAAACGCTCTGGTCTCAAATCAAGAGTCAATATATATCAAAAGCCATCATTTCCATGGTCAAGTGTGAACTTACAATTCAAACTTTCAAGATTTGAGTCATTGAAGTCAATAAAATCTTTGGTGAATTTTAACTTTTAATCTATATCTGCCTTTAAGGTAAAGAACAGCTGCTTTTAAAAGCAATTTTGTAAGATGTTTTATTTCCTGGGAAATCATGTAAGTGCAAATCTACATAACGTCGAGTAAATTCATTACAAAAAAATCTCCTTGCAAGGGAAATGAAGGAGTTGTCCCAAAATATTATTTTGAAGAAAGGCATATGGCAGTTTTGATTTTAGGAAAATGTCACTTATTCACAAGGCCAATCAGTTTAATATGGGTAGCGCTGACTCCTATGGAGGCTTATTATAAAAATTGTATTTGAAAGCCAAGAAGGAATGTAGGTCAGAAAAGTACACGATTGAGTTTGCCAGCTAAATCATGTCTGTTGACATTTTAATGTGTTCAAATAAGTAATAAAATAAAATAAAATAAATATAAATATTATGAAGTCTTTAACTTCAATGTGCTCAAAACCAGGCCAATAAAGATGTTTCTGTCTTGTCCATTCCTGCCTCTCATTAACTTCAAAGGCCACAGAAAAATTCAGAGGGAAATTTCCCTTATTCATTCCCCTGCACATTTACACATACACGCACGCACACACACACAGTGCACACACTCTGTTACGTGCAGGCTGACAGGACCCCCCTCATAGAAACTCAACACCACAATCTTCCTCCCTTTAGGCATCCCTTCTCCCCTGCCCTGAACCCACCCTGTCCCCTGCTGGCCACTGTCCTTAAGAAAACACGCGCACACACACACACACACACACACACACACACACACACACACACACACACACACACACACACACACACACACACAGTACCCGCCTCTATTACACAAGCACACTGCCCCACACACACTACACAAACACTCTCTGAACTTTAATATCGGATTATATTTCAGTGATGCACATGCGACATACACACAAACACACACGCGCACTTTGTGCCGGCCCCTTCTGAAAACACACACATCCTTTCACTTTCTTTGATGGATCAGGAAAAGCTCGCACAAACATATAAACAGAGGCTCCATCTGAAACCCCTATTGCATCTGTATGCTTTTCCTAGAGCTTTGGTTCAGAGTGTTTCAGGACCTGACGTATCCAGAGGCTCCGCCCCCCCCCCCCCCCCCCCCCCCCCCCCCCCCCCTCACCTGCCCCCCCCCCCCCCCCCCCCCCAACCCCGCGCTTTCTCTCTCCCAGCTCAGGCCCTACCTGATTGTCTGCTTGTTTTCCCTGGCGGCTCCCAGCTTCCGTTCCCAGGCTGGGAGGTGGGGACGCGGCCTACTACACATACTTTCCACCCGTAAAGACTGGGGGACTGTGACGGTCCCTCCTGTCCACAGGCCCTACAGGAAGCTCTTGTGTGACATAAGAGTGGGGGACATGTCCCCGCTGCTGCCCACCCACTCCAGACAACTCAAAGTGAGGAGTGCCAAAGATGCCCAATGGGATTATGCCAAAGCCAGTGGGATTTATCCTCCTGACACCATGCGCATTTGCAACAAATTCCAAGGAATCTTTCCAAAAAAATTGATGAGATATTCCAATTTGAACAACAACATGCAACACAACATTATAATCTATAGAGCTGGACAGAAATCTGAGATATGCAGTTGGATTGAGAAGTTCAAATAATTAGTGAGTGGAGAAAAAGGGGCGAAAAACATCATCATCGGGGAGGAAAAAGAGGACAT
Organism: Colistium nudipinnis; assembly: GCA_016785305.1. Classification (NCBI taxonomy): domain Eukaryota; kingdom Metazoa; phylum Chordata; class Actinopteri; order Pleuronectiformes; family Rhombosoleidae; genus Colistium; species Colistium nudipinnis. The sequence goes on from JAFBJU010001075.1 coordinate 241,771, forward strand.
CTAAAATATCAAATATAGAATATCAGTAGTAAAGTAACACTTTAACAAAAAAGGTATTCTTTTTTCCTTCTGTGGTGCACCTGCAGGTCTCTATTCTCCACCTTTTCCCATTCGAGACTTCCTGCTCCCATAGAGGGACTCTTCTCTGAGTCAACATGGCCCCTGTGATCGGTACGAATGACTCTCATTATGTGGTAATTCTGTAATTACATGACGCAAAGTGCTACCCTGCAGCAGTACGCAGCAACTTCTATCACTTTCAGTAACGCTCACACCCACCGGTCTGCAAAAACTTGCTACACATTTGTAAAGAGCCCCCCCCCCCCACCCAGTTGTTTGCCACTGGGTTTTTTTTCCCCTCCATGCTCGGGGCTGAGCCATTCTGTCACTGTTGAGTGTTCGGTGCAGGCAGACATGGAGGTGAACCCAAACAATGACTGCGAGACTCTCACGTTAGATTAGTCGTGTTTTATATGAGCTGAGTGCTACGGTAATCCACCCAGATCACATAATGGTAATTTGGTACCCATTTCCTCGTTCAACATGCTTTTATGTAGGCCCAGTAATCATCTGCAGAGAACTTGAACTATATGTTCTACTGCTAAAGCCCAAAACCATCTGTACAGGCCAATAAAAAGACAAGTAAGGACTTGTTATTAGACATTAGGACTTCTTTGCCATGCCATGGGTATAAGCACGGCACAGAATAATCAGATTTCTCCAGAATTTGACCGCCGGTTTGTCTCGGCTCAGATCTGTTTCTAGTGGTGAGTTTGGAGGAAAAACAGACACTTTCTCTTTCCTGCAGACGCTGCTTTAAAGTCAGAGTGACTTTTGCAAAACATAGTTCGGTAATAACACTTAAGGGCTGAATGATATCATTCGGCACTGGACCTGTAATTCTAAGCATACAAAAAACAAAAAAAAACACTACAACACAAATCCTGGGAACTGGGATGATTAACTGCTGATAAATGTGAACCACATATGAATTTGAGGGTGAGAAATGCTGTGATAAATGGATATTACGGTTAGCCCGATAAGAGAGCTCCCATTTCATGACACAGCCACAATGATGTGCGGCTTGACGAGGTGCAGTGATGGGTCATCAGCTGTTACACCTCTACTACTGTGAAAAAACTCCCTCAGTGGTAACAAACATGCCTACAGAGTCAATACGTACCTTATGTATCTTCTCATTTGGGTATCAGGTTATTTGGTCTGCGTGTGTGAGTGAGAGTGTGAGTGCATTGTGTGCCACCCATACTCCTGGGGATGGAGGAGTGGGAGATAGGTGTATTTAAAAAAAAGAAGTTATGATGAGTAATGCAGCAACTAGAGGCATTAAAGGCTATAGACAGGTGAAGACAGGGATTCCGTAAACTACCCTGAAAGTTAAATGAATGCATGGTAAAACCTCATAAAGCGGAAGTAAAACCAAAAAGGAAAGCCTGGCAGGCTAAGTTTACTCAGAAGACACCCAGTATCTTTCTCCACATCCTGAAAACAGACAAAAAGCAATTTCCCCAGCCTCCACCTCTAACCCGGACTTCTATCCTACCACATTGACCCAGACCTGTTGACCCTGGACCAAGGTTGCTATCCTGCATGTCCATAAACACTCACAAAGGGAAAACATACGCGTGAATAAACAAATCAAGAGATTGAAAGAAATGTTGCAAGAAAATCGCAAGAAATGATGCCATACATTTCTCTAGGGATTTTCTTTTCAAAACTCATTGCTCTACATTGCTCTTAACCAGGGGTGTCCAAACTTTTTGGCTGAAGTGCCAAAACAGTGACGGGCCGTACTCTCATTCTCCCAGATGGCCCGCGGGCCTTAGTTTGGACACCCTTGCTCTATACCAAGAGCATCATACATGGCATCTCACAGGTAAATACTTGTAAAAACTCTGGAAGCTTTTTGCTGTTTTGGGCTATAATCTATGTGTATTTATTTATAGCAAATTGGTTACAGCTAAATTAGATTGCAACCAGCATTTAATAGTATTCTACTGTAACTTGTGATGGTTTGATCAAATCTGTACAAAAAAAAAACAAGTATAATAAAATGCGCCAACTAAAATAATCAATGCATGTAAATGATGTAAATTATTCACTGGAAAAACATTACAAAACTATATAGGAAAGCGGAGATCCATCCGTAGTATGTTTACAGAAAGTAGATGGGAAGAACAACACGAGGCAAGGCCAAGTAAAAAGTAACATCTGGACAATGAGAATCAGGTCAAATAGACACCGATTTTAAAACTCTGATTGCATCCTCCCTTTTTGCTATTTTTAGAGGGCATGAATGAACTAATAAGGCTGTGAATAAGTGGACTAATCCTGATTGAATTACATGGTAAACTCACTCGTTGGGTATCCAGAGCTAAGACAGTATCCTCTGTGTACCCTCCGCTCAGAGCAGGAAGCTGCCAGCCTTTCTGAGATTAGGCCTGTTTCCTCTCTCCGCGCTGCACTCCCCGCGACCCTGCGGCCCCGTGGCCTCATAACCTTCCTCCCAGTGTGTGTGGCAGACACACACCGTGGGCGGAGGAGTGTGCCAGCTGGTGTGCGACACGTACGCATGCACATTAGCGCGCCGCTCGTCACTAAATCATTCCTCCAAAAAAAAAAAAAAAATGTCATAAGTTAAATTCAAAAACAATATGGCCTTTCCTGGCACAGGATCGGAATGCTGAACTGTTCAGCAGACACAACACACGTCACGTATGACAATACTGTATCCATACACAGCACCGGCACCCCTCGTCAACCCCCCCCTAACAATTTGTGGCAGTAATGTATCCCTCTCACCAACATTTACAAGCCATAATGTGAAGCACCTGTGGCCATGGAGGGGCAAAATGAGGGCAACAGGACAGAATCTGTGACAAATCTTCTGTGGCAGGACACTAACGCACACGTCAATTCCCAATTGATCTCTGATAGGTCACAATTTCCTTTTACTTGCTTTAACTTGCTTTTTCTGTGAATGGCACGGTCTTCAGATTGGTCAGTTGGTCATGCTCTTTAGATGAACAATTATCAGATGGATTTAAATGATTATTAAAAACATATATTTTTAAATGCCTCCCAAACTATTCGATACATTTCTACATTTGGGGCATACATCAAGGGTGCCAAGAAGATGAATCCTACGGTCAAAAGCTTACTTTTCATCCTGCATGACCAGTGGGTCTAGAACGTCCACTACCAGTGAGAGTGCATAACTGAACAGCTACTAAACAGATTTACACAGCATTTTTCCAGACATTTATAGTTCCTGTATAATTTATATCCTATTGTATTTCATAACTCCCTGGGTTATCCTCTAGGGCTACCAACAGGTCCATACCTGTCCAACCCATCAGTAAATCACCTATCATTGAGTGTTCAATGTATGTTAATGTTGTAATCTTTTTAATTTCTCCTTTAGCTTTACAACCTAACAGAGCCTGCCCTTCTGGCTTTGGACTCCTAGGATTAAAACAGTAAAAATACTGTATCGGAATCCTGAAAACCTTCATCAGTACATTAGACCAGGAATAATCTAATCAAAAGCAGTGAGCAGTTTGACTCATAAATGAGCAAAATTAAAACAAACAAGCCAAGCACCACATGATAATACAGCAAGGAAGTTATGATGTGATAGCACTTCCTGTGAAGTGGTAGATGCAGAAGATTGCAGGGTTACAAAGAAACCAAATGTCCCACATGTACGAGGGTGTCGCAAGTCAAACATCTGACCGGATTAAAACCTTAAAGTGCCTGCGACTGTACACGGGTGCGTCAACTCACAATGACAACCGGAGGTCACGCTTGACACTCTTCAAAGTTCATGGCACTTGCTGTTAAATAGAGGGTGGGATTTCTTTCATCTGGCCGTGTTTGTGTGTGTGTGTGTGCGCTCGCGCGCGTGTGTACAGACACATTCTATTGAGGCCACATGTAACACCCAGGCGTTCGGCTTGCTATGAAAACAAGGGGTCATTAGTCGATGCGCAAGGCTGTAACCTGCAGCTCTCTGAGGTTTCAGGTCAGCTGCTTTCTATTAACTCAGGGGGTTTGACTCGGTGCAGAGTGAAAGCCTGTTAACCCCGGCCCAGTCACCAAGTTTAGATGCAAACACTGATGCTATTGATGGCCTTTTTGCGCTCTGATTCACTCAGAGGAAACCCTAAGTAGGGAGAGAGGTTGTGTGAACACAAATACACACTCAGAACAAACTAACCCTTTGACCCCGTGCCTCTTGCGGTATCATTAAAACCATAAAAACCTACTAAAATATCCCACTGTAAAATAATAGCGAACGCGGCTATTATTTTTAGTCAACCATGCAGCAGGCTTGTGCGTGTGGTTTCTGGAAACATCGCCTCTAATTATCAGTGAGGAGTCATGAGCAAAGTGAGCACAAACTCCTATTTAATTTGGCTAATTAAAGCCGGACTGTGATTGACTGGATTGCAGTAAGGGTATAATTGCACTTAGGAGCCCGTCACCACAGTGGTACCGCAGACGGTGCACACAACCCTGTGTTTTTTTGTGTATTAAGACTGTGCTACAAAGTTGAGGTGTGTGTCTCTTTGTTCATGTCCTGCGCTTGTGTACGTCCATTTTTCAGACTACTTTTAGGTCGCAATTTTCATTTGGATATGCTCCCACATGCCACCAGTCTCTTCCTTTGAGTGAAAGGGACCTATCTAAATATATCGGACTACACTCGCCACAAATGTCATTGAGAATGAAGGAAACCATAATTGACATATAGTAGTATAAGTAAGCAAGAACAGAAGTTAGAGCTACAGTGAAAGGATAAAGAAAGCAATACACTGGAGGTCACTGTAGGTCATTGAGCTCGCCGCTTAAAGTCTCCTTAAACAGCCTGCACTGTCAGTGAGTGACTGATCTTACGTGTTATAGAGAGGGACCACACGGTAAATAAACAAAACAAATCTATCTAAAATACAGTTTAGTTATAGGCTAGATCTACAGCCCTAAATAAAGTCCATTTACCAAAAGCCTTTAACAGCAGGTTAAGGCTGTGGAGCAGTTATGGATGAAAACAACACGACTATCACTTTCACACGGGGGACCAACAGCTGTCTCCTGTGTAAAAGACCTGCGTCTCGCTGACCCATGCGTGAACTCCAATCTCGTCCCGAGGTGGACCTCTAAATACCATGTCACCTGACGTCGTCCTTTGCTCCCATCATCAAAAAGATGATGAATGGAGTTCATCAAACAACAAAACTTCACTATGGGTGATAATAAGCATTTGACATTGGAGACAATGTATGGAGGACAGTCTCCTTTACGGATAAAAAGCTATTTCAACTAAGAGATTTTAACTGACCATGATAAAATACCAATACTTTGGTGGTAGAATGTGTACATAAGTGTTACAAGAAATTATATTTATTTGACTCTGTCTGGTCTTAATCTCACAAAATGCGGCTTTGAGCATTGCAATATGATTTAAATGCAGGGTGACACGGACATTTTTTCCACTGTCTTTACCCTACTGACTTCCACAAGCATTTTTTGCTTTAGTTTCCGTCAATACGGCAACCTATGTCGCACTTGTGCACGCACACGCAGACATAAACACACAAGCGCACGCCCAGACACACACACCTCACACCTGGTCTCCACCTTTAGTCTGTGGTTTCTTTGGCCGTCACTGTCTGAGATCCCAATGCCTCGCCTGGTGTTAATCAAAGACTTTATTTGATTCGGCTCCAGTTTACCGAGCGAGGAACATGTTCATTCAATGAATCGCCGGCCGCGGGGTAGAGCAGCATGTTTGATATGGAAATGAGCGCTGCTTCTTCCTCTCTGAGCTCCCACCAGTGCTCCCAATGGTAATTCCCCTTCTAATTTATCATTGTGAATCGATTCCAAATATTTCTTTTTTTATTTCTGTTTGCGGAAGGATGCCATCTGCAACGGATCAGAGGCTTGCAGGGAGCTGCAGAGAGTGTGTAACGGTGAGGTGTGAGCAAAGACCCGGGCTGAGAAGAAACACTTGAAGTCTTTGAGAAACTCTCTTATCTAGAGGTGACATGTTGATATGTGATCTGCTCAGACAGGGAAGCGAGTCAAAGCCCAAGGCGTGTGTGTCTCTGTGTGTGTGTGTGTGTGTTCATAGGATATGAGTCTGTATTAGTTCAATGATGGTTGTCCCTAATTTGCCTCCGTCTATGATGGAGATGGGACGCTTTATCAGCTCCACTGCCAGAACAGATAGTAATTTGTGACCACCCATGTCGTCAGCGCTCTCTGTGTGTTGGTGTGCTTTGTCTCAGGAAATATGTGTGCGTGTGTGTGCGCCCCAGCCACTAGACGATGCTCAAAATACGATTTGTCGATTCCCCCTCACGACTAAAAGACAGCAAGAGCTCTGTGCAAGGACGGCCAAGCTTAGCGACTCTGCTGGTGCCAGCTCGCCGAACGATTCTGCAAAGAATTTATTCTTGAAAACTATTAACTTAAAAAAAATAAAAATAATAAAATGAAACGACAGTTTTGATAAGTGCCAACCATGTGGTCAAATTAAATGTGCGTCGCTACAGTGATGTAAAGGGTTGGCTCTTGTTGTGGCCAGGGCACAATGACATCACACAGACTTTCAAGTTCCGAACACGGGAGGCCAGTGCCAGCCCAATTACTTTAAGTTTAGGCAGTGGCGTGCCATCAGTCAAGCAGTGCTTGACCTCCTAAAGCGAAAAACTATACAAAAATTAGGTAATTTGTCTAATACGATATAAGTGGAACTGATATCTCTCCATATAACTGATCGAAGACAAGCATTCTGTCCCATTAAGGATCTAATGTTGCAAAAGTAGCTTACTACAGCAGGCGGTTGTCTCTCTGTTGTTTTTGTCACTTTCCTGAGCGTGATTGTGTGGCTACAGCTACAGATCAGTGTACCTGTCAAGCCGCCCTGGACTCAGCTTTCACCAGTCTGAGATCAGGTATCTTACACACATTATTTTACCAGGTGCCGTGTGGAAACGGTGCTCAGGCATTGCAAAATGACCTCAGCGGTTTAGTCTTCCCAAGAGGCAGAAGTAGCAGATGAACAAGGAAAATACATTCATTCATCATCCTTGTGTAGGATCTACAGAAAGGCTGAGAGTAGGAGACAGAATACTGTCACACAAGAAGTATAAATGGTTCAGTGCTTAAGTTGTGTGTGTGTGCGTGGTGTGCGTGTGTGTGTGTGTGTGTGTGTGTTTGTGCGTGCGTGTAGCCAATGGGCATGAGTCAGAGAAAGAGCTAGAGGGTGTGGAATTGAGAATCAGGTGAGTGGAAGAGATGTTAGCAGTATACCAGTATATAATGAACTAGCAGCGGGATGAATTAACAAATTATTGTTGTTATTTTAATTAGTCAGGTGATGCACAGTGCAAAAATATGGGACTGCAATTTAATTTCCCCATCATCACTTGAAGTACAGCTGCGAGATAGATATATAGTAAAATGTCGAATTACGGTTGTTTTTCAGTGAATAAATTCTACTTCTCGACACACGACCAAGTCCCTGTACCCTCTGTAAGTATGCATGACACTCTGAGGCCATGGCTGATAGAACTGCTCTCGCATACACTGGCCCACCATCAGCCACAACCAGCAAAACAAAATCAATGATTATTTACTGCATCTACCTTTTAACCTACGGGATAAAGGACAATGTTTTCGCGACCTCCATAAAATGCACTGCTCTCAGGTGGTTAGATGGTGTTGGTTCACCTCACGTCTCAAAGTGTGACTGGGGTTTGGCCTTATTGCCTTAATATTTATTTAACTTACAAAAGCCATGGTGTGGTAAAATACCACAGCCTGCCCTATTTTTGTTCGTGAAAATATAAAAATGTATAATAACTTGAAGCTCAGTTGGTCAAACGCTTTATGGAACTGATCCGTGTAGTATGCTTAGAAGGTCATCCATGAACATGCTTACAGTTATTCTTGGCACAACTGTGAAAGGTTGCTTATCGAGGAACATAAACTTGGGTTGTTTAAGTCTTGTAGGGTTAATCCTTTTTTTTGACTTATGTTATTTAGATAGTTTAAGCCTTGCTTAATCTCAGTCTCCAATATTTCAACCGTCTATTCAAGGCCTGTGGAAGTTTTCCATCTATGGGTGAAATCAAAGTATGGCCTATTAACATCCACATTTTTAGCAAATTACCTCGAGGGATGGGCATGATTCACTAACAGGATGTCTTTTTGTTTTTTTTAATAAACCAATCTGCAGAAAACGTCTGCCTCATCAGGCCACCAGCCTCTTTTTTTTTCTGGAGCCAGATTGGTTCTTGAGAAGGGAAATCTACCCAGCCAGATACGAGAGCAACGTGACCAGGACAAGGGGTGGCGAGAGGCCGGTGGAGGGATGGAGGGATTGAGGGACGGAGGCGGGAAGCGAGAGGAGGGGTGGTGTTTGAAGTGGAAAGAGATCCTAGAACCATTTTATAGCCTTTCTCTTATGCCCCTTCTGCAGGGAGAAAGCGAAGGGGTGTCCTTTTTTCTTCTTTTTTTTTTCTCCAAACACATAAAGTTTGAAATTGTGATGATTTATAGAGAAAGGAAGAGAGGGAGAAAAAGAGAGAGCGGGGGCGTGGGCTAGGGGGTGGCAGGGGGGTTTAAACATGATGCAAACCATTTGGAGCTGGGAGTGGAGGTTGCCAGCACAGCCTGCTCTGTTTAAACTGGAGAGGAAGTGACCGTATATACAGCATGCCAGCAAACTCCCTCTTCCTCACTGTCTTTCTCTATCTCTTCTTTCTTTTCCAGCTCTCTCTCCCTCACTCTAACGCACACACGCCAAATCTGCGTTTCAGAAGCTCAAGGGAGTGTGTGAGCAGACGTACATACATACCAACAGCCGCAGAGGTCAAACGATGGCCATTGGTGAGAGAGAGTGTTTGTTATTGCAATATTATGTTTCTTTACATCACCGCCATCAGGCCCATCACCGTTATTATCGTTATTACTATTATTACAATCTGGAAGGCTGGGGGGCACACGGGAGAGCGGGAATAAAGGAGCGGCGAGCGGAGCAGAGAGCCAAGAAAGAGGGACTGAAGAATGAAAGACAGAGCGAGAGGGAGGAGGAGAGGTCAGTGTTTTCCCTCAACACCCCGTCCATGACTTAATCTTATTCCGCTCTACTGAGACCATCCCAGGAACAAGGATCTGTTGTGGAGGCAGGGAGAGAAAATGATGAACAGTGAGAGGGAGACGGTGGAGGGTGACGAGAAGGTGAGAAAGAAAAGGGGGCTATGGAGAGAAAGCTTTTTGTTACTGAACCTCACCTTAAAGCTTAATCATACATTTATTTCAACTTGGATCATATTTTTTTTTCCATTATTCCTATTGCTGCAAATACTGTCCTCCCCAAGTAAGATGAAATGGCCGCCGTTATTTAATTTTGTCATTAAATTTGTGTCAGATAATCCCATCTGAATATGTCCCAACTTCCCCATCCTATCTGCCGCTCTCCGACGTAGGTTGACTCTAACCGTCCCCATGAAAAAAAAAAAAAAAAAAACTTGGACTCAAATAATTGATAGTAAATTATTGAAATTCTGATTGCTTTATACCTTGACGAAAAAAAAAGAAAGAAAAAAAGATGAGCGTCAGTTGGCCCTGACTTGAATATATGAGATTACTGTGACACCGGTCTGTTGACAGAGGACATTCTTGGTACATGCTCACACAAAAACAGCCAAAGTGAAATGCTTAAAGTAGCGTTTTTTGTATTAAACCACACTGGAGGGAGCAGAAACACGAGCCAGATTAACTATAAGTCATGTCACGGTGTCCCTTTGTTCATTATCTTTGTGAGAGGGGAGACTCTCAAGGCCCATCTTATTCCTGTGCCAGAGACCCAATGGCAACTGCTGACACGAAACATAAAACACTCTAATCTGCAGCGCGCCGTTGTCTCGCAGGTCGACCACAGGTGAAACCCACGATAGGCATAAAATACCTCATGCGTACTATTAAAGGCGTTGAAAGACGTCGTTACTTATAGATTTCCTGACACGACTCAAGAGGTCAATCTTTTTAAAACCCACAGCAACGTGATTGCCCTGCTCTCCATCTTCCCAGGTTTGATTTGCTGCGCTCTCTGCGCACGGGCGGTTCCTGTGTATAGGGAGAGAGGTGACATTTTGCGTGCATTCAATTACTATATGACCTCACGCTGAAAGTTTTTCGATACTCTGGCTAAAGCGCTAAATTGCGCAATCTGCGCAATCTCCTGATGGCGCATGTTTATTAGGCAAGCGTGGTTCCAGGTGTCGGATTCTCTGTTCACATCCAACACATGCTCAGTGATTCATAAAGTTCTGGTATTGATAACGTGTTTTTCTTCGAAAAACAGCTGGCCAATCAGGGGTTATGGGGATGTAGGGCATGTAGGACATTTCACTATATATCTGCCTCGCAGCTTTCCTTCAAGTGATGATGGGGTTCCATTGCAGTTCCAGATTTCTGCACTTTGCACCATCTGACATTATTAATGAAAAATAACAATTCAACACAAAACTATTGCTAAAAGTTGTTATAAATCCGAATCCCTTGAAGTAACAGAGGCTACCTCTTTCATGCCTTTTCCGTCACATTATTTCCAATCATCTGTACTGTAATGGTTCCCAATCAACTATGAATTAAGCAAAATAAGTAATAATAGTCTCCACGCGCTTGTTTATTAATTTTTTTCAGAGCAAACGGAAATGCCACTTCTTTCTGTTGCGTATGCTTCGGCCTTGGTGAGCCCGTCTAGACCTCACGAAACCAGAGCACTGTGGTCTGCTGATGTCATCCTAAAAACACACTGTGCAACTAATTGGTTTATGATCACCTCCAAATTGGCTCCCAGTGGACTTTATCAAACTGAGAGACTTCCATGAGCGGCGAGATTGCTTGGCAGTTTGGAGGTTTGACAAGCCGCGCCACTCGTCCATTTTTAGTTCAGACAGAAAAGAAAAACCAAGCGCTAACGCAGCGAGCGCTCAATTCCACTAGTTCTGTTTTCTATATCCAAACGAATCCTTACGAGGAGGGTCATGTCATGAGACTCATTAAATGGCCGCTGGCGGGACCCATGGTCCTGGAGAATGCTTATTAAACTTAAATCGAAGCGATTGCTCGACATCAACAGTTCTAAAGCCACAAGTCAACATACATTTACTATTCAAAACACTAATATATTGATGTACTCCTATGTCCTTTTGTTGAGTTTGCACATGTACACTCTTCCACGAAACGCTCTCTACACAAAGAGGCACAGCGCAATCTGTTAATGCTTCCCAGTATGCAAACACACGCCCACATGTGTGTGCGTTTGAGTGCGCCCTTGTGTGTGTTGCTGGTGGCTCGGCTTCAGGATTGTGTCGAAGCTGTCCGTAATAAATGTGCCCAGGCGAGTGGGCCCAAAAAGATATATCACAAACAGGAGGGGAGGCCGAGTGGACAGGGGAGGGGGAGAGAGAGAGAGGAAGGACGGAGCAAGTGGGGGCGAAAGAGGGGAGTGGAATGGGAACAGAAACGATGAAGAGGAGAACGGAGATGGGCGAGAAAGGGGAGGATCGATTGGTGAGGAAAAAGAGAAGGGGGGTTGGACCGGGGGGCTGCTTTCTCCAGGGTCCCGCTATGTTTCCCATTATGTAAGCCCTGGTCACCGGCAGCATGCCAGCAGGCAAAATAAAAGAGTCTCTCTGGCTTGGCACGGCTCGTATTTTCCTATCCTCGGCGCGGGGTCAGGGAGGGGTCAGGCAGCTGGATGGGGCGCTGGGGGGATTGTGGGGTCTGGGCTGGCCTCCAAAACCCAGAAGGCCCAGGGTTCAAGTACCAGCTGAAAGCAATCAGGGGGAAATCTGGGAGTGCCACAGCTGCTCGCAGCAGCGTTGTTCTGTGGCTCGACTCGCTCTGGTCTCTCTCCGACTCTCTTGTCCCACTTTCCCCTCTACTTTGCATGTGTCCCCCTCCCCGGTCCTGTCCCGTTACTTTTCTTGACGGACATGAAAAAAGCGTACATACTTTAAGCATGAAGCCATTAGTATACGTACGCTGGTATGCATGTGTGCGTCGCGCGCACAAATCACAGTTGTGTTTGTGTGCAATCGTGTGTGTTTGTATGTGTGTGTGTGTGTGTGTGTGTGCGCGTGTCTTTGCGTATGTCTGGGAGTGCGAGTGTGTGTACGCGGGGTCACTGAAAAGACAAAAGGGATAAAAACGTGACAGATCTGCTTTAAACCATCTCAAATTGTACACTGTGACATTGCACGTGTGTTTGTCTGCTGCTGCTGCTTTACATATTACATCAGTGTGTTCGTGCGTCTTTGAAAACACAACTTCGGTCAGCACAGGAATGTAATGGGGCTGTAAAAAAAAACAAAAAAAAACTCTACGCTGCAGTTATTTTGCGTCGTGACTTGTCACTTTGAATACACGCTTTACATGCCTGCTGTACCCTGCAATGCAGAGAGCCCCAGTGTAAAATAAAGGATGAAAAGTATGTTGAAAGCCTGCGGGGTGAATTTCCCTGCTCTGGTTTGGGCCTGAGCTTCCTCTCAGAGGGTACAATTAATGCCAACAAATACAATATCATTCACAGGGATAACTTCCCCCCTTTGGAATTTTTTCAACAAGTCTTTCTTTCTTTTTTTTTTTACTTAGTATGACAGTCTGTGTCTACGGGGCACAGATAAAATATTGTTAACATTACACCCCAGCCAGCTTCACTCTGAAGCCAGTTAATATTAGTTTGACTGACTTGTGCGGTGTAATTAGGCTAATTTGTGGTCACCTGACTTTGTATTGATTTTCAATTTGTGCACTGCGAGTGGAAAATGTAGTTTCATTGTTTGGCAGCAGCGACGAGACGAGCTGTCAGAAGCGCAATTTACCCACACTTTCCTTCCTTCAAAAAAAAGAGAAATTATACTGAAAGTAAGGAGGTTGTGGGTCTGCTTAACTTCACCATCCCAGGTATGGTTAAAGCGAACGGTGCTCAAAAAAAAAAAACACACAGCTCAAGAGTCAACTGTGACACAGCAGTGTTGGACATTTAGCCCGCTGGGATAAACTTTTCTCGCACATCAACAAAACATTTCGAATAACTGAAGGCGAGGTGACGGATTAGGTTGCACGCTTCCTAAACGTGTTACAGACCCATGTAAACAACTCCCCCGTGTGCAATAAAGCTGCGTTGGCTAATTGCAGCAGCTAGACACCCCATTAAGGCGCCTTGTGTGGTTTTTCTTAGGCCTGGGCCTGACCTGTACGGACTAATGTATTAACACCATCTCATGAGAAACACCGGCTGTGTAAACCCTCATCAGCGGAGACATTTGCAACCCCAGCAGCTCTTTATCTCATAATGGGGGCCGGAGATAGTGCAGGGCATTTCAGCGGAGCCATTAAGCTTTGCATAATGTTTATGGCGGGTCATGGATCTCCGCTATGTCTTGGCTTAATGTGCGCGAAAGATTGTCTCCTGGCCCTGCTGTGTATCCACCGAGTTGGCACCGGTGCGCCTGCCAGAGAGAGGAAAAAAAATTAAAAAATGCCTCGTAGACAAGCCAGACTCACAACCCCATGTTATCATCTGTATTCCCCGTTCTGGTCTCTGGACTCCCTCAATACATGCCCCCCATCCAGACACCTGGGAGGCGGAGGGGCAGGGCTGGAGGAGGGAGGAAGGGAGACGGGGGAGGCAGACGGCTAGAGCAGCGGTATGATGGAGAGTGGCAAAAACAGAGGAAGTGATAGAGACAGAGAGCTGGTCAGCTGAGCAAGACCCCAGACACAACGCACACGCTCGCACGCACGCGTACACAACTTGTGCTCTAAGTAAAGAGGGGACCGACAGATAAGACTCGTGCCTGGGGCATGTGCCGGAGGAGACAGCTCCACTCGATCGATTCGTTCCCTCGCTCCGAGTGACAGAGGAACGGAGCGGGACTGGCTGTCGTCGGCCTGGCCCAGAGCAGGAAGTGTGCTGGGGATAAGGCGGCCATGTGGCAGGATGTTATGGATTTCTAATTAGAGCAATTCATCTGTCAGCAAGGGCGCGCTTTCACTGGAGCTTTCCCTGGCCCTGCACTCGCCATAATTCCATACTTCACACTCCAAAAACTCTACCCACAGTGTACACATACATTCCTCAGCCCCCCAGTCAACGGGAACATGCATATCCAGCGTACTTCAACTCGGACCGGCTACACCAGCGCAAATCATTCATCTACCGCTGCGCACACCGTGCGAACATGCATTATGGGAAGCTCGTTCTTCAGCGGCGCAAAAAGCCACGACCGAGATAAGGACTCGCGATTGCAGGAGGTGGAGATGCATGGAATGAAACCATGTGCCTGCACACATAAACACCAGAGAGCGCGCTGTTCGCTGGACAAAAACGTGAACGTGGAAGCTGGATGCGCCGGTGGACTTGGAGTACAGGGCAGAGACGGCCCCCCGGGGAACAGACCCTGCTATTGTCTTACACCAGATATCCTGCCGCCGCTCTTTGGTACAGGAGCTGATAATCATGCAAACAAACAGAGCAGAGCAGAGGTGTTTCTGAGGTGCGCGTCGGTGTCTGTGTTGAACAGAGAGCCAACACAGTAATCACCTGATAATGACATGATTGTTGGATAAAAATAACACAGCACAAATGAGTCATCTTCCCCGCAGAGCGGAGCAGCGTGACGCCCGCGATGAATCCGCACACCAAGCATTTGGGTGACGATTGTGACAATGTTGGGGACATGATATGTGGAACCTAACCAAGGGCTGAAACAATTATTCGGGCAGGTAATCTGACTCCATCCTCTATGTTCAGTACTTTTTAAGGTATCCTACTACCATGGGTCAAAACTCACTAGGAATTCACTAAACAGTACGTACAAATATACAACTCCGACAACATTTTTTTTTTTGCCTTTTAAAAAAAGAGAATGGGACAAAGAGTCAGCTCAAATATTTAAATGACTTTATACTCAAGCTTCAAGTGCATCAAAAGTGTCAACAAACTCCTCACACACACACACACACACACACACACACACACACACACACATTCACCACATTCGCCATTTCAACTTGTCCAAAACTGCTGGTGTCGCGCCTGATGCTTGGATCTTCAAGAGGTCCATCCTTCTCCTACTTATTCTTCCCAGCTATATTGTCACTGGTGGTGCTGATTGTTCACACCAGAACAAAGCGATCCCCGACATCACACATCATCTGGCTCAAAGAGTGGCATTATTGGTCAGTCTGTTGACCAGACGGCCCACAAGTCACTAAATTATCTGTCAAAAACATCAGAAAGACCGTCATGAAATGTTGTAGAGATTCATAATCTACAGAGGATACATTTACATTTGTATAATGTCCTACCGTGTGATCAAGTGCCACCAGCAGAGCAGACTAAATCTAATTAAACATATCTACATCTGATTGATGGACTGGGACAGAATTATATTCAGACTATGCTGACCCTCGGACTTTTCCTACAGTGCCACAGAGCAACTTGATGTTTTCGGTCACATAGGAAATATATATTTTTTTCTTCCCTTAACTTCTACACACATTATCAAAATTCTAACTTGCCCATTTGTTGATTGACGACTGAGTGGCCAGAGAACCAATGACATCACGTTTATCCATTTGCATTTACTTATAATTCGACAGAATCAAAAATAATACTGATCTTGGACCGATGAAAAATCCCCTCTGTACCTTTCTGTCTGTTTTTTCACTCAGACTTTCAGAAATGGAATTTGGAGAAACAGCCGCAAAGGGAGAAAAAGAATGATATGAAAGATGGAAATGGGGGAAGACAAAAGTCAACGGGCAAGAAATGAGGAAGAGAAAGGGGGTCAGTGAGAAAAAAGGGAACAATGGACAGTTAATAGGGATGACAAGAGGAGGGGTGATAAAGCAAATAAAAAAGAAAAAGGGTGTGAGAGAGAGAGAGAGAGAGAGAAAGAGAGAGCAGAGTGAGCCGGGTGGGGGTGCGGTGGGTGGAGGTGGAGAGGGGGCTTTGCAAGGCCGGGAACACAGAGCAGCGGCCGGGGGGATGTTTAGATAGGTGCAGGCTGCCACTAGGAAGTCCATGCTCCAGTATAAACAGGCCGCCACACAACCCAGCACTCCCAACTGTGGGAGAAATCTGCCCTGAGACGCAAAGAGTGGTGCTGGCCAGCAGAGCGAAGGAGGGAGGGAATGAGGGGGCGGGTAGTGGGAGGCAAGGGAGGACGGGTACACGGCCACTTTCAGATCCCCGCAGAATATATACACAGCTGAGTCTGGCCTCTGGGCCCGTTTCCTCTCTCCTCCTCGGCCGAGGTCCACGCGGGACTCTGAGGCCATTTTGGCCGCTCCCATCCCCATGTAATCCGTACTTCACGCACCCCGAGTATGAACACACACACACACGCACGCACGCACGCACGCACGCACGCACGCACGCACGCACGCAACACACACACACACACACACACACACACACACACACACACACACACACTCGCACGCACGCACGCACGCACGCACACACACACGCACACACGCACACACACGCACACACACAGAAGCGTACATTACACTAGACTCAAAGTTCTAACCACTGAACTCTGGCAACATCACAGCCTTACCTTGCCGTTAATTGATCCACTGACTACATGTTTATGCGAGAGGGGTCACAATGATCAGCTTGATATGCATTTCCCTTCAATTCCCTAAGTTTTGAGATCAGGATTCTATGTCGCATTGATCCACTCTTAATAATTTAATGTATTCGCATTATTTCCACCATAAGGTTAACCTGCTGTTTGGGTTTACGGTTCAATATCTTAAATGCAGCTTCAATGTTTATCTAGGGCAACACTGTTTTGGTCATTGTTCATATATGATAACAACAACAACACAGTGACATAGCGTAAGAATCGGTGTAAGCTGTCATTTTGGTAACCAGTTTAACCACACCACCAAAACCACTCCAATTGGCAAGTTTGTTCGCAGACGTTGTTTATTTACACATTGAGCGGTTACAGCACAACATTAGCTTGACTTTAGTGTTGTGTTTGAATGTAAATGCCCGACAACGAGGTTTTAGCTTTGATTTTGGTCTCCACCAATTCTCAGCGCCGGGCTCTTCAGGTTGTAATTGCTCCACTGTGAGCATCAGCAAGTCCCTGTGACCGTGTTTGTCTGCTGGTTTGGAGCTTTTCTGTGTGAAAACGTCTGCCAACGGCCTTCATAAAAGATTTTATGAGAACAGTAAACTTGTGGACTGGACAGCTGAATAATGAACTAAACCACAGTATGACTCTCGGTCAGGCCAAGCCGATCTGCAAGTTTGGATGATAAGGTCCATCGTAGCAACCTCCCTCACATTGTCACGTTGTTTTAGTAAAACACCAGTTACAGCTATTTCTTCGACTAAGTGTAATGCTAACCCTCCCAATTAAGTGCGGTTATATCTCCGACCTGAACAGGGGAAAAGAAGAATCTACTTAAGGGGGAGTTTCATCATTTTTCTGTTCTGATATGTCAATATGCAGCAGTTTTAGAATATAAAAATAAAAAACAAAAACCCACACATGCGCTTCTCGAATGACCACTTTAACACACCAGCGGTCTCTCACGCACGCACACACGCACGTCTTGTGGATTTTGTGCTACGCCGAGGACTTTCAGGGGAAATTCCTTTGAACATGAAACCCGGTGGAAATAGGGACGATAAGTGAGGGGAAACATTCAAACATTCCACGAGAACCAGCGCAAAGGCAAACCCCCCTCCGTCACGTCGCCAACGACTTCCAACTGACATCATGTCCTGCTCGGTGTCATGTTCCCATTTCCACATCACCTGCACAAGAGCAGGCGCACGGCTCCAGTCACGCTCATGTACAAACGCACACACGCACAGACTGCACAGTTGTAGTCCATCTGCACCTGGCTCAGACACCTCTGAGCTTAGTGAGGAGAAAGGCCAGTCTCCCCATGTTTAGTCTGCTCTGCTGGCCTTTCCCTGTGACAAGACCCATGAGGGGCAGAGGAGTAACCGAGGAGACGCACGGTGTCGTGATAGATGCACAACTCCTCCCGTGCAGACATGCGTTCGGTGAATATTTACCCCGTCTCTGTCACTGTGATATACTGTAGGTATTATTAGGCTGGAAAAAAAAGAACAAGAGTCTCGTTTCGGGGGTTTGTTTTTTCTACCCATAGTATATAACTGCATCCACTGCACATAAAGCAGGGAGCTCGAGGAGAATCCGTACCTCTGGAATGACCGGTTTCAACTCTTCAAGTCGATTCTAACCAACAGAACTATATTTTTATAACCTCCAAATGTGTGCCGGAGAGTTGGCTTCCTGATCAAGTTCTACCATTTGTGGGCTGCGTGCAAACAATAAATGTGAAGTTCCTTTCGTCAGACCCCCCTTGCCGGCTTTTTATTTTATTACATACAAAAATCATTTGACTTTTTTGAAACAACATTAGCATCCTTATAAGAGAGGTGCCACTACTGCCCTGTTGGTGAGAGGCAATTCTGCATCTGGTCCATTAGGTCAGCGTAGGCCCTTAGGGGTTGAATTTATACCCAAGATGAATGTTTGAAAGCATTGGATGAAAAATTGGCTAATGCCCCCGAGGAAAGGGTGAGCCATTCAAAAGTTGATTTTTAACACTTCTAAAGGAGGAGAAAAGATCAGGGTTTTTATGTGAGCATACTTTTAAAGATTTAAATGTTCGACACAGAGATACAGGACTAACACTTGGAAGTGGGGTCGAAAACGTTTACTCAAGGAAAAACATTTCACTCAGTGTAAAGTGACTTGGTGTCTTCAGAAGCCGGGCCAAGCTGTCTTAGGACTTTAATTGAAACACCTGTACACCTGCATGTGTGCAACAATTCAATTCGGCCAATCATGTGGCAGCAATGCAGGGCAAAAAATCCTGCACATACAGGAGGTAGGAGACGCATGTTGACATCTAGCATGAGAATGCAGAAAAGCACATTAGAATGAAGAAAAAACATGACCTCGAGTGACTGTGATTGTGGCACGATGGTCGATGCCAGATAGGCTGGTTTGTGTTTCAGAAACTACTGAGCTCCTCAGAATGGCATGAACAACGCTCTTGAGAGTTTCTCAGAAAAACACACAATAACAACCATCGAGTTCTGCACTTCTGCAGATGGAAATGCCTTGTTGATGAGAGGTCAGAAATACTACGCTACGCCGGATAACCAAAAGCTTATCTGCTTCTCTGCAACAACAGTCTACAAATACAAGTCAAGGAAAAAAAAATCCCTGTCAGCCACACCATCCCTTCATGGAAACAATTTACCATATTCCAATGGCTGCCACTAGCATGATAATAACAAGCTGGCCATGGCGTACGTGTTTGCTTGCTTGGCTCCTGAACGCCGTGTTTCTTTAATTTTATTTGCATACTGTATTTTTGTTTTTGTACTTTGCAACAAGGCCGCGCACTGCTTCACCTTCTTTTGGGAATGTACTTTTAGCACTGTTGCCACTATTCGATTTGCTCCTGTATATAATTTGCTCTTCGAACAGTATTTATTACTATTATTATTGTTTTATTTATTGTTATTTTTATTGTTTATTTTCTTCTTATTGGCGTTCAGAGTGGACAGCATACGAAACATTTCAATGTACATCTAATGTATATTTGACAATAAATGCTTGAATCTTGACTAATGCACCATGTCCCAAATCTAAGGGCTCACACTGGTGTCATGAACATTACAACATCAACGGGCTCTTGAGTCACCAAATCTGAATCCAATAGAACTTGGGGATGTGGTGGAACAAGAGATTTGTAGCGCGAATGCGCAGCTGACAAGTTTGCAGAAATGATGTGATCCAATCATGTCAACATGGACCCAAACCTCATAGGAATGATTCCAACGTCTTGTGGGATCCATGCCACAAAGAACGGAGGCTGATTTAAGAGCAACGTGAGGCCATCTCCAGTACTACTAATAAAGCGCTTAGTTAGTATATGTAAAACTCTCAGTCGTTGAAGAAAATCACTTTTTTCCTTTAAAAAAATACTCGACATATTGACCAAATAACATAACAGCAGAGGGTAAGCTCAGTTTATCTTTGCAGAAAGTTGACCAGTTTTGACAAAAAATGATGTCTTAACCCTTTACAACACCTCAATACAATTCAAATTGCATAATATTTGCATATCTAAATACTACTTTTGTGCATCCCACACAGTTAATTACAGTCTGAGACTTCTCAACGAAAGCATTTTGTATCAAACAAAGTGTGAGCGTGTGCGTTACTGTGTTCCACAGTATATTTTCCAGTTTAAAAGTTATGGTGATATCATTAAACAGGATGCTGAATCCCCCTCTCTTAGGCCCTTTCCCCCCGCTGCAGTGGGACAAGGAAAGGAGATTTTCTCCGATGGCCTAACGCAATATCATCTGATATGGACTATTTATCTGCGTTTACATTGTTAAAAGTTCAAAATCTGACAAGCTAAATTCTTTGAAATGGCCAAGGGAGCTCCGCTGGCTGCCCATGGACGAGTGCTGCCCAATCTGAAACCATATCATCAGACTGCTCTGCTCTGCTCTGCGAGTGCACGCCATGGCCCGGAGCTGCAATGTAATTTTGTGGCGCAATTCAAAAAGAACACCAGAGCAGTGTGTGGGGGCAGCTGAGGAGGAGAGCATGAGTGGCCGAACACGAGTGGACCAACACTCAGCGCAACACATCGACACAGAGACACACGCATGCACTCAAACACACACACACACTCAGACACACAAACTGTCTGCCAGTAAACACTAACAAGTCCAGCAGCTCTTCCTGGAACAGCACCATGAAGCAGCTGTGAGTCCCAGCAGCGCCTGGCTCTCCCACTCACTGGGCCTCTCACAGGCGAACACACACCCAATGCCCGAACACAGAGATACACCCTTCAACCACGCAATCTCACACACACAAAACCTCACATACACATTTTGCGTTGCTCATTGAATTTTTCTGCTTGGGAAAAGGTTGGCCACCTTTATCCTTGGCAAGAGCCGGTTGCAACCGTTTGGGACAATCACCGAAACGTGACAAAAAAAATCTGTGACACTCCGATTGGCCGAATAAACAAACATGATTCTTAAACACAATCAGACTTATCTGTTAAGGCGAGGACTACTCAAACAGTAGCAGTCCGTAACTAAATAAGCGAAAACCAAAGCGGGCATTCCTCCAAATTGTCAATCACAACAAAGTTTCTGCTCGATAGAACACAAGCATTCTGTGAAAAACTAAAAACTGACCCCAAATCCAAAAACATGCAAATCTCGCAGGCCATGCCTGCAGAGGCTTGGGCTATTTTTAAAGGTGCGCTCCATTTCAGCATTGGTTCCTTGGTGGAAGTGGGTGGTGGTTGCTTGCCAACATCTTCATTCACCATTGTGTTTAAAAATCAGGAGGTTGAAATATGGCCTCGGAGCAGGCCGAATGCTACAATAACTCATTATTGGCATGTGATGAGATGAGACGTCTGGGTCGAGGCTAGCTGGTTAGCATACTTCCCTCCGGTAGACACAAAGAAGTGGTAGAAATATACAAAACTAGAGTCAAACAACATTTTCAACAGATGAAGATTAAAAACTTCTTGGTACAATATTAATGTGTTGTTCTCATGTGTTGAGCCGTGTAGGATACCCATTACTGTAGCTAAGGACACAAGTGAATACACCCAAACAAAAGACATGAGCTTTTAAATTCCTTTTCATCAAAAGGATTTTAGGTAACACATGCCCCTTCCAAATGACATGCATGATTCAGACTAACCCTCAAGGATTACACCTCACGGTATTGTTTCATAATGCAGCTTTATAGTGGATATAACAATTTCCGATATATGACGTTAATAAAATAAACTACACATCAAGCTGGAGACTCTGTAGAGTTCGTTGCGTGACTGATGAGATACACAGTGTCGTAATCCTCTTTTAAGCATGATCAACACACACACTGTACGCTTTTCCTGTACCTGCATCATACTGGGCAAAACTAATCTTGCACAAAACTACAAGTGGTGCAGAAGGTCACACAGCAAACAGAAGAAGTCAAATTGAAGAAGTGTTTCCCAGTCCTCTGTAGAAAACACCTAAAACTCCCTGTTTCTGGCACATGTTTGACAATAATGATAACACGCCATTTACCAGATTCTGTGGTATTTCCAGATCCTGCCAGTTTCAATGTTGACTCACATTGATTTTTGGCTTCCAAAGAAAACACCTCATAGTTCTGCTCTGTGAGCTGTTACAGTAGCTTGCTTCTTCTCATTTTCACATCGGCCTATTGCCTCTATTTCAACAGGATAAATATATGAATTGCATAGTTGTCATTATCAACCGTATAGGTGTATGTCATAACAAGCTCTTTATAGCCCTTTGCAGCCTAATTGGATCCCTGCCCCTAACCTAACCCCCTTAAAAAGTTGTAAACTATGGTTTATGGTTGAACCATATTACAAATCAAATAATTACACAACTGATTTAATTACAGTATCCCTTCATCCTCTGGCTTTTAGTAAGAAGTCCAGAATTGCATCATCCTGCTGGAAAGTTGGGGGAACTGTTTGGACAAAAAGAAACAACCACTCACTGCAGCTAAGAATTACACAGATGAGCCACACAACACTTCAAGCACTAAAACGTACATCTTCCGTACTGTCATACGTGTTTTAAACATACCATGTTCCTGTTAATGTGGAGGAAAGTACACGTGAGGCCTGTGGAAACGCAGGGGCCACTCTCTCGGCACGTAAGCCCATAAACCTCCTGACACGATTGAACGTAAATGTCCAAAGGTTTCATTACAGCGCACACACAGACTTGAAGAGGATGTAAGATGCACTGCTGCACTTTCACTGACACAGTTTCCCAGGCCTCGCTCTGCTCTCTCTCGGCGTGCGTCTTGCGTCACTACTTCTGGTCTCATGTGGCTTTTCTGTGGTCGCATCTGCTCCAGTTCACGGGGCGAGCACTGCGCTTCTAAAACAGCTCTTACGATCACAGATCCATCCTCACATACTTACTCACGGTAGCACATCAGAAAATCAGACGACCGATGAGGACGAACGGATAGCGAGGATGCCAGGCCCAGACATTCCAATCTGGGAAATGTCCTCCAGCTTTCCCTGAGTGGAGGCCTGATCTACTCACAAGCTTTGGGTCCGGACTTGGGCCCAGTCTGAATAACCTTAGCAGATGCTTCAATAGGAATGCTGGAGTCCGTGTGGTACCGTCTTGTGCTCTGACCCTCTTCTCTACTAATGTGAGCCCCAGCCATTTCATTACATTCCACCCATCCCCTCTTCTGACCTGAGCAGAGGACCTTGCAGAGGTCCCTGCCCTCTAACCGTACTGACACTCATGGCAATGAAGAAACAATCCTTTGAATCTATCTGCATGAGCTTACAATTCTCTGCCATCTTTTGTTAAACCAGGGAGTGATGTGAAAAAGATGTTTCAATCTCGAAATGAACTTCCTGGAAGGTATAGCTATCATTTAGCCTTCAATCTCAACGACGCAATGGTGCAATGGTTAGTTACGCATTCATTTAAAGAAATGAAGGGGCTGGTTGCAGCTACGGGAATGTGAAGATTAGATGATGAGCTTGTATGTGTCTTTCTAAATTCAATATTATCTAATGGGATCACTGTTCTGATCAGATGTTCTGAAGATGTCACCTTAGCTTTTGAAAATCTAGCTCGACACAAATGACTGATAAATGATTACCTATGAATGTTTTTATTCTATTTACACATCTGAGAGACATGAAGCAAGAGCAGCATTAATTTATACCCATGGCCACCAGATGACAGAAAGTTGAAGATTCATCGTCTTTCCAGCGACGCCTTGGTGGTGTCTGACAAATGCTCCTCTATGTTTACCATTTGCTACTAGTCTGGTAGCGTAGGCTCAGTTCATTACAGTGTTGACGAGGAAAGCGGTTCTAAATAAAACTGATTGCCGACGTAAAGGTCACATAGAGAAATGGAAGGGACTGGTTATTTCCTGCAGATATGTGGATATGAGCAGTGAACATATTGATAAGTGCATTCTAAACAAACAATCCAAAACATGTATGTGTTATATAAACAAGTAATTATGGTTTAATGTGGTGGCCGAATGTGAGACATATTGAGAAAAAAACAACGTGTTGAGGCTATAAGGATAATGTTCTTGTACACGCACGCACATGCGCGCACGCACAGAGTCGGTCGCCACCTGCTCTGACAGCAACGCAGCCATCCAGTGCACTGTAAACCGTTCACTTGACGAGTTTTCAATCATACCCAGCGTGCAGGGACACACACTTGAGATGGACTAAGGGTAAACACAATAAAGGTACGTGTCTGTCTTTTGTAAACCGCTCCTCTAACTTGGGCGCACATTCAGACGGGGCAGTCATCCAGGATGAGCTACAACGCAGCCAAAACAAGCCCGTCCACCAAGCCCTGTGTGTCTGTCCCAGGCAGTAAAGGGAGCGCTGAGATTACCCAGTGGCCGCTGGTTTATAATCAGTCAAACACAGACGTGTTGCGACACTGTGCAATGTGCACACCGCGTGGACCTGTCAGCCCAGCGAAAAACCCTGCGGAGCGCCGACATTCTGCCTCGCCTTCTGCTAAATCGACTAAGTTCGCTCCCGTGACCCACGGCAAATCAATGTGACCCATGTACAAGAATGTTTCGGCTGAAAGTGTAGTACTCATTTTTCTTGCAACTTGGGTCATATGGGATTTGGCAACATTCATCACAAAGGACAGTAGACGGGGACTAATACAGCCGTGGCGTGGTGCTTGGATTATAATAAGATCCTTGGGCATTAGACAAAACTCCGCACTATATTTCTGTCTCATGCTTGAAATGTAAATAGATCACAGGGTGTTGAGAATCAGTTCAACAGCCCCCTTGTTTTGCTGTTAATCCTTTGCCTCAGGCACCTGCAGCCCCAGATATTAGCAGGATCAGATTACTCTTCCCTGCAGGCTGTAAATAGTAAAGCTGACCTTACGTGACAGTAAATGCCCAGACCGCCGTCAGTGCCTATGCGAGAGGGGCAAGAAGTAGAAAGCAAAGAAATTGTAGTGAAAAGGAGTGTCTAAGACAAACGCAGATCCTGGGACAGAATAGAGAAGGGGAAAAGCAAATACAACAGAGGACGGCCACCGAAAGGAAAGAGGTCTTTTATGACGGAAAATAATCTGACATGTTGATTTTCTGATTTGCTGGAGGGCAGATTCGGATGCGTTTCTCAAATCGTCACCCGAGGTGGTGGCTGCTGCACTTGTTTGTGTTTGTCTCGAGGTGCGCTGTCTGCTGGAGTGCAGAGAATCATTTCAATAATAACAAAAAAAAATTGCATGTAGCCTGGCTCGGATGAGCTGATCAAAACTATACACGTGTACAACTCCACATCTTGGAAGAGCGTTAAGAGCCTCTCCGGGGGAAAACATTGTGCGCGGTTTTGCACACGCGCACACGCACACACACACACAATGCATGTCTGCAATGTCCGTGTGTTAGGTCTGGTGTGTTTGACTGACTGAGAGAGTTGCACTTCTTGTGTGTGTGTGTCTGCATGTGTACGTGTCAGTGTGTGTGTGTGTGTGTGTGTGTGTGTGATTGGGGGTGTTGCAGGTGGCTTGCTCCAGTGTTCTGCCAAGAAAGCAGAATACCCTGGGGTGGGGTGGAATAAACGAGGGTGGGAGGGAGAAGGGAGTGGAGGAGTGCAGCAGGGGAGGAAAAGGAGAGCGGAGGGGACTTGATTTAGATGGTGGTTATCATAATCGATTAAAAGC
Source organism: Colistium nudipinnis (assembly GCA_016785305.1). Taxonomy (NCBI): domain Eukaryota; kingdom Metazoa; phylum Chordata; class Actinopteri; order Pleuronectiformes; family Rhombosoleidae; genus Colistium; species Colistium nudipinnis. The sequence continues at coordinate 267,662 of JAFBJU010001075.1, forward strand.
TGTTTTCTCTTCAGTCTCGGCACCCTGTGCTTCTCACTGGGGCTCGGGCGGGGCTTCCATAGAAGGGCCAGGCCGGATGACTTCATTGCCATATGGTATCTAACCTCTCAGTCACACTCATTTACAACAATACAGTACATACCCATTCTCCAAACACTCCCTTTGTTATGCAGCCCACAGTAATTCGGATGAGGCCGTGCCCGTACACAGTGATCTGTCGGGAGGAACGCACAGTGAGTGGCCTGGCCACAGTCGGCCTCCCTGATGCAGAGTGATTAGCGCTAGGTCCTGTGAGCAAACAAAAGAATGACATTGATTTTCAAAGTTTGCTTGCAATGTCTCACGCCTGAAGCCACAACATTAACAGGGCCTGCCTGATCTAACGAGCAGAAACGTTTGCTTGCCGAAGTGGCTCCCAGGCTGGAATGAGCTGCTGCAACCACACAACTTAAAACGCTCAGTTATTTAGGGGTATAGACACCATGCGTGCCAGCTTTTAATGAACGTTAACCAAAGTTAAACGCAACAATCGATTCCTACACACCGAATGCCCTATAGACAACCAGGGGCCCACAGGAGCTGACCCCTTTGCTTAGTTGATGACACGGGTCTCATGTAGTGTGCAGCCTAACCTGACAAGTCAAAAGTTGTCCTGTGTTTGGTGAAATTTGGGTTTCAACTCTACCACCCAACTGTCTACTGGCCTCCATTCAGCACCCAGTCCAACAGTGTCGTCTTCAACATACAAGATTGTTGAGACCAAAAACGAATAAAACCGCATAATTGTACGGCACAAAGTATACCTGGACACGACCAAACACAGGGCCACATATCTAATCCAAATTCCAGCGATGGTCTCAACTGCTGCCATAACCCCAAAACCAAAAGCCAGTGTGACTGAGTGTGCAGTTAAAGTATCACATTCCTCTGTAATTACCGTGTGTTTTAAAGAAAAATGTTGCCCGTATAGAAATCGATAGAATGAGGGGCTACGGTAGGCCGTGTGCACCGACATGGTTGTTTAGAGATGGGAGAGAGGCACTTTGAAATGCTATAGTGAGCCTGTGAACTCTGGCTGGTGACGGCACGAAAATGTGGAATGCATTACGGAAGTGACAGAGTTGAGGACGAAGACACAAACAAACACATAAATCTGCCGTAGACAGACACATAGACGTTTGCAGAGACAGCCAGGCACCCTCTTGCCATAGTTATTTCTCTACATCTGCTCTGCCTCTATCAAACACTCTTTGAAACCCTAACCCTCGCTTCCCTGGCATCGCTCGTCCCCCCCCCCCTTTTTTTTCTGCCTCAAATCATCTATTAAGCTGTTTTTTTCAGTTTCCGTCTCCAGTGCCCAGAGTGGATCGGGTCCCACTCCTCCGGTCCATCCTCAGCCTCTTGTTTTCCAGAGAGAGAGAGAAAGTATTTGCCCCGTCTCTCCCTTCGCTCTGGCTGTGTCTTGGCCGCTCTATAAAGGTTAGTGAGCGCATGGTGTGGGTGTTGGTGTCTCAGGGTGAGTTATGGGTACTACATTCGGGGGACCCCAGAAAGAAGCGAATGAGTGCACTGTTGGGAGAAGGATGAAAGAGAAAAAGAAAAGAGGGAGGGATGGAGGGAGGGCAATTTAAAGGGTTCACAATGCCAAGTGCTGATGTGTTTGTTTTCCATCACCGCTGTTCCGGGCAATGACAGAGAGAGAAAACAAACGGCAACACTGATATATTACATAGACTACAGACGCTCAGCTCTATTCTCAAAGCGGTAATCCTACAACGAAAGTGTCTCACTTATCTCCGTATCTCGTTATCTCTTCTTATCGAATGTTGGCTCGCGGAATCTCGGAAAACGCCCAACTGACATTTTAAAAAAGTCACAAAAGAGACTTAGGGAAATCTCAACGGTGTACAAAGAGGGTATACAGTAGGCCATCATCTGAGGGCGTGTCTTCACAGTCGACTCATCACGAGATGAACATTAACAGGACGGCGGTGTTGGTTACATTAGCCATCGCCGTGACTTGACCGGAGCGTGCACATATTCACGGCGTGGCATCTGTTCAAAATCCTGCTTTTAGCTGTATCCCCGCAGTGGTGTCTGTCGGCTTTTACACTGTGCAGCGGTGCTTTACGCTAAGTGTGAATACCTGTCTTTATAAGGTAGCGGGAGGCTTCTGCGGCGTGCAGAGACAGTTTCAGGCACGCTGGATGGCCCTGGCCCCGGCGCTGCAACGCAACGTATGGGACAGATCGAATGGGCGGAGGAAACGGTGACTCCATCGGTCCTTGACAAGCGTGCGGATGGAAAGATAGGATGGAGGAGAAAATGGAGGGAGAGGGATGAGGAATCATGAAGGTTAAAAGTAAGGGACTCTTAGATGACCTGCCATTGGTACTAAAATGACTGGCCATTATGGACTAATGCTGTGTGGTCAACATTTACAACTTCCTTTGAAATAAATTGAAACATTTAATAAAAATGGTAGTGGAGATATCGTTGGTACCAAAAATGACAGTCTGATAATATATTTCTTCTTTAGAAAGACTCAATCTGAGGTTTGAAAATACAAGTAACTTCATTGTGCGATACTGTCGTACACAGAATGGGAAAGTATTCATCTTCCCAAATTTGAATGAAATAAGTGGGGAAATGAAGAAAGTTAGGAAAGGAGAGAAGAGACGCAGACGACGGATAAAAAGTCGGGGACAGGGAGGCAGGGGAAGACCCCTGCAGCCCACACAGGCCCAACCTGCATGCTCTCCAATCCACGGCTATTCTTATGAATGGAAGGAAATTGTGTCCCAAGAAAAAAAAAAAAAGGATTTAAAAAGTGTGAGTGTTACTCAAGCCCTCTGAGAGCAGGACAACTGTGTATGGGACACCGCAAAAGGAGGAAGGGAAACAAAGGAAGGACAAAAGACAGAAAGGTAAAAGGACAACAAGAGAGGTTTATTTTATTAGCTCTTAATAAATATCTGACAGATTTCCTGAGGAAATATCGCAGATCACATGTAAAATAGTTTAAGACTGATGTCAACTGCAGCAACATATGAAATCTATTAGTGAGGAGCCACAGCAGACACGGGGTGAGAGGGAGTGAGAGAGCAACGAAGGAACAGTGAGAGCGAGAGAGGGGGAGAGAGAGAGATGCTTAAAGTCATGCAGGAGAAAGAAAAAAAAATCTCACAGCCTTTCCAAATTCTTCGAGAGGTAAAAAAGTCAGCCAAGACGCAAAATCAGAAAAAGGAGGAAAAAAAGAACAGAAGCGCATGCATGCACACACACACACACACACGCACGCACACGCACGCACACGCACGCACACACACACACGCACACACACGCACACACACGCACGCGCGCACACACACACACACACATGCATACACACGCACTTAAGCACTGATCTCCACATCCTGCTGGGTTCAGGGCCAGCAGTGAAACGAGTGCCCAGACACCGCTGCCAGCCCCAGGGAGGGATGGAGAATGGATACACACTCGCACACAGAAAAGCAGAGAGAGAGAGAGAGAGAGAGAGAGGGAGAAAAAAAATGGCAGAGAGGAAGGTTGGCAAGAGGAGCAGTCTGCCAAGAATGCTACCATCTGTAAAATAGCATGACTCGAGGGCAACTTCTTGAAATGTACCCTTTCACCTACAGTCATCTCCCTAAAAATGAAAGCTCACTCTCATCAGAAATTCCCCCCCATTCAGGAACTGAGGCACGGCTGGGTTTGTAACTCCGAAGTGTGAAATCGACGACAAGCAAAACACGCTGGCAAGTACAAGAGTGAGAACACACATGACCTTCCACATGTGAAAAAACATGTAATTAGATCTGTGAGAAAGCTCGTCAGTTGAAGGGAGAGATACTGAAAACCACACAGGCATTCACAAAAACTCATGGTAGCGAGTGCGCGCACACACACACAGTGGCGGTTCCGTATTTTGGAAAGAGGAACTCGTACTGGCTCAGCGGTGCCAGTATGTCTGTGGCAGGGTGGCAGCCGTGGTGTTCCACCACCCTCACCCTCGCTTTGCACCGAGACCCAAACCACAAGCCAATACCCACAAGCCAGAGAGGCCTGGATGAATGTACCCACCACACACGCACACAGACAGACACGCACGCGCACACACAGACAGAAAGACACACACAGACACGCACACGCGCACACACACACAGACAGAAAGAGGCACACACACGCGCGCGCGCACACACACGTAACACACACAACCGACCACACATACCAAGTAAAGAGGTAGAGTTCTGGAAAATGAGAATGAGTGAGGTTTCTGTCTCTCTCCGTCTTCTCTCCCCCCGTTTTAATCATGCAGGCCTGAAAGGGCACACAGAGTTCAGCGGGGACACGGAGGCTTGGAGGCGGAGAGTAGCTGCTACAGAGATGAGCAACGGCCTCACTACACACTACGCTGCCTTGCCTGGGAAATGGAGGTGATGACTGGTCTGAGATAAGTCTGTCACGGGGCATGAGAGAGAGTGTGTGTGTGTGTGTGTGTGTGTGTGTGTGTGTGTGTGTGTGTGTGTGTGTGTGTGTGTGTGTGTGTGTGTGTGTGTGTGGGTGTGTGTGGGTGTGTATGTGTGTGTGTATGTGTGTAGGTGTGTGTGTGTAGGTGTGTGTGGGTGTGTGTAGGGGTGTGTGTGTGTGTGTGTGTGTGTGTGTGTGTTTGCGAGCACAACGCGTGCGCGCACGCGTTGTGCTCACACACACACACACTAATGAAGTAGCAATACTTCATTAGAAATAGAAACTTTCGAGCCCATTATTCTCAGTGTTTCTGCATCACTGTCTCCGTAGTAGAGAGTGGGTGTCTCAACTTAGCACTGCTTGTTGACGCCCTTATCTTTTGTGACACAACCACAAGGGAGCACCAAATTCAGACGTACCAAGAGCGATTTTAAAGTAAACGTACTACATAAAAAGGAAACGTTTTTTTTTAATCTAGAATGCAGATGGCACACCAGCAACAAGTAGTTGTAGATAATGTAGACCAACTATACTATGAAAACTAGGAAAACACTTTCGTAGAACAAGCAATTCCAGAAGCCTCACCAAAGCCTTTTCTGAAAGTGTTTACGTGCTACAGTTCATCAAAAGTGTGTTATATATTCCAAATGTTCAATTACTCTTTCGTAAAACTACAGTATTTAACCCTGGAATGCTGTAAAACCAGGATACATATACTGTAGATATGTACAAATCACTTCAATAATCCACTCGAATACAGCACCCAAGTGAAGCCGCTAAGTTACTTTCCCAGTCCTCCTTCTGACTCGAATGTGTTTATAATAAGCAAAAGGGGAATGAACACCGCCCCAACAGCAAAAGCATAATTTCACCTCAGCGTGAATCAGCCTGTACACTGCTGGAGGTGGCCATTTAAATCTCTACACCCAGAAGTCCACATCTCACCACCTCGTGTGCGTGCGTGCGTGTGTGTGTGTGTGTGCGCGAGTGAGTGTGTACACTACGTGTTTAAGGTTAGGGTTCCTGTATGTGCTCCCCCAGTAGTGTAAAGGCCCAGCGGAGCAGAAAGTGATGAGAAGCTGTTGTTTGAGCCCAAAGCAGGCCCTTATATGGAGCGCTGGAGCTGTTTTCTCTCCTCTGCGCTGTCATGCTTCTCCCCAGAAGTGCTACAAGGTCGGAAGAGAAGAGGCCATCCTTCCAAGTCAACATATTTACATATTTGCAGCGATGTCGGGATTTGGAGCCAGTGTTGGCAGGCGTCGGGACGGTGGTCAGCCGGGGCATCCGAGAGTGGACACGTGGGCCTGGGCCTCACTCACTCCCCGACCCTTATCGGCCCCATCTCGTACAGATGAGCCATTACAAATTTGACAGCTTCGCGCAGCGCCCAGGACATCTTATGATTTTTATCTTAAATGAAAACTCAGAATGAACCTACAACCAGACATAATATACGATTGTAATCCATAACACATCCACTCATGTTAAGACATCCGGGGGTATTTCGTGTGTAATCCCGATTGCAGCAACGTAGCAGCAACAAAGACTTTGTGTTTTTGATCAACCACCAGGTCATGTCATGCCTCGTTTTTTTTTTGTTTTTTTTTTCACAAGCATCCTTTGGCGTCGGCTCAAGGAAGTGCCCTAGGGAAACCCTCTCATTTTTCTTCATCCCCACTCCTCTCGCCTACACACAGACACACGCACGCACGCGCACACACACACACACGCGCACACACCTCTCTTTTGCCCCTTCCCTCCACTCTCACCCCCATAGCTCTTGCAAGGAACACAGCACCATGTTGCTCTTGGCAGAACTCTGCGGAGCGTCCCTACGTGCCTGAAAAACCAGCGTTCTCCCCCTCGTCCCGGCAGCCAACTCGAACATTTCTCACATTTTCTGCCTGCTCTCTGTGAACAGTTCACTTGGGTCTCCCGGCATCACGCAGGCTCCCAGGCACTGCAGGACAGGGTGGGACAGACTCGTCCTTTCACTTGCATTACATCCACATCGCCTTCTCCGTCTCCAAAGCCTCTCTATAATTCACCCTCACTCGATCCATATCGCTCTCTCTGGTGATTACCTTTTTTTTTTTTTTTTGCTCAGTGTGAAGCCAGCCAGCCCAACGCAGGTGTGCGAGTCTACGCGTTGCTGCAGCTTGATGCAGTCAAGCTGCCGATATGAAAGCGTCTGAGCTAATGGGAAGGAAGCCGGGTGTCTGGCAGGCATAGGCTCATAGACAAGTGTCAGTTTGGGGGCACGCAGATGTCTCGGTTATTTAAAAAACGGACTCAGGTCAGACCAGCTGCGCAGGTGCAAGATAAAATGGCATACCTACTGTAATAACTGCACAAAAGCTGAATGAAACTCAAAGAGAGAGAGACAGAGAGAGAGAGTCAGGGGGAGTCCGTGGTTAACTGCACATATGAACACGTTTGAGATGAAACTGGGATTGATTGAAGCAACTGGAACCGAATCAATGTGCTTTCAACTAGAGGAAGGACGTTTAGCCTCTATCCCACACCGGGGCCGTTTGGCAGCGGATCACCATTTGTATTTATGATTTAATTTATTTCCTCAAAACTTTCATTTAAACTTTATTTCCTCTGCGAGTCCGGGCATTGCTGCATAAATGGACGTTCTCAGAAAACAGGGAGGGGGGGCGGGGGTGGAGGAGGAGGAGGAGCACGGAGGGACGAGGAGAAGGGGGGGGATGGAGGAGGACGAGGAGCACGGAGGGACGAGGAGAAGGGGGGGGAGGAAAAAAAAAAGAAAGAAAAGTGCAGCCTGTCTCTTGGGTGCCCTTTTTGCCATCCCATTTCCTATGCATCTGGTCTGTGTTTGTGCTGAGAGGGAGAGGGGGAGCGAGAGGGGGACGGCCGTCTGGGGCCGATTAATAACCAGTGATTTATAGGAACTTTTATAGAATAATACAATAAAAATGTGTGCATGTGTGTGTGTGTGTGTGTGCGAGCGCATGTGTGTTCATGCGTTTGTGCATACGCTCGCCTCAGTGAGAGTGCACACAATGCTATTCTAATTCTGGGGAATCAAAAACAAATTATCGGGAAAAAACACAGACCGGGCTCGCGGTAAATTGGGCACAGATGGAGGCAGGAAATAAAAAATGAGCAGAGGAGAAGACACTCGGGGAAAAGTGCACCAGAGGAGGACAGGGGGGGAAGAACTGGGGGGTACCGAAGAAAGTGACAGAGCGAGGACGTGACGGAGGGAGAGGTAAAGAAGAGGGAAGAGAGAGGGATGGAGAGAGGACAAGAGGAGAAGGGGTGACCGAGAGGACAGGGATGATGTGGAGGAAGAGAGGAGAGTGGGAGGAGAGAGATCAGGGGAGTTCCCATGCCCTGTGCAAAGGAAATGGGCTTAAGAGAGGGGGTTAGCGTGTGTGTTTGTGTGTGTGTGTGTGTGTGTATACTGTATATGTGTGTGTGTGTGCATGTGCGAGTGGGCAATGAGATGAGCAGACCCCTCTCTGGCACAGAGCAGCGTTTCCTTGCCAAAGTGCAATCTGCCCCCCCCCCCAACAAAAAAAATCCCTGTTCATCCTCATGCCTTCTCATCACTCTCTCACATGCACGCACGCATGTGCACAAACAGACACACGTACACAAATCTCAATGTCTAGTAAACTGACGGGTCCTCCTGGTTCACCCACGTGGCTTTTGCCTTTTGTTCTTTACGTACAGGTGTGAAGTTTGCCGAACATCCATGGCTATTCTACACATGCGGTGTGAATGGAAAATACATAAAAAAATACTTCAAATCTGCATCAGGGCATTGTTTTTCTTTATGCAATAGCGGCCTTAATGCAACCCTTTTACATCTGTGTGCGAAACATGAGTCCGATGTACCGTACCATCATTCTAACAACGCGTGTGAATGATTACGTGCCAGGAGTCGGCGGACACTATGACCTTCCAATGTGAGCTTTTTGAGATACAGCGTGTGGCATCTGGCACACTGGAGTATGTCACCTCCAGGTGTGTCACAGGACCGCTGGCTGACTGGGAGCTCTGACTCCGCTGTGGAGCGGACAGTGGGAGCTGGCAACCAGCGCTTCCCAATATGAATGACTTCCTGTGCTGCAGGCCTGGATTGTGGCATCTGTCAGCCCTCCTCCCCGCTCTGCTGCCTCCCTCCCTCCACTTCTCCCCTGCTCTCTCTTTACCAGCACTTCCTCCAATCCTCCTCTGCATCCCTTTGCCCTCCTGGCCACCCACCCGCCCCCTGACCGGGGCCTGAGTCACTCCATTTGCTGGTAAAATCCTCCCTCTCAACAGGCCTCCAGAGTGCCCTCCCACCTTCCTCTTCTTCATTTCCCTTCCTCCAACCATCCCCCTGGCACTGCCACCCACACACAAGTTTGCGTTGACCCCCCCGGCCCCCTCACAGAACCCCTGGGCCTAGTTCTGGTTGCCCCTGAGTGGGGGCTAAGGCCAGGAAACGGAGTGGGGCTGGCGGTTGTTGGCAGGGCAGCCGAAAACTGAGAGGGCCCTTGCTGGAAACTCCATCAGGGGCTGAATCACTCTCAGCTGCGCTTTCCTGAGAAGTTAAAAGCTGGCCATGCACTTCTGGCTTCGAGAGTATTTGTCCTACTGTCCGATTCTCCTATCTTGATATCTCCATCGCATGGACCAAGTATGGCACAGTGGAAAATCTTTTATCCAGCCGAAGAGAGCGGCACTGATCTGGTTTGCATCGTTGATCCATGTACTTTGTGAAAACTTTCAGGATGCGGTTGTAAAAGTAAGAAGTAAGAGTTGTAGTAACAGTAACACAATCTACAAAATCTCCAAATATTACGTTTATTTAGTCAAGTATAAATATTTATTTGACATTCTATATATGTCACCCTATTCTGATCAAAAAACACAAACGAAATAATATAATACATAAATTGGATAATCTGCTGTAGTAATTCACTTTCTCAGCTTGTTTTGGAAATATGTACTTGATATCACACAATGTACATTGGATTAAGAGCAATTTAATTGCTCAGTTTTTTGTGAATTTATCTTTTGGGTGAATATGTCTCCACACGTTGCCCTGCCACATGTATAAGTCTATTAGACCAGCCTAATCTTGGTTGACGCCGACTATCAAAATCCATTATCCTGTGGCATCTCAACCTGTTTCCAAGAGAAACACTGCCAGCAAACAAAGCTGCTCTATCAACTGTCAAGTTGAATCGCAGGTTACCTTGGTACTGCAGTTTCGTAATGAGATCAATCTATGTGACGTGTGAAAAAAAACAACTGCCAGTTGTTGCACTCCCCAGACTCCGTTTCCCCACTGACAGAGGCCAATGGACACACAGTATGCGTCTCTCCCCTCAAACCACAAAGACACATGATGTATGGAATATTTCTATGAAATTAAAAGGCAAATCAGGCAAAAGAATTTTCTTTCACTCTTACATTCATTGATTCACCAACAGACATGTGAGAATTTGAAATAGGACACTCCCATGGCTGCTATGACTGTGGGGCAAAAAGTCTACGTGCTCAAATCGGGTGTCGTACGTGCCGACCTGCCCCTGTGTGTATGTGAAAATGTGTACATAGGTCTTTTAGGCCCCAGAGTGACTGTGAAAGTGTGCAAACATGTGACCACACTGAAGTGAACATCCCTGCCACAAATGGAGACAATTGGAGAACAAAAAGAGAGGCAGGCGTCAGAGGCGCAGTGCGTCTGCAAATGTGGGTATGAAAAGACACACACATACAGGCACATGTCTAGAAAAAAGAAACACGCCATGCTGACACAAAGCCACACACCCACAGGTTTCACTTCTGCCTGGTGTGGCAGCACTCTTGAAACACCAGTGCACTGATGTTAAGGTTCATGCACAGGTCAGGGCACACACACAAATAAATTGTTTTACTCCAAGTAATGCAATTGTAGAGTTAAAGTTCATGCAACCTAGAAAACATCTAATTAACCTGGAAATAGTGAATGTAATACTGTACATACTGTTCTGCATTTTAAGCTGAAGTCTCTTCAAAGTCTGATTAAGAAAATAGAGCCGGTGTCGATAAAAGACGGTGAGAAGGCCTGTAGGGCACCAAGGGAGGCCCACACAAAGAAAGAAAAAAGGCACACACCCAATCTCAGGAGAAGGCCAACAAAAGAATGTGTCACAGTGCCAGAATGTGCATGTCACTCACTATTCAACAACAGAGAGCAAGAGCAAATCTGTCAGAATTAGAGTTTGGGAAGCAGAGCTGGTGAGAGTGCTAAGACTTGCCCACATCGCTACAGGGGGAAACGAGCACATGAGAAAATGTGTCTGTAGTGACTGCACGGAGTCAAACTGAGATGGGGAACTTGACCCTGGGAAATGAGATGGGGATGTTTTCTGCCTCATTTGCATAGTGACACTATCAGACTACTTCCTAATCAACCCTTTTGCCGCACATCTGTCAACTTATGACCTCTGGTTATCAAAATGAATGGATGAAAAAAAAAGTTCCGACATTTCATGTGCATTGGAGGATTTTGCACTGGTCATATGTGTATGTGTGCGCGCGTGCGTGCGTGCGTGCGCTTGTGTTGTGACAGACTAAGCGTGCGTGTCAGAGCGTCGTCTGGGGTGAGTGCAGCGTAGATTGGGGGGGTGGGGAGGTGACGGGTGTCGCAGGGCCGGGCCAGTCGTTCTCATGGCCTCCAAGCCCTCTGTGCACCCTGTTCTCCTCTCGTGATTGGTTAACTCTCAGACACTGTCACCCAGACCAGACACAGCGTGCACAGCACATATGTCATAGGAATAGAAGAAGAGAAGAAGAAAACCAGAGAGGAGAGGGACAAACAGACAGTTAGAAAAGGCTGACATAAATGCAGGAGGACAGTGGGGTGAGGGCGCAGACAAAACGGGTCAAAACGGTTGCGGCACTGAATGCCAAGAGGTTAATGTGTCACTCAGTTTTACAGTTAACGCAGCCAGGCAGCCTGTGCTGCAAACATACCCCTAGCACTCTTTCGCTCTGCCAAAGAAAGAGTCTGCCCTCTGCTGGCGACATTTTTGACTGCAAGAGAAATAAAACCTCAACTAAAGAGGAAAGACCCTCCGGTTCTCACGGGTAAAGTGGCTGTAAGCAGAAGTAGTAAATACAGGAAGGACTTGCTAAGTCTGATATCAAGCTCAAACAACTCTCGCCAGACGAGACACCTCACCCCCAAACAATGTTTAAGATAGCGCAGTGTCGCGACCGTGATGGTTCAATTTTTTTTGTGTAGCACCTCAGGTATGTAATATTTGTAACACTGCCAGGCTGCGTCGCACACAAGTCACATTTTGCCATGCCTTATTTGGGAGGTGGTCAAAAGGGAGGTTTTACACTTTCTTATACCATAGATACCAAAAACTACACTGCAGCTTATGAATGGCACATGTGTCTTCTTGCTGTGGGGGAAAATAATAGCGACACGCCGACCATGATGTGGGGATGGTACTACAACAAATACAGCTAAAGAAAGCAGCACACATACTTACAGACTGAAAAGTTGAGTTGGAGAACACGGAGGGCACAGATAAAATAAGGCCTCCTACGACAAACCGTAAGGCTGAACCCATCTAATGCACTAATGTGCTGCAAAAAGATAAATATCATCATAAAACTTTTATTATACTTAAATGTAATATTCTTGATGTTGTGCCACAATATAAGGTCCCTCTGTGATCCTTGTCTTAAAAAAAAGAGCAGATGGAGCAATACTGAATTATCACTCAAGCATGCACACACTAATCTGCAGAAATGTTCTTACGAGGTAGTGCCGTTTCAGTATCACATTGTGATAAGATGCGAGTCATACCATACAAAAAAATGCTTTGTTCCCCCCAAACGGGACAGTCTCCCTGCAGAGTGAACAGTGAACGGGGCGGCCTGCAGCTACCGCCCCTCTCCTGTGTGTGTCTGAGGCTGTGTCAGGAGACAGGAGCTGGTTTAAAGGTAGCCCCGGGCACGAAGCACTGGCCATTAGTCAAAGGCTAATGGCTGTCTTTAATATGCAGAGTTATATAGACAGACTAACAAGGCTCTGACCCAGAGCGTGCAGGATTAAAACAATAGTTTATACAGTAGTCTCCGTCGGGCCGCCCATAAATCACCTTCAGTATCAACACACCGTAAGATTGTTTCTATAGATTATACACACTCACTTGCGGGTGTGTATACAAACGCCCTTCGAGCAGGTCTGGCACTTTAGGGTTTCGCACAATTGGCAGAGGTTGTTTATCCCACAGTCAGCTGTTAATCCCTCGGTTAGTCTAAGCTGCCCTTAGAAGTATGAAATGCACACCTGGCACTTGTGGGCGCGGGCATGGGCGCACGCACTCACGCACGCACACACACACACAAATGCACGTGCACACGCAGACATAAACACAATACAAAAGATATAGTGAGCTTTAACATATAGCGGACATTATAAATAACATGACACTGGTTAAAGAGCAAGGGTTAAGTTTTCTTTTTTATCAACAAATTCCATTTCAAACCACCACTGCCGGCTTAGCCCATCAATCACCCCTTTTAGATTTTCTCTCGTCTGTGTGCAGCACTCGGGCCCAACCACTTAATCCTACTAAAGTCAGATTTTATTTATGTTGCCCAGATTAACAAACATATTTGTCTCAAGGGGCTTTACACACTGTACTGCATACAATATCATCTGTCTGTCAGACCCTGGGTTTTGAATAAGGGAAATGACCTTGTGGTGGCTTAACAACATGTCAAAAATATATATTTTTTCACTTCTATCTATGCCGGTCTCAAGACTCTAGGACTAGCAAAGTCAGTCTCGGCACTTTGCTTCAAAATGAAATACTAAAAACTGTAAAGGATTTGCCGCAAAATGGATATATGTTCCCAAAAACAATAAACTACACCAACCTTTGGCTATGAATGTTTCTAAGTAATATTCATTTAAAATGAGTTAATTTCATGGACTTGGTCGACAATTAGATAAATATGGAATTATAGCCCGATTCTTTACACACTGCCATTGCAAACGGGATGACTAACTAGAGACAATTTCAACCTCAGCGTCATATTTTAGCACATTTTTACTACATTTTTTAACCTAAACCAAATGTTTTGTAATTGTTCACCTCATTTTACCTAAATGTCCTCATTAAGGGGATTTTCAGCTCTAACTAGGTTTCAAAAGACTACAATAAAAACTCCCCTTGTGCTCGGCAAGCATACTTACAATAAATATGCTTATGAGACAACAAAAATAATAAATAAGCAGTTTCTCAACGGCTCTCCAGTGTGTGTCCCGCACATTTTAAGAAGCGCGCTGGCCTTGCCTTTCTAAAAGCATCGTCCCTCTGTGTGCCCGTGCTGACGAGAGGCGGTAACCTTGGTAACTGCTGCTGAGCTGCTTCTATCTGTTCTCCCTCTCTCCACTAATACCCATCATTGCTTTACCCCTCTCTCTCCCTGCCTCTCTCTCCGGTAGTGAGTCACGTTGGTGTTCATCATCTTCCTGAGCAACAAATAAAAACAACAAACTCATCCAGATCCCCCACAGTGACATGATATGTTATGTGTCGTAATTACTTTAATTAGCCTTTAATGTAGTGGTCAATTTGTCTGTTTTAATTTGAAATGTGTACCAAAAAACCTACATGGTATTTGGATTAATTTAACTCGGCCCAAAAGCATTTCAGTAAGAGCTTTTAAAAGTTGACTTCAGATGTCCAGCTGTGTTATCACTTTTTTTTTATGTAATTTTCAGTCAGTGTGACATGTGGTACATGTTCAGTGTGGATCTGCTTCGGCATTTTTTTTTTTTTACACACGCATACACTTACAGTGTAAATATACATATATGTGTGAATTATTCATTCAGTAGTATTTAATTATTTATACATCTACCTTTCCAGGGACTTTCCCGCTCGCGTTGTCCGCATGTCTCTGTGATACATGTGCATTGGTGAAAGAAAGTGTGAGGAGCTGTGATCCAGGGGCTTCCAACTTCCATTATCCAGAGAAGCTAAGGTGTCATGGCCCACACCCATTCATGACCAACAGCAGCTGGCTTGGCATACACACACCTTCATCCGTCTGATCTGAGCCCAGTCTTTGAAAGCAGATCATAATCACATCTATTCAAGATTCAATCACTGCCTCTGGAACAAGGAGAGGGGCGAGGAAGACATATTTGGGCTGAAGCATTTGCGTTTCATTGATATGAAATGACTTTTTAGACCAAAGTGTACTTTTTATTGCAAAGATGCACGGATAAAACTGCAGTGAAAGTCTAACTAAGTGTGGATATGTGTGTGCTTGTGTGTGTGTGTGCGAGTGAGAGAGAAACGCGTCACCAAATGTCACCAAAGATAAGAGTCAACCGTACAACCAGATTAAATGTAACTAGGCTTCAGCACAACTACAAAAGCACCCCCACCTAATGCATGTATTTCAGCTCCATTATACCAAATATAAAATCCTGAGCCATGAGAAAGTTAATCTCATCACACAAGTGTGACAAACTGAATGTTGTATGCGCGAGACTTTCTGCTACACAATCGTTTTTCTTTTGACTACCATACCAAACTGAAATTGTACAACATTTTTTGGCATTTGAACTGAAGCCTTTCAATTCTCATTATTTCTTACTCTCCTAAGAGCCTCATGTGCTAAATGCATATGCAAACCCGAAGGAAGAGGCCTATTCTAGACACGTTAACACAGAATAGTCAAAAGTCCCTACAGCCTGTGGAGGACAAAAAAAAAAACATACCACAGTGATAGTAGGTATGAGATGATGCTACTGCTGATGTTTGATTATCGCATTTGGCTCATGACTGCAAGTTCATTTATCTTATAAGAGAGGCTTGTGACATTTATGACAGGAAGAAGGCCTTTCCAAGGGTTTGAGGGCATGGCAAAAGCACAGAGATGGAGACTGCGACTGAGGTCAGGACAACGCTATCGCCGCCTGGAGCTGGGACCTCTGGGAATTGGTGAAGCCCGGTGGAGCCAGTGGCGACTTTGGTTTCTGCCCCGACACGTGCGCCAATGCTGCACAAATACCACTCAAACGTACACGAAAACGGGCAACAACTTTCCCGTGTGGCGCCAGTGTAAAATTTGCATACAAGCAAATAACTCACTGTCTCCCGGGGAGACGCACGCACGCACGCTGCACGCACTCACGCACGCACGCACGCACGCACACACGCGCACACACGCGCACACACACACACACACACACACACACACACACACACACCGAGGCTCATTTCAATATATAGATGGTATGGTGAAGTCTCGATTTAGCTTCTGCACTTCATAAAAAAATGAGATCTGTCTGTGATGAGTTACACTTGTGGTGCAGTGTTCCGTGGACTGTAATGATGCATAAAACATCCAACAACCACTGATTTACTTTTGCTTTTAATTATTGCTTGGCCCACACTGTGTGTGTGTGTGTGTGTGTGCGTGTGTTTGTGTGTGTGTGTGTGTGTGTATGTTTGGCTATGTGTTTGAGTGGCTGTGGGTGGGTGCGTGTGTGTGCGTACGTGTGTGCGTACATGTGTGCGTACGTGTGTGCATGTGTGGGAGCTAGACCCAGAGAGTGCACCGACAGGGCAGAGGTACTTCCACCCTCTCTTGAGCAGCACTACACAACAGCAAACCACAAAGTCACTTCTGCTACCTCTTCTGGAACAAAAGGTCAACATTTATCCCGAACCTACTTTCAGTTAAGCACAGTTCCCTTCGACTGTACCTCTTGACAATAAGTAGATGTAGAATTGTTTCCGCTTTGCTTGATTTATGCAAAGATGTGCTGCTTGCAGATGCTTGCAATGGTTTAAAAAGGCTACAGTATGATCTACAAATTAAAATTTCAAACAGCAGCTTTGGCAAAGACCCACAAATTCTTTAGATGAATGCATTTTTCGAATGTGGTTAAATGAGACATGAGAATGAGATACTCTCCAGGTTTGAGTGTAATATTTTGAACTACCTTGCATCCGCATTTCTTAAAATCTGATTAGGTGGTGAATTTCATTTTATGATTTGTTTCAACAAACATCCGCTCTAGGATTCTGACAGTAAACATGTTTTTTGTGTAGAGATCTGATTATGCAATCATAAGCAAGCACAAAATAACACTCTGTCGTGCAACAATTAGTAAACTCTATTATTATTATAATAGATTATTGGGTCAAGAGATGTGAGTAACTTCATCTTTCTCGATTCAGGTGAAGTGAAACTGGTCACACAGGCAGAATACCACAGCGGCCAGAGGCTAAAAGGTCCTGAACCCCGGGTCAGCTGAGCTGCAGCATGTGTGGGGCTGTGAAAGGCGGCCAAAGAGAGAAGCTCCTGCCGCTGGCTGCCTGTGTGGCTTCCCCATCGGTCGCTGCTTCCCCGTCTGCAGGGGAAGCGGGACAGTGCCAGGGTGCAGAGTTTTACGAGCTGGTCTCCACCGAACTCCCCACATTCCCACAAGCATTGCGCTAAAAGGACGTGACTCTGGCCATGCAGCTGCTGCAGCCAAACCACAGGAGGCGTGTACACACTGTGCATCACAGCACACACACACACACACAAATTGCCTAGTCTTGCGCGTTAGGTCCAAATGATATCCCAGACACACACACACATATATATATTTACATATACGTACACGTTTCCGACTGGCAGGAAGGTTGACTCATCAGATTTTCCATTCGAAAATGCATGAAATTGGACTACTTGTGTTCAGTGAAAGGAACAATGAATCATCTGGACCTCGAAGTGCTCAAATCTGTCAGAGCAATGAGGAAAGGCTCACTAGAAATAACGATGAACAATTTTGAAAGATGTTTGATGTTCATTTGCGTATTGGTAAAGTTTAACTTGTGTGTGTGTGTGTGTGGCTTATCTCTGTGGCTCTTGCTAAGACTGAAGCTGACTGTACCCTGAACCCGGTCTTAATACGAATGATGCTGAGATTAAGTGATTACATGATTTCCACCATATTTTTTAACATCACACTGCAACTTTCTTTCTGATACACGGACTTGCACTGCAAGCTACTCTGTAGGATACAAATAGTGCTATGAAGCATTGTTCCCCACAATAATGACACCCTCACCCACTGATTTGTGTCATGCACGCTCACAAGGTTGCGCACGCGCACGCACGCACGCACGCACGCACACGCACGCACACGCACGCACACACAAACACACAGTGTGCTAGTGTGTGGTCGCCGCAATTCAGATCCCGCTTTCAGTTTCATACAATTGCTATGGATTACAATCTGACTGACACTCATGCGCCAACAAATGCAACAACGTGGCAGCACGGTTGGCGGAAAGACCCAAGGAGATAAACACTAGACAAAATATTATATACGATACAGTTCTTTCAGGGAAGACCTCTGGCAAGGTCTTTTGGCCCAAAAAACGTCCAATGTGAAACATAGCCCACATGTTGTTTACAGGAAAAATTCAAATAAACCCATTTACTTTACATTTCGTTCTATTTGAGTTTATTTCACGATCTTAACTCAGGCCGTACTCCCTGGTTCGAAAGAAACCTGCCATTAGGGGAAATGTTGGCCTTGTGAGAATCCTGTGTACCCCAGCTGTGGCCAAATAATGTTCCCCACTCGTCTACAAATCTATGAAGGGTGGACATGCAGAATTCCAGTGGCCTCTCCTCACTGTCATGCAGTCAAGTGCCATATACTGTAACAAAACAAAGGCTTTCACGTCTTGCTCCGGCACGGTGCTAAAGCACAGCGACGAATACTCGACAGTGCCGCGAGGATGATGAGTGCAAATCAACACACTCTTCGCCAGTGACTCAGATTTCAGAGTACAAAGCACAGTTGGAAAAAAGGAAGGCATTCAGAGGGGTTTCAAGTGTGTGTTGGCATATCCTGTGTGAGGTTGACCAGAGATAGATTACACACCCAAAATGTGCGGTGACCTGTGCTGCAGCCAACCAGCAGCGGTTGAGCTTTTTACACTAAATCATTTCATATCGCAGCCGTATCTGTCCTTCCCATGGCAGTTAGGAGCCGCAGTCTTAGCCCACATAGTCACAACAGGAATGTACAATGAAACGCTCTTGGTTTTCCATAAGTCTCCAAATTCAAACATTTTACATGAAGAATTAGTCCATAGGTCCAAAGCCCACACGCTACTGAAACCAATGGACACCTGCAATGTGCAGTATTAATGAAAGATAAACATTACAATTGATCTCTAATTTGCATGGAAGTGACATGTTTCCACCATAGGGTGCCGAGAGCACGGTGGTTCCGCATGATACATCGTCCATAGATTATGCTGCCGTTGTTCACAGTGGCGCTACGGCAGTGTAACTGAATAATAGATATGACCAGGCAGAGGGCAGGTTGTTTGGAGCAGATCAAAGAAGATCACCAAAAGCTTCCATTTATTAATACTTTATGTCTAAGATAGCGAGGAAAAAAAAAAGAAAAGGCTGTGGCTTTCAAAGCGAGTCTTCTGAAGAGAGTGCCGATGAGCTGAATAACTCATTTAAATAGATTTCGTTTTTTTCTATGCGAGTTGTTTGTCAGAAAACGGGCAAAATGCACTGTACAAATGCTGTGGTTAAATTTTGTTAGACCAACACTGACATCTATTGGTGGCCTCATCTCTGTGTAGGTAAGAAGAAGGCATTGAAAGCACTGAGGGCGCCAAAGCCTCTGCCAGTAAATTCACTTATACCACATATTGGGTGTAGCACAATCTCAGTTCAAAACCTGATCTCTAAGTTGATTTATCACAATAAAGTATCTCCGTTCATTTTATTATTAAGGATTAAGTAGTTGTTGAAACATGCCAGGGTAACCAGGGTAAAATGTGTCATTCATGTTGAAAATGTAATATTAAATACAGATGCCTAAGTAGACTATGATAAAAAAAAAGGTTGCAATGTTGCAACATTCGACTTGGTCAGCTATCGTTTAGACGGTACAGTTTAGAGACAAATTTGCAAAAATTCTTATGTTTGTGGCCCCTTGTTCAGGGCACTTACGTCAAACCTGGCGGTGGCATAAAGCAATAGATCTTCAGCTTGGTCTTCCAATTCTGGTACCTTCCCGTGTTTCTCTCTCAAGGTTAGCCAGGGGAGATAATACAAAGTGTGAGTGTGTGTGCGCGTGTGTAGGTGTTTCTGTGTGTGTGTGTGTGTGAGTTTGTGTGTGTAGGGGGGGTGAGTCATCTGGATGAGTCATGTGCCGTGTATGGGTGTGTGTGTGTGTGTGTGTGTGTGTGTGCGTGTGTGTGGACAGCTCAGGAGAGGATGGATAGAGAGACAATAGTCAAAGGGAACGGATGCGTTAAGTTTCTGTCCGACATCCTCCCGCCGTGTAAAACCTCCTACTGGGCGCTCCGTCTGATATATTTTTAGTGTGCGCCCGAGAGACAGAATGATGAATGCAGTTTAATATCATGCACACGTGCTCCTGTTTGCAGTATGTGTTGACAACCTGCAGGGGCGTGTGTGTGTGTGTGTGTGTGTGTGTGTGTGGGGGGGGGGGTGTGTTTGTGTATACAGACTCGATTCAGAGAGGCAACATCTCAATGTGAGCTTTACAGGACAGGAGCAGAAAGAGCCCAGTGACGGGGAAAGGTCTCATGGAAAAAGGAAAAATAAAAGGTGGCTTTTCCAGCACAAGCACCTCAATATCATTGGCCTGGACAACCCCATAGCCGTGTTTGAGCGCAAGCAGTCGTGCAGCTCTTCACTCTGCACTCTGCGATGTTCTCGCCCTTTTCTCTCTCTCCATCTCTCTCTCCCTTAGAGAATAGGTTCCCATCAAACACTGCGGTGTTTCCCCCGATGCCACACTTCTCATGACCTACAAAATGGCACGCCCCCCTTGTCACTGACAAGGGGACTGGCAAACTGAACTAAGAGTCGTGCTCAGACTCACGACCGCTTCCAAATGGATCCGACTTCCCCTCAGTGAGTCAGTGGGGTCCACGACCACACTTTGGGCCAAACGGTCTCGGAACAATCAGTGCGTCCACGCGCACAAAGCTGGACACCTCACTACTTAAAAGGACAAGGAGTTAAAAAAACAACTCTGACATTATGATGCTGTCGCTGCTAGGACGACGACGACGCGTACGGATGAGCAGCAAAGAATTTGTCACTCTCCTTTTGTAATTATTAATATTATTTGACAGAGCCCACACCTGCACCCGTGAACGAGCAACCACGTCAGGCGGAAACAAACTGCCTTTGGGTGAATCCTGTTTAATTAATTCTCACCCACCAACACTGGCTTTCCAACAGGGAGGAGGGTTAGGAGGAGGAGGAGGAGGAGGAGGAGGAGGAGGAGGAGGAAAGGGTTGTGTGATGAAAGATTCATGAGCAGCCGTGATGTTAGAATGGAGATAGGGGTTTTATGTCAACGTGAAAGAGATGCTGTAACCAAATGAGCCCACAAATGAATATGCATAGGAAACATGCATGAACATCTACGAGGAGATGAGAATGGGGAGAAGAAGCCTGTTCCTTTTGTCTTTTTAATCGTTTCACTGAGCACGAGGAGATTCCCCAAATTGTAACGACATATTTAGGGACCACCGTGGACATGGCTCCAGGCCGGCAGCTCTAACAAGCTGCGGACCTGAAGCCAGGAGGACTCGCTCACTGTCGATGCCGAGCTTCAGTGCATGTAAAACTATGCAGCTGTGGTAGAGTGGAGGAAACCAGGGGGGGGGAGAGGGAGAGGGAGAGGGAGAGGGAGAGAGAGAGAGAGAGAGAGAGAGAGAGAGAGAGAGAGAAGGAAAGAGGAAGAAGAAAAAAGGGAAGAGGAAGAGGGGTAAAGCGGAATACTGATTAGTTCTGTGTGTGTGTGTGTGTGTGTGTGTGTGTGTGTGTGTGTGTGTGTGTGTGTGTGTGTGTGTGTGTGTGTGTGTGTGTGTGTGTGTGTGTGTGGAGGGGTGCGCAGGAGCAGCACTCTGCAGGTGAACGCTGCCTGCTGTGGGCTGCCTGTCTCTCTCTCTCTATCGCTTTTGTTCTACCTGCAAAACCATGCTCGTAAAACTGCTGCAGTGTATGGCTGTTTTCTTTTTGGTGTTTTTTTAACATTGGGGAAAGTAAAGCACGGGGGTGGTGGGTGTGGGATGGGAGAACTGGAGATGATACTCCCGTCCCATGCGAGAACATGGGGAATGTGAGGAAAAAGAGTTCGGTGAAGAAAGGCCTGAGGGGGAAACTGTGGGCAGCGGAGAGAGATGCGCGGAGCACCAGGAATACACGAGTTGCACCGAGACATTAACTCCCAGTGACGTATTACTGTTTCATAACTCATTCATGACTTGCCCAGTGAGAACACTGACGGCCGGCTCAGGCGTACGTGAGTAACCCGACCGACCAATGATTGCTTTGATTCTGTATTACTTATTGATGTTGGGTTCATTCGTTTGTATACCGTCACATCCTTCTGGTCTCTCTGGTGGAGAGGACTTTTTTTTGGCCATTAGGGGCTCCATAATTGAATCAGCATGCGGCGGAGGGAGCAACTTCAAACAATCCCCTCTCACTCACGCATTAAGCGCATTTGTGATAAACTGTTGACAATCATATCACAGGGATACGGGCACTGAAACGTCAATTGAGGACCGTCGTAATTTGCATTGGCATCAGGCTTATAAAAACCTGGTTAAGTTAACTAGCTATGAGGCACAAACAGAATACAATGTTTTTTTCCGTATGTTATTAGAATATTCAGCACATCCGCTATTATTCAGGCACCGTGGGTCCCCAACTCAGTTTTCTGTGCCAGCTGCGATGACAGCAGTTGTTGGGCCACGTTTCACGTCACAGCTTTCTGCTGGAAATCAGTGTCAGGAGTCTTCAGCTCTCAGTCACCCCTTTACCAGAGTTATCAAAGAGTTTACAGTTGAGGAAATAGAAGTTCGTTTACAGATTGATAAAAGGTAAAAGGGTGCGTCCCTACTTTACTTTGGGAACATACAAATGTAAGCGATTGCTGTCAATATGTGATCATCATCATCACAGACAACCAAACAACAACCGAACAACAACAACCTCAAGTTGTATTTCATGAAGCTCATATGGCTCAGTTTGAGACCGTGTCAACTTTGGGAGCCAGGGTTTGTTGTGTAGGTGTATTCGGCTTGTATGTGTGTCATGTCCAGAGAATTTCCCCTACAAAACCATCAGTTTAACTCGGGTGCAGAGACGGCTGTCCTGCCAACAACCTTAGCAGGATTATCCACGGGCTGAAACATTTGATGCACAAATACACCTCCCGCCAGTCACACGTGATACTGTGCACATGGCCATTGCTCGTCTGTCAAACAAACAACTGCGCGTTCCCTGTCATGTCTTCATCTGCCCGTGTTCATTAGCACATCCTGTATAACTCTTACCTCCTTCTTCTTGCTGCTCGTCTGCTTCCCCCCCAGAGATGTGAATCATCACGGTTGCTTCCCCCCTGTTCTGATAACTGCAGGTTTTCTCGCTTGTGCCCTCACAATCGTCTTTCAGCAGCCAATCACGGGATACCACCTATGAGAAGGAGAGATGTAAGTAAAATAAAGCAGAACAAAGGAACGTGAAGATAAGGAAACGACATGAAACATGTTGATACCACATCCTTATGGATTATTATGGAATCATTTTCTCATTGAAGTCATTTTAGGACAATATGAAGGATGCTTACCTGGTAGCCAAGTGCTGTATACCGGCACACGTCTACAGTAAAACAAATTTAGGGAATTTTAGTTTATGTTTTAATGTAAAGGGCAGACGTTTAATGCCGATAAAAATGAAGCAAAAGCAATGACTGACATTACTTTTATCGATTTCTCAATTTGATTTACCTGAATGAAAGTTTATGGCCACAGTGTAAGCTCTCCATTTTTTCTTTCAAGGGTTTGTGGGTTACGTCTTCAGTATTTCCCTGGGGGGGGGAAGTAGAAAGCAAAACATTAGTAGTTTGTCTAATAGAAGTACTTTGTGAAGAGTGAAATTATTCTCACAAAACCTCTGATAAAATACTTTTAAAAACTTTAATTGAATCGTGACATAACGGGTAAACAGTTAAATCGCATAGATAAAATGCTTTCATTCAGATTAAACAGCCTACTTAAGCAGGTTAAGTTTGTTCAGCTGTCCAGAAAGTGTTAACCACTTGGCACAAACAATTAGTGGCATAGTTATGTAGACAAACAGTTAAATACACATAACAAGCTCCTGCCGACAATTTTGTAAGTAAGTTAAATGTTCTTTTTGGAGTGTTCTTGTTAAGCCTATGTTGGCGCACTGATTTGTAAAGCTCTAAAAACCCTGGGGAGTATTTCTCCCACTGCCCTGAGACAAATATGAGCAGGGGGGGCTACTGCACACAACCGAAAGCCAAACACTGTGCCAGTCACACCTTCTCCGTCCCACCCCCTCATCCTTTGTCATGCTTCCTTCCTCCCCTCGCGGAACCCTGCGCGTCCTCCTGTTGACTACATTTCCTCGATGACGTAAGCGTCCACGTACATCGCCCGTGTAGGTGATGCTTCTGAATGAATGAGTGTCCCCTCCCATCTCCATTACTAGTACTACGGGATGTCTATAAGAGCAGATCGCCGGTACAACCAGCTGAATTTCATGAGAGCGGGGAGAGCGAGACGCGAGACCGAAAAGTCAATCAGAATCCGAGCTACTTTGGGCGACAATTACGCACCAGTGCTGATGATGAGGTTGACTCGGATGTCATATTTAAAACAGTTGCCACCTAGGGGGGAGGTAGAATTGAAAACGATGGAAAACGGCGTCCTGTTAAATCCGCTCTCTTTTATAGTTTGGTCAAATCCAAAACTGAAGAAACCACAGCTGGACCGGTGAAAAGCCCGAGGTAAGTTTTATTTCATTTCAAATCAACCCATTTTTTTTCTTGGAGTAATATTAACAGGTACATATATATATATATATATACAGTATATATATATATATATATACAGTATATATATATATATATAAAACTTACTCCACGTGGGGTAAGTAAATGTAACAGCGGTGAGCGTGTTGAATCAGTGCAAGCTCACTCTCCATCACATCTGTCACCGATTTTTCCTTCTGCGTGCCATTTCGTGAATCTACGGTCGACCACAGGAGCTGGAACTTACTGCAGTGTGAGTCACTTTGGCGCACATGGGCAGTGACAAGTGTGGAGAGGAGAAAAAAAAAGCAGGGCATGTCTTGTAGGGTGTAGGCTACGCTGACTGCATGTTAACCAGGCTGCATCCCTGCAGAGAGTGAACGAATCACGACATGCGGTGTATGTGTGACTTCTCCCAGCGGACTGCTTCTCGGACTTGTAAATACCCCAACGTCGCCTGAACTGGTGTATGCAGACATGATGACGTGGGACGACACGCACAGTGGCTTGTTTGGGCTGAAACACAGCACAGAAATCAGTCGTGATGTATTACATTAGTAAACACTGCATGTTCCCACAGAGGATCATATCCCTATGTACTTCGCCAGTTGTTTTTTTCCAGCCTTCTCTTTCCCTTTTTTTCCCCATGATGAAAATACATCGTGACGTGGTCTTGGAGATGAAGTCAATTTTGCGTCATTCCTGCGCACATGCACACGACTCCCAATCACCCTTCAGAGGGCTTTAAAGACACAGTCGCCTATATAGGTCCACTGACCTGCATAGCGATGTGCTTCTATACTGGGTGGAGAGATGAGGGGTGGGAAAGGCCTAAGGGCTCACGTGAAACTCCCCAAGGTAACTCCTGAATGGGGGTACGGACTAGAATGATGATGAGCACGGCTAAACCATCTCCAACCACTGGTTTCTGCCTCGATGTCCGGCTGTACACGGCACGTGACCAGGGATACTCACACTGGTGAGGCTCTGTCACTCGTGGAAGCTGCCTGGCGCTGTCCGGGGTGCTGAACGGGAAGTGTGGGCTGACCTGCATGAGACATAACGTTTCAAACGTTTTGTTAAAACTCGGCTGTAACTGATTTGTTTTGTTGCCATTGGGAAAACCGCACTCAATGAACATTTATTTTATATTTACTTTTTTTATTTTTTGTTTCAGCATGATCCCATAATGTAGCCAGCCCTCAGCCTGACCTCTCGCTTGTACTGTATGTGTGTGTATATAACAAATAGAGAGGTGCGTCTCCAGAGAAGTTTTTATGGCTCAGGCAGCAACAGAAACTCAGCTGGATTATATTCAGGACCATGGACAGACGCCTAGTCCGGATACACCTTCCGCCACTGGAGACTGCGTGGAATGAATTCCAATCACAAAGTTGTTTTGATGCATACGGCTTAAAGCTATATTTGGATTGCTCTTACCAGTGTTAGTGCTAATGTAAGTAACTTGCAGTGATATAAACCAGGAAACAGGAAAAAGTTGAGGCTCGGATGATACTTCGGTGGAAACTTTTTGATTTACCCCCTCACAGTGCTCCCTCACCGGCGTCACTGCTTCTATACATTACTTAAGAAGAAAAAACATGTTTATGTAGAAATGCACAAAGCAACCAACTGTACACAACTCAAAACAGCCGGGATAACAACGTGAGATAAGTGCATGTGAGTGCTCAGATTGTCTGTCTGCTGACGTCAGTCCTAGAGTTACTCAGTTCAGCTTGCATAAGCCATCAATCCACCCTGTGTTCCTGTCCTTCCATCCTGTGGCTGACTCATAGACAATCGGCATGGAAATCAATACAACAAAAGCCTGAAGCCTCTGGTGGGAAACGCTGTGATATCAGCACTCTCATCGTATATAATCTGTTTTGGCATATGGCTTGGTATTCAAAAACATGCCAAGTAACAGTAAAGAGCATCATATCACTTTTTTTCCTCATCATTCACACCTTCATATTATACAATGCTATTACAACTAAAATGTGATTATTAAGAAAAAGGCAAGGCACATCCCCCACTTCTCTTCTTCACATCGTTCCTGGCTTTGTACGACTTCTCACTCTTTTTAAGGGCTGATGTAATTCTCTGCTACTGCGCTGTTCTATCAGTCAGTTCATCAATACCTTGGCTCTAGACTGCTTACTGCTAAAACCCTTCCAAAGTACAGTAACAGTCTACAGTCATGGCTACTGATGTCTGGCAAACCTCTCCCAGCCTTCGTGAGAGCATTCACCTTTGAGAGAGTTAACACGAGTGTGACGACACTGCTGTACTCTATGAAGTTTCCTTCTGGAGCTCAGCACTACGTGAGGCTGCACTAGCATCATCAAACCACCGAGGACGTCAGCGGTTACCACAGCCAATCCTATTTCTCCTGCTGTCTCCATGGTGACCGTGGCATTAGATTGTTACTGTAGCAACAGCACCACTGGTAACAGTCTACAGCCATGGTCGCTAGGGGGCCAAACACACATCCGAACCAGATTGGTGCAAAACAGCGGACTGTTCAAAAATAAAGTAAGAAAAAAACATGCACTACATGGAGGAGCCAGCAAGAGGCAAAAAGTGATAAAAACAATAATTAGAATTGGCCCTTGTTTGTGGGTTCACTGAGTTCATTAATTATATATTTAAATAATGAATATATAAACTCTGTGAGGCTGACCCTAATTAAGCACACGGGTAGGAATCCTTAGATATCAGAGAACAAGAGGGCAACATATTTGCATATCATGAAAAAAAGCTTCACATATCTGCTCTGTGTTTGAGAAAGAATATTCCAGTGTGCCCACATCCAAGAGGAGGAAGGAAGAAAAGTTGATGTGTAGATGAAAGCAGAGGCTACCCGCGGAGTGATATACTCCTGCCTGGAGAGAAGATAAGGGCATATCTGGGGCAAGGCAGTGGCTCTACAGTTTATCCTTTTTATATTTCCTTACAAAAGTTGTTGGATGCATAGTTGAATTACACCTATGTAATGTAGTTTCCTGTCAATAAATTCATTAATCATGAACTCATACGTTGTATCTTTGTCAATTATAATGAATAACTGCGAAGGCTCAGGGACAGCCGCAAAGCAGTGACCTTGGATTTGACGGGGATTCAATGTCTTGTTCAAGAACACTTTAGCAGCCTGGACAATGTGGATTTGCCGGTTTAAAAACCAAAATACATCGTTCCTCAGAAAGATTAAAACCTCATCGTGAAGGTTTATTTCCATCCTTCGGGTAAGGTTACTTTTGAAGTAACCTCTGCACTACAAGACTTTTCAGACAAAACGAATAGTCCTGCAGCACATTAACTCAATCTTTAATCATTAAGGCAAAGACACAGTACATGGCAAATATTATCAGCTCTTAAACATTATGTAACAATACTTATAAGATAAGTTGCAAAGCTGACACATTTTTTGGCTGTGGCTAAGCCTCAGTATACCGTATCTGTCCCCGTCTCCTCGTTTCGTGTCTTAACTCAAAGTAATTTAATATTTCACAGTCTAAAAAAACTAACCTGTTGTATTTTATCAGAGTATATAAATCTTTCAGAATAAAGTATACAAATGATTAATTATCTAAATAAATGAAATAACATACAATAATGACCTAGCATAACTAATAAACACTAAAGTGCTATGTAAAATAGCATGTGTGAGGAAGAATCGATTCATGTGTGCATGCAGATCATTGTCAACTGATTTTTCTGATTGATGAGTCCATCACTTTAAAATAAATAAAGTTTCTTCTCCATTTTTACCAACTTCATTTCTAATAGCTGGATAGTTAGTCAAGCCTTTGAATGCTATTGAATCTACATATTTATAAATCGTCAGTGTCCATAGTTATAGAAATTAAACACCAGATATTGGTTCATTAGTGGGACATCGAAATATGTCATTCAACTATAATCGTATCACTTTAATGGCTAGTTGGTGCAAAGCTCCTTTGAGATAACATAGATGTCACCTTTTATTTATCAAGAATTTAGAAAAAACACGTGTTGTACAATCTATTCAGACAAACAAATTAAAAAAAAACAACAACAAACTAAATGGAATGCTGAGAGGACGCAAAAGCCTTCAATTTAGCAATCTTTTGAACGTACCTGCATTCGTCTGAGCTACATCCACACAGACTGAGTAAGAGCCACCTACAGACCCAGGAATGGAGTGGATTGAGGAAGTTGGTGACTTTTTGACAGCCCTGTGTTGGGGTGGCTCTTGGTCAGATTAGCAGGGACAGGCGGACCTCCCACACAGGATTAGTCATCCCTTTAAATCACCTTTTTTTTCCCCCACTAAACACTCTTATTCAACCTTCCAACAACCGACTTCCTGCATCACAATTTGGTTGTCTGTTAACTCAACAACATTTATTTAAGAGTAAACTCACAAAGACAGGAAGCTATATTCAGAGGAATCTCTATAATTGCCTTTTTTAAATATTTTGATTCATATTTTCCCTCCAAACATTTTTCACCCAACAAGACAGTGTCTGGATGCGGAAAACGCAGGCAAACCAAATCATACTTTTGCATTCCTATACGTTGAGAATGTAACCAAACCAAACAGAGAAAGCCTGAAAAGGAGAGGGAGAAGAACAGATACTCAAATAAAGACTTATTTTCACCCAGTTTGGATTAATATGCACATACAGTATGTACATCCCATTCCCTTCTCTTCTCTTCTCAACCCCTGTTGGCGAAGTTACAATCTGCCTAACGGACTTTTTACTTTATCAGGGTGCCATGCTCGAAGTCATTTGCTTTTGGCCAGAAAAGGAACTTATTACTGTGAAACGTACCACAATCAACTGGACGCTAGACTATGACAAAAGCTTTGGATGATGCATTTAGACCTCCACCTGACGTGTAGGAGGACGTGACCAGATGAGGTCAGTGACACTGTAGGACAGGAGGTGACGGACTTCTTTGACTCTTGATTTGAAGAAGAACACAATATATAAATCTTAAACTAAACCTTGAAATAGTTCATATTTTCTGAAAATGTGTTATTTCAATTATTTCTGTTGTTTTTTTGAACTGCGTCTGGGGTCACAAAACCTACTCACACAAGGACGGCGCACCAACGTCAACCAGTTGACCATGTGGTCAGGCGTAAATCGATATCACCACGAAGCAGTGTGTGACCCGAGCCCAAGCTCGCAACCCGAAGCACCTGCAGGGCTATAACACCGATAACAAACGTGTCACAAATTCTCCGCGGCGAGCTCTCGGGACAGGAAATTGGCTGCTGATGGCAGAGGGAGTGTGATGGCAAATACATTGGGAACAGGAAGGGCGAAGGGGAGGAGAGAAGAGATGGGGGTGCCAAGGAGGATGAAGTAGAGCGGAGTCACATTCTTAGCCCATCTGGAAACAATTTTACACACCGGTTACAAAAGTACTCCGGGTACTCTGCATTCTGCCAAGCACACGCGCTTACTCGCATGCTGCCGTGCCCGGCAAAGCCTTTCCACAGTGAGCCGTGTGTGACTGGAATGTCTCACAGGATGCATATACGGTGGGCCAACAGCACCTCCCAGTGTTCACCCAACTGTCGGCGTGGCTGGTACTGAACCCGAGAGCAGGCCAGACTGACTGGGGCTTAGATGACTCACGCAACCATCTGTCTGCAGCTGGCAGAGTAAAAACAGATCTGAGGATCAGAGCCTCATTATGTTTCAGGTCTAATTCCCCTAATAGTCTGCTTCCAAGAGCCAAATAATATAACCACAATATGCTTTGAAATGGTTCCACCTAACTACTCAGAAATTCACTTTAGTGGAGTGTAAGGGGTTTGGTGCAACTCCAATTAGTTTTTTGTTTTTTTTAATACATTTCGAACAGGCTGGGTTAGCTAAACAGATGTTTTTTTTTCCACTCTTGAAGAATAGAATAGTTGTGCTTTGTTTTCTATCTGGTAAAGATTGTTAATTTGTGGAATAGCACACATACATGTTGGCGGGGCATCCCAATACAGTACCTGTAGTGTAAAGAAGTTATATACAGCCATGTCACTGACATATTTAATGCTGCACTAATTTAACAAGGGAAAAAAGCAATTCACAATGATTATATTCAAGGCAGGCCTATAAACGTGTATTTGATTTTGGTTAATGTGTGGAACCCCGTATTTCCATCCCTATAATCCTATCCCGTTGGGTGTAATGAGGAACTACTGGTGTTATGGTATTATGTACACTTTTCACATCACATATTGTAAAAAATGAATCAACAGATAAACAATCATCGAATGTCAACAATCGGAATGACAACGAAAATAGGAACTCTCAACACTCACAAAAACTGAGGATATGAAATGATATCTCGTTAATTTGAATTATCATCTTCCGAATTGAAACGAAAAACATACATCATAACACATTAACCAATTTAAATCCACCACACATATACCATTTATATTGACGAGAACGTATGAGCTTTGATTAAGAAAACATTTACCGCAGCATACAGTATATCCAGATTTGGAAGCCCCATATAGTGATGTAATAAAGTATTCAACTTGAATTAGGACATGTAAACATCTATTATTTATGCCATGTTTAAAATTTAGATTAAGATTGAAAATAAAACTTATCTTTAGGCAGTGAGAATAAAAAAATATATGCTTTGAAAAAAGATAAAAGATGATGCTTTAACTTCTCCCCTCCCCCCAGTTTATAGTGCACAAAAAATTAATCGCACCAAAACGTTTTCTTGCATGTACAGAGCTCTTCAAAACGGCAGTCACCAGAGGGACATGTGAGATAAATCATGAGACGGACATCTGGCAGGACAAGCGGCATCACACCGTCCTCACAGGCGCCCAGGATATAGAATGGAAAGCAGAGAGAGGATACGACTAGAGGGGCCTACTTGTCGTGCGCAAAAACAAACCTCACAGAAGGTCATACCCACCTGACACGACGTGCCACAAACTAGAGGATTAAAAATGTTGAGGGGCAGCCGCGGCACTGTGCTGTCAATCTGTTTTTGTGGTAGCCAAGCATCAACAGTGTGCCTATTTATTAATGTATTTATCGACAGACTCCTCTATCAATAAATAATAAGGACGGAGAGCGGCCGTGACTAGCACTGCACGCAGCTCAGGCTCTGCAGCCTCTTAAAAAACACATCTCATCGTTTCAGTGCAGCAACGCGTTCATCAGGAAACATTCACACCAGCAGCATGATTCTGTCTCTGATTTATTGTTTCAGAATTCCACGAGAAAACGCGAGATCATGTGTTGATGTATCACATTTCAGCACATGTTGTACGTCAAGTTTTTTGACATTACGTCTGCGACTGATTCAGCAAATGGATGGGAAAGTGTCCGACAACGTGCGTTGCTTTATCCAAGGACAAGCGGATTGCGATTGAACTACGCCACCCACATTAACGGACACTTTAATTTCACGTCCAAGGTCATGAATTCTGTGAATCACAGAGAAGTCCCCTCGTTTCCCTTTGAGCGGGAAGGGTTTCCGATGTTAGCACCTCCGAGAACAGTGCTTTCATGGAAATTTCCGCTCAACAAAAGACAAACAACAACACACGCTCCCCCGTTGGATGTATTTTGCGGTCACAACACGTGCCAGGAACATGAATAAGGGTAATGACTCTTGTTTGGATGTGCTGCGCTGTAAAATGAGGGGATTATTAAAAGCTGATATTCCTTTGGAGGTGGGGCTCCTCTGGTGTTCTGTTCACTGACAGTCTGGACATAATACCCACTCTGCTCTCCTGGTCTGACCTCCCTCCGGTCATTAGCAGAGGCAAAGGCACTGGCCGGCATGAGGCGAGCCAAAGAAGGCACTCCTCATGCAGTGTCATTCCCCTTGACATCCACAGGGGGGGCACTCAGTCTGCCCACACTGCGTACTGGAAGGAATAGCTGCCACTGAGCCTTGCTTCTGTAGGCAGGCAGAGGGGGGACAGCATGGAACATAGTCAGTACCTACCTCAGACAGATTAGTGGCAATATGAGGCAATATTGCTATTGCAGAATCACACAGCGGCAATTAAATGAATATCCTTCTCTTTCTTCTTTTTTTTTTTTTTTAAATGAAGATTTAAAGAGAGGATTTATAATGCACATCAGAGTCAAGGTCATAACCGAGAGAGATGTGATGTTGGGAGTTTTTTTTCCTTCTGGACTTTCCCCACAGAACGCCTTACAGGCAGAAGCTTCCGTTTTTTAAGTTTAGGTGGAAAAGAAAAAAAAATCCCTGGTATGGTGTCAGAAAAGATCACGGTTTGGGTTGAAATTAAAATATTCACTTTCATCACATTACAGATGCTGCAAGGATTTTTGGCAGAGAACCTCGAGGGAGAACTGCTCCCATCGAGGGATACATGTCCTGTGGTCATTGTGCCACTAGGTGGCAGTGTGGTGATACAAGCCATTGGACATTGTGATTACACTGGGCTTTTTCCTTCACTACTTTCACTCATCCTTCTTTTTTTTTTTTATCTGCCACCCCGTCTCACCTGGGTAGGTCTGCGGGAGGGCCGCACGGGCTGGTTGTCGGGATGGTTGGGCGTCCATGGCCCCAGGCTCTGATTGGAGTAGAAGTCCATGGGGTACGTTTCCTTCCAGCCTACTTCCTGTAGAGCCACAGCTGCCTGAGAGACACACATTGGGAAAGACATATAAAAAAATCATGTTAATACAAAACAAAAACAAGAAACTTGACAAATTGGAGGTGAAATACAAGCACCCTGTGATATGCCATGTTACACACATTTATACACACATTTTGATGGTTTTCCTCCTCTGTTACATTCTGGGTGTGGAGTTGTGTGGCAATCCACCGGTAGGAAACCACAGTATAATGACGAGATGCAGACTATACCGACTACACAGAGGTGTCATAATATTGCATACAAGCTTGAATAACAGGAAGAGGTGTCATGTTATCACTGCAGCTGCAACGCATGACACATGCAAGCAGTCAGTGATGTGACATAAGTGCAGACTGCTCCGTATGGAAGAGACGTGTTAGTGAATACTAATCGTGAATGAAGGAAATAACAGATTAATGACTGAACAGATGAATAGACGGGCATGCTGAATGACAAAACAATCAAGGTGTTGTTCATTTATCCAACCACTTGCGTTTCTACTCTTTGGAATAGCATAGATAAAATATAGAAAAAGATGGGAAGGAAAAAAAGTAATGTCCTAAAACACCAGAAGTAGTCATTTGACAGATCACAGTTCAAAGGAAATACAAAACAATTTTGCTTGAAAGTGATGAAATAGCTTTTCTATAGGGATATAATGCTTCACAGCTTGTGTGCAGCTACTTTAGTTTATGTCAGCATGTTTAAATAGAAGCAAGAATATAAAATAAAACCCTGAAAACATGTTTTTATACCCGCATATGAACAAGGACAATTAAAGGATGAAAGCTGCAATAGAAGTAAAAAAAAAAACGCATACAGTGTATGCATATATATATATATATATTTTTTTTTTTCTTAATGAGTATTTTCTCCTCAAGATATCCAAGTGTAGCACAGGTACTGTGCTGCAGGCTATGCATAAATGTACAGTATATATATAATATTCCATGAAATGATCTCATAAACAACATATTGTGAAAAATGTAATTTCTTTGCCATTTCCCACACATCCTTCTGCAATTCCCTCCTCTCATTTCTCTAGCCTTTTCCCCACTGCTCTCCTCCTCTCCCACCGACTGCCTCTCTCTGCTCCCTCTGTGGAAGCTTGCTTCTCTTGCTAATCCCTGCTCCGACAGGAGAGCCAAGTGTGTCTTATTGACTATAAATATCACATGAGACGCACTGAAAATAAATGCTGCTGCCGTCGCCCCCCCCCCCCCTTCTACTTGCTCACTTTACCCACCCATCTCGTTCCTCTTCATCTTCATTCAGAGTGCCACAGTAGAATGCACAGCGAGGTACAACACTCATAGGTATGAGATGTGGTTGAATTGAGACTTATCGGAACCACATACAAGTACACATTTAGACACTATTGTGGCTGCAAATGATTTAAATGCACCCAGCATTGCTCGCATATAGCTGCCGGGGAGAGAAAAGTGAGCCCTAACATAAAGGGCTTAAGAAAACAGATTGCCGCTCTCCTCATTACGGCGAGGGGTGAATTTCAGTCTTTAAATGCCCCATTAAAGGCCTCAGTTAAAAGACAACACAAACAATCATCACTTTCTCTCCTAAGGTGAATGCTATCGTTATACTTAATGGCCTCATTCCAAAGTGCAGCACAAGCACCGGCGCATGAATGTGCAGTTGGAGGAAAACCAGCAACCATTTCATAACGGAATCCGATATTCAAGACGAGCAATTCCCCTCTCAGCCATTCCACAAGGAATTCAAATCAACGGCTAATCTTTGAGGAACATTGAGTGAATTAATAGTGGACATCAAATGCTAAACAGCCAAGTCACATAATAGCATATAACTGTCAAACCCATCACAGAGCGAGCAGCTTGTTTGTGTTTTTTTTTTTTTTTTTGCAGGCTTGCTCCACCAGCTGGGGCACACGAACAAACACTCTCTTTGAAATGGATCTTTATGGGTTGCTGTCCGATCTATCTCTCTCCCTTAAGAAAAACAAGACAGCTGCAGGGGAGGAGGAGGAGTTATGTGGTCCTGTGACCAGTAGGGGGGGATGGTCTGCTGCTGTTAGGTGTGTGTGTGTGCTTTGATAGCAGGGATGGGGGGGCGGTGGCGGGAGAGAGAAGGAGGGAGAGGAGTGCTTCACCATCTTCCAGCACAAGCAGGCCTTGATATGTCAAAATCAACACCCTTTCAAACCTTTTTTTCCCCACCTAAACATAGTAGTTCTCTAAGGTCCCGTTAAATCTCCCATCAAAGTACAGGACATGTCAAGGTGTGTGCATGTGTGCGTGTAATGCATGAGAGATCTCTGGTCTGAGGAGAGTTGCCTATTTACCTCATACGGAGACAGCAGGGGTTTGGTGAAGGCTGTGCCCCAATCGATGGAAAGGCGCGGACAAGCGATCTGGACCCACCTGAAGGGAAAGGCATGGTAGTACAAATGAGTGCTCAAAGGTACATCCAGGACTGAGCGCAAATCTGTGCGTGAAAACTGGCAGCCTTCAGAGACGGCAAGAGACCACGATTCCCATTAGAAAGGCAGGGCACATCTGCAACCCTGTGCTGCATGTGCATAACGGGCTGAGCGAGGCGGGGGGGGGGCTTCTCCACCTGATCTCAGGAGATCTGAGATCTGTCCTGATTTGCAACAGCTCCAAAGGCATCCACACCACAATGTGTGAATGCACAGCTAGCCAGTGAAAGAGGGGGTCTGAAGAGGAAGGGAGGAAGGACATGTGCAGCCGGTGGTCTTGGTGGAGGGGGGGCGGGGAGGTGGCAGGCTGTGTTGCAGGAGGCATTCGAAAAAAACAGGGAAAGTAGGGAACTGAAATGAAAAGAGATGGAAGGCGGCGGAAGAAAACGGGGAGAGGATAGGTGAGTGTGAATAAAAAAAGCTGCACTAGCCAGGTCTCCACGGAGGTAGCCTACATAGCTGGCAGACAGGGTGGTGGTGCTGGTGTGAAGAGGAGGCTGAGAGAGATGGGGAGGAGGGGGATGAGAAAGAAAAGAGGGGGACACAGACATATAGAGATATGGAGTGCAAGCAATGGCGATGCAAATGGAGAGGGGGAGACAGTCGGGGAGAAAAGTGTTTACTCTGGAAAATGTGTGAAAGAAAGAGAGAGAGAGAGAGAGAGAGAGAGAGGAGGGCGTGGACGTAAACAGCTGGAAGGGAAAAGGAACAATGGGAAAATGGAGACGCAAGAGAGCGGCCGGGGGCTTATGGGGTTAGTTTGCACAGATCAATGCCATCCGCGGCTCCATCTCCACTGTGGGAGCAGACCCTCGCTTGTCCACAATACTAACGATGGAGCCCCATCAGAAATATTGACAAGTATGAATTGGGCTGTGCATATATGAGCCGCAGAGATGATGCAAGAAGCAGGTACATGTCAATAAGAGCAAATCTATTGGGAATGTAGTGGAAGGAGTGAAGGGCAAGCACAGAGAAAAACATGCAGGTAATCACTCGAATATGATGATGTCTCCTACTCTACAACTTCCCCGTCTGTCTATTCTTCATTTCCCATCTTTCCCATCGTTTCTAGACTGCAGAATTGACAGCGCTGTTGACTCTCACTTCTCTCCGCTTTCGGTCACAGAAATATTTCGCCCCCTCCGGGCAAACACATGGCACATTTTTTAAATAGCACTTTATCCCAAAAATACGCCCCCCACCCCCCAAACAGCAAGTTCCTATTCACCACGCCAATTTGAGAGTCAGCCGAGTCAGAGATTTTGGCACCAAGCACTAATCTCCTCCAACCGAAGTTTTCCAAAATTGAAAGGGAGACTGAGGTATGACCTTTATGCCCATCCGCTTCCGACATACGACAAAAAGCAACAGCTAGACAATAAAACAACACAACAGACATGCGTCGGCACGTATGCATGGGAGTAGGAGTGTCAAAATCCATGCATATGGCATCTGAAGTAAGAAGCAAAGACAGCCCTGGCAGAGTTTAAAGAGAGAGAGGCTTATTAATAAGGAAGAAAATCCTTTTGGGCAGCATTGAGAGGAGAGTCTGAAAGGGAAGGCAGAGAGGATCCCTCCTGAGCGCTGATTGGTACAGAGACAGCTAGAGGGGACTTTTCTAATATTAGCACCAAGACCAACTGAACGGTGGAGTTGAGTAAAACACATGGGTGGCAAGCCCCAGAAACACCGCCTAAATTGTGTTTGCCTTCTCTCGTGGAAATTAGAAGCTTTCCCCTCACAGAGACTTATGAGGATTAGAGGAGCGGCATGCAGGGATTTATGCAGGTAGGACCACGTGGCATTCGCTGCTACTACGCAACGCGGGCCCCAGCCTCCGATTGAACGCTCTACCTGCTGCAGCTCCATGACAACCTGCAACTGCGACGAGAGCTTCCCCCCGCGTGTAGTGCACACATTTAAAGGCCTAAGTAATGGAATGAAAATTATCAATTTCATTTCGACGGCGTGAAATTGTTTTGACTTCAATAAAAAAAGAAAAGAAAAAAGGCTGCAGTGCACTGGGTGGCATTTGCGGCCTACTTGAGATAAGTGTGTGTGTGTGCGTGTGTCAATGCAAAACCAGCTCGGGGACTGCCTAATTAAACACTTAAGAGCATATGCTAATGGTGACTCCCTCTGTATGCGAGTGTGTGCGTTTAATGACAGTGAAAAGCCTGGGGCAGGCTCTGTACAGT
Source organism: Colistium nudipinnis (assembly GCA_016785305.1). Classification (NCBI taxonomy): domain Eukaryota; kingdom Metazoa; phylum Chordata; class Actinopteri; order Pleuronectiformes; family Rhombosoleidae; genus Colistium; species Colistium nudipinnis. The sequence continues at coordinate 305,359 of JAFBJU010001075.1, forward strand.
GTGCCGTCCGCCAGTGCCGAGCACTAATGGCTCCTTTCTACCGCCCAGGTTCACGCTCTCTTTTTCCTTTCACTCCTTCAGATTCAATCCAGCCTCGACCGAGGTTGTCTATCGCAGCGTCCCGCAGGACACCCGTTCTAGGCAACTAGAACAAGCATGCAGGGATATTAGCGTTGTCTAATATTTCACCATAAAAAAGCCCAGAATACATTTTGGGAACCAAAAATAAACCCATAGTATCCTCTTTCATCTCTAATCAACAGTCGTGAGGGAACAGAGGAGTTTATTTTACACTGACTAAATGGCACAAAATCACCAAAATGGTTCCACCTAATGCATGGCGTTAAATTGTGTTCTGCAAGGGATGTCTCGGATTTTGTCCAATCAATATATATATGTATTAAATAAGGGAAAATCAACTTAGTACTAGATTTGGCCTCTTTAGTTTTTGTTTCCCGATATCAACGCTATAAATGCCACTGAACAGCCTTTCGTCCGTCTTTGTTTTGGTTGAGCAAATTGTGCCTGACTTACATAATTTTGCAACCGCGCTCGTGCGCCAGTCTGAAGGGGAGAAAAAAGAAAGAAAGAAAAAAAGGTTTTTAAACACGATCCATCGCTTTTCAAACACAACCTCCTCAACTACCTCTGCATCTCTCCATCCAACTCACTTTGAGTCTTTGTCAGACCTTCTGTGCCTCTTTCACCCACTCCTGCCCACCTCTCATTACTCCACAGTGAGAGGCCGATCTGAGGGAGTGTGAGAGCACGCATGTGTGACTGCGTGAGTCGCTCCGCCCACGTCAATGTGTATGTGCGTGTGATTGGAGCCGTTGCACATCAGTGTCTCACAAACCCATTTCATCTTCAACTATGTTCATCTGGCTGGAGGGGATATAAATCATAGGAGCTTGACAGTGAAGCCTGAGCACTTCACATTTCCTTTAAAATAAATGTGTTTTTTTAAATACAGACATGGGCTGAAAAACTGTGTTAACTGGCATAGTAATAATTATCAGATAATTTACACCTCAACAATAACTGTATAGTAAGGGAGAGATATGCGTTTATTATTTGTGATGGATTTTCTGTTTCTTTGGTTTTGGGTAAAGGAACAACAATTTGGAGCCTCAAGGCAAAATAAGTGGATGCATAAAATGTCCTTATAAATGAACCTGTGTGTCTAAGGTGACAAAACCATTTGGAGCCTTCAAGTTCCATTACGCCGGAGTTTTGGTGAAATGGTGAGATTTTATGTTGGGGAAAGAAATGCCTGAATCTGCTCCTTTGCCCAAATCTGCAGCAAAATTCGTCACTGGCCTATGCTCCCTGCCACCAATAAGTTTGGCACAAATCTGTACTTTTTGTATCATCCTCCTGCCAAATAAACAAACTAAGGAAAATACATGAGTGGATAACTCTGGCAGCTTAAAGTCCAACAATACCTCATACCGCATGTACAGATCAGAAATGACCGAGGGGTTTATAGGATTCGTGTTGTCCTTTGCTCGGTGTATATTTATAAGTGCTGTTATTGCTAGGTACTTCATCTGTCATGGCCAAAACGTTCTACAAATTGCTTGGGGACTATACTGGGTGTGCAATAGTACATGTGCAATACTCACGCATCTACATTTGGCATAAGATCCAGCTTGCTGGGGAAAATCTCAGACAGGAGCACTCGAGTGAAGTCTTTGCCCAATGACTGAAGCTTTGACTCCAGGTGCTGGGAAGAAAAAAGAAATAAAAGAAGCAATGAAGTTTTGCAAACAAACCATCAAGCAACATTCATCCTAGAGTTGTAAAAGGCCAAAGAGTGACTTTAACCCACACAAACGCAGCGCTGTTAACCTTTCCTTATTCAGGCCATGCTTGAGTTGTTGCTCTCGTCTTAATCTCAGCAGAGAGACAATTTTATCCAGCGCTCCCTTTCTGCAAACCGCATATATCCATCCATCTCTTTCCTACTGCCCCCCCCCCCCCCCCCCAGTCTACATGGTGATGAAAGAAAGTTAAGGAGAGCGCACAAATACGCCTCACTTCAGCTAGTTTTACAGCTCCTCCTGTTATTATCAGGCCAAGCTGGAATGTGTAATTCCTCTAGCAAATTCAGAGGCTTTTTTTCTAGGTCTCCGTTCCGTTGGCTCTGGACCAATGTGTCCATGGGGAAGCATCCGAATTAGATCCCCAAAAGAGCAAACACACAACTAACTTTGTCTCTTCTCCCTCCAGTAGTCTTGTTTTTCTCCCTTCTATCCTCTCCCGTCCTATCCTCATCCAGCAGGTATTGCTGAACGCCCAGCCACAGGCTCTTCCCATAATCTCTGTTGTGATTTGGCACTAAACAAATCAATGCTGGAAGCGAAAGATCTCACAGTATTGGACATGAAGGAAAAACCCCAGCCATCCGCAGAGAGGCGTGATTCTCACTCTATTCTCGAAGTCCCCCATGAAGGCTACAATCATAAACCGCAGTAAACATTAAAAAACAGTATTGCAGCATCCTAAGAACCAGTTGGCGTGACTTTGCGACGTTAGACCTCATCGTGCACAGGCCTAGACATGGGACCCCATATAATCAGTGAGTAAATGAAAGTGAAGTTCCGGTGCGCTGTTTTTTCAGCGATGCAGAAGGCAGTCAAAACCGAGAAAAGAAATCTCTCAAACGCTCCTGAGCTGAGATAAAGGTATATGCATTTGCAGTCTTTATGCCTGCTGTCCTTGAGAATGTCACGACACATTTTTATGACGTTTTTCTTTTTCTTTTGACAGATACAACTGCCCCCTTACTTAAAAGGTTATACATCGCCGCACTTCTAAGACTTTAAGGATCACTATGGGGAAAGCTGGTGAGTCTTTTTTATTTAAAGCTCCTTTTCCCAATCAATCTTCTGCCACCCTTTCCCTCTGGAGTTGACATTGTTTCCCCATCAATGGTAACCTCATCTGATCTGGTTATTTTTTTAAAGAATACACCATCATAAGCCTAAGAAATGCATACTGACCGATAACCTTGGTTTGGTTTAAACCATACACACACACAAAGTGTACACACACACAAAGTGTACACACACACACACACAAAGTGTACACACACAAAGTGTACACACACACACACACACACACACACAAAGTGTACACACACACACACACACAAAGTGTACACACACACACAAAGTGTACACACACACACACACACACAAAGTGTACACACACACACACAAAGTGTACACACACACAAAGTGTACACACACACACACAAAGTGTACACACACACACACACACACACACACAAAGTGTACACACACACACACAAAGTGTGCTCGCGCAGTGTTCATGTGGAGATACAGCAGACAAATTTCAGCCAACTGTTGGGCATACTGGTTTTAGATATCATGTAAAGAAAGCAAATGATGCAAATTACAGATACAGATACAAAAATAAGAATAATAGTAGCAATATGGAACAGGCAGAGGAGGAGAGAGCAGCAGGACGAGTACCTATGGGTAAGGAGTGACCAGAGAGGGCTTCCCGGGTCAATCGATTGGTACGCTCAGACATATTTACAAGGATTTATGAGTCTGCAACAAATATACCAGCATGCGAGTGTGCGCACATACATAGTATTTATCAATTCTGAATCGATATATACAACTATGATCCCAACCTTGAATGGATCTTGTTACTTGACTCATACCTAAAAAAAACTTCAGTACAGCTAACTAACAGTGGGATATATGATGGAACTTTTTACGGCTTTTTAACCAGACTAAATATCAAATATTAAGCTCCTGGTGAGAAGACTGCTGGTCTTATTAGTACTTAATGTTACATTGAACAATATTAGAACCCAGGTGTCCCTAAGTGTCCCCAGGACCTTTAGACATGTCGAAGCAAGCAGACTCTCACCTCCAGAACTTTGGGACTGCCCTGTCGGCCCAGTGTGCCCAGGATCAGGCCCCATCTCTGGGCCAAACGAGCCTTGTCGACAGCCTGGAGCCTTGTGGCACGCATGGCCTCGTGGTCATAGTACTCTCTGGAGAAAACCTTACTGTAGGGGTCATATCTGCAAATAAACACAGACAAAGGCAAACGCACACAGAGGTCCACGAAATCAATGCGTAGCCATTAACAGACAAACGTTTGAATAAAAATTGGTATCTAGGGTTTAGGTATGAATCATGAGGACAGAAATGCAAGGGGGTAAGATGCAAGTAAGTGTCCCATTTGTGAAAAGTTGTTCTCAAATCATTTCACGTGTAAAAGGGGTTTTACTTAAGAATAGACTCTTTTCTGAGAGGGACCTGCGATCTGTGAGGCAGCGCACCACACAATTAACCACACAATCTAACTTCATCAATCAAGACCTCATGATAAGAACCTCATCCTAACAAAATGGCATAATGGCAATTATAACACCAAAGGAATTGTTAAATCATTCTTTATGTTTACTTTGTGTTTCCATATATTTTGTCCAATCTAGTTTACTTTTCTGTCTCACCTCTCTCCTCCATTAACCATTTGCAAATTGTGTTTCACAGTACCTGTAGGCAGGGATGGCTGGGTTTGCGATCATTATCGACTCTAGGTGGAATCTTCCATCTCCCAGATAACTAGAGGAAAACAATCAATTCAATGTTAACTGTAAACAAAACAAATGAAGAAAAAATATTTGTGCCAATATAACAGATTTTTAAATAATATACAGTATATATATATTTAAAAATACAGCGTGTATATATATAAGTAATGTAGCCCTCTCATCCCTTATGGAAAAGAGCAAAGTGTTACTAGTCGGATGGCCTAAGGCTGAGGGAGGCCTGCCTATCTGCTATATAGGAATATAATATGACCCTGAAAGATTGATGCTCGCTGTTTACAAAGAAGTCCTTCCAATTAACCCAGGGCCTGATGCTGTGGATTCTCCGTAGCACTAGCGGAGGCAGAGCTCATGAACCATAAGCACAGCTCCTACTCAGGGTGAGGCCGAGAGGAATCTCGCTGTTAGGGTGAGGAGGATCAGGTCGGAACCCCTGCTCATTACTGTACGCTCTCAGTAGGACTAGTGAGGCAGAACATGGAATGAAACCCACAAATTGTTTCCGGGTTTATAGCCGCTTAAGGAAGCCTGTGGGTTGTTTGGCATGGCGCCCCCACTTCCAAGAGTATTGCCATGGTCCTGCCTTTGTTGCCTGTTGTCCACTGAAGACAAGTGGGTTTAGAATCAAAAGGCAAATATAAGCAAGTGTTCCAAATTTCAGCTTTTATTTCCTGGTATTTACATCCTTAAAACTAGGGGACGCCAGAATGATTCACGTTTTAAGTTTGAAGAAAAAGGTAAAGGAACAGGCGCAAAGTTACTAAAGTAAATAGCGTTCAACTGCATCAAACCTTTGACCATTTGTCTTGATCAAACATCACTTCATTTGTGATGCCTTTCCACCCTGTTATTGTTTTAGTTTGTGGCCATTTGCTACTTGGCAAATCTAAAACCCAGCTGAGCGTTCTCTTAGTTTCGAATCTCTGTAAATTTAAAGACATAATGTGTCATTATGCGACATGTGACATTCAATCTTTAGATAGTCCGTCACAAGTGATGCACACTCCAGCCACGACATGTCCTCTGGTTATGTAATAAATTAAGCATTTTCTCCACTCTTTGTCATTTTAGCCGGTCCGGTCCCGCAACAGTGAGCGCCTCACACTGCGGCTTCGACACTGACAGGAGACGGAGCACCGAGCCCCCCCCCGCGCTGATGAGATGCAAAAGTCAATGTTCCCGAACTGCACAGCAGCCAGCTGGATTGTTAATAGGTTGACTCTCCTATGGTGGTGTGTTATACAGCCATACTGGGTTTTGCAACACCCATTGACCCAGTGGGCAACACCTAGTGCTGAGAAAGCGAACGGAGTGGGCATGTGCGGCCGATGTATTTATTTTGGTGCATGAAGCTGGTGTCTAGTTGCAATGAATATTGTGTGTGTATGCGAGTATTTATATGTTGGCTGGGCACGTTAACACGTTATTATCGCGTTAAGGCATTAACTCATTAATGCCGTCAATTACGTTATCGCGCGTTTAATGCTTTTATTATTATTATTTATTTATTCATTTTTTAAGTTCATATCTCACTGGCTCTAAATACACATACAGACAAACCATGGGTCACAGTTGGTTGATCAGTCACTCACGGCGTCTCAACCAATGAGAGGATTTGGAGGGCGGGGCCCAAGACACCTCATTTTGAATTCACGATTAATGGCAATTCAAAAATGAAATTGTTGACCAGCACTAATATACATATACACATATATACACACAGACATTTAATATTCACGCTTTGGGCATGCTATGCTATCTGTACGCACGCACGCACACACAGACATTTAATATACATGCTCTGGGCATGCTATCTCATGTGAAACACAAGGCTAAAACCTAAAAGTAAACTACACCTAACACCGAAAACCTCATTGTCATTTACACGTTCCGATACCTTTGCTCACTTGCAAAAGTAAATAGGTTCATACAAACGGTACTATATTGTTTAACACATCTACATGTAAATAAAATGAAATAGGGGAAATGCTGCACTTGCACTCGTATACTTCTGATGAAGAGTTATTTTTGTGTAATGTCCTTGGTGTAAAAGGACACGTGTGTATCCTTGTAAACCAAATGACACTGCGGGAACAAACATAATTTGAGGGGAGCCACTGTAACACTGCCTCTCCTTGCTTAGCAACATCCAAGGCCGTAATATAATTATGTTCCAAAGTATGGGCAGGCTGCAGTTCAGCCACATTTGTCCTCAGCTGTGTGTGGCTTCAAGAGGATGGAGTACTCGACTCCAGCTCTCTCTATGATCAGTCCCTCCATCATGTTGTGCTGTTGCACTTTATGATCGAAATTTAGAGCTGCTAAGAAAGAGCTTGTTAGGTGCTGCCCTTTTTTCTTTGTTGAGATGATAAATAATCAATTCAGTGTACATGTGTAGTGAAAGTATGTGCTGAGAGAGATAGAGAGGGAGAAAGGAGAGAGAAGTGTACCAACTCTCAGGCAGGCCTATCGATTTTCTCTTTCGTCACACCCCAACTCATACATCCAAGAACACACATTCAATGAGTGTAATTTGTGCACAAACCCTCTTGCTTCCTTCACATGTGCAAGGCACATGCACTGGCTTATGCACATGGCCGTTTGTCCTTGAGTGGCTGTTGTAATGTCGCATACTGGGAGGTTTTAATCCCGTGGACTAACGCTGCTGTGCCCATCGAACATACTCGATTTGAAGTCCTTAAATGTCATTTTACTTGAGGAATGGCTTCAACTCCAGGTGCACTGTAAAGCCAAATGCATTTTCTCCTGTGTTACGCGACAGGTACGGACACACCGAGTGGCTGCAGAGGCGTTGTTTGTTTGCCTGGAAGCGTTACATTGGCAGAGCAGTTGGCTGAGCGTCAAACATCGACAGGCGCTTATGCCGAAGCAGATAAAAGTAGATAAAAGCAAAAACTACTTGGATTCATTTTTCGGATATGAAGAAGACACTATGAACTTAAATCCGATCCAATCCAATTAACTCATTTACTGACACACAGAGTATTCATTCTGACCCTGTGGGAGCCACAGGAACTACTTTGTGAAATACATTATTTCTTTAAAACATGGAAACTTGGCAAGCATGTGGATGCACTGGGTTGGTTTGAAAGAACCAAAGTGTCTGTCTGTCTCGCTTCATACCATTCAGTGCTCTGCATAGTGCAAGTGTATTTTTAGCCTTGCCATTCTGGATCAGCATCTGGCTGTTTTCGAGCTAGATATAACAGAAGCCGGATCAGCAGCACACGGACATGCCTAGTTCGCGCAGCCAGCTATGTCTGGTCTGACCGGTGTGATGTCATACGGATTATCTTTCGTGTCATGCAGGTGGGGATTGTAATGGCAGGGGTAATTATTGTGGATAACAGTGGGAGTGGGCAATGCCTGGGTGAGTCACGGCCGGTTGGCTTTCTATGGGCTCAATGACAGAGAGAATGGACAGGGCCTGGATTGAAACTGTGAAGTGGAAAGCAGCACGAAAGTTTTGATATTACTTACATTATGGCATCGACGTGGCGGTCCAAGCGAGGGGAGGTGCAGCCCAAAATTTCACCGGGCGAAAGAGGTCGACATTGTGGGACCAAGACCTCGTACTCCGACTTGAGTGGTGCACTCACAGCCTGCGGCATGAAGGAGGATTAGAAAAAAAAAAAAAAAAGTTTTATAGCTCTATTTTTATGTTTTGGAAGCGGTTTCCAAAACAGAAATTACAATTTAAAACCTTCCCCTTGCCTTTACCGTTCTTCACGACACCGACTGCCTGTATTTGCACAGGTACTTTGAATTTGAAGTTAGTTGGTGAGAATTTTCTGCCCATTTTCAATGAATGCCCTTATTTCTTTTTAAAGACAGAAACAGAAGACATGGAAAAAATAATAATAAGTAGGCCAATGTAAAAAAGACAAGGAATAAAGTGGGGCAAACCAGAAGGGGTTATGCATATCCAGCAGAGAACTGTAATGCTGCACATAATTCAACAATACCAACATTAATTTAAGCAGTGAGCATATTAGAGACCAAACAATCAACACAACACAAAAAATGTAAATGGTAAAAAAAAATGAGTTGGTATGCTTGGAGGCAGGAGGATGAATTGATCGATTTAAAGCTAATTTAAGACAGCAGACGGAGAATACAGATGAACTCCCCGCTATTCTCGCCCATGCTGTGTGACCTAAGCAAGCCCACACACCATAAGCCGCGAGATGGAGGCGCACATACATTCAACACAGACATTTGCACACACTGATGCACTCGACCACCGCAGCATAAAATATGATCCACGCGAGCGGCGGATGGTTTTAACATAAACGGGGGTTACATTGCTGAAGGCCCAGGTTGGTGTTGGTTCGACACAACACACGAAGGCTGCAGCATGCACTCGAGAAAAATGGGCTGGAAAAAGTGCACCACTATAGCCGCAGCCAGTGATTATGTAAAGAGCAGAGCACGACGCTGAACCAAAGGGCCTTCGGAGGTCATTCCACTGTTCAGATCCAAAATAACTGCTACCGGAATTTCCAAAACCCCCTCTTGAACTGAGTTTAAGTGTGGTGGGTGAGCTTGCACATTAAACACAACACATAGAAAAGTATGCTGTACAAATACACGTTGTGCAGGTGTTCCTACATTGTATATAGAAAAATGCTTTAAAAAGACGCATTTTCCAAAGCGACTTACAATAAGTGCATTGAAACCATAAAGCACATTTCCCCAAATACACACAAAAAACTAACGACGGCTCAATCACCTGCAGTGCTGCCACAAACTGAATTGTGCTGACGAGTGCCAGAGATTTTCGGGGGGGGAAGTTGAACTTGATCGTGTCCAGGAAGTGGGCATTGTCCATCTGGATATCCACAAACACATACAGCATCTTAATACCTGCTGTGGAGTCTATGGGGACTGCAGAAAGACAAAAGAAAAGAGGGATGAATAATTCACTCTGTTATGTCAGGTAAGCCTATGGCATGTGCACTATTTATGGTGCCTCAAACATTAACGTGTGGTACAGCTATATGTGAACACCAGTGTGATATAACCGAAACTCACTCACTGTGAATCGGAGTGCGCGCACACAGGAACTGATTCAAAGACTTTAATTATTTAGAAAAGGACACGTGATTACTATTAATGCCTTTAATTTCACAGGCCATTTCCGACGCACCCCTCACCAAGGAGAGAGATGTGCTCAGATAGAGGCCGGAAAAAAACAGTTGAGTCCCAGAAAAGAGGGGTGAGAGGGTATCGATGGGGAAGAAGAATTATCAAAATGATTGTTTGAACTGATCATCGCAATTATCGTTTCTCTCTTTAAATGTAATTTGCAGATCTGAACAAAGGGACACTTTTGTTATAATTAAGCAAATGGCCAACAATGGGTGCATCTTATTTGATGGCCTAGATTAAAGCGAGTGAGGGAGGGAGAGGGAGAGGGGGAGAGAGAGAGAGAGAGAGAGAGAGAGAGAGAGAGAGAGAGAGAGAGAGAGAGAGAGAAAAAATGTGGGTAAACAAAGAGAAGATTGGGAGAATCGAGATGGCTGTGAGATATATATTTTTACAAAGAAGTGATGGCAGTTAGGATGGAATCAGGAATGGGGAATGTGAGGAATATGATATTCCTGTGAAAGCAGTCTGAAATACACAGAAACTGAAGAGAAGAAGAGTGGAAAAAGTAATGGAATAGCGTGTGTGTGCGTGTGTGTGTGTGCGTGTGTGTGCGTGTGTGCGTGCGTGTGTGTGCGTGCGTGCGTGTGCGTGAGGGTTGGGTGGTCAATTAACAGGCAGCTGAAATTGTGAATGGGCTTCCATCTCAGAGAAGAGGGAAAGGGACGGGGATGGATAGGCGTAAAAAGGTGGGAACCATGTGTGCCAAAAAACAAAAACAAGGAGTTAAATATATCATGAGGCTAAAAGGGGTTGGAGAGGTGGAGTAAAAATCCCGACTGACAGCTGTTCCGCTGCTTGTTTATAGGCGGTACAAAACATAAAAGGGCAAAGAAAAGTGACATCGATCCGCGATAACATTAGCACGGTTGCCTCCGAGCATTAGGCCAACAGCAATTAGAGGCACGCTCGAAGAGATGGACAGGACTCGCTTGCACCGTCACTGTTTTTTCTTTCTCCACCCGGGAGTCGGAGCCAAAAGGTCAGTCGACACTGCCGCTTATTAGTGCCCATGTAAACCAACACAGTCATGACAAGTGAAACAGAGACGTTGGGTGCCACAATAGAACGTAATGATATCTGGCTTGAGAAAAAAAAAAAAAATCCCAAATGCGGTCAATCCGGTCCATGTCAATCTTAAGTCGTCTTGCGTTGGGCCATGACTACGTCTCGCTTCACCGAGCTTTGCTAAATGGAGCCATGTCACTCAGTCCTCCCCGCCCCCCCGGGCACGGTTTTATCTCTGCGTTTTCTTTCGCCACTAGTGCCAGTAGTACATAGATCTTGCTTACACTTTCAAACTTGCACGACGGGTTGAGAATGATTCCATTACAGCCTCGCAGCCTTTAGGGTGACAAAAAACGAGACCACACCAAATACTCAAAAGGTGATTCTTCAAAAGGAAATGAAAGGGAAATAAGAGTGCAGGAGAGACGGTTTCTCTATGAGTCAGCCACGGCACAGTGTCTTTAATCTCCCACAGGTGTCTGACATCAGGGGACACAGTTCAGATTATGTCCACATGAAAGAAGGATTGAAGGTCAGGAACACAGTCCCACCTTTACTGTAGATTGGCGGAATTCTGTAGTTCATCTTTTCACCGTTTTCTGGGTGAAATTTGCTCGCATCAATTAATATCTGATTTCACTTTGCTGCCTTTATCTCTGCCTTTGTCTGTTTCCTCTAAGCTTTAATGGGACTGTGTACACATCTCATCTCTTTTGCAAACAGACTCGGGTACACTACCGGAATATCAAAATGTGAAGGTGCACCCACACACATCACAGGCGGTAAAAAAAAAAAGAGAAAGAGAAAGACAGCTTAAAATTCTGTTGGTAGTTCCTGGTATTTAGGAGAGGTAAGGTTGTTTTGGCAGGGATGTATCAAAACTATCGATTTAGCATTTCCTCTCATGTTCCGCGAGAGACAGGCAGCGCGGGGCGAGGCTGAAGGTCCTCAAAAGCTACTTGAGGTTTTCAAAGCAATTCTCTAATGCATGTTCCCCATTGATCTGCAGAGTAAATGTGATGTCCAGGCTCCAAAGGTCTGATCGGCCTCCCATACCAGAGCTTAGCAGGCAGCCATAACTAGTTACGCTTTCCGTTGATCAATAGCTCCATCCGTATGCCTCTTTGTCCGTCTGTGTGACTTGTGATTTTTTTTCTAAAGCCCTCTCTCGGTAAGTGGTAGTCCTTGATGCCCGCGCGCTTCCCATTCCACTGAGTGGCACAACCTGCATGCGGAGTGATGGAGAGACAAACAGACTTGAAAAGGGAAAAGAAAAAAAGAAAAAAGGGTACTCACTTAGACAACTGTGTCCGTAGTGCACCATGAAATCGGCTCCCAGCGCCCGGGCGGTGAAGTCGTCCACGCAGCAGGCCCCGTAAGTCACGTCCCCCATCACGATGGTATCAGCCTCCGTGAACCTGGGATGGACGCACACAGAGACGCTAATGGGTGTGGTCGTGGTCCATATGCATCTCCTGCGACCCTTTGCATAGCAATCAATAAACAGGGCCGTGCACGGTGTGATCATGGGGGAGCTGAAGAAGATCGATCCCTCGCTAGAGATGGAGAACATTATATAGTACCTGACTGCGTTGTCAGTCAATGAATGACTCACAGCATATGTAGGTGACAGTTTGCCATTCTTTTACACTACATGACCTGCCGGCCCGGTGGCAAATGCTGTCTGGTACGGAAGATCTGCCAGGAGAGGGCCAAAAAGCACATCTGCCCGCTCAGCCTAAGCAACAGTTAGTAATTGCCGGAAGACAACAAACCATTCAGACGAGATGCTCGTGAGAGTATAGCGCAGACTGAGTGGAGCCTAATGTTCCACTTTGTTGGCCCAACTGAAAAAATATTCATGGCCTTCTTGAGAGAGAAAAAACTACCCATTTACACAGACATCTGCGGAGCCAGATCCTACAATGAATCACACTACTTTTAGGAAGTGCAAACTTTGAAAAACTGCAGGTATAGTGGAGAAGAAAGATGTGTTGATGGGTGGAGGGGGGCTGGTTGTAAAAAGGTGAGTTGCCCGGTATTTGTCGGTGCAGAGCGGGTGGAGCAGAAATGAGACGGAGGGCTTGGGTAGAGAAGAGGAAAAGGATAAACAGACCCTCAGTAATGTCTCTCCTGCTGCCCAATCTTTCAACCCACCTCCACTCTCTGTTTATTCCTCATTCTGGTCCGGAAAAGTTCCTTTTCAGCCCACCCCCCTTGTTTCCTGTAATGTAATCTCTGGTTTGTGCTCTTTTTGGGATCCTCATCATTGCACCTCTACCTGTCCTTCTCTCTCCCTCTCTGTCCCTTCTCCTCTAATTTGCTGCTCTCAAATGAAGGGCAGCGCCTGCCAGCTGAGCCCGGGTGAACACAGCCAGGGCAACTCGTGTAATAAATAAATATTTGCATCAGAAGATTTGAATCAATTACTCTCTTTCGCCACGTTTTTTAATTTTTTGTCCCCTATGCGGTGTACGCGGGCACATGCAGCGGACAGTGGGGAGGTAATTTTGGGTTGCCGGACAACGATATAAATCACACAGGCGGTCTGCGGACTCGTTCAACTTTAGTTTCCTCATTCGCTGAGGCCCAATCGTTCAATCGTTGCAGTTTGCCGACTTTGTTTGGAGTTGCATAAACATGCATCAACCTTCCAGCTAAAAATACACAGCCAGCCCACCAGGGGGAAAAAAAAAGAGAGAGAGAGAGAAAAAAAATGAGAGGTTATCCGCTGCAATCCACTGCAGACCACGCAGCACCATCTACGATGCAAAACACAACACTGCAGAGGATTATTGCATCTAATCAGCCATCTATCTGCCAGAAATACCATTATGGCGCCATCTCCGTTGGCAGAGCGAAGCATATCCAGTTACTTCCAGGGTCGAGTGCGCAGAAATGGTATGGTAATAAATGCTAAGAATCCCATTAGAAGAGATGTGTGATGCTACTGGGATACGGGCAGAGTAATTACTGGGCTCAACGTATAGTCCCACAACCCGGTGGGAGATAGGAAAAGAGAGGCGGGCGCAGGACACGGTAGGGAGTGTACAAGTGTAAAGCAAATCCATTTTCTAGCACGCACTAGCTAACACAGGGCGTACACTACGACTACACAAACAGGACACATGCCCTCGGGCTCGTCTAATTTCCATTTTTTTTTTCTTCTCTCTTTATCTGCTAAACTATCCCCCCGACCCGGGATTCCCGTCTGTGCGCCACTGGCAGTTGCTTTTGCCCTGCCCTGCATGCATGTCAGCACCGGCTTCGCCTCATTTCAAGATACTCGGTTCATCCATACCAACTGAAATGTCATTAAGATCTAATTAAGATGTCACAGAAGCTTGTGAACAGCCCTCGTTAATGAACTATTTAGTGTTACAGCTCAATATGTGTGAGAAATTGGCCACAGATTTGAATCTTTGTTCTAAAAAACGATTGTATAGCGTGTGCAGAAAATGCACGTCTAGGACAAAACGGTGATATACATACTGTAAGTGCGCACGCACGCGCACGCACGCGCACGCACACACACACACGTTCATCACAACCAAATTCATAACAGCACATCAGTCACACAAATGCTAAAGGAGGATGACATCAGATTTTGTCAAAAAAGCAATAGAAACTATTTCTGATTAGTGTCGCTCAACTCAAGCCATTGGGCTGGCAGGTGAATGGATGGTCACCAAGGATTTTGGACAAAAAGAAACCGGGATTAAATAATTGGCAACAGCCACAGCAACAACTTTTCACAGTTGTTTGCCATAGTCATGTGCGCCTATCCAATTAGCAAATGTGCATGCTTCATGATTTCTCCACCAATGTGATTTAATTTGTTCAGTGGTCACTCTGCTGGTCAAGTGCAAAATTGGACAGTTTCTATTTTTTAAACCAGCATTTCATGTTTTGGTTTTGGTAACCTTTGGGGTGAGGGGTCAACATCATAATGCTTTTATGGCATCTAAGGGTAATTTTGAGGGTACATAAGGCGCATCTGACTCTCTAATTAAATCTTTAAAATAAATATGCATGTAAAGGTATGACAGGGATTGCAGGAAAATCATGTCACATGCTTTTTTGACAGCATAACAGCTTGGTGGTTAGCACCATGCTCTCTCTCATAGAGGTTTCGTTTTAATCTTCAGTCAAAGCTCTTTCTTTATTAATATTTTACTGGCTGCTTGTGGGTTTCCCCATGGGGTGCATAGTTTTCTCTCATACAAATACACGTGAATAAATGTGTGTTTCTTAAATTGCAAAGCAGGAATGTGAATAATTTGACCATGCAGGTTTTATAACTTATTCAGTGCCTTTCACTCCATGCATGCTGTCATGGATGAAGTAAAATATTTCCTATATATATCAGGCCAATATATTACGTTATTAGAGTTCTGTGGCGTATACATGAAAATGTGTGAATATACAGTTATTCAACAAACACATTTTGCAATAAAATCTCGTTCACATTGGATAAAAGTAAAAGTATCATACTTATATACTGATAAACATATCAAAGTATTTGTAGGAATAAGATATCCTACGAAACATCACAATATGATTGCAGTAATAAACATGAGGCATACTGCTCTAATTAACAAGGAGGGAATCGGACAACACAGTACAGCTTGGGTAAATGAAAAGACCAAAAAACGACTCTAATGCCACCTGTTCATTTTACACACAGGCTCAAGAAACATCTATCGTCATTTAGCACCAGTCTCTGGTTTAAAATGGGAATGAATAGCGCTATCTTTGGTTCTTTAGTCAAAGCTGATTATTATTTGAGAACTTGATCTTACTGCGTAATCAGCATACAGTAAAACTGTATCTGCCATATACCCTGCACGAGACACGCAAGAGGGAACAATCACAGGGGAAAGCAAGGCTCAGATAAATGTATCTCGGGCAAGAGATCCATGAATCCGATAAATGTTTTGTAATATTCTGTTCATCTTTCCTTAGCGTATGCTTACTGTCAGGTCTGTGTGTGTGTGTGCTGACACAAAGCACAACACTGGTACTGTATTTAGTAAAGAGAAATGGACTACCCAAACAGAACAACACAGTTCTTCATTCTTCCACTTCTTATGCTCAATCTCGCGCACAGAGAGAGGGGTGTCGATGTATGGAAGGAAAAGTGGGACCAATACTGAAGTCTCTGAACCGGAAATGTTGTGTTGCCATGGGAACGGACACAAACGGCGCATGCGGATAATACACTGCTCAAAAGTCCTTCCCCAAAATGACTTACACCACCCCCATGTGTGCGGAGGGATGCAACTCTGCATCTAAAAATAACTCCTTGTAGTGTAACAACTGCAGTCTGCCCAGGTTCCAAGATTGGCCTGAACCAACTCACGGAGTGATCCAAAAATGTTAGATTAAAAAAAAATCTATATATTTTTGCCAGTAATGGAATGGTAAAATTATCATTGATATATGTTGCTTAAATAGATGCCTGATTGCAGGGGGCCAGACACTTATTTTAAAAAGACAAAATGTAGGGTAGCAAAATCAGAACTCTGCTTCCCCCCAATTGAACAAGAGGGACGCATTTTCTCCAATTGCACTAATGCTCTGATGCCTATGTTCCCAGATCAAATGGTTCGGCGGTTGTCACGGGTATTTTTTTGGCCCCAGCTCTGATAAGCGGTAATTTAAACATGACACCCTGGTGGACACACTAATTTTCATCCCAATTCTGGCACAATGCGACACCCTGCGTTTGGCACGGGTCAAAGCTGACTGGCCCGGGAAAAGAGACTTCTCCCAAGGGCTGGGGGGGATCTAAATATATCAATCGTCACTAGTTAAATGGGGAAAAAAAAAGATTAAATTAATTATACAGGAGCAAACAGAAAGTTAAGTGGGAGGCGACACAGGAGTGGTGGGCGCAAAGAAAGAGTATAAGGACGATAGATGAATTGTTTGCTGCTGGGTTTGTCATCTGCAAATCCGATACAAGTAATCTTCTTTCTGTACATATAATATAGACAATACCCTGACAAACTACACCCCTCCAAAAATACATTTGGCAAGGGGCATTGGGCATGAGGATTAAATGATGTCCTCTTCCCTCCCGTTTAAAATAGGGGGGAGACAATGTTTGGAAACGATATATAATGTTATTGTCTTATTGACAATGTTGAATTGAATCCCCCCCCGGTGAAATATATGACAGTCTAACTGCAATCACTGAATATCTGCCAGGGTCAGAGACGTGGGGCAACAAGTACGGGATGAAGCTCAGACAGATGTTTTCAGTAATACCGTTAGATAATCCTTTAACTCCATCCAAAAACAAGATCATTACTGCTATTCGTGCGAGTGTATCTCATCTATTTGACATGGCATTTATTTAAAAAAAAGCCTGAGCCACGGGTCATTATGGAAAAGCCCACAGCTTTCCCAAGACAGCGCTCCTGACTGTAGCGTAGCTGGGCACCAGAGGTGGCTTCAACAGACAATGATATCGTCAATGGATGGCGGCCGAAGACAACTCCATCCCACTGAACACGCACAAAAGAACGGCAACACAATGTACACAATGTTTCTCATATGGCAAACGTTATCGCAAGTGACTGTCGATACTGCTCTTGGAGAGAGGCTAAAACTAAATAACAACTAAATGATCTAATGTTTCAATAAAAAACAGAAAACTAAATTTTGTTTGACATCTGGGTTATCAGATCTGAGACTATTCAGATCACTTTTTGAAGCTTATTATCCTTAATGAGGAAATCAAAAGTGATCGCTCTATTGAACTTGTTTGCAGCTTTTAACTACGTGTTAGTTATCTGGCAACTCAAGTGGTTAGGTTCACTTTATTTATATTTCTTGATGAAGTTTGAGGCAAAATTCAGCAACTACATAAACAAGTCTGCCAACAAAATCAACTCAAATCATGATAAAATGTTAGTGTCATAGTTTGTTTCACCTGTTAAATCTGTCAAATAACCGAGTTGATCAACACAGTTTTGTTGTGATATGATAGCGTGGTAGCTGTTGTGGAAAAAAGCAGTCATCCCATCATCCCGTCCATCAGCTACGTCAAGTTACTTACACTTTCCAAATTTTCTCCTTCTGTCTCATTTCATTCCCCCCCGTCATAATTTCTTCAGGCTTCTGTCTATCCTTGGATCTTCTTTTTTTATTTAATTAGAGAGTCAATCAATGCTTGATGAATTAGGTGGGTCCTTGTGATGGAGTTGTTCTTTATTTGCCACAAGTCCTTTTCCCTTGAAAGATTATTAAGTATAGTTATTTGAATCCTAAATGATCGCTTTCCACTACTCTGATGGCGATTACTTAGATATTTACATCTAGGTACATAAAAGTATAAACAAATGGACAAAATAAGGCAAAATGGGAAATGGTATGATTAATAGAAGAATATGTGTTAATGTTTTCATTGTACAAAGCTGTGTCATGCTAGATTAATGACATTATTAAATGATAATATATTCTCATCCACAATGCTGACTTCAAAAAACCCAAAATATCATTGTGCCCTGTAAAGCTTCTTGTTTTCAATGTTTCCACTTCCCAGATGGTTCAAATTGGTGTCCTTCAACTGCCATAACCATGGCAGTGCAATCTTTTTGAATGGAAATGTCAAGGCTGTATAGTACCAACCCAGTCTCACAAATAATCGTGGAACTGTAACGAAAATATATCTATTGATTGCCACCGTAACGATCTGTGCTCAAAAAACATGGTCCCGGTTACGTTTTAATACCAATGAATTTCAGTGGGGAGGGTTAATCGTTCGCGATGAAAGCTATTCCAGCATCCGCGCACACAGACTGCGCCGGTTTATCCGTTGTTTTCTACATTATTTCGTACAATATTCATCTGCAATGAATCCGACTTCATGTCCAAGCTTATCAGCACCATATACAGTGACAACGCTGCTTATTGGATATATGGACACTGAAATTAAAAAAAAAATAATAATTCCAGTCCCGCAATAATAGTCGGCTAATGTGCAGGAAACCTCATTTGAAGCGGTCTGATTCTGTTTTTTGTGTGTGTTGCTCAACATAAATCCAAAACTGCAGTCTCACGAACATTCGTAAAATAATAACGCAATTTCATCTATTGATTCGTGGGCAGGGTAACGATTAGCTTAGATATGAAACCGACATGAAGAGGGATGAATTGCCGAGGAACATTGTCCGTAGTAATGTAAAAAACAACGGATAAACCGGCGACGTCTGCGTGCGTGCAGATGCCGTAATAGCGTTCGTTGCCAACGATTAAGCCTGCCGTTGAAATACATTGGTTTTCTAACGTAACCTAGACCACGTTTTTTGAGCGCAGATCGTTACTGCGGCAGCAAAATCAATAGATCCATTTTTGTAACAGTCCCATGAATATTCGTGAGACTAGGTTGACAACACTACGTGGTTCTCTTTAAGCACAATTGCAAGGACATGAACCGAAATAAGACGGCCGGCCTAAGTGGTTGCGGTGGAGCGAGAGCAGAGGGGAAAAGATGGACTGCAACCTTCAGCACTAAGCACTGCTTATCTCTACACACTGCTGAGAAGAGGGAAATATGCCTATATCACTCATTGGTAAATAAAAAGCACCTATAAGATAACGCCATCGGTCTCTTCATTCGCGGAATGAGCAGCTACTTCATCCAAGTGCTCATGGCTACGTTCACAGTAAAAAGGTGTGTTTTAAGGCAAAACATTACGGGTTAGAAAAGTCTATTTGGTCCACCTATCCCCTAGAAGCTTCAGAATGCAAATTGAAATAGTACGCCATATAATGTACATATGAAAATCAGACTTTGTCCAATCATGTCCATTTTTTACTTTACACTCAAAATTGCATTTTAACAACACTTTTTCCAAGGTATCATTTTACGTCGGGACGTCAGCAGAGGGAAATGAGGGTTGTGGCTGGGTTTGCTTTCAAAGAAAATCTGTGAAATGTCTTTCTATGTACCAAAAATACACTGATTGTAGAGTGTTCAACAAACCTGTTATTTCCCCACAACCGGGGGATTACAGGTGGTCGCTGGTGACGAGACGCCGTTGGATCTAAGCTTTGAGTGGGGAGTAAGGGTGCGGCTGGCAGAACGGCCAATCAGGCGACAAGTGGCTTTATAGGCGAGAGCTCACGTAGCATGCATATATGAGGTTCTCATATAGCAGGAACTCTGCATATAGCTGATAAGCAGAATGATGGTGCTCATATGTACAAAACAAGCACAGATGCACGCACGCGTGCACAGCTCAGCTGCGCTGTGGGCGCCGTGAAGACTGTGACAGCGAGAGGAAAAGAAGGCGTTCAGAGCACCTACTAATGGTGGGGTTGACATTTCCCCCGTGAGGCTGTGGCTGCAGCTCCCAAAGAAATGATGCGGAATATGCAGCGATCCATTCTGACGGATGGAGACGGCTACAGTGAAAGAGCAAGAGCTGTCTGGAGGCTGTTGTGTGCATATTGAACCGTCATTTTCTGGCACCTCGCGGTCGACATCAGTGCAACGTCATGTCTGGGGCCTATGTTGACACATATCTACACCCGTACATGATGGGCAGAGACACAAAACAGGTAGAGTATGTTAGTAGATCACAGAGTGCAAATCTTCCCCTCACGTTTTGTTGAATCCTACACACACACAAGCACACGACAACTCCCTCACAATGAGCATCTGCCTCCACACCAGTTCACCTCACTGATGAGTCCTGACTCAATTCCATTCTTCTTTGGACAGCCATGTTACTGCTGGTCACACATTTTTTAGATATTTGCCTTACATTTTTTTTTTTTTAACCGTCAGAATTCCTGCATCACATTTAAAAAATTGGCCCGTTAACTGCATGACGTTGAGAGATTATTTACATCTGCTGGGGGAAAATATCTGTAATTTGGATTTTCATAATTATGAGTCTTTCTAGGTCTAATTCATTGTTGATTTAATGGTAGATTTAGCAGCCTTAATTGGTCGTTGGAGCCATGAATGATGTTATAAGATGATATTTATTGCCAATATTTCTGATAATTCAAAGTAAAAACATGAATAATCCCCTAATTCCACGATCATTTACACAAACACGTTTGACACCACCATCTTTTTTGTTGTTCGTCACAGTGACACCCTGAGCATTTATGATGCTATTTTGAGATTGTCACAAATTTGTAATCAGTGACTCATCACTGTACACTCACTGCAGGGACTGTTTGGTAATCTCAGCCAATGCACAGCTTAGTCATTGGTCTATCTTTATTTATTTAAGGCTATTTTTGGGCATGCAGGATTCCTACTTTTGTTACTATATTAAAAAAAAACATAAAAGTGGACATCACTATTTTATATTGTGAAAAAAGGTGACAATTATTCAAAAAATAAACATGGAACTAGAAGAAGTGGTAACTGGTTAATTGGTGAAGGGGAAACTTCCAGATCGAACAATATTTAACATTTTGGTGACCAATAAGGCTTTCAGTAAAATATTACATTTTAATGTACTCATCCCTATTTCTCTACGTCCCACAATTCTCTCTTTAGTCCCATGACTTTCTGTGTTCTACTTTATAATAATTGATGTTAATTGCATTGGTACTGACCTTTAGGATGTCATTCTACAATTGCATTGTACATATACTGTAGGACCTATGTATCTATTGTCAAACATAGGATATAGACGTAGGAAAAAAATTAAAATAAACATCCACACAGCAGTTCATCAATCTACCAGCAATATAAACATGCCAAGTTACATAGAAGAGTCAATTACTTTGATTTAGTATTTTACATTTGGTTAAATTAAGCCGTGTTAAATACCAATTGAAGGTAATTCAGTAAGTATCAATCCTGATATACAGGGAGGCCTGGTCACATAGTAAAAACAAACAACAGCATGGGTAAACCGTGGACAAATCGAGGCGGATGACTCGTGATCAGTCTTTTCCACTTCAATATCAGCAGCCCTTTGGCCTGGTGTGCTCAGCAAAAGTATCATCCAACCACCAAACAGCAAAGAACAAGACCTGGGATTAGGTTACGAGCGAACATCTTCGCGGAGGGTTTGTGCCAGAAGAACAGTGATTAACATGAAATGCTGCCGCATTCCTCAGGATTAGGGCATGGGCGATGGGCCCACACACCCCGCTTTCTGCTACACTTGTTACTTACTTGTTATCCCCTCAGTGTTACAAAGGACGGCAGCAGTAAATACCAAAGTAAGTTCATAAAAGTATATGTCAAAGCTAGAACAACACAGCTTGCATAACATCCTAGCGAATAAAACACATGCTGCAGTGACAGCACATGCATCATCGCCTGCCTGCACAAGTTTTGTTTATTCTGAAAGCTTTTTTCCCCCCTCCCGTTTACACTAGTGAAAGTCTTTGAATTCTTGTGAAAACGTCAACATTGGGATCATTGAATAAAAATAAAAACATAAACTACAAGTAAAACAACAACAATAATGTTAACACTAGGTACAGTGTTTTAAAAAGAAATGATTGATTGATACTTTATCCTCATAATCACTTGTGATTTTCTTCAAAGATAACCGTTTCAATGTCTGTATTTATTCTTTAGTGTCAAACTACTGGACTATTCATAGGTTGCTCACAGCCACATCAACCTTCACTGATTAAGATCGAGCCACTTAAGTGTTGCCTGACACAAACCCTGGGCCAAAAAAGTGTGCAAATCACGGCCATTAAACAACAAAGTTAACAGAATGGGGCTTAAGTGAGAACAGATGTGGAACATTTGAGATGATGGAAGACAAGACGGGACGTCTAAAACCTGTAGGTATGGGATAAAGCAACTTAAAGGATCCCAACTGTTGTTATACCCAAAATAATTAGAACAGGAAGTTTGATAAGAGTGTCTATTCCCCCTGGCTGCTATTGTGCGAATGCAACTGAAGCAGAAACACAGGGACAGAGGGTGTGCCAGACATAGATATAAAAATAGATGCAGAGAAAAAAATAAACTAAATTGAGGGAAAAATGGAGAACCTCAGCTGCAAACTGTGCATATATAATGGCTGTGTGTATTAACTGCAGGATGGCTATAATTCAGAGCAGCTTGTCCTCATTAAGACTTAGCAGTCCATCCCACTGAAGCGCCTTACTCTGAGGACAGCTTAGTCCTTTCATCCCCATTTTAACATGGACCTTAGCCGTGTCTCCAGGGAATGAGGGGCCATGGTAGCGGTGGTGATGGCAAAGCCACCCAAACCCCCGAGACCTCCAACATAAGCTCGGTGGCACAAGGTCAACTGTCTGCTGCGCCACCGTGCAAAGGTCACCGTCATTCACTCTGCCCAAACCTCTGTGAGGACCGCTATGCACATTTGCTAGATTGTCAATGCGGCAGCAACTATGTGGAGCAAAGTCGGGTTAAAATAGTGGACATTTTTATATAAATATTTAACATTTGTTTGGCAAATACTGTCTCCAGGTTTCTCGGCAGAAGAGGGTGGGGTAGGGCGAGGGTCCAGACTGAACATCCAAAAACATGTGAAGCCTTTGAAGGGATCAGCCATATTCTGAGATCGTCATCCAGTCTAGTCTGACTTCCGTGGCACTATCTACAGTATCTGGTAACAGTATTGGTGGGGGAAACAGATTTTTGCGGTTCCGGTAGTTCCTTTTTTTAAATTCTGCAGTTTCGTCACCCCATCAGGATGAAAGATCGTACAGTGAGGATCAGATAGTGTTGACCTTAGATTTAATGATTGCTCCCGTGGGCCCTTGGACGTGATGTGGCTTTTAGCCAAAATTGTCATTCCCTGTTCGGATAAAACAATGACAGAAACCATCTCTTGGGGGAAACAATTATCTTATTTTGTATTTTTTTATTTTTTTTTGTCCCACCTGCTCAAGGGGGTCAATGTTTATAATCAAAGCCACAGCTGGCCAGCAGGGAACGAATACGAGTTTTTGATCACCTGAATATTCTTGTCTGACTGTTTGTACTGAATCTTTTCTGACTGTATGTATGTAGTTCTATCAGCATGCACCCAAATCAGATTTTCTTTTTTTTACTGATAGCTAGGTCAGTAATATGTTATCTTAACCAATAGCAATGACGGCAAAAACTGCAAAAATAAGAGCTGAGCTGAAATAAGCAGTAAAACTGCAGTTATACGACCCTGGGCGTGTCAGGGCAAAAGATGTAAAAGAGTACTTCACACACACTGTTCACCCATGGGTCCAACAACTAGTTCCTACATGATAAGTTACTATGGGTAAAATTACTGAAGAATAACTAAACAGCAGGACGTAATGAATGGAAACCTTGAGAATCCTCTCCTCTGCTGCAGTCTCAGGGCAAATTTGCGTGAATGGAAAAGAAAAATGGGTGAATACAGACAGAAGAGTAATAGGGGAGAACAAACTGCTCTCAGTTCTCAAATATTTGGGATGATTTAACAGACTAAGACGGAAAGTGAGAATCCACCATGCACATTTGGGACGCTTTAAAAGCTATGCAACGTCTAGTTGTTGCCCTCGGAATGATGAGGCCAGATGAGACGATAAAGCCAGACCCCGTCATTGAAAGGTTACTCTCATCTCACATGGGATAAAAAGTAGAACTGACTGCAACGAGTGGCTATCAGAGATACAGCGATAGGAGCCTGGAGTAAAGAGCTGGAATAAAGACAAACAAAGTGAAGATGTAAAAATAGAAAATTGTTAAACGATTCGAGACAAACATCGTGTCTTACCATGTTGGTACGAGTACTGTGAAACATGTTTAAGCATGACGAGCACAATAATACAGTCAAACTGATGTAATCCAAGTTTCCTGCCTGACATCAATTATTAACCCTGCTGGAAATGTTTATGGCATCTCATGCCACTCTATCCATCATTTTGTCCCTCTTGTAATGCGGTTAGTATCGACTGCTCACCTCAGCGTGTTAAGTGATAGTAGCTATTTTCTTTGAGAGGGAGAAAAAACACTTGAGAAACAGAGGTCAACTGAAGGTGAAATGAGACCACAGAGACAACGACGAGTGGGGGGCGGGGGGAAGGGGGAAACAATGTTGTTTTTTTTCTTGCACTTTTCTCCTCACAAACCTGCGTTTCACAATGTACTTTTCGTTTTACCAAGCAATGAAGTGCAACTTTTATTTAGCACAATGTAGGCCAAAGCTACACAGTGGGATAAAAGATTACGGCAATTCCTGGTGCGGGACAAAAAAAATAAAAAAATCTTTGTGGTGTCTGTGTGATGGAGTGCTGGTGTGCAATAGGGCATATGCGGACTGAAACAAGATGTAATTACCATGAATAATATCTCTTCCCTTTCCCACTGTGAACAATGGAAGCTGTGATATCTTCTCTCTTAGAAAATATTGTAATTGAGTTTCATTTTGTGCTGAATCCCTGAGCAAGTCGAAGGTTGCGAATTATGATAGAGCCCCCGCCTTCCTAATGAGTATCAAGTGGCCATGGCAGTTTAAGTGCACGTAAAGCTGGCATGACTTCCACACCCGCTGTTCACTTAAAGACTAAAAAAAATGACTTAAGCAATCAAAAAACGCCTTACCTCTCAATTATGTCAGCGATGACACAGGCGAACATTTGCAGGCCCTCGGGAAGCTGCAGTGCCACTGTTGTGGGGTGGGGGGCAAAAAAAAGAAAAGTTAGAGTGATGCAACATGTTATTTAGAAACTCTTTGGACAGCAAACTATACATAGCCCCAGGTACAGGGTTCAGAGTGCTCCGCTGACATGGAGAATAGTGACACTTCATGGCAATTCCCCCTCTGCCACAGCACTACTGTTGGGTTTATTTCAGTGGGTGACAGGCTGTTGGAAATATAGTCCAGACCAATCACCATAGGTCTATCTCTACAGCTCATGGCATATACACAGCCATTAAAGTCCCTCTTTCTCCCGTCTTTCTGTATGCCTGCCACTCTCTCTCTCTCTCTCTCTCCCTCTCTGTGAGCCACAATTTTACCATCTCTGCAACTGAAATACACATACATATCACTTTCCCCATGCTTTATACAAAACCAATCTTTCAAAGCTAGAGTTACATAGGTGGCAAACTAGCGTGAAAAATAAATCAAGCGACCAATTAACAAACATTGGTGCTGCTGATGGCGACAGGAGACTTTCCGATCTGCGGATATTCTACACAGACTCAGATGAAGCAATGGTAAAAACGTCCACGAAGGAAGGATTTACTCAGTGATGTATGCCTCCGTCAGTGCCTCTGCCTGGAAGCATCTCAACTGCATCCCGAACGACTCCCAGTAAAGCACAGATCCTTTCTTTACACATATTCATCTAAAGGAAAAGACAAATAGGGATAACAGGCGAGATTGCTTGTTCCAAAGGATTCGCTGCCATTATGAACGTAGGGATCAGCACTGCATCCAAGCTGCACCTGTTAAAAACAGGTCCAGGTATATTAAAGGGCAGGTTGTAATAGGAAAAATAAATTCACTGTTTTCTAAAGGAACTCTCAATATAGCAATGGGTGATCTTAACGTGAATATGTTTGCAGGGGGTTTGATAACAATTACTTTTAAAGAAAAAAAAGGCAGCAAGAAAAGTAAACGGGTTTTGAGCATTAGAGCTGAGCTAGTGTAAGTTAAAATTCCCTTGGAGGCCTTCATTGAACTCATTTAAATGTCTGAATTTCTCAGATGTTCCATATAATTTAGGAAATTACATTTTAATTACAGAATTTCATATTTAAACTGTTTTCAACCAATATTTACCCTTGTCTCTGACAGTATAAATTGTCACCGCATTATTTTCTGTCCAATGAGTAGCCAAATTTAGATTTATTTTCTTGCGTCCTCATCGCAGAGAAAATGATGCGCAGCTCTTAAGCTCCCACTAAAAGATATCAGCACAGGCTCTAGGCATTCATATTAGACAAACCAATCCAATCCATCCAATTACCAATAAATCTGTTTTTTTCTATTAAGTGAATGATGCATTTCGAAAATGTTTTTTGTTTGTCTGTTAATAGGCCTCTTGTTGCGAGTTAATCTAACTATTTCATTGTGATCTCCCTCTCAGCGAATCAGACACATGGAGCGAGCACTCCGAGACACGCGCAACCGTGACCACCCACCAATCAAACTCTGTCGCACCTTGGTTCAATAATTCCTTGTTTTCACCTGACTAAGCCTGAAACCCTTTCAAGACATAGGTGCCAGAGGACACTAAACAATAAAACCTGGGACACACCAAAGGCCGAGAGGTTTCACGGAGGATGACCGTGAAATGGGGTGATAGATGGAGCATTGCAGGGAGGAGGAGCGAGAGCACTACTTACTGATGAAAGGTTAAGGGATCACCAAGCGCTCATGCAGACAGTGAAAGACAGGTCTTTACGGAGGAAAGGGCAAGTTTATTAACAGAGAAAGGTTTCAGAGCACCCCCTCTGCCACAGCTGACAGGAGCAAAGAGCTTTCTCCGTCCGCTGCCCCCCTCCAGCAAAAGGTGAATCAGATGCCGAAGGTGGGATTGGCTGTTCTGTTGCTCGTGTTTGCACACAAGCATGACGAGATGCTTTCAACATCAGAGGTAAAGAACTGCTCCAAAAATTTTAAAACGACGGGTCACTTAATGTGACCCACGCCTCCATACAGACAGCTTTCTCAATTCTCAGAGTCAAAAAAACTTCACATATGGCTTGTATTTGAAGTGTCAATCACTGTCAGACATACACTATAACACTCCGGTTGGTTTAGCGCTAACAGCTGTAGAGGAAACAAGAGATCAACATGTGGGATTATGTTAACAACCAAACACGGGGTGTAAACTAAGAAATTGCTGGGAAGACCAATTTATCGGTGAACGGCAGACTGACTGTCAAAGCCTGGGGATTTTCAAAAGTGGGGTTATAGTTCATAAATAAAGCTATAGATAGTCTATCCTGTAGTAGACTGCATAAAGTATGAGGATTATACTGTATGTGATGTTATGTCAAGTGTCAATCAAAAAACAGGAACTAAAGCAGAAGCAGCATGCAGTTTGTCTGATCACACACCAGCTAACCAGCGGATTCTGGAAAAATAGGCTTTGAAGATGGCACTCATCATTATTATTTTTGAGTTGTCTACACTTGCAAAGCCTCTCTGTGTGCTTATATACAGTATAGAGACAATGCAAATTATACAGGTTTACATAAGAAATAAAGTGACACAAACAGAACTTTAATCTGGACCCAAAAACTACAACTCCAGTAATGTATCCTGTGGTATATAAATATTTGCATTTAACATTCATTTATGTCTACTCCACCAAAACCTGAATCCACATGTTCATGTCCAGTGTGTAGATACCACTGACTCTGATATGCTTGAACTTTACACTGGCCAGCAGCACTCTCACAACTGTCATGTTTTCTTTAACGGAACACACAGTTCAGACAGAGGAGAAAAGGCCATTTTGGACTGGCTACAGGCGAGTAATTTTGTATTTTTGTCACTGTGTGGCACAAAAAACTAGAAAGAGTAACATTAATTAATTGGAGAAAAAATTCCCCAGTTCAGACCAGTTTTGACTGAGGTGAACGTGTATTTTTCAAATCTGCACTGAGAAAAAACTCTTGTGCATTCCCTTCAGCATCTCCCCCCACCACACACACACACTGCGCTTCCATAAATGTCACAGTGCTGGGCTTGAAAAATTAAGAAACTACAGGGAGGGATTTAATGCCCCAGTGTTTTCTTATTGTCTGGAAGCTCAAAGAAACATACACAAGGCAACTGTGCAAAGCTTGTGATTGTCTGTCGTTTAGTTGTGAGGGGACAACGACTGACAAGCAAAACACTGTTATGGGTTGAAGGTCAAGGGTCAAGGCCATACTGCTCTTTTGTCAGGGGTCATTGCTTGAAAACTACTTTGTTGTAGTTTTCATATTTCATATTTATATATTTATATGTTTCTTTGTTGTGTATTTCTTGTGTGTTGTCTGTCATGCAACATGTTGACCGTGTTGTTGTATGTTGTTATTGTTGATGTTTGTAGTTGTTTTTGTTATTGTTGTTTTGCGGGCTTCGAGGAACGTCTTTTCGTCCTTGCATGTATGTAATGCATGCAAGAATGACAATAAAAGGCTTGACTTGACTTGACTTGAAAACATACAGAGATGAGTACAATGCTTTCCTCCGAGTACCCTTCAACTGCCCCTTTGATAGGTCCCCCAAGGATGCCACTCTATGCTAATGCTTCTCTAAAAAAACAACACAACAGACTCAAGACATTGCTTGGTTATCCCCTAATTACATTTCTGTTCACTTGTCTTTATTATGAGTGAATGAGAGACAGTAATCCAGAGAGCTCGCTGCCAATAGCAGTGACAATAGCAGGAGCCGAGCTGCACGGCAGATAATATCAAAGCGACACAATTGGAATTAAATTAGGAAATTAGGAAAACAACACAGCTTTTGGCTATTTATACACTCGGCAAAAGAGGACGGTGGCTACGATAAATATTCTACTGCATGTTCCTCGGTCCTAGATTTCTAAAAAAGCACAATCTGTGAGACTCGACAGGAGTTCAAAGGCTGACAAAGGAACAGATGGACACAAAGGGGAACAGAGAGAGACAGGGGTCATAAGGTATATTATGCTCTCAGAGCTCAAAGAGAGGATGAGCTCTGATAAAAAAAAAATCACAACAAATTGGCAAAGCCGGCAAGCCACAGTAAACCACACGGTTCAATCCTCTTGGCATGCCATCTGCATATATCCACCCAAGGAAGGGATGACTGGAAGACTGGAAGACTTTGCCTTTTGATATTAATATAAGTGAGAACTGATTGTTGTTTACTTTTTGGCTGGAGGAAGGTTATCATTATAACAAAAGGTTTAAGAATGCATGAGGGCAGAAACTGGAGTGGGTGTGGGGTATAAGGACAGGTCATCAGTTATCTTGATCGGTGTATCTTAAACCAATCCTTTACATAAAAAGGTATCATGTCATTTCATTAGGCAAACAACTGAAGGGTAAAATGAATGACAAGCTTTTGAATCATGCATAGACAGTGTTCACCCTAAGGCTACGATCCAGCTGCAGGCCTTGCTGACCCAGTTCTGAAATTCTTGCTCAATATTGATTATTCTGTTTGACTACTATTTTTTTAAGTAAACCAGTATCTGCTTATATTACCTGTATCCGAAAATAACACGCATGAAAAACAATTTCGCAACAAAAGATATGATGCATGTGAATGCTATCAGCTGTAGTATGTGTCTAGCCTGTGTGCCAATAACACAAAAGAGCAATTCCAATAACTGTTTCTCCGTTTCTAACCCTAACAGTACATTTTGTATTCATGCTGACACACACTGTCTTTAAGTATTGGATTCAGCATGCTCTGTATTCTGTGTGTTCAGACATCCAATGTGCAATGCCTGTGCTTTAAAAACAAGCAGAGCATTCGTTTATAAAATGAGAGTATAATAGAAAGAAAAGTACTCCAGTGCAAAACTGTTTAGCAGCAGTATTTTGCCTGGACACTTATGTTACACTGAACTGAAAACATTCTTTAATCAAGATGACAAAGGGCACGGTGCTGGTAGTGAAGTAGTATCACATTTCTTATGTTAAAAAAGGTTTGCCATTAATGTCTGCCAGTTCGTACTATGAAAAGTGTGGATTATTTTTCTCATTTAAAGAGGCTGTGTGAAAATTTTGAAATGTTTTATTTTGCTTCATCCAACCTACATGTTCCACCTTAGTAAATGTTAAACTAAGTTGATCAATTAAAAATCATCTATCACAGGCACTTTAGATTTCCTGTGCAAATCTGCATGAAACCGAATAGATACTCGTGATCACCGACATGCAAGGTTAGCTCGGCTTTCATATCATGTCATGAAGACCTCTAATTTTCTTATGCAAGGACCACCTAGAACTTGTTCAATACCTGTACGGTAAACTTATTCTGCCACTGCTCTTCTATTGATTGATCATTGATTATCAATATATATATATTGAATGAAATATACAATGTTTAACCTAAATCATTTGTACTGACTGTGCGTGCGTGCGTGCGTGTAAAAGGGCGAAAAAAAAAAGCTCACCTCTCTTAGCTTTGGCTTGTCTCACTCGCCAAACCGTCTTGTGGATCTCAAAGTTGTAATTTGCAGGTAAGGCTTTGATCGCCTCCTGTAACTCGGAGTCTCGTAGGATTTCATCTGGAATCTGATTGGCTACCCGCCGTGGTCCTCGCACTGAAGAGAGGGTTAAATGATTGAACTGTTATCAGTGCAGCTTACATAGACCCACCTGTACTCACACGCAAGTTGATGTTGACGTTATCTGTGTAGCCGAGAGCTTTGTTTACTGGTCACTCTGCCCCAAACGAAGGTATAGAATCCTGCATTAAAACAAGTTTCGGACATGTTCTAAAATTTGGACCAGCTCTTAGGGAGTGGTGGGGGGGTTAACACAGGTCAGGAAATGTGCTCTCCCCTCAGCCAACCTCTACAAATGCATCCCTCAGCTCTGCAGTGATGGGCCATGCTTAATGAGGTAAGAGAGGTTGGGAATTGGAAAAATGTGTCCTTGAAGCATCTTCTCAAATTAAATTTCTACGTGCTGCTGGGTAGCTGCAGGAATATCAGCTGTAATGGGAGCAACACTGAGGGAGATTTCGCTGGCAGAGTTTTAGCACAACACTGCCCCGCATGCTCTCAGGTACAGGCAGGGTTAGAATAACAGCACAATTATCTAAACGTGGGATGGCATCCAGCTTTTCTTTTTTTTTTTTTTTTTTTTTTTTTTTTTTAAGTCTTGCCTTTTCTTTTCTGTTGCCTTCTGTAAGTCACAATAATGTGTATTTTGGGTTCGGTTGAGAGGACTTCAATCAATTAGTCATTATTTATTTCACTCTGACAAAATGTAAAACTCATTTCACAAAAGCAAAAACATATCTTCATTCAGGTAAGGCCTACACTTCTTAAGTTCTTAAGTAATGGTACTGTGTGAAGTAGGTGCAATACCGTGTACTATATGTGCTTACATAGCGTACTGGATATGTTGGAATAGATCGAAAGCCATACAGAAGAGAAAAGTCAGTACAAGATTTTTCACTTCATAAAACCTCAAACACGCAACTGATGTGTCCCCCTGTTCCACAGAGGGTGTTCACGTAATGTCTGTGACGAGTATGAACCTTAACATACAAATATCCAGCAGCAGCAAGCAGCTTAGCTCAGAGACCGCTGGCTAGCTAGTAAACAACATGAGTACCACGTGTTACAAGTCGGTGTAACGATGTTCAAGCTACGCGTTCAGGGAGAAGAGACATATCTGCATCGACCCCTGAACATGTCAGGTTCCTTGTTCATATTTACCCGTGGGCTTTTTGGAGCAAACAATCTGGATCTCACTCGACGGAGCTGCCATGTTTTTCTCCTCTCAAACACCAACACGTGAGCGTCAAAAAGGGGGAAGCAATAAACCGAAGAGGACAGGGGAGAGAAGTCGAGCACCGATGCACCTATTGTCGTTCAAACAGCCCATTTTAGGAAGTTGCAATGTTCCCCACACGTCATTAAATAGCATAATAATCACAAACTACATTAGAAAGAAGAAACGCTAGAAAGTTAAAGGAAAGCAAAGCAACGTGGGGAAAAATCATAAAAAAAATACATAAACACATTTAAAAAGGAAATAATGCATAGCCCTTTACACACTTCATGTGCAACTTAAACTAGAACCAAAAACGCATATATGAGTCATATAACAACAAGAATGTATTATTAAATATAACAATAAATCAAAGTAAAGCCAAAAAGAATATGTGTAAAACAGACAGGTTAAATTCTATTAGCTTATCTATAAGATGCTGGTTTGTGTGCAAATAACATTTGTCATAACATTATAATAAACCCTGCTATATGCTATTAATAATTATAATTTGTTGATAGTGATATGTATACGTTTATTGTCATCACCGGTGTGTATGAGCACGTGTGGTGTCCGTGAGGAGTGCGTCGCCGGCTGCAGGCGCAGGCAGGCAGGCAGGGTACCAACCAGAGGCAGCGAGAGGGACTGAAGAGGATGCATCCCGGTGGAGGAGCTGAGGCAGTACAACACACTTTCTCATCTACGAGCGCTGATCCATAGGTGGAGGGAGCAGGCGAGATCACAGACTCAAAACAATCGCCAGCGGAGCTGGTGAAGGGGGGGTGGGAAAGGCTGACTTTAAGGAGACCCAAGGCATCAAAGTCGATCACCGGGGATGTTTTGAGGAGTCTGCGCTTATGATCCGACATCAGAAGAGGAGTGTGAATCCCAATAACTTATGTTCATCCGATATTTCCACGAATATGACGGGATCTGGGGCGCCGAGAGGAGAATTGGCACACTTGGATTGAAAAATATTTTTGAGTTTTTTTTTTTAGGCGGGGGGGTGTAGTGGTGGTGTTCGCCCCCCAGAACCGATTTTCAGCCTCTTCGGTTATTTGCGTAAAAAAGGAGTTGTCTCTCAGAGATTCTATCGGACCACTGTGCCCTCACACAGACACGCTGGAGTTATCCACACTGCGGACTGAAGGAATGTTTTGCGATGACTGTTTCCTAATTTCCGTGGTCCGAGCGAGGTCCGCCAGACTTTGTGTAAGAGGGAGATTATTCTTTGCCGTCGGTGTCCATCAATCCCAGGACCTTCTGCGGTGTCCAGTCACTACAGTGGACGGCGAGAACATCCACGGGAGTGACCACTGACATTTACGTGAGCGGTCGGAAAGGAGAAAAACGGGAAGCTCCGCTTCAACTTCCGAACTATAAGCGCACCAAGTTTCAAGTCTGGAATATAAGAATACATGACTCTCAGAGGGCAGAAGACGAGACACACCTAGGCCTGCAATATGTTCAAAAGGGGTGAGTCAGTCTCAACTTCAATGTGTTTGTCGGTTTTTTGGTTGTTGTTTTTTTTGCTCATCTGCTTCCTGTATTTGTCTAAATAGGACACATGGGGGGTATTTATGACGCCCCGCGCTGACCACCCGCCATTTGAGGTGCATCTTTCATTTGCTCCGCGCGCACGGAGAGGTTTGCGGGGATTGGAAACAGCAGACTGTATTAATACAGCTGATGCCGCACTGCAGTTTATGAGTTGTGCCCGGGTCACAAGGCTATCTCTCCCTGCCGAGGCATTATTACTTGCAACGTGTCAGTACATCGAGATGTGATGGATCAAACCGCAGTTCACAAGGTTACCCTCCGCAGGCTACAGGGTGAAAGCCCTCTAACTTTTAATATCAAGATCCCCCTTATGGATAGATAGACAGATAACCATAAGTCCACAGACTCTTTTTTTCCTCGCCTTCTTTCTAGGCTTTACTGGGTCATACGGCTGTGTAAATGTCTGCCCGGGATGTCTGGCAACAGCAGGGAGAGTGAAACCTCGAATGGGAATAGAATACAGAAATATATTCTTCCATTGTGCTATCACGGAGGGACTAAAATCATGGCGAAATGGAACGGTTTCTCAGAGGAGCCCCCTGAAGGACCTCTCGTGGTCCCATAGAGCCTTCTTTAGAAAGCCCAGAGTTTTAATAGAGTTTGAACAAGCCTGCCTCTTCCTTACTTTACATGTATATTATTCAAATGCTTCAGCTGTGAGTCTCGGGAACAAACGTCATGTTGAGTATTGTTGTTTCAACCGATGTGAAAGAACACACCACTATGACGAGAGCTCAAAAAGCTTTGGGAGGGGTCTGTTTGTCTCTTCTTAAATCCCCCCAGCTTCTCATATCTGACTTTTGTGTGCCAGAAATAAACAACACACTCTCGTGAACTGTGTTTAATCGGGATTATAGCTAACTATAGCATGAGTCACAATGTGCAGTGCTGAAGATGCTTTTTCTGGGTGTTACGTCTCACGTGGCTCTGTTTTGGGTCAAGCTCATGTTTAGTTTCCATTGTTATGTTTCGGTAAAATTATTGAGCTGAAACGACAATGATTTTTGCGGTTTTATACACTAAACAGACTGTATCCATGCTCTGTCCAAGGTTTTTATAGGCTATGTGAATCAGCTGTCTTACCACCTCCTCCAGCCCCTGACAGAAAATCACTTAATTCAAGACAACAACTTCAAAGTAAAGATCTCACCAGTCTGCCAAAAATGCTCGGTATGCCAGCACGTCTGGGTCTAAAACAGTGAGGCAGAAATGCGTCAGCACTGGCAGGAACATCGCAGAAGTTCTCTGGTGAATTAGATTTTTTTGGGGACCTAAAATAACACATTGGAGGGAGCATGATGCATCAGGCACACCATTTACAGTGACAAATGCAACGTTCACATGGCGAAGGCAAGTGTTTTAGCTGACAAACATTGGCACCGGCTCTCCATGTGGACGTTATCCACGTTGTTGCCAGCTGGGACCTGCTCGCCACGTTCATGGAATGGACGTGAAGATTCGCGGTTGCCTTTCAGTTCGCACCTTTTTCAGTCTGCTGATTTCTTTATCTGCAGGCCACAGGTTGGTACAGGTTGATCACTTCGGCTACAAGGTGGTCATAGCCGCACAATCCTCCAATAGGTCTAGACATGTACAACATTAGCTGTGGTGTGTATTGAACTGCAGGGGAGACCCCACAGTCTTCATATCTCTATTTAAACAGTCAGAGTGGCGTTTGTGATTCTTATCGAGTGTGTACATCTTTTCTGTGGCTTACACAACACGTTAATATGTATATGTCTGGCTACATGCGTATGTCGTGGCAGCCTTGCGACCGTACTTATCGCTCCGCATCTGTCCTGGCTTTTCTGACTATCTCTCCGTCTCCCATGCACAACTCTTTTTCTCAGTGTAAGTCAACCATAGAGTGGGCACAAGGGATGGTCTGTCAGAGCAGCTCTGAGATGGAAAAGATGAGATGTCTGTTGAATTTACCATGGTGTTACGCGCTATAATTTCTGTGTTTCAAGGCTACTGGGGGGTACAGATGTTACACTTCATCAATGCAAAGATGCACACACCTGCCTCACACACACACTTGTCTCAATGCACAACCCGCCCATGGGCATCCATCATGTCAAGACAAGACGCAAATCAACTATGTCGAAAACTTCAATATTACTTGCGAGTTTCACAGGCAATATAGATTGATATATAATTTCTTCTCAGAGCCTTTTAGGACCCCCGTTTAAATGCAAAACAAAACTGCCCTGTATTGCATCTGTGTCCCCCACACTGTGACAGGGAAAGTAACCTGTAAAAATAATGGAGGCAATGTAATGTACAGCATTATGGATTTTCTTGTCACAAGTAAGGTTTGCCGTTACAAGTTGATGTTCTGTCTGTACGGACTGGACCTGAAACTGGTGGCTGCCCAGGAGCTATAGTAAATCACTCACAATTGAATTGAATTGAATTGAATTGAAAGTCCTTTATTGTCCCGCAAGGGGAAATTCGGGCGTTACAGTAGCAATACAGTCAAAGTAGGAAGAATTACAAAGGTCAGAAAGTAGTACTAAATAAATAAATAAATGTGCAAATTGTTGGTACACCAGTGATAAGTTATAAGTTGTGCCAGAACTCTCTGCGGGCTGCAGGCAACCCTGTCGGGGATGAAGTCCCTCGCTCCCACACACAGCGGTCGGTATGTAAGACGTAAAACAGAGAGTATAAGTTAAGTAGTGCAGATAGTGCAGAGAAGACTGGTTAATTTCAGTGATGATTGCAATGATGATTATGTAGTCTCACCGCGGCAGGTAGGAAGGACCTGCGAAACCTCTCCTTCAGACACCTCGGGTGAATGAGTCTTTCGCTGAAAGAGCTGACCAGTGCTGCGATTGTGTCCTGCAGCGGGTGGGATAGATTGTCCAGAAGAGACGATAGCTTGGCCATCGTTCTCCTCTCTCCCACCACCTCCACTTGGTCAAGGGGTTGTCCCAGAACCGAACTGGCTTTCTTGATAAGCCTGTTCAGCCTCTTCTTGTCAGCTGCCGTGATGCTGCTGCCCCAGCAGGCCACACCGAAAAAGATGGCTGATGCCACCACAGAGTCATAGAAAGTCTTCAGGAGTGCCCCCTGGACTCCAAAGGACCTCAGCCTCCTCAGCAGGTAGAGTCTGCTCTGGCCCTTCTTGTACAGGGCAGAGACATGGTCGGACCAGTCGAGTTTCTGGACACCCAGGTACTTGTAAGATGTTACCATCTCAATGTCCATGCCGTGGATGTTCACCGGTGTTGTATTGGTGTGTTTTCGCCTTCGGAAATCCACCACCAACTCCTTGGTTTTACCTGTGTTGAGCTGGAGGTGGTTCCGGTGGCACCAGTCTACGAACCCCCGCGTCAGCTCCCTGTACTCCCGTTCGTCCTCATCCGCGATGAGGCCGACCAGTGCTGAGTCATCGGAGAACTTCTGCAGGTGGCAGGAGGAAGTGTTGTGGCGGAAATCTGCAGTGTAGAGGGTGAAGAGAAACGGTGCCAGGACCGTTCCCTGTGGCGCCCCCGTACTGCAGGTAACCCTGTCGGAGACGAAGTCCCTCGTCCCAGGAGGATGTGTTGTGGCGGAAATCTGCAGTGTAGAGGGTGAAGAGAAACGGTGCCAGGACCGTTCCCTGTGGCGCCCCTGTACTGCAGGTAACCCTGTCGGAGACGAAGTCCCTCGTCCTCACATACTGCGGTCGGTTGGTCAGGTAGTCCACGATCCATGATGCGAGGTGAAGGTCGACGCCGGCCTGCTCCAGTTTGTCCCCAATCCATGTCCTACTCCAAAATTAAACACATACACGCTTTGGTTGTAATGTAATATACACACAATTTATAATTAAACAGCTAAAATGTGCAAAACCGCTGATAAGCAGCTCTTAAGCTTCAGCATTATATACCTTACTTCCACCCTTATGCCCGCACTTTAAGCTAATCCATCCCCAGCAATAAATCAAACTTAACTTAAAATAGCACTCCGAAGCTCACAGAGGCTGAGAGGTGTGCACGTACATGCAGACACTGTTGCACTTGTATGCACAGACAGGCACACACAAATGTGGCAGGGTTTGCTTTTTTTGTAGGTGTCAGCCTTGCAAGATAAGACTAATTGGGAAACGCATTTGCATTGACTTCATTCAAAGTGATGAGCCTTTTTTTAATGGAATTTAGTTCAGAGGCAACAAAGGAGGTTGTAGCAACAGTACCGATCATGCAAGCTTTATATTTGTTCACACTGGCATACATGAATACTAATTACCTCAAATTACAAACATTCTTTCGTAAACATGTCAAAATACACACGCTAACACGCACCCGCGCACACACAGCACAATAGTCTGTTTTTACGTCACCAGTGATTGACAGTAGTTACTCATAATTACTTGTGTCCAATATGAAATCAGCTGCTATTGGGAGCTCTGACTTTAAAGTAGCACATGGCTGTTGTTTTCAGCACTAGCAGACAAGGCTGAAGGATTTTCCATTAATATGTTTCGGGCAATAAGAGCTGTACAAAGGAAACACCTGTGGCCCGTGCTCTACGGTTCTCCAGCTCCGCTCGCTCCTGCAGGATGCAGCCCACCTGACTAGCGTCGGGAGCTTCAGAGCCACTATTCAGCCAACAGTTCTGCTCACCGTAACACCAAATATCCACAGACATCAATGGGCTCATCTCCTCAGGCAAGAAGATGTTTTTACCCAAAGGATGATGTGACTCAAAGATATCCCGCAAAAAGCAAAAAATACAGTAGCCACACAAGCAAACGGTCTTTCTTTGTTACCGCATGACTTCTCTGAGTAGGCGACACAGGCAGAGCCCTGAAGCAAACCCCATGCAAGTGATTTGATATGACGACATGAACTTGCACAAGTGTGCAAAATGCTTGTCTGTCACTGTGATGTGTTGCAGTTCCAGCCATCTTCCAGGCCCAGAGAGAGTTCTATTTTAAGATTATATGATCATCCTGCTAATCCTCTCACAGTGTCACCCTTCTGCTATCACTCAACCCTGCATTGTTGTACTTTTCAGCCTCATCTGTGTTTTTTTTCTCGCACGGGTGAGAGGCAGTATGGACTGACGACTGAGGGTTTGGAGGAAAGGGGGTTTGAACAGAAGTGAAGAGGATAATGTAAAGAAGAGCAACAATAGAAACCTCCAACTGATCCCTTAAATCTATATAAGCCGCCTGAAAAAGAGAAAGCAAATGCAAGCGCAGGACAGGAACATACACTGAAACAAGACATTATAATTAGTGCCAGTGCGTGCGTGCTACAGACACTAGTCAGGTGCTCTGCAAGGAGTGAGGAGAGCTGGAGCACCGTAGAGCACGGGCCACAGGTGTTCCCTTTGTACCGCTCTTATTGCCCTGAAATTATTATTGGAACAATCCTTCAGCCTTGTCTGTTGGTGCTGAAAACAATGAGAGCCATGTGCTACTTTAAAGTCAGTGCTTGCAATAGCGGCTGATTTCCGAAATATGATTACTTAATGCTACAGCATTTCATTATGGCTACAAGTAATTATCTCTGACTACTGTCAATCACCGGAGTCTGTGTGCGTGCGTGCGACCATGTCCCTCTTTTGCTATGTCATTTTGATAGTTATTATTTTTCGGGGAGCCATTTTCACACTTCCCTGTCAACCATTTCACACTGAATTAGGGCATGAGGGCTTTGAGTTCAGAAGTGGATGTGTTGCTCCTATGCAGCTGAGGACTCGCTGATTAAAGTCCTCTGAAGAGACATCTCAACGATTAAATCCATAGGAAATTCTGAAATGAAAGAGGAGCTAGAGGTGAAAATTACAGAGCAGGCATGGGAAAATCTCGTCCATCTTGCGATTGACCAATTTGAAAGAAAAAAACAAAACAAAAAAAAAATCCTGTGCAAACGCCATCTCCTCAGCCTTTGTTGTGTGAAATGAGATGCAAGGATGGTCATTAGCGGATGGTAATGAGGTGAAAGAGACAAACAACCTAAGCGCTGTTGGTTTTTCTAATATTAATAATTAATTTCTGATTAAGTGGCTAATTGGAGTTTAAAGGTCAATGTCAATGCGAATGCCATGGATCTTAGGAGACAGGGGGGAGGTGGGGGGTGAGGGAGACCAATGACAGTAATCCCAGGTGCTCTCCTTTTTATTCTGACAGCTCTGCCCCTTTCTGAGCCGTCCCCCCGAGGTGACATTGCCTCTGTGTGCTGAGGACAGCAATTCTGCCCCACCTGCACCTGGGCACCTGCCCTTTTGGCATTAAGAGTTAGCAAGTCCTCCAAATAAAGTGGCGTTTCAAGGCAAGACAGAGCAGAGGCCAAGCAAAGGGGAGAAAGTTACATCTGTCACATACTGTATAATGAGAAATAACAATAAATGAACGACTCGGTTTGGTCGTAAGCTCGGCAGCGCCACCATGCATCGGGTATGTGCACATTAGCGTGCGGTTCTCCTCTGACTCATTCTCCTCTTCTGACGGAGTCAGAGTCATTTATCTGACCTCTGTCATATTATTTCAGCATGGATCCGATTAATCTCCCTCTCCAACCATGTCACGGTCAGAACTCATTTATTTTAAGGTGTTTTTCAAAACAATGGAAATAACGGCGGAAAAACTACGAATTCGCCCGAGTTTGTGGGTTTCAAGACGAGTCCAAAATCGAAATCTCTGGCCGCAGGGTGAAATTTAAAACACTCGGTGGGGAATGTGATGGGTAAAAAGAACAACAATCATCTCTCCACTTTTCAAAGTCTCCACTCGCCTCCTACTCCACAGCCCCGATCAAGCTGGCTTCCCCGCCCCTGGCTTTGATGAGATGGTCTACTCCCGCTTCTCAGACATGAACTCGAGAGAAGTATCATATGTTCACATATGATGGAACCATAATCACCCGTTGAGGAGCTTGTCTGGGTCAGATAAGTTTACAACAGCATAAATATTTGCAATCTTAGAGCCCTGCATCTATTACGATATCGTCAACACACCCTCTTGCTTGCTCTGAAATGTCCTGCTATATTCTCGCATGGGCTCACTTGGACATATTTGCCCGGGGGCTGGTAGAAAAAAACAGAGATTCTTATCCACACACACACACACATGTGCAGACTTCAGTGCATCTCTGAGAGCAGCAATAGGCAGACATCTGATCTTAGTGCTCATAATAGCTTCTTTTTCTATGTTCTCACAAATGTGATCAGTGCTCACATGTTTTATTTCATATGAGGCTGGCTTTAAGGAACAGTCAGGGCTCAGGTAATTGCTGATCTATTCCGCCGCTGTAACCTGTAACCCTGGGAGTACAGCACCACAGTAAAACAACTGGAGGCTTAATCCTGGGTGCCATTGGTGCAGATGAAGAAAAGCAGCTCAGTTGAAATGATGTGAGCTCTGACTTTTCATGAGGACGCAAAGAAGGATTTTGTGACGATATGTGCAACCCGACGCTAGACAGCGGCGCAATTTCATTCAATATTTCAAGAGCGCTGCAATATGTCTGACAACGTATCATGGCCGAAGAAGAACAAGAGATTGTATGGAATCTAACACATTGTTGAAGAAAATAATGGATGAATATTCATATTTAAAAGGCAGAAGTGAGAGACGGAGTTGCTGTAATCACAGAATATAGGCCAAGGTCTCCTCACACAAATCACACATCTTTTCATATGCAAAGTCTCAACAATTGTTCTAGAACGGTCTTAAATGTAGTCTTTTACGGCAGCAGAACCATGTTTTGATCTTATTAAAGGCCTCTACAATGGGGATGAGGATGGATTGGAATGACTTGTTTCAATTTACATTCAATTTACATCCTCATAATTTCTCCCTCCCCCCCACCAATTTTAATCAGAGTCAAAAATGTCCTGCTGTGTTCACAGCCGCCCTACTGCCATCTATTTCTGCAGAAAAGGGCCATCTCGCCCTCTCTGCGCGGAACGAGGGAAAAGTCCTTGACATTCGTAGGTTTCCACTCTCTCTTACAAGCACTGCTCTTCAGCATTGGCCCTGAGCAGAAATCATTCATGGCGTTAAGAGCTTGCATCATAAACTCCGAGCCACAATGGAGGTGCAAGGTGCCGCTTTGTGTGCCAGAGATAAGCATGTTAATTGTTCCAGAATTTGGTAAAGCACAGAGCCCTGGCTCGACTCCAACGAC
Organism: Colistium nudipinnis; assembly: GCA_016785305.1. Lineage (NCBI taxonomy): Eukaryota > Metazoa > Chordata > Actinopteri > Pleuronectiformes > Rhombosoleidae > Colistium > Colistium nudipinnis. The sequence goes on from JAFBJU010001075.1 coordinate 347,204, forward strand.
GCGCTGCGGTGGATTGTTGCATGCGGCGGGTGTGGTGAGACAAAGTGTGTCGCTTCTGTGCTGCATCATGTCCTTGGCCTTCTTGACTGTTGTTGTTGCATTGCCTTTTTTTCTTTTTTTCTTTGGAAAGAGGGCGTCTTGCTTTAGGATGGAGTCGAGTCAGTAGTGAGTGGGGAGTAGTGAAACAGATAGGTTAGGTTGTTTTACATTCCAATCACCTTGATCCCGCAGGCTTTCATCCCCTCGATGGGTTTTCCCATCTGCACGTTGGGATAAAACTCCGGGTGACTCTGTCTAAGATCGAGCCACTTGTAGAGCTCTCAAAACGCTTTTTCATCCTGTTCTTGGCCAATACTTTTTGGAACAACAAAGGCACAGATGTCACACTGGTGTGGTCCAAAGGCCCAGTGAGGCAGTTTGCATGAAAACACCATCAAATATGGATTTGCATCCCTTGGCAGTGCAGGAGCATTTTCTTTTCTTTTCCGGTCGGGACTTTAATGGTAAACAAAGGGGGAAAGCTCAGAGCTGTTTTTTTTTTCTTATTTTTTTCTTTTTAACTCCGATGAGAGTTTTCAATCCATCTGTTGTGGTTGGCAAGGGGCCTTGAAGAGGAGGCCGCGTCCTGCCTTGCTTTTAGTCAAAGAAAAAGAAAGTGTCAGGCTAACAGATAGTCAGTGCCATACACAATGTGTCTCATAGCTGCTGCTGCTCCCAGTCAAGGCCTCAATCACACATTGCATTCCCACGGGAGGCTATGGAACACAGGGATGACACGGTCGGATGATGAACGCTGACACAGCCCCGTGCCAACGCCCCGCTGCAAGACGACTGTCCAAGTCATGTGTGCGCCCTCAACAGCTCCGGCTAAACTGTTTACTAAAAGCACAAGTTTCTTTTTTTCCTCCGACGGCCCGGGAACAAGCCTACAGTTTGCCCTCAGCGATCACACTAATGCGTCCCCAGCCCTGGCGCACAGACCTGCCCGACGCTAACGTGTTGTTTGGAAATGGATTGCAATCTACTGGGTAAATATAGCAGATGTCATCTGCTGCCAGCTCTACGGCGAAACAATAAGCGGGACACACCGGCGGAATACTGACTTGTTCTGTTGTTGAGCTGGGGTTACGTAAGATTTATGAACTGCCACGGCGGTAACAATGCCGTGCAGGAGGATGGATCACGCTTGGCGCGCAAACTCCTCTGGCCGGGACGTTAACGCGGCCGATTTGTCCCCGTCTTCGCAAGCGCAGCCCTGTCACTTATTTAAAGGAGCAAAACAACAGCCCAGAAAAAGACAGCGCTCGGTGTGCGGTGCTCATTTACACAGCTCTATTCCCACAAGTGTGCACATGCATTTATGCCATAATAAGAGCTGGTCTTTCATGCCCGCGTGTCTGTGTGCTAATTCACACCACCGCCAAAGTCGGTGCCCCTCATCCCTTAAAGACTTGGGCGACAAGGGAAAACAAAGAGTCGCTGAGCAGAAGGCAACACAAAAAAAAAAGTCATTTCAAAGAAAATGTAGTTGCTCACTTCAGAAGAGTAGAAAGAAGCTGACTATATAATTATAATAGGAGGATGTCAGGGCCAAAGAGAGAAAGAGAGGAGAGAGCACGGGGACAGCCGTTGGGCTTCGTCGGGGCTCTAATGGAAGAAGCAGGTTTTTGTGTCATGGTTGCTCTCTCCACTGATGGACGGGGAGGTTAACCGTCGCCCATGTTAGATAGCCGAGTGCAAAGTATCCTCTGGAGCCACTTCCCAGACAGAGCACTCCTCTATCTGCTCACTACTCGGTCAACCGGTATATATTTAGATTTTATATTTTTATATATTTTTTTTTCATTGACTGGTACAATGGCATATGCAAAGTCCAGGTATTATTATTCATAATACGGCTGTGTTCTGCTGTGCCGATTTGAGTAAAATATTAAATGCTTGATAAATATTAAACCAAAGAAAAAAAACGATGTAATGGTCGTCTCTGATGGCACCAAAAAAAATGTATGGGCATTATTTCTTGGTATTTTAATTTTTGCAACAATATTACTTTAAATATGTGCAGTTTACCATTGTGATATCTATTTCCAAAACATTATCTCTCCGACAGACAGAGGAAAAAACAGCAAATCCAGAAAATCTAAAATAATCATTTCATACAAGCCTTAAAGGAAGCCTCCTCCTCTCTCGTGGAGGAAGAGTGTCTCAGCCAGCTGTGCTCATTTCCATATTCCACACTTTGTTCATGATGTAAACATCATCCTTGTCCCAAAGTGTTTGTGCAGAACAAGCTACAAGATGTGGCAGCGAGACAGAGCGCCCAAAGCCCAGTCTGTCAGAGGTCCTCACAGCAACCTGCCAATTTAACTCTAACGCTGGTTTGCAACTGTCTGTTAGAATGCATACATTTAGGACGTTTTTCATCTCTGCATGGAGCACCTCAACTTATAAAGCCCGGCAATGACTGCACTTTCATCCTGCTGATCCCGCTGTATAGCTCTATGTGGGAGCATCTGGGACTCTCTCGGTCTTCTCTCTCTCTCTTTTCACTCACACCACTGCTGTTACATCCGTGTATGCATGAGCCCTTTTCAGCTCTCTGCCTCCCACCTAACCAGTGCAAACACCAAACACATCTATAGAAGTAAAAGGCTTCAAGCTCTCCATACACCACTCATCCACTCACTGTGGCCCACACAGTCCTCCTAAAGAAGCGGATATTATGGTCACTTATGCCAGAAACAAAGCAGTTCACGTTTTTATCTCTGTTGATACCAGAATGCTGTGTGTGTATATATATATATATTTAGCCTTAAAGGTGTAGCACAGTTAGGTAACTGTCTTCATAAATACTTCAATGCCGAAACAAGTTCATGTAAAATACGACAAAAAATATAGATAGGCCTTTGTATAAGGCAGCTCTAAAAACCAAACTAAACTTGTATGTACGTGTGATTTACGTTAAGAAAGCTTTTATGCCTTCGTTTAATCAAATGAACAAATATGTAGCACAGAAAATCACACACTTTTTTCTTTCTATAGTAATCTTCACTTTGTGTCTGACGTGAATCAGCAACAATGTGTCCAAACAAAAATTTGACCAAATATTTCCCAATTAGAATAAGAATTTGCAAATTCACAGCCAGGTCTGCGTTCAGCTCTGTTCCTCTGCATGTATTACCGACTCCCTCCCTCTCTTTGAGCCTGCACTTATGAAGATAGATATATATATAAAAAGATTTGTTTGTGCTTTTGTGTGGTTTTTATTTGTGTTTTGACTTGCTGGGCAAATAAAATGGCGGTCCCTAAAGAATATGTCTGAACACACAGGCCGTGACCTCTCAGCAACAGTCCTTTGACCTCACACCCCGCCATGCTGGCCTCTGCAGCCCTGTAAACACTTAGACAGCTCCGGCTTATCACCAGTCACAACAATAAACAAGGCTCTGCTGAAAGAGATAGAAGTATGACCAATGAGCCAAAATGTTTCCTGTCCGATCTGCCGCCGCTTGCCCAGACGTCAGGATGACCTGTGCCATTGCATTTGGAATGCAGATTTATGAGGACAGACTAAACCGGTAACAAAGGTTGGAGAAAAGTTGGATCTTATTCGCTCCAGTGTCTGGTATTCAGCAACACACACTGCAGGACATTTCATTTATATAACATTTTTTCAACAACAAGTATTTGAGATATTGTGGTAGCATTTTAGACGAACCAATGCATCATAGATTTGAAAATGCTTATAAAACAGCTACATTAAAAAAAACAGGGCGACAAACATGCTAAGCTGGGGAATTCATAACAGAATAGTGTTAACAGAAAAAGATTTTACTGCAGCACTTTCTCTAGTTTGAATCCTTGTCAGGGAATAAATGTGTGTCGCCTTAAAAATGAATAATTAATGTAAATTACAACGTGAGAGTGGAAAAATCGCAAGCTCTCAGACTATTTGGCCCATGTTTTTGTGTCCACTACCTTGTTGGTAGTGGTAAGAAATTACCGGTGGAACATAATTACATGTGCTTTGGCCCCGGGTCAGGGAAAGTACAACAACTAAAACAACAAATTCATTTGAAACTCACTTCTCTAAAAGAGTAGCCCAGTCCGGGTGTCAACGGAGGTGGCGGGTTTGGCACAAACACCAGATTTCAGAGAATCCCAATGGTGAAAATTAATTTTAAGTTGGCCTTTAACATGCAAAAATAATGAAAAAAATAAAAAATAAATTGTAAAAAAAAAATATATATATATATATATACAAATACAAACAACTCTGGACTTAATCTAAAGGAACATGTTCTGGCAGCACGTCCTCTTACACTGCCCCGGAGCAAAAACAATACAAAACACTGACTATACAGGGTGTTCGATTCACACCTTCAAACTCTGCAGCCAGTGCCTAGCCCGAAGAAGCTTGACCTCACCATACTACTGAAGCAAGTTAAACCTTTCCTCTACGAGGCCATTGAAGTATCTAAATGGCTGTGAAGAATATAAATAAAACAATATAAACTGAATTTACTCAAAGCAATGGAACAATAGCGCAAACAAAGAAAATGATGTGAAGCAATGCTTCAAAAGCGATTGTATATGACAACAATAATATTAGCACACCAATATGGAACACGGTCCGCCATCCGCAAAGAGTATATTGTTTACTTTATGACTGGAAGTTGATATCAATGACGGCGATTGGTTGAATTTTAATTTGGCAGTAATTCCCTCATTTCTATGCCTTTTTAAAATGAAATGAAGATATTGTTGTGAGGAAGAAAACGTTTCTCTGCACTAAACTCCTTTTCCATATGATGAGGCATAGCGTCATCATTCCGACGTGTCTCCCGACTCGGAGATTTACTTTGGATTCTTTTCCTCCCTGTCATTGCGTTTTCTTACTGGCTTGCTGCAGATTTTCCCACTCTCTCTCTCTCCTCTTTTCATCTTGAATTATTAAAAAGTGTTGTGATTCCCAGTATGATTGTGAATGTGGGGCTGCAGCTCTCAACTGCGCAGTCACATTGGCTTGTTTTTCCACTCTCCTCGCACCGTTCTTCGGTGTCTCTCCTCGTGCTTTTGTCACACGGTTCGCGTGATCCCGTCCTCCTCACACTCAAGAGTCTCACCTTGGCGGTGCAGGAGGTGGGATTATAGATGATGAATACTCAAAAGGGACGTGTCGGAGTTTTATCCTGTCTGAATCTGTATTCAGGTCAGGGTGCTTTTCACAGGAGAGTGAAAAAGGAGGGAGGGGGTTATTTTTCGTTCCCATCATGCACCAGCAACTGGGCCAAAATTGGCACAGAGGGTTGGGCAGTTTCTCCAGGGATCAGAGTTCTGTATCTTGCCTGACTCCCTCTGAAGGAAACCTGCCAGGGACGCACATTCTCCGCAACACACATGCCTGTTGTCTTCTCAAATAAAACTAAACACCCAAAGACACTGGCACCACATTCGTGCCTTTGCGACTGACCTGCTGCGCTCCGTTCGAATCCCCATGGCTGCCAAGTCTGACAGGCCAGTGACTCTCTGGCGTCGCAGAGACCACAGCGACTGCCCTGATAAAAGGTTATGAAAACAGCTGCTGGCGGATGAAAAATTCATGCGGTGTTACCATATTTCTTTTTGAGGAGCCTCCTCGTCCTCTCGCTCTCGCTTTCCATCTCTGTTTCTGCACGATGCACATATGACACACCAGTCAGTACGGCACACGGGTCCGGGGCACCATTGTCTCAGATCTGTCAGGGAATATTAATGTGGCGTGCTGTCTGAGACGGATCAAACTATTGAGTAAAAAACAGGGATCTTTATCTGGGTCTGCGAGCGCTGGGTTGTAGGGACTTAAATGTGGCACTGGCTGGATGTACACTCTAATAGGCCACTACACAAAAAAAAACATGAGGGATCCTTGGAGAGCACGATAGAGGGAGACGCGGAGTGAGGGATGGGGAGAGAAAGAGAGATACGGCCGGCTAAAGAAGCTCTTTCTATAGCTGAGGGGCGCTAAGCTACTGCGTTCGCAGCCATATTTCTTTCGAGGCCTCACTTTCCGAGTTACTCCCAGTGCAGTCCATGTGCATCGATTGATCGCTGACAGTTTTGCCCTTTCTGGATCTAATATGAGGTGTCCAGAGAGAGCCCACGTGAGCTGGTCTTGGTTTCGTCTCACTGTTTTAATGTGGTGGATTCATTCGTGCATACTCGCAACCTTAACGCCACCTAAATTCATACGGCTGCAGATGAGGACGACCATGTCGAACCAGCCTCCAATCCGGTCAGAGGCAATAGCGGTGAGATGTATTCGGGCCAGGTCACATTGCAGTCTGGTCCACTTTGCAGTTTAATTTGAATGTAATACCTTAGAATATAAGGCAGGAACAGGAACTAAAAAAAAAAAAAAGCACGGCAGTTATAGAAAAAGTACACGCAGCTTAGACCTTATTCCGAGAAACACACTTTTAAGATACAAGCTCTCAGTGTCGTATGTGCCATGAAGACCCCGCCTACGTAATTATGTCCACCGTCAGACCACTGGAAATCCCATATGCTTCTAGTATTAACTTGTTCAAGTGTCTATAAGTGGGGGGGATGTTTTTTTTTGTTTGTTTTTTGAAAGAGGCGATGAATTAAGCATGGAAAGCCACAGGGATTTTGGACACTAGTTTAATGAGGCAGTAGATGGATGCCGGGGACAGCGCAACCCAGAGGAATTCTGAGTTTTTTTGTCCGATCAATGTATGCTAATGAGGGCAACAACAGAGGTTGTTCATGATCATTTTTTTAGACAAATACGGGGTGATACATTTTTTTGCTAGGGCAGCTACAGTGAGGGCTTGGCAACATTGCGATAAGGCCTTTGAACGAGCACTGAAAAACTCGGCACCAAATTTATTCACCTGTACTATTAGTCACGATGCAGCGGTGGCTCGGCAGCAGGAAACGATAAAGCACTTCGTTTTGAGCCGTTTCCTGTCATTAAACACCTCTATCCCGCTCAGGGGAGAGCCCGTGTTTTCACTCTGCTCTCGGCGGTAATCAACAGGTTTCGCAGGAATTGCCTGCGCATTCAACGCGGCCTCCCAAAGATATATTAGATAACGTGGATATAGACGCCGGCTGCCAGGTTAATGCAAATGCCCCTAATCACACCTAATTACAGAAGCACAGGATTCGGAGCCAGATCCTTAGCCGACCAGCTAAATTTGAGCGCTGCGACGGAATCCGGAGGCCTCTCCTCCCCCGGGGCACGCCTCCAGGGCTGGAGGTGTCCGCAGTGAGGCGGTCTGTGATCAGCATGGGTCTAGAGAAGATTTTACAGAGACCTAACATGTGGTGGCTGGAGCAGATGTAATTACAGACGGGTAGGGTATGAGAGCGGTGTAGAATAGAGAGACAATCGCAGAAAGGAGGAGGCGGAGCTTCCGTTTGTGGGATGTCGCTCTGTCAGATGACGGAAACAATGTCATTGCAGCTTCTGCTTACTTCGTAACCCATCACTCTGGACGCAACTTTTCTCCCCTTTCTCCACTTATGCCGCCACCCTTACTCCCTCTTTGTTGGGGTCCCGAGCCATCACCACCGGCCTTTTGCGGAGCGGAGAAACTACTTCTTTTGACTTCTTTTGAATTCATTGCCCTCACTTTCTCCACTCCTCCTTCCTGTCTGCATAGTTTGTGTGTTCGGTGAAAAAAAAAAGGGGGGGGGGTGTCGGCTATACGTATTTTCGTCCATCAAAGTTTGTTTCTCAGACACAGTGAATACATCATGTGTATCGCACACGTCTGTGTGTACATGGAGCCTTAAAGGGCAGAAACAGAGGAGAAAAAGAATCAAATAAAAAGATTGTCTCCAGCACCTTATTTTCACCGTTTACTCACAGGCAAAATAATGAAATAAGGCAATCAAAAAGCACTCCGTTGTGAGTGTCATAAAACGAGGCTTAATATGAGGATAATAGCCTTTTAAAATTCACACTCTTTGATGTCTCATAAGAGACATGTTTATAATAAGAAAGGCCAGCTGTGGAATATATTTCACTTAACCAAAATAAACATGTCCTTCCTATTATTTAAACTACTGTCATGTCTCTCAGGTACTCAGGTAAACACGGGGGAACATATCTCCTTACGATAGTCAAGACTTGTGTTCATTTACCTGGAGGCTTACTCTTTAACTTGACTGTAATGGCTACATATCTAACATCAACAACGAAAAGACAGACTTAATAAAAAAGCTTTATTTTTTACCAACACACAGCTGACTAAGTGCCCGGTGTCTGTTTGGGACAGTAAAAAAGAATGTCCCAAAGCAGTTGGCAGGCTTTGAATGGAAGTCTAACGATCCCTATGGAAAGGTGGCCATTGATTTTTCTGTTGAGAAAAAAAAGAGTGATGGCGGAGTGGAAAAAGGGCTTTACAGACCTGCTGCTAGTTACTGTTATTAATATTTCAACTTCAACTTCGACTTGAATATTACTTATAGATGAGGAGCTCTTTTTAAGAATTCTCTGAGAAACCTTAAATGAATTGTAACTAAGATGTTTCTTTTGTTTTATATATAAATACTGCTTTACCTGGGAAAAGGAATGAACATCAAACAAAGATTAGGAACAAATACTTAGGCTACACAACACTGTGTTGAAGTTGTGTGGGCACAGTCTACATGCATTTGCATAAAGTGAGAGCTATCATGGTAAGAATAATAACAACTTACCATAAGCTGTACATTATAGTGTTGTACAAAACCCCGCACACATTTGCCACACATTATCTTCTATCATTGTCCTTGTGCTTACTGCAGACACGCAGCGTCTCTCCGCCTCTGCAGTTTACCTTGCAGTGAAGTCATACAGTATAGACAAAGATATGACAATCGATATCTTCCCAAATTAGAGGTGAGTCTATCCCAGGGGCAGACGGTGACTTTTACACACAGGCAAGCAGAGCTGCACAGCACACTCCAGTGACAATGCAGAAAAAAAAAAAACGAAGAAAAGAACCATGAAGCAGAACAAATATGTATCTTCTTTGTAAATATTAAACAACAAGGTGGTGTAATTAAGTCTCGTCGTACCAGGTTCACTTACTGTAACTTTAAAGTGGACCAGGACAGAGAAAAAAACAATACCAGGCGATTGGATAGCAGGGGTACACGGGTATCTCACAGAAGGGGCTGCAGACCAGTGTGTGTGTGTGTGTGTGTGTGTGTGTGACAATGCAAAGTCAATGTCCTTTCATCATCATGGTTCAAAGGCAGTGGCAGTAGCGAGTACATGAATAAAATACACTTGCATCCTTGTGTCATATCTACATTTGACGGCAGCTGTTGATGGTGGACCAGAATATGCGAGGGCTATTATGCTTACAAGGGCATATGAGAGCAGTGTTGGACACCTGACAGCAGAGAGACAGACCTGGCCATCTAAAAACAGATCTCAGACAGAGATTATGTAATTTGCTTTACCTCTTAATGTTTAGGACGAAAATACTTAACCAATGCACAGGTACAGTGTCCACACACAGGTGCACATAGGTTATATGCAGACTGAACTGTAAGCAAATGCAACCAGGGGATATCTGATACTTTTTGGGGCGGACCGCCGTTTTCAGAAAATCAGATATGCGTCCACTTTGGTGTTATCTAATTTATGTCTATTTCTATCTCAATCAGGCCAGGCACTGCAGGCCCTGATGCCACGTCTCCCCAACACTGGAAATTCACGTAGTCCAATGTAATTCAAACTGAACTGAAAAGTGAACTACGGTGAATCGGGTGCGATCACTCAAAAGTTTTTGTGGAAACAAGTTTTTATTTTGGGAGGCAATACATATTTATGGTTAGCTACTATGCTTCCCCTGCACTGCAGACTATGTGACAGAACAATTTGTTATTGATACTGGAAGAGAAAGTAATGAGGAGGAGCTGAAAACACAAAGCCACAAAGATGTGTTGCTGTGCTCTTGTCTAATCCGGCATGCACATGCACTAATACACAACAGCTACTCTCAACCGCTGCCTCTCACCCTTCACTTGTATCCGCTGTCTCCTGACTCATCCTCCTATTTGCAACATGACTGTACAGCAACAAAGACAACCCTGCAAAGCCCTCCAACTGTTTACCTCTCTCCCCGGCAGAGACCAGAGCCTCTGTCGGGCTATAGATGCATCCAAGCCATTCAGTGTGGAAATATTGCCACTGCACATGAAAGAAGTGTGGGGGACATGAGAGCCACGACAACAGCGATTGTGCGATAAGGCCATGCCAGCGTGGCTGATTGCTGCAGCGTATTGTTTTCCCCTCCTCCTGTGCTCGTGAGGGTATGCGTGCATCTACGTGTTGGGCCTGTATGTAAATTGGAGAAATAAAAAGCTTGACAGAAGCCAAATAAACCTGTGTGTTGCAGATTGAGTGCACCGATGGGAAATCAGGGCCTCTCGTGAAGCTAAAGTGACACCAGTAGGTTTTGAACTATATGCAGGATAAGGATCAGAGCAGGTATACAGTACATGAAGCCATGTCAGGGCATGGATATTTGAGATGAAAGAATGGCATTCATGATGATGTATGATGAATGGTGAAGAGAAAAACTACTGCACGTGATCAGTTATCAGAAAATAAAGCTTCATTACACTGAAGCTACTGTCATATAGATGTAGTTGGTTGAGCTACAATAAGACCGTGTTGGTGTTTATTCATTTTTAAAATTTCTACATTTTTTATTCAGTCAATTTCATTCCAAATCAGTTCTTTCTCAGTAATCAATATGACGGCCACTTAAGCGATACAGTTCAGTTTGTTTGGTTATTAAATATTGACCCATGGCGGCTACACTTACCTCTCCAAACCAGTTTCAACAGCTGCCCTGATTAACAAAAGAGATTTCCTGCTGCTGTTTTAATGGCGACACTAACAACCATACAGCAACAAGTATTGTTTTAGTCTCGCCATATTTTCAACACGCTGAAGTCGTTTATATTCGTACATTTATTTCCATGTGTTTTTATGACTCAGACTAGCAGGGTATAATTTCTGCTCATTATCAAAAGCTTTCTTGTCTTGCTTTAAATCACCCATTTACTACCTTTTCACATGCTGTGTCTCAGAAATGACATAGTGTTACATGCAGTATAATTCACAACAATTCAAAATCAGGTAATATGACATTGATGCTCCAGCTGCAAAAATGATTTTGTGGTGATGTGGCCTCTGCACACTTAATTACCAGGCAATCAGTATACACAAAAGCTTGCTGTCATACATGTACATGACCCAGAGTGCAACATGACATGTTTTCATAAGCACTAATTTTCCACATCTTTTAGAAATGTTAAAGCCTAGTCTTATAGCGTTCCTCAACATTTACACAAAATGAATGTGTTACTATTCGGGGCTTTTTAAATTCTGTTATTATTTTTTTTATTTATTTTTTATTATTAAAACTATTTCTTTTCCAACTTTCTACATTTCCTATCTTCTGGGTAGCCTCTGTTCTGTGTTACTTTAGTGGTTCATTCAAAGATGCTCAGTCATTAGATATTTGGCAGTTCTGCTGATGGAAAACTTTTTGGATTCTGGAAAGTGCACATTGTACTTTTCATAAAACCCTTCCTTTGCTTAATTGTCTTCTGGGTTCGAGTTTTCAACAGCATAGCTAATAAATTCAATAATCTTTGGCAGGAGCCACTGCTTATTTCTTGAGCTACATACTGATCATACATATTGCATAAGAAAAAAAAGTTAAAAAGGTATTCCCCGATAACTCAATGGAAACTAATGGAACTAATATGAGACAAAAAATGTAATCTGTCTATAAATGTATGGCATACTTGGAAAAATGGTAATGTAAATTATATACATAAACTCTCAATAGCCTACCTGAAATGAGAATTCAATATTTTCATTAGTGATCTGTTCAAAGTTTGGTAACTTGGAAATAACACAAAAATAAAGATTTAGGACTATGTGTCAAACAGAAATGATAATTACAAGCAACGAGCTGCACACTACTGGATCACGACACTCAAACAGAAACGTGACACTAGAGTTCAATAGGTTAACAGGATAATTTTTCACAGAATTTAGTAATTCAACATTTAGTAAGGCCATAAGGTTTACAATACTGTGTTATGGGCTGAGATAGTCTGTTCTTTATTTCCATTGTTTTTATTTTATAAGATGTTTTGATGGAAACTTTTTGCTGGATTTATTTATCATTAAAAAATAAAATAAAGTTGTAGTTCTTAACAGTAAGCCTCCTTTCCACTTGGATAATGATAATACAGTAATACTTGTTAATGCAGGAACACAGTAGGGACACATTTATTCTCTCTAAATTATTTTTATGAATATTATATAACTGAAAACCAGACCATTCTAGCTTTAATTTTAAGCAAAAGCCAAGCGAGCTGTTGCTGTCAGTGAATCCGGATATCCAGAGGGAATGCCTGGATTTTAAATCCCATTGTGCATATTGTTAAACCCACACAGATTCGCTAAAATATGAGTGCTATGCTACAGACTAGCTTTGTGGGTTGAGGGGGTTGCATGAAGCGCAGCTCCTTTTAATTGTGGCATTTGTGGTGCATAGACTGCGAATGGCTGCTTGCCCTAAACCAGGCACATGTCTGGGCCTTTGACATGGACGCATATTGTACAAGCTCTTCTACTTCTTTCACTCACCATATTGTTTCCCTCTCTTTTGGCCCCTTTTCTCTCCTTACATAGCTGTACTACTGACAGAGAATTCCCCCCGCAAAGAATGTAAACTTTAGAGTGGAGGATATAAAGATCAACAGCGTGTAAAGGTGTGACACTAGAACTGATTTAGATGGAGGGACCAGAGCAAAAAGACAAATGAGTGGGTTAATGCAGTGTGGACACAGAAAAAAAACAAAAAAACAAAGTCTATGGGGGCAATGAGGCAAGGAGGAATAGCTAAGCAGCATTGAAGACATTGAGCTGGAAAAAGAAAAAAACATTGTTTAGTGTTAACAAAAGAAACAAAGATAAAGTCAATAATGTCATTCTCAAGTTCTGAGAAGCCATTTCCAAATCTACTCGGCCTTGTGCCACTTACAATGGCAATTTCCCCGAATGCAAATGTATTCAAAAAGATTGACACGATTATAAGTTTTGCGTTTTTTTATTTATTTATTTATTTATCTCCTCAAATCTTTTTTTTTGTTCATTTTGAAAATGAGCACAAAATTAATGATCTGTCTGGGAGATATCTGTGGGCCCTTTACATTTCCAGTTGTGTCTATACAGCCACCGCTGTCCATTTTACAAATGAACAGATTTAAACATATCAGAGGATTTTTTTTTTCTTTCTATTTCATCTCCACCACTGTTCAATTTCATGGCATTTGAGCACTTGGGTCTACAGGTAATTGAAAATACCCTGTTGTTTGACAAGCTATAAAAAAAACATTCACAGTCATTAACCAGCCAATGAAAAGCATGTTTTCCCAATTAAGCTGCTGATTGTGAAGTCAGCTGGCTGGAAGTGCAGTTTTCCCTTTGGGATAGGAAGACTGGCAGGTCACATGTGAGAGCGGTGATTGTAGTCCGACTACAATGAGACCTTGCTTCCCCGCGGGGTCACAGATCCCGCTGAGCCTTAATTACAACCGCATGTAGAGATCGGAGATTAAACCACTATTATACACACTTAATTGAAATGAGAATTTTCTGTGACAGTAACCCTGGCTTAAGCAGAATCCCTGGAATGTTAGCACCAGAAAAAACACAATAAACGCAGGATTAGAAGTGATGATATTTGGCCCGATAGGATCTTTACACTATAGCTGCTGCTGTCGCTCGCCCAATTACCGGCGAAATGCAGAATGAAACATAGCGGGGCAACCTGCAGGGCCGCGGATAGTGCCTGTGGGCATAGCAGACAAGAAGCAGGGTGGAAGAGGGTTATTGTCCCATTTTCTCTGTTGCACACATACGTGTCGGCACATCTGCAGCCAATTAGCTGTGTTGTTGTTCGTATCAGAATGGGTCACGACAGGGACGACAAACAACTTATTGTAGCACCCCTGAGCCTTTTGTACCTCGTTGAGCCTTTCTCTGTTTGAATTGTCCCCGAAGCAAACCTTCGGATGAACAGCTTCCTCCGTTCACCAACTTTTATTGCACAACAGTGAGACGTGACTCAGGCCTAAATCTGCGATGAATAACACGGGTTCGAGAATATCAGCAGGGTAGGCCTTGCTTCACCACCACTCCTTTGCTCTCATACAGGTCCGGGGTTAGAAACATGCATGGCACCTTGTTGTTATTGTGAGCTGTAATTCACCCAGGCCTTTGACTTTCCTGGATAATAGTTGCGGCTTATGTTTGGGGGGGAGGTTGAATTTATTCTTTGCTCTTAAATAGTGACAGCCGAAAAGATAATATATTCCTATTCCACACAGTGTTACCGTTCTTCTACTCTTATGCTTTATCTCAGTGTCTTTAAGATGACCTTGAGAGGCTTTGCCCCTTGGATCCTTTGCGGAAGCCCCGCTGCAGTGAAATATGGGCATCTTTCATGTCCAAAACAAAACATCACATAAAAAAAAAAAGTCTCTCTGTGGGGATTTTAAAAGCCATCTCTGACAGAGGAGAAATTCAAGAGCTCTCACAAAACGTACACAACTGAAACAACCCATGGAGGTAGTCACACTCTATGTCAAAGCCTTATTTAACTCCAAACCAAGAGACAGGGCTAACCACTGGACCACCGTGCCACCCCAGAAGCGAGACATTTCCATTGAAATGACTGAATACGTGCAGCTTTGCGTTGCTGGTCGCACTGCCTTTTCCTGAAACATGTTGGGAAAAGAAGGAGGCTGTGTAAGAAATATTTTTAAAGGCCACGCTGTCAGTACCCGAGTCAGTGAAAATGATCACTGACCTCACCTTGCATCTATTTTGGTTAGTATCTGCTGCTGGGAAGGTAATTACCGAATAAAAACTAAACAGATTGTGACAGGACATGTTGCACAGTGAGACAGGTCTTATGAGAAATAATATGGCTTTGTTATTCAGAGAGTGAATAGGTGTTTTTCTTTTGGTTGTTTGCAATCTGTCTTTGTTTATCTACAAGAACGAGTGAAATACCTCAAATAGAAAAGCCTGCCCTTTCTAATTTGAAAAAACAGGAAGGAAAGAAAGCAGCTGCGGTTTAATGTTGATTTAAGGATTGATGGGATCAGCACCAGAGCAAGGAGAGCAAAAGATGAGCCCTGCTGCAGATGTACACAACACGTCGAAAACAAAAGACATAAAACGAAATGAAAAGTCCTCAAGTGCTCAAGCTCGAACAGTCCCACGGTAATTAATCGCCCTTTTTGGATCCCGAATGCTCGGCCTGCTGGTGCATTAACCTCCGTCGGGATTGGCACCGAGCTAATCTCGTCTCCTGCTCCTGATGAATAT
This sequence comes from Colistium nudipinnis, assembly GCA_016785305.1. Lineage (NCBI taxonomy): Eukaryota > Metazoa > Chordata > Actinopteri > Pleuronectiformes > Rhombosoleidae > Colistium > Colistium nudipinnis. The sequence continues at coordinate 362,634 of JAFBJU010001075.1, forward strand.
ATACGACAGGCCTGGAATCAGGCAGAGGTTGAAGGGGAGGGCCTGTCTTCGGCACCTTTTGGCCATTGGCTATCCACCGACAGAGTAATTGAATAACTGGGGCTGCCTCATCTAAACCCAGAGAGCAGCTAGAGAGGAGTTGTTTGCAGACCCCAGTGCGCTGACCTATATGCAAGGTAGCAGCAAATTAAGCCGCGGCCCAGTAATGTGAGCTGCGTGCGTCTGTAAGGTGCAAATTTCCAGCTCCAAATAGGACTCCTGCATTGTTGATATTCGATCACCCCAAAACAGCCGGTTCGTTGATTAGCTTGCCGGCCACGTACGCAATGACCGTGTTTGTTGTTGGGTGCCTCTGTGCTGCGTTTGAGTGACAGCTCGGGATCTGACTGATCTTAAAACTTCTGCAGGAACTCCAGTTATTCCTGGTATTTTCCTCAACAACCCTTCTCCTTTCTCTTCGCGCCTCTGTAGTCACGACGCCCAGGGATGAGCAACTTGCGTTTCTTTGTATGCGAGTGAGTGTGCGCGGCTAATTTCCCGCATTCTACTCGGATATGTGAAGGCTTTTTTCGGTTGTGCATGTGTGATGTTTTCGGTGCAGTCTGTGGATAAGTTCCTTTATATGCGCGTCTAATTCTGAACGATGCCTCTGCTCGCTCCTCATTTTGCAAATGGGTTTACCGTCTGCATAGACTATATTATTTTTGCATAGGCTTTAAACAAGCTGTAAACAATTGTGTTTGTTTGTGGCAAACAGCAAGCTCTGAGGGCATTGTTGCTGGGATCGAGTGGGGCTGTATTGAGCTGGGTCAAAGTGAGCCTCGTCTCTCCGTACCTGCTCTTAGGAAAGATCTAACCATTCACAAACCCCCCGGGGACATTCAACATGGCAGAAGTGCTTCAGGACTCACATCCGCCAAATCCATTTTCCCTTAAAGGAACAGAGTGGTGTTGCCCATGCATGTCAATAAGACACCTCGTGTGGATAGGAACCGAACGGCGGAGAGGGCTTGGCACATCATTGGATTATGGAGAGAGAGAGAGAGAGAAAGGTAGAGAGGGTTAATGGGGGGCCACCAGTGAGAGTGAGCTCTTTCATGTCTTTCTGACGTCTTCAAAGACAATGTGCCTCACCCGCTGCACTCTGTTGACATTAACACGCTGCACACGCACACATGCACATACACACACTGAGCCTGTAAGATCTGAAAGAGCAGGAACACTGTATTTCTTCTCACGTGTGAGCAACCTTACCACATGCTCCATGCTCGGATGAATGTCAATGAGGATGCAATTAATAATCCAAATAGGTATTTGCATCATTGCGTCCCCCCTAGAGTCTATTTAAAGGTGCCTGATTGCAAACGTACCCTCCCAGTCTCTGTCTTCCTGCTGCCGATTACTGATACATAATATCGAAATATATCAGCAGTTTAGAACATGTTTAGAAGCAAATACAAGATTTGGGCGAGAGGCAACACAAAAAACTAGTGGAGGAGGATTTGACAGGAAAACGATTACATCAGTGTGGTATTGATTTCCATTGAAACAACTTCATGTTAGACCATTGGCGTACGCTGCAGCCTTTCACGACTAGATGCACAAACAGTCAAGTACGTTTAACGCACCAATAAGTGCTTTCTTCAGGCACAAGTGGGGCAGCTAAACAAGTTTGACCTTACGTAGTTAGAAAACCTTATGGCCTCCAGTGATCCAAGCCAAACGCAACTCATGAACCCGTTGGCGTAGCTTTATCAGTGCCAGGTTTCCCTGCAAACCGCAAACACAGTTATAGCTAATTGCTATGTATTTCCGTCAGGAAGCGATGTTGGCCTACCCTGCGACAAACAGACTAATTAGAGCCTGGGCAAACAAAAACGTATGACAATAAAGGCGTTGTATCATATTTAAATTCTGTCTCTGTTTATTTCTCTCTCGTCCTTTATTTATCTCTACCGCTGGGAATCTGCAGAGGAAAATGCTGCAGGGAGCGCTGGGCTAGTATGTATGTGTGCAGCCACATGTTTGATTGGGTGCATGCGTCTTCTGATGGAGCATTTCGCCGCATTTGAAAGCCAGAGAGGAGGTGGCAGTGCGATGGACAAGCAAGAGGCAAGTGGGTGACAGGATGATTTGGACACTAAATACAACAAACACAGCATTTGTCAGCGAAAAAACAACGCGCTCGCTCCGTGCAGTAAAAACAAATCGACACTTATGCAGCACACACATGACTGCTGATCTTAAAGGACTTTTAGCTCAGATTTAGTGGCCTCTAGCAGGGAAATGTCTAATGGCAATCAGCTGATTACCCCCACCCCTCTTTTTCAGTGTGTGTAGAAGAAACTGTACGTTATATGAGTAACGTATTATTATGGCATTTGTGTGGTTTATAAACTTTGCACAAGAATGAACATAAAGTATATGCACAAGTGAATTGACAAAATACTGCACATTTTACACACCAAATGATTGGGGACATCTAAGCTGTGTAAAGTTCTCTGACCTGCCATTATAATATTATAAGGATGACTGTAAGACAGCAGGGGTCTGGCAGGTCTCTTTGAAGATTATTCAACTTTTTTATGGTACGTTTGTTTGCATTTCTGAAAATTACATATGCTGAATTATGAATGTGTGTTTGCAATGTATCATTTGATTTTCTGCCAGCTATCCATGGATTACATGGAAATGCTGAAACTTCAAAACTATGACATTTCACATGGCAGTTGTTGAGTTACAGGGAGCTTGTTTTTTTTTTTTTTTTTTTATAAGCACATGGAGGGATATTGATTTGCAATAAACCGTAGATTTAATTGTATTTTTGGAAACACTCAATCTAATAGGATGTGTATAATGCCTGTGCGTTCAAATTTGATTTTGTTATAAGATAGTGAAACCTTATGACTATTTCACATGGCAGTTGTTGAGTTACAGGGAGCTTGTTTTTTTTTATTTTTTTTATAAGCACATGGAGGGATATTGATTTGCAATAAACCGTAGATTTAATTGTATTTTTGGAAACACTCAATCTAATAGGATGTGTATAATGCCTGTGCGTTCAAATTTGATTTTGTTATAAGATAGTGAAACCTTATGACTGGTTGCACAAATAATTGCATTAACCGTTGTGTTGCTGACATTTACCGAGAGCTCTTTCAAGTGAGTTGTGCAAGAGCCTCTGCAGCTACAATGAGGTGTGCCCGGGGCTGTGGGCCACCTGCCAGCTCTTTGCTCCGTCAGTTGGCTATGTGGCTGGTGTGTGTGTGAGCTGGGGGTAACAAGGTGACAGCGATGTTACCTGGGTGAGCAATGAGCAGCGAGGCGCATGCCGCCCATCTGTGGTGAATAGAGTGTGTTACCGCTCAGAGGTCAAGTGCAGAGAGGGATGCAAACCACAGGGAGGCTTTTATTTCTTCAGCCCTAATGACCAGCAGTATATCCTTTCATATAACTCCCCGTATACCATAGGGGGAAGGACCATTTGTCCATGTGATGCTGCGCATCTTATCGGCATCTCTGGATCCATGGAGACTAACTAAATTCAACCCCTCAAAACGGACTCAGAGAGAGTCTCGGCTTACATAATAGGCCTGCATCTCATTTAGACCAGGGCGCACTAGAGAGATAAGGTAGTGCTCCCCAAAAGGAAAGTGTAACTTAGTCCTCCTTTTACTGAAAAAAAATAATTAAATAAACTGTTCACATTGTTTTTTGGGTGGCGGCAGAGACATGGTGACTTCACGAGGAAAAACACCACGTGAAACGGGTTGAATACCAATTAATTTTCGAACAAACAGTATCTTGTGTAGAGTTCATGATGTTGATACGCGGGCACGTATCATGATGTTGATAAATGACTGTGGTTACCAAGGGCCATTAATTCTCCAGTTGCCCTGCCTATGTAATCAATGCAGAATCTGCAGGTCTTTGCCAGGGTAATAATCGCAGATATCTGTCATTCCTGATAAATGTGGTACTTAAATGAAGCAGTGGTTAAAAAGGGGGCTGCTGCTAACACTTCTGGGATTTAGAGGGACGATGATCCTCTGCCCTGCAGGTATGCCAGGAGGTTAGCGCACTGGGACAGGTGCTGAGAATAGGCTGCGGTCATCAAAACAGAGATCAGCGACCGCATGCCAATCCTGCGATTGTGACCCCGAAATTGAGCAATGATGGAACACCAGCATCTCACAGCATCTTACACGTTTGTTTCAGTAAATCTACTGTAAACAAAGCCCCCCAAAAAATGTAATAAAAAAAAAGGATAACAACAAAACCATAGCTCCAGGTCAGCTCTTGTGACCACCCACATTTAGCTTTGCATCAGTCACTGGCACAACAAAAGCCATGTCTGGATCTAAGGGGAAATCCAGGCCGACTTCCAATTTCAAACCGCAGTCTGTGTTACCGAATGTGCGACATAGTGTATTATCACTCCTGTATCCTGTAATTACTTCCTGGGTCTCCTGCGAGACTGACACAGATGTGAGGGCGCACACCAGGCATCCCGAGCCGCCTTACTCGTGCACACTCTCACCCCCGTCTGCCCTCTTTGGCATGCAACACTGTTCATATCAAAGGGATAAATATAGCATCTCGGTGCACATTGGAGGATTTTAATTTTAAGTCGGCCGAATACTGACCTGCGAGTCTCGCTGGGGTAACATTGTGATAGTGAGACCTCCTTCAATGGCTGTTTGATTGGCCGCATGCTTTTAAAATGAGCCCTGGAAAACCGCAGCTCTGTCAGGGCACACCTCTGGAGAGTTACATCGCTGGTTTTAATGTAAAAATCACACTTTATATCCACAGTTTTAAAACCACCTTCTGCTTGTTTTTTTATCGAAATATAGCTTGGCAAACAAAGACCTATCTATACAGGATTACTTGAAAATAGTTGCCACTGCAATAACATGACATTAAGTCATCTTGTAATATTTTTGTTTTATTTTGCATACCTGCAAACTCACAACAGGTGGACATGTTTTTAAACCAAACCCCTGTAGGGGGGGCCTCGGGGTCTCGGGTTAGGAAGAGTCCTAATAAAGGTTTTCAGAAACGTTGTTGGTCTCCCGTTTAAATACGCGTTGGCTCCTTAGCCGCTTACGATCATCTAACCCCAAACCCCCACAACAAAAACTCTTCGGATCTACACGATTCGCATGAAGGACATGTTTCAGAGCGACTAGTTTGCAGGTATGATTTGGAGATGCCAAATACAACATTCGGCTTTGTTCGAAGGCTAAAATCCCCCTCCCTCTAGGTATTCTATGTCATTTATAATGTAAGCACCAGCAGGTAGGCTCAGGTAAATCCTATCCAGCAGGTCAGAGCTAAGGGGTTCCACTGCTCTGGCTTGGACTGCATATGGCTGACTTTTAAATCCAGTTTGTCCTGGAGGGTGCATAAACGGAGCAGAACTGACCCCAAAATGTACTCATCATGGGTGGGATGGCAACAGATGAGAGATTTTGGTCCACATGGCCTCCCGTTTTCTCATTATACCGTCCTGCACCTGTGTTCCTGCTGGATGGCACATCTGTTACTCATACCCTGGCTCCTCCTTTTCTTTTCCTTTTGCAGCCCTCTCCTGGGCTGATGCACCATAATTCATGAATATGGATACACTTATATCTCACATTTAATCCCCTCGATCAGCTCAGAGGTGTGCCGGCTCATCATCATTATCTGTTCGTGCGTGGAGTCTTGAATAAATGGTATACGGTATTGAGTATGGTCTGCATGAAGTATAGTCGGTACATACTGATACATATCTCTGACATTGTACGCATCCTAATTACAGCGAGCTTCAGCATATTTGATAAATATATATTTTTTTCTTTCATTATAATCTATATTCTGCACTGTGGTGTAAAGTAAAATGTGTTAAAGTGTTGTGTGTACTCAAGGAAACCCCCCACTTCACAGTGCTATAATAACTGTCATTATTTGTTCGGATTCCATTATTACTATAATAACAGCAACTTGTGATATTGTCTTAATTGTGTGAATGTGCGATGTGGTGTAATCAAAGCAGGTAATCTGTTTGACCTATCGCAGTTGTTTGTTTGGAACATGCTGTGATTAACTGGGCTGCGGTTCCCAGACAGCTGCAGCTTCACGGGCAACCTGCAAGTTGTGAGTCCATTTTCTACTCGGGGATGAATCCTTTTCATTTGATGTCATACTGGGGAAGAATGATATAAGAGACCAGTTTGATTTATATCTAGCTGCGGCACTGATTTAACATGATAGGAAATATTACGTTTTATTTTGAATTAGAATTAGAATTGCACACATCGACCCACCCAAACATACACATGCAAACACACAAGTCGGGGAAATTTGTACTCTGCATTTGACCCATCTGTGGGGCATGCAAGGCCACAGAACAGTGGACAGCTGAGAGCGTCCAGGGAACAGATGAGGTAAGTGCCTTGCTCAAGGGCATTAGAGGTGGAGTCTCTTTTGTTAGTGGCGGGGGGTTCGTCCATCCTCCCGGGGGGAGACCGCCTCGACTTGTCCGATACATGTCTCCCTCGCCAATAGGCCACCTCTCTCCCTCTTTATATATACGAAGGGGGTTTACTGTATATCTTGAAATGTGAAATGGACGGCAGCACATTGTCAATGCAATTATCCCAGATCTAATTTCAGAACACATGCTGCGCATCAAGGGATATGTGCTGTGTTTGTGTACAGACATAAATGGAATATATAAATATGGGGTGCAAAGTTATTCCCTATTAATAAAAATGTGTGGGCACAGAGAACCTCTGAAGTATTCATTATTATTCAATTAGTAGTTATTGTTTGGACGCTCTGTAGTGTGGTCCAGCCTGCCCTCAGCCACTCGTTTCCCCGTCTCTCAGAACAGCGCTTCGACTCCACAGAGATCCTGAGCTTAAATTAAATGCACGTCCAATATGTTTTTCAAAGAATGGCACAGCAGTAGCCCGATAAGCTATTCATGTTAACTTCTGCTTTGGGTGCATCAAAGAGCGCGCCGTCTGCAGCGGCCACGTCCTTGTCGAGCGTTAAAGACGTGTTTTTTCCATTGTTGTGAACATTGATGTCGGTGCTGACGTCGCAATAACAACAGTGTAACTGTTGAATCATACCAACTGCAATCAGACCAATGAACGCTCCTCTAATCTGAGCCCTGACAATTTTACTGGCATTGGACACTCATGTAATCACAAATAAATCCCTTACTTAGTATTTTTTATAATCTATTATTATTGTTCATGTCAAACTTTGTAATTATGCATCACTTGAAAGCCAGCAGTGGTTTGTTTTCCAACGGATCACGTGTTGACACCTGGTGTTCAGACAGAGCCTGCATTTGGTCCGCATTTGTGTTCAACTCGGAGGCTTTGTCATACACCGCACATGATGTACAGCGCACGGCTTTCTGTGTGACGGAAGGCAAACGGCAACCCACGGTTCCACTGCCATGATCATGTCAGAAACTAATTTTCACTTTATCCACGGGGCTTTGTAGATGATGTCTGAACAGCATGAAGCAAGCCAGACAAACGTGTATTTTTCTTTTATGGCTGCATGTATCATCAAGGGCACCACACAATATGCCGCCTGTTTTGCTCTGTTCTTTTATTAACATGGGCAGCAACGGAAGGGAGGGCAGAAAAAGGCTAGATGAATATACCGACTGCAGTTTGTCTCATAAAAAGGTGCTTTTTCTTCCCAACACCACGGCGAGAACTGCATGTCTGTTCATGTGTACTGGAGAGGAGGAATGTATGTGAGAGAGACATAGGTGACATCTGAAAGGTAAAGTGGAAGAAAAGGCATTTCAGAATACACAATGGCGGATTTTGGTATTAGCACCAAACATCGATGGCCTCTGTTGAACAATGGAAGACGGGATGAAAACATGCATTGGCGTCAAGCTGGAAAATTCACTTATTTTTCACGTTTGTTATGATTTGAGCAGATATGGAACGAGATTTTTATCCTTTCCATGGATGAAAACATTTTTTATACGCATACAAGAACAATCTTACTTTAAATGTGACAGCAAGGGTAATAGCGGATAAGGTGTTTTGAAATATGGGTGTCATGTCCATATTTACCGCATGTGCCTGAACATTATTCTGTGTGCCCGCTACAGCAGACATTTTCTAATGGCTCTTAAATGTGTGTTCAGGCAACTGAGGGATGGAGCACAACACGATGGTGAAAAAACGATTGAACAATCCTAGACTATGCAATGAACATAGGGGCCTCTTTGGTTCCATTAAAGCTGATGGCACCTCATAAAGCTTCTCAGTGCTTTTCTTGCCTGTGCACTGTTCTTCACTCAATACAGAAAATGCTGTTTGAACCTGACACATTCAGGCCACAGCCGGTTCGGGCTTCTTATACATGCTTTTTTTTTTCTGTCACACGCATTTTTTCCTTAAACACTGATTCACTGAAATAAAGAGCGAAACGTCGCAATTTTTCTTCCACACTATAAAACGGCCCAAGTACAGTGCCTGAAATCCTCCGCGGAGCTGTGGTCGTGGTGCCAACAAAGACAATGAAAACTCCGGCATGACAATAAAGATGTAGCCATCAGGATGCCCCGTGTCAATTGTCTGTCTGGTCTGAGATGGCTGTTTATGCAGTCACTAAGAGTGATAACAGGTCCTTGATCTCTCGCCATTCTCCTCTCTCCCTCAGGGCCTGTCATTGTTTGCAAAGGCTGCACCGGCCTGACAGCAGAGTTTGCACAACACACTCGGCTGCCCGTAACATAATGACATTAAGTCAATTGGCCAACAAGGTTACTTTTGCCTAAGCAAGCACACAATTGGACGTGGCTCTCTCTGGCACACACACACACGCACGCACGCACACATCCATATGAATGACAATGAGGGGAGAAATCAGTGTTAGTTATTCACCTGCTCTGGCCAAGAGAAAGCGGCATTTTACCAGGAGATAATGATTTTAATAGGTCAAATCCATTTAATCTGTCCCCAGAAATGTTAAGTAGCACTGCCCTCTTATGTTAATAATGAAATAGACGATCAGTCAGTAAAACAGTGACGTAAACAGATCAATTTGCTTGTGTTCATGGAATGAAACGAGTACGAATTCAACCCCAGCCGTTACTATTCTATTCCTAAGTCTGTGCTGATGGATAATGTCAAATTTGAGAGTGAGTGAGTGAGTGAGTAAGGCCAAAAACAACAGGAGGCTCCCTTCTGTAGGGGGGCTGGGTATTAAGTAGAATTAGAAAAAAAGGACAGTAGTGAGAAACAAAAGGATAAAAATACCCATCACCCTTGAGGAGAATGAAGGAGATGAAAAAAATGACAGATGGACATGAAATGTCTTTTAAAGATATTAGGAAGGGACACAGACATAAATATATGTCAGAGAGGAAAGGAGTGGAGGAGACGAGCAGAGGTCCAGCGAGACATGGACCACATGGCTCGTAGGCCTCTTTGCCGGATACAGTCTTCTATCACGTTAGCAATGGGCTTTATCTGCTGTTCCACAGCCCTGCAGGTCTAGTATTTCAACAGCTGTTATTAAGAAGCAAAACAAGCCAATGTCAAGGCAAATCTTACATGTTTACGCCACAGGACATACAGTAGCTTTTGTGCCTTCACTCACCAAATAGGTTGTTTATCAATCCTGCCGAGAGCAGTGCGAAGGCGCTGTTTCAGCTTCTGTCTGCTCCGTTGAACAGGGCGTTTTAAGTGGGTGTGTGAATCCCAGGACAGGTAATGGTTGTCACCACGACATCACAGTGTCACCGTGGAATGAGTGAGTTTCCGTGAGCGACGGGCCATTATGCAGCCGAGCACAGCCTTACGCTCCCCGGGGTAACAGGTGAGCGGACGGCCAAGGGCAGAAGCATCTATCGTGTCCCAGGGGCTGGACTCTTGAGTGTATGGGCAGGACCGTAAAGTGGGGTGGGCACCTTGTGGACGAGGCCTTAGCGTGGGAGAGAGTGGTGCTGGGTTGCGCCACTTCTTTTTACTCCCTCTGCCCCTTTTTGCCACCTGCTGTAGCCAGGATTGATGAGCGCAGGCCAGCGAGGAGACACTGGGCCAGATTACAAACGCATCGCTTTGTCTTGTGTACCGCAGTTCTTCAAAGAGTATAGCTGCTCCCGGTAATGGGTCGCAATGCCTCCGAAAGCTATTTCCTGCTCACGGCCAGCACATGGTCCTTATTGTTCCGAGACAGAGGCACCATGGGTAGAGCCGTAAAGGAAGAGACGGAGAACGAGGACGATCGGCAAAAATGAACCGCTGTGGAAACAGTTTAAAGCTTTTTTTAGTAGCACTGGGTTTGACAGGATCATTTTTGTTGTCAGAGAAAAAGGACTTGCAGTGTTTGCAAAGTATTATAACTTTAAAGATTGAACGTGTTCACTTCAAGTCAGGACGAATTAGAGGAAAGGTACTGGCATAGATGTGATTAATTTCCTCTCTTAGAGTAGCAGGTGCAAGCCATACACAGGTGCTCCTTCTTATTAGATACAAGTGATGTTTCCTAGCAACCTGGCTGTGGAAATAGGCTACTGGCCCGCCCATACCCAAGGGGCTGCTGGGATTGAGATTCTGATTAAGGCATTAGGCCAGTTGGAGGGGGGATTGCAAATCAGTGCAGCTGTACACAGTTGTGGGAAAATGGCAGCTCTCAAACCTTGAGGGGTCCGAACTCCAAACCGGGCAATGTTTCGAGAGAAACCTTGATGACTCAGCAGGTGCATCCTTAAAGCCTGGTGATCATGTGCTCCGAGGAGGGGAGAGAATTCACAAAATGTTTGAACGTATTCTCACACAGCCGGGGCTTTAATTGAGAAAAATTCCACCGACTTGTGCTCGTTGAAAAGCTTTTGAGCTTGGGACTCGGTATTTGTGTGTGGATTTCAGTGAGCGAGTGTGGGACGGTGCGTGTGTGTACTCTCCTGTGAACACTGCGCATTTATTATTTTTAATGTGAATCCTGAATCGCAGTGGAGAGCTGCTAATGAAGCTCATTGGGCGCCTGGGCTGCAGTAGATTGCCTCCGCTGTTAACAGGCTATCTCCACCCATTTTCTGATATCTCTCTCTCTCTCTCTCTCTCTCACTCATCGAGGCTACATGGGAAAAACTAAAGAGATGCACCAATGATGAGGTGATGATGGGAGGGCAGCCAGGAAAGAAATGGATTAGAGGGATAATGAAAAGAATCAGCTTGACGTCAAGGAAGCGAGTCGAAATGGAGGAAACAAATGAGGGGCTTAATCGGCAGGTACGAACGAGAGGAGCAGGAGGAATGGTGAACGGAGAGAGGGTGCGAGATATGCAGCGAAACAGATGTCAGACGGAGTCAGCATTAGCGAAAGGGCGACATGACGAGGAGGGAGACATAGTGACGGAGGGAAGACGCAAACGGGCGAGGTAGATAATATGCTGACCCACTTTCCGACGCCACGCTGAGATCCTAAGCACTGCTGCAATAAATAACACGCGGCAGGCCAGCAGAGCCCAACAGCTGCTTGGTTGCAGTCTGCAGCCCACCCCTCTCCCCGCCACACACACACGCAAACACCTCTCATCCCTTGTCACCACCTGCACCGCGGCCTCCACCCATCATCTCATAACTCTACCCATCACTTCCGCCACTCACATATTCATGCACGCTAAGGCACCAGGTGTTTTTTTTGGCGTATTTGCATGCGCACAATCCAAACATGCCTCTAGGCGCCTCGAGTGGATGTGAGTTACACAGACAGTAGAATATCTGGTGATTGTTCTGTGATATGTGCAGGAAAAGAAAGGGGAAGGGGGGCGGGGGTCACAAGAGGGTTGTGAACAAGGAAGTTTATTTTTCTCTCTCTCACACACAAACACACACACACACACACACACACATACACACACACACACACACACACACACACGGGTTAGAGAAGGAGCCAATCTTTTGGTATGAAAGTGATTATGTCCATATGTGCATTTGTACACAGTATTATTCCACTGGAAATAAATGCTGCTTGGTGATACAAAGATTAATGTTACGTATTAACACGATGTACTGTGAAATGGGCTTTTGTTTGACTTGTCAGATAGAAACAAATTATTATTATTTATTATGTTACAACCAATGTGTTATTGGTTGTTGCTCAGCATTTCTGCAGAGGTTTAAAATCTATCTGACAAGCACATTGTACTTTGGCATTGTTACTATTAGGAACCATTGATTTACGCTGTTTTTATGTACCTGAACCCGAGGTAAGTCTCTTGTGAACAGAGGGACCCATTCATCATTGCCAAAGGAGGACAAAAGAACACCTGTGGACTGGATTTGTTCTATGATTTACAATTATATATATATATATATATATATATATATACATTTATGATGTATATGAAAAAAAGAAAAAGGACATTTGATCTAAGTATGTGGACACACAAATACGATTAGTACTCACTTTTGGGTGAAAAACAATGGGTGTGGTTTAAAAACATGTTCCACAACTGTTGAATGGGTTTTCTTTGATCAGCTGGACAATCTCACGTTTACAAGACAGTCCTTTCCAAATTGGTAAATCTCTACATATACTAGTACTCTGTTTGTCCTAAATGTCATGGTTTCAAGAAGAAAAAGGACATTTGATCTAAGTATGTGGACACACAAATACGATTAGTACTCACTTTTGGGTGAAAAACAATGGGTGTGGTTTAAAAACATGTTCCACAACTGTTGAATGGGTTTTCTTTGATCAGCTGGACAATCTCACGTTTACAAGACAGTCCTTTCCAAGTTGGTAAATCTCTACATATACTAGTACTCTGTTTGTCCTAAATGTCATGGTTTCAAGCATTTAAAGATAGTAACTAACCCCAAACCAAATGATTTTTAGAAAACACAATGCTGTGGATATAGTGTCAGTACGTTACCGTCAGACTTTTGCTATGACATGAGAACACACATCAAGATGTGTGTCTTTCAAGGGTAGTGTGTGACTTTGTTGAGCCATCTTTGAGTATATGGGGACACTCGGTTGTTTGCTGCAGCTCCTGCACAGAATGTGCCATCAAACACAAAGGCAAACACAGAGTACTTTGGAGACTTGTTCAAAGCAGGTGTGTGTGTGTGTGTGTGTGTGGGAGTGTGTGCGATGTGTGTGTGTGTGTGTTTATGTGAGTGTTGGGGGTGTGCGAGGCCACTTGTCCTTGGTAGGGGTTTTAGTCCTGGTGCTGGCAATCAATCAATAAGCATTGTTTTGTGAAGGGGTCACAGAGACATGGCTCTCTCTCTCTCGCTCTCTCCCTCTTTTGCCACATCTGTCTCTCTCTTCCTCTCTCTCTAGAGAATGCTGCCCGTGTTTTAGAACACACAGAGGTGGTTCCATCGAGATGAAACCAAACAGTCCACATCATACAAGGCTTTCATGTTAAAAAACAAAGTTACTGCTTACTTGCTGAATGAGCATATACTGCAAAGCTTTTGACGTATTGCTCTGTGTACAAAATGCCATGTTTTTTCTACAATTCTTGAACAGGAACAGCAAAAGCGTGGGACTCAGTTATTCTCCCAAGTCTTATTTAAAATGCATTGTTTACAAATGGATGTCATATCAATGGGCTTGTGTACATGGTGATGGGCCTCCCATTCGTTCAGACGTTGGCCTTTTATGAACTTTCCATAAATCCCTCTTAGAACAATGAACCCAGTGTGTGCAATATCAGAGACTAACTGAACTTCCTGCCAAGACGCAGTGCCATCCATTTGCTCAATGAGATCATTACTAACCTCTTTGATGACTCTATAACAATGCATGGCCCACACACGGAAGCATCATCAAACACAAAATCCACTCCAGCATGATATGGTATGGTATAAATAGGACACACAAATGCAGGGTATTAAATTAGCGCTGTGATAATTGGCAATAAAAAAAAATCTACCGTTGGCGTGATGATCTTAAATAAGTATCTTTAAATCATAACTGTGCTCGTGTAAGACAGCATGAGAGACAGAGAGAGAGAGAGAGTGGCATTATGGCTTTACTGCTTTACTGCTTTCAGCACGCATTATGTTGCTATCAGTTGTGTTCTTTGGCAAGCCTCTGTGAGTAGAGGCTTCAAAACATCAAAATGATGTTATCCAAACCACTGTGGCACCATCTGTACTAAACGTCCTTCTACATGTAAATGAGAAAAAAAATTCAAAGCCTTCAAGCTGACATTTTATGTATCGCCTCGCTTATTATGAGGGTCTCTAGTAGGAGGGACGCAAAAAAAGTGGCATGACTCACTCGTCTCGGCAATGTTACGTGGTGATAACATAAATCATCCGGGGTGTCTACATCTCAGTGATCAATCGCCAGGAGAAAACGTAAGGCGGTCTAGATCATTTTTGATTGGTACCGTCACAGTGCATTTCCGCAGATGTACAAATTCTTTTGCAGTATCTCCCTTTTTTCCCCATATTTGACTTTTCATCAAAGGAGATCTAGGTGTTTTTGAGACGGTACATGCACGTTGACGTGCCGCTCGGATGGACTCGCTCTGGGCTTGAGATAAAATGGATACAGATGACACGGCAGATTATTGCGAAGGTGAAACTCTGAGAGGAAGTGATGTCGGGCAACCTAGTCACCAGAAGGCCATAGATCTCCGGAGTGATGAATGATGCCGTGCTACCTGCGTAATGGACCTTAGTATTCGGAGAGCTCTCTTTTGATTTATGCTGCGATGTATTCCTAATGGTTTTTTCGTAGCTTTCATCACTATCAAAAGAAAGGGTTTGATGAGGACAGTATGCGTGTAGCCACCGCTAACAATGCAGCCGGCGCCTTGCACGCTTTTTTTGGTGACTGCTAACAGCTGGATGCAGTCCAAACCTTGGCTCAATCAGTAAAATGGTGCCCAATCCTATAAATTGAAAAATGTGAAATGTTGACCTTTTATTATACTTGTCAGGCCTATCGGTTTTGGTTCCTTAAATGCCAGAATGCTGTGCGTCGCTACACCAAGAGTGAGCCAGTGGTGGATACGTTATATCGCAGCTTTTCTTTTGAAAGCAAATTTGAACATCTCCGACTTCAGCATCCTCTAATGGGGATATCGAAAGCACTACCGACCAGGGTTGTCTCATATTTATGCAAAGCAAGCTTTTATATAGACAAGTAAGTCTCCTTTAGCTTTTTACTTGGAGGGGGAAAATGGAATCAGCACCATAATCCCTTTATCGCTTCCATATCTTTATCCTTGAAAATCGTATTGCAAAATGTGAAACCAATTATATGTAATCATTTATTGCCAACTGTAATAACCAAGATTTTGACTTCATTGGCTCATAGATTTTCCAAAAAAAATAACCATAATAAGCTATTTATTGCAAATGAAATACCCTCTGCAAACCAAGACTTGTTTTATATAATTGAAATCTAAATAAAGTATGTTAAATGTTAAATATGATGTATATTGATCTTTGTCGAAAATCTTCCTATATTTTACAATTTAAGCATGCAGACACAATTTACATCAGGGAAATAGGTACATTTAAGACTCAAAATGAAATTTAAAACTGCATACATGCAGCATTGCTGAAATGTAAAAAAACACCTTTTATGCACATCAGAAATTGATGATGCGTAACAGGAGCATGTGAAGATAGATTTGTTTTCTATCACTATAAGATTGTGTTGCAACGAAAGGCAGTGAGGGTAAGACATATACATTATATACTTGTCAGTCTCATTGTCACCAACAACATAAAACAAAGAAGGCTTTCACTTCATCTACCCCAACCAGCACTGAATAAAGCACAGCTGCACGTCATTAATAAATTATCTTTTCCGACCGACCGCTGACCATGGGCAGCTTAAATAATTTAGCTACATACTTGAAAAAACCTTTGATGCCCTAGAACAACACGAGGAAATGGTGTGTAGATCTACACCACTTTTTGGTAAATACTAAATACGGAATACAGTGAGCCGCCATGCCAGAGAGAATGATCCAGAGAGGACAAGTGCTCTGTAGGCCAGTACGCGTGCGTACACGCACACACACACACACACACACACACACACACACACACACACACACACCCACACACACATACATACACACACACACACACACACACACCCACCCACCCACCCATCCACACACACACACACACACCCACACCCACACACACAGCCTCAAGGGCTGCTGCATGAAGTTTGGTTTTTCTCTCCTCATACTGGAGGCTATTCACCCTCTCCCTGACTTTAGAGGCTCTGCTGCATCAGCGTGGGAGAAGGTGTGTTGAAAGATATCACAGCTTTTGCTTTTGGAAAAAGACAGAGTCAAAACAAGCCTCTCCTACATCAGGATTACTCACGCTTTTTTTTAGGTCGATATTCGTTATGAGCTTGTGGGAGGGACATCTGCCCACTCCGAAGTTCATGAATTTTGAATTTCTCACCATTAAAATATCATGGAGTCGCTTTCCCATTTTGATGCATTTATTCATTACTGCTCTGCGCACAATTTAGAACATGTGAAATTTAAACTAGTTCAGCCGAGTGGCATTGCACAATAAAAAAAAAATGGAACTTGCAACATTTAAGCTGAAATGTGTCCATCATGATCGCTAAATTACTGCTGTATTGGATACTGTGTGGTCAAGCAACCATTCCAAATCATTCTAAGGGAAGATACTGAAGTGAAATACCAAAATGCAAAGATAAACTTATACAAATATATATTTATAAAATAAAAAAAAAATATATATATGACATTTATTCATACATTGGTGAATGTATATATTGCAAAATGAGCTCTTTCAAGGACAAAACAAGAAATCTTTCAAAATAATTGATTTATCGGTTTTTAATTGTGAGGAAAATGTATGAACAAAACAACACAAATACATAATCAATAACTGGTTGTCCTTCATTGGTTTATGCTCCCTGTCTGTTAGATAGTCACACATTTTTTTAAGTATTATATATTTAGCTTGAATAATAAGTCTGCTGTTTTTGACTCTTCACTACTAAGACTAGCACAAATGATCACTATAGAAATGCATCAATAAATCACTGTGGTTGTATCAAAACAGGTTTTGCACTACCAGAGTACAAGTGCAGTACACACGCTTTTCATCATGATGGGTTACATCAGTCTGAGCTGCAGAGTGTGTCTGCAAGCTGTTTCTAATTAATTTTTGACAACAATGGAAGCCGGTGACTGGCAGGGCTGCAGTCGGAGAGAGTGTCGCAACTCCTGACCGTGGAAAAAACAGGGCACATTGGTGCAGAGAGTTTTTCTGCTTTTAGGTTTCAACCCTTGTTCTGTGCAGAATTATTAAAGCAGTCTGAACACTTTGTTGTAAATAGGCTCAGGGGTCCTGTCTTTCCACGACTTAAAACAAATACTGGTGTTCTGTGTGGTGAGTGTGTTGTGAAGCGCGTGAAAGCCTAAAGATCTCCTCTGCGACCGAGTAGAAAAAAGTCTATGGTGTCTGTGCTTTGCCCCTCTTCTTTTGTGATGGACTTCTGATAGTATAGTGCAAAGCCTGCATCAAAGGCTAAGGGAGGTCAGAGCATAAGGCCTGATTTTTATGGTGGATTTTTGCGTATTCAATGTGCAAAGGTTAATGTATCTGAGCATGTATACTATGACATAGTATAGAATAAAAACGTATATAATAGGGATAAGAGAGAGAGCAGTGCCAACGGTGAGTGTGGAGAAAAAAACAACCTGAGGGAAAATAGTAAAAGGTCATGTGTATAGACATTAATGCTTCCCATTGTTTCGCAGAGTTGATGCGAATCTTAATGAGGAGTGTTATTCAGATTTAAAAAGATGATGTATGTCTCAGGTGACCCAGAGAGTAATTGAAGGGAGTGTGAAAAACAAAAGTCAAATTATGCAATCTCACTATGCACGAGTCCATTCAATAATTGACTTTCAAGGTATTAGGTGGCCAGACAGGTAGAGAGCGGGACCTGTCACCAAAGGAAGTTTAATGCCCCCTGATGAGCTTGTAAAACACTAAAGGGGAAAGTAGTGAATCAGGGTTCTGCCTCTCCGCCTAAACAATCACCGTTAATGATCTGTGGAGAGAAGCAGTGAAACCACAATCTCCCCAAAAGGGACACGGTGACTAATAGCGATGGGCTGTAGCGGTGCCCAGCACGTCCCAGGCGTAAATATGTGTAGCCCGGGACTGTTTAACAGGGCAGTGTGGGGAAAGGGCACGCTTGACGCTCGACTTTTTCTGGGTAAATAAATGCTTTAAAATGGCAGAAGGTACAGTGAGTGCAGCTGAGAAATGAAACGCATCACCGCCTGAGTCTCGCCTGAATAATATCCCGTGTCACCTAGCGGAGACGAAGAGTTCAGGAGTCAACCTCAGGTTTACAGATTCACACGCATACCGTCGACAAATAACGAAGGACAAAGTGGTTCAATATTTCATCGGTTAAGTTATAAAGAGAATTCTATTCACTTTTCGTTCATTCAGCAGAAGTGCAATGCATATGGGGTTGTAACCATCAATTTTACACTTGTTTACACCGTGCATTGTGGGATATTATGAATCAGCTATAAAGGATATAAAGATTCCCCACTCAGCACTCCCACAGCAGATGTAAAATGGCAAACTCACTATATGGTGGCTACAGCAGCGAGTTGTTTTGGCACAGTGGTGTACACACACACACTTAGGCATACACACACACACACACACACACACACTAATCACAACTGCTATCTGCGCAATGTTTTCCCATGTACGATTGACACAATGTCAGTAGCGCGTCAACTTAAGGCGTGGAATATCAAAATAAGCTTGAGTGGACAACCAATGTATCTAAATGTAAATATTTCCATATAACCTCCATGTGTTCATACATTTATGTATGTACTCAAGGTCACTTGCAGGCCTGTCTCAGGCTGCATGACTGCACAGAGGGAATTTTGACAGCAGTATTTTGTAGCTTTAACTAATTCCAGCCCCACTGTCATGCTTAAATACCTTTTTCATGTACCTTCCCTTCATTCTGGAAACACTTCAGAGGGAAGCACAGAGAACATTCAAATTTGCCTTTTTTTTTCTTTTACAGTCCAATAATCTGAACATATATCACATCTATCACATATACTGCAATGTTTTTTCCTCCTCTATGACTGTTCAAGTGTACAAATAAAAAGTCTTTGCTGAGCTGCATTTTAATGCGGCCTCTTGTCTGTTCCATCACTGATTCATCAGCAAACACGGAAGGATATAAGGAATGCAAAGAAAGAAATCTCTTTCAGTTTATTTTTTCCCCACTTTTTGCTTATCAACATATTAACACTGGAGATTCTTTTTTCTTCACTTTGCTCCTATACTGTACATTCCTGCGTATTTGTGTGCGTGTATAAAATGTCAAAGTCACGCTCTTTAATTCACGTATGCAGTTGGAGCAAAGCATTTTCCTCCTTTGATAAGGACACCACCCATCTCGGTCGCCATACGAGCTCATTCAGGTGAAACAACGTGCTGCGGGGATGCTGCCATAGCCTGTACAATAGATATGTCACATGTTGTAAACTCCCGTCCTCTCTTTTCTCCTTGTCTCTGTGACATAACCATACTACAATCCTCCTTTACCGCCGCAGCTTTGCAACAATTCTTGTCTTTTTTTTTTAGGACAAATTCAATGGCTGTCCACGATATGTGGCATATTAAATAAGTATGTGACTGGAAATTTCGACCATGGTTCTTAGCACAGTCCTCACAGCTTTGAGAGAGAGTTTTCATCGAGGGCTCTCCTACACTAATTACCCAGCATTCACAGCTACTCAGTGCATCTTACACTCTGACCATCTACCGCTTTCTGTCTAACTCATATATTTTCAACCTTGCCAACAACACTGGTCTGTGATCTATGTCTTAGGGGTAGCTGACAGCACTCTATCACCTCCCCATCGGACACGTATCCTCCTACAGGCCCCCGTACGGCTCTAAGAACCATGCCTGCGTGAGCTGTCCTGATAGCCAATTGGCCCACTGACTCTCTGATGCACAGCTGTCGGTCTGGCTGAATGCGGATCCTCGTATGGATTCCCTTTCTCTCATCTCTCCCGCCGTGGTAGGGAGCTGACATGCATAATACATATTTATTCTTAAGCTCCTGGTCTCCAAACTTTTCAAAAACGGAGCGTGGCTCATCTCCAGCAAATGCAGTTGGGTTCACTTTGCAGATCTCTATGGCAACCAGACTAGGGGAAAATCGGGAATAGGGTCGGACGCTGAAATTGGGGGCCGTGGGTAAAGACGGTGGAGGAACCACTGTAAACAATTTCCCTCCAGGGAAAGTAGCTAGATCCGGCTCCAAAAGCTGCTCAATGTAGCTCGATGCCGCAGTACACTAAAAAGCATGTGCGTGTCACTATCATGTCATAATTGATTCTGCCGGTTTCAGTCGTTTCTGTCTCTGTGCTCAAATATACACCACGTTAACCAAGTTTTTTCTGCTGTCCAACAAGGTAAAAGTATGCAATAGCCTAATAACCATAGGCCATTAAGAATACATGTTAACCAGCAGTCCCTTCCAAAACATCTCCAAGTTGCTGTGCTGAGCTGCTAAAAATGATATGCCCACACTAGCTATACAATGGTTGTGCTGCGACTTTGGCGCCATATTATATTATTAACGTATGTAAAAAAAAAACAACCAGTCAGAGAGAAAAGGTTGAGAAGTCCATCCCATCCATGTCAGCAGCTGCGCATAGTCTGTCTCTGTTGCTGGAAAGCCCCAATGTCACCGGGCAATATTGCTGAATCTTTTCGACAGAAGGTTAAAAAGAAAAATCTCCCAAAAATCGATAGGTTTTTCAAAGAAGGTCACTTAAGGTCAGCAATAAGGAATTTAGCCACATGCAGAGAGAGCAGCCAGAACACTTCGCCGGGGAGATGCTGAACTAATGATACAAAAATCTCTGACCCGCGTTACCAGCCTAGTGCACAAGGGACACTAGACGGATAGACACCAACAGGTAGGGCCAGCCACTATATCCGCGCGCCTCGCCAAACCTACATATTTCATACCTTGGCAACGGAGACTCATGGCCTATCGGGCCAGGCGGGCTTTTCATTTCGTTGAATGAATTTGCCCCTTTGCCTTTTGTTTTTTGCAGTCTGCTCACGTATTCATTTATTCACAATGGAATGTGTATCGCGGCATAAGCGGATGTCTCATCATTGTCATTCAGCTGTGGACAGAGCACGTACTTAACAAGCGAAAGCTCGTTAGATTAATTTGTTTTTCTTTCTTTTTTCCAAGCACGCCACTCTCTCTCGCCATTCAATTGTGAAATATGAACACAAAATGACTGTGATGCGCCATATCATGGCTTTTGAGCCGACACCATGTCAACAACAATGATGGCATTACACAAAAGATTAGGGAGTGGCGTTCAGTGCGTTCAAGTCAGTGTGTGAATTGTTCTTGCTACGTTCTTTTTCCCCTTTGTATATCCGTTAATCCATACATCATCTACCCAGTCATCTCTATACGAGTTGTGGTTCCAATTGGGAGCAGACCAGATGTTCTTTTCTCTGCACCAGCATCCATCTCTTAATGTGTTTTTTTTTGTGTGATGTCCTCATTTTCTCTCGCGGAATGATAGTTCATATCTGCCATCTCATTACTTTCTACCCAAATCCCATAGATGACCTATGGCAAGCAATAACTGTTAAATTATGAGCCTTGATCTGTGGCCCACACTTCATTCCGCCCGCTGTATCCAAACACATCACCTGCAATGACTGCAGCCCGACACCCACCACAAATCTCATGATCCTGCTTACTGTCACACATGAGTACGATTTTCAAGGCATGCTATCCCCCTCTCACGTGGATGGAGAAACAAGAAAATCGCACACTTTGAGGGGGCCCAATGCCCATCCTCGCTCATCGCAAAATGCCAGCACACGGGGAAGATCAAATGCCACTTAAGCCAGAAGGAAAGCATCATCTGCAAAAAAAAAAAGCAATCCCAGCTCAATCAAAGTGTCAGTGAATAGGATGCTCTGCAGGGTGTGACTGGGGATTGTGCCCCAAGGATAACGGGCTGGAGCAAACACGGCTCTCATCTCACGTCCGCCGGGACCAAACGACTCCCTAGTACTGATTCCACAATTAAGTCGGAAAGAAAATTAAACGGTTCACTATCTGAGTCTCCTAAGTGGCCGTTATGCTCCTAACGGTGAGTGTTTCTAATCAGACGACCCAAACTTTCTCCTTATTGTCACCAACTAGAGCTTGTGGTAAGGTGAGGAAAATAAAGTAGATCACCTGTAAGATGGAGTGCTCCGCTTTCAGGTCTTTTTTCACTGCTACTATAAAAACGACAGTAAGTATTTGTCCAACAGCAGCAGTCGCACCAATCTGTGGGAGCAAATACTCAGTTTGCCTCCTGTAATTGAAGAGGGCAGGACACCAAGACGTTAAGGCTCCTCTTGGCCCTCTATATATAAAAGATTAGGATCCGGAAACACAGCAGCTTCCAATATTTACGTGTCATGATGTTGAAGTCGTTTTTTTTTTCTTGCCCAACTTCAAAGCTTCTTTTCTCTATTTTCCCCTTTCCTTAACCGGTGCTACTGTCTGCTCTTGACGTTGACTGCAGGCTTACCTAACTATTTCAGCACAGTTATGCTCCAAAAATATAGTGGCACCGCTGAGATTTCCCCACAGAGAAACGGGGAGAACTGAGGGGGGATAGCGAAGTATCCTGTAATTGAAATGAACAATCTCATACGCACGGGCCTTCAGAATCAAAGCCTAATTGCCTTCCTCATTAAAAAAAAAAATGTGTTGCGTCGTTGCGATCACCGCCAGGTTTTATAATAACCTGGATTATTGCAGCTGTCGCCTGGCGTGCAGTATATCACTCTTTTCTGTTCTGTCATTTGGCGACGACACCGTCAAAGTGAGATAGCACTCTATAGTCCTTAAATGAATAAGCTTCGTTATTGAGGTCTCGCGCCTCCGAACTCCAATTTCACTCAGTGACCTGCCGCCCTCCGCTATCCCGCCTTGATTGTTTGGCAATTTAATTACAGTTCCTGAAAAAATTGAATCAGATGGATTATGAACGCTGTGCATAAAGCTTTGTGTCAAACGAAACATTTCCAGAACACTGTTAAGGCCTGCTAGCCCCCATTTAGAGAGAGGATTCAGACAAAGACGCACCAATAAAGTCTACTTAATGCGTTGCAATAAGGACTACACAGCCGCTCTGAAACAAGTGCACCGAAATTCAAGTACCACATGAAAGCCCGGCAACCAAGATCGCACGTGAAAGTGAGACCTTTTCGAAAAATCTGAGCATTGTTTGTGGGCTGGGATAGGAGCTGGACTACAAGCACACAAGTACACTTCGGTAAATGTTAGTTCATATTTTATTCATAGAAATCAAATGGCAGCACAGCCGGCATTTGACTGGACATGAACTTCTTTTTCTGTCTAAAAGCAAAAAGGTAAAATACCCTCCTGTTTTTGTGCATGATACGAACACGTGTTAAAAGGTAGCATTCAACATCTCATTTGTGGAGGTCACTTAATTATGCTTTCAAACTATCACGAGCTGGGAGCAGCGCCCACGCGAATGTAGGCACATGCAACCAAACACTGTGGAAGCGAAGGATAAATGTTATAAATAATGCATCTTTCAGTGTTGGGGGGGGGGGGAAGTAAAAGAAATGGGTCATCAGTGTTTGCAGGTTCAAATGTGTTGATGGATTGTCGCACTTTCAAGTTTGCTATTCTCAATCACAGTCTGACATGCTTTGAAACGCTGCTCAATGTGTGTTGAGGCCATCTCAGATCTCCTCTGTAAGCAGCCGTTGTGATGAGCAGCGCAGTCTGTGTGAGTTGACCTGCTCTGTTTTCGTACTTTCTATTATTTGCCACGTGGTGACGCGCGTTTGTCGGCGTATTACGTGTTAAAGTCTTTGTTTGGAAAATGACATTCATAATGTCGTATTTATTCCTCGTGGAATCCTTTTCTCTAAGCCTGAAAAAACACTGGGCCTGAGTATCCAAATAGTGGCGTTTACAAAGAAAAGCCATTTTAGGAGCTTCGAGGGAGACATTTTAAATCCTGCAGAATGACAAATTGGGCCTGTGACGATGAGGCATATATGAGGTTTTGAGGCATATAATCCATTTGTTCTCCCAATATTCTGAAGAGATGCCTTTTCGCACCTTGCTCGTAGTTACTCCGAACGTCAACAGATACAGGCTCACGGTTTAAGAACAGCCAGAGTTGCCACTTGCCAAAAAGGTTACAAAAGTCTCAGGATTTACAGCTCTAAAGATTGATGACGACAGTCCGGAAAACAAATTGTCCCCTTTGATTACCCCTCTCTGATGTAGATGATGATGTGCGTAGTCATAACACTAGTACATATGGGAAAAGAATTGGTGTGTGTGTGGCTGGAATCCTTTCGGATTGCCGATCGATTATAATTCCATCAATTGTGCTCTTTGCTGTTCCTTGTTTGCAAATAGTTACGTACTTCGCTGAGTTAATATAATTGCTCGAACATGCGATACATCAGCGTTAATGTTGCACTAATATCGGCTTCATTTGATTCAGCGTTCTTTTAAAGGCGCTCCAGCTGAGGAAGTGTTCCTGCCCTCTGGCTCCTGTCCACTCTGGCTCTTGATTATCAGTCTGGTATAAAGTCTTGTTTGATCCTGACAGGACAGGTAGTGTGTGTATTGTAGAATACAAAAAAAAAGACAAAAGTGTGCAAACTCGTAGGTGTGTGAGCTGGATGGTTGTACGACTGCACGTTTCAGGCCCAGGTCTCTTGTCTCCTATTCCAATTTATGTTTTCACCAAGGAAACAAACTTCTCCTCTGATTAGCTCAAACAGGCTGCGGCCCCAGCATTTCCTTAACCGAGTGCATTACGCCATCCAATTACAACCACAATCATGCTGGCATGCTTCATATGGCCTCATAATGCAAAATTGGTGGTGGACATTGCTCAGACATTTGGATTGCATTTTCAGGCAACACACAGCTGTCCTTTGAGCGAGCGCATCCTTCAGAAGGTAACGTAACCATAGAAGCGAGGTCTTTGATAGCTCCACAGGATGAAGAGCCCTGGCTCGCCGCACTCTGCAGCAACCTCTTCTAAATCACCCTTAGTCTGCACTCTCACATATACACACACACACACACACACACACACAGTTTTGTTAGTTTTTACCATCCCGTCTTGCAGCACCGGACCACATTCACCTTTTCCTGCTTTCTGTACTCTCAGGTTGGCACCCCCCCTGCTTTCCAATCCTCCTTTCTACATCTGTTATTCCTTGCATTCTGCCATTGGGATTCTGCTCACACTGGCCTGTCTAATTAGAGCAAGGCAGAGAGGAAAAACAACAAAGGCCTCTCTCCCCACACCCCCTCTCCCCCCTTAAGATGCCTTTTGTTTTCATCACTCTCCCGTTCCCCGGTCAGCCGGATCACAGGAAGATAGTGCTAATTGATTTGTTTCTCATGGTATTTCCAGGACTTAACTGCGCCAGGACAGAATAATCCAAAGTAAACATTTTTTTAAATGTCAGAATTGATGAATCCTGCAGTACCGTGTGGTGTGTGTTTGTGTGTGCGGTACCAGCTATTGTGAGTTGATTGTAAACTGAATAATGTATTTGCTCAGAGCATCCAGACTACTTGGTGCATTTCCCTTTACAGCTATGTGGAAGCCTAACTGTTCATTTATTTAATGTTATACTACATACCAGGACCCTAAATGTATGCGTTGTCAACACACAGTCATTGAGAATAAATGATGCATTGACATATCAAGATATTGTCAGTGTAGGGTTCAAACTATAGGATCGAAAGCATATGCCATGTGCATATGCATCACCAGAAGGATTTGTTTAGAAAGCTATTCTCTCAAATTCTGCATTTCTCCGTTTCATCCACCTCTCTTTGCGCCCGTCTGTGAGCTGTCCTTCTGCTGTGGAGGGTGATCAATATTTCATACAAGTGTCATTTCAGTTCCAGGCCTGTTTTTTTCCCCTGCTGTCTACATCAAGGATTTGATGTGTGATTTGAGAGGATCTTCCCCCAGTGCCGCCGTGTGCATACATGCCGGGCAGTGGACACACGCATGGACACACACGCTCCATCACGCAATCTAGACCAATTTAACAAGCTCGGCTAACACAGCTGGGCCAACGAACCACTCGCCACAGCTCTCCAAATTACCCAGCTGCCCCATGCTCGATCCAGCTGCCCCCAGTCCGCCACGCTCATTTGTAATGGAGGCTATGTGACAAGCTCCTGCACGGGAACACACAGGCTCACACGCTCGACAATGTGCGCGCAGAGGCACTCAAACTGCACACCACAGGGAAGCATGCATTCCTTCATATGTGTGTCTGTCCTGCTGGTGACTTACCAGCAGCGAGGCTGTGTCTCATCTGGGGTGGTTCTCCCTCATGGCTTTCCGCCCGCTGCCACACACCCATCCTGATCGGTCACTGGTAGTGATAGGAGAATTCAATCACCGGCCCATCACACACGGCTAAGCTCCCACCTCCCACTAAATGCAACAAGGGAAGAAAAAAAGAAAAGAAGGGAAACTGACAATAAATAGGACTTATACATATTCAGCATTGTGCGGTTTGGGCAGCCCTTCATTGTAAGGAGGATATATCTGGATCCGATCCTTCGACCGTACTCTATGCATCCGAGCAGGCTGCCAAACTTAATCAGCCAGCGCTGTGGATGCGAATTGTGTTGTTTTGTTTGGAGGAAAACCGATTTACTGATGTTTTTATGCCTGCTTCGCTCGGGCCTCTGCCTAATGATCTGCATCAGATTAGTAAGATAAATCATTAAACACAGCTGATTGTTGCCCTGCCCAAAGTGACCCCCTTAGCCATGCGATCGAGTGTAACGGCTTTTTTTTTTTTTTTTTTTAAACATTCTATCTTTCTATATTTCATTTTCAACAGCCTCCCTCCTTTATTACTCTGTTCTTATCTCTTGCTCCTGATCCTCCTCCACCCCTCCCCACCCTCCTCCCTCTCTCTGATTAATTGATATTGTCTCCCTTCATTAGAACTATTTTGCACTGGTAGAGATTTTCATTTTCATTTTGTCATGGCTTTTAGTCATTGTCAATTTCAACCTTTACTGTCACCCATAAAAAAACAGCATCAGTTCCATCTCCTCATCTGCATTCCCTCATCTGTTTTGGATCAAATTTCAGACTCCAATCTTTGAATATCTTTTAGCTAAAGCAGGATTGTTAAATGTCCTTTCTTCATTCATTGTGGGCTCGATGTTGGGCATGAGTTGGGGCAGACGCCGCACTTATCTTCTAATGACCACCACTTCAGTTTTTTGTTGTTGTTTCTGCAGGACAAAATGTGTAAGAGCAGTGAAGAACAGTGACTTTTAGCAAATGATTACATAGAAGCCTTTAACAGCACGATTGGGAATGTTCTTGTTTGTCACTTTGCAATGTGGGCAGACACTCCCCTCACGAGCTCAGTGAACCTCTTTAAAAATACTTTCAGATTTCACTGTGCTGCTGCTGAACTGAATATTTCCCACTCTGTGGGTACACAATCTCACAATATGATATACTTGGCCATTTGAATCGATAGACAAACACTTGAAATGTTCAGAGAACTAAATTGAGGCACAAAAGCAAAGTTGGCAAAGCAAATAGTTATCAATAAATAGATTTCGAACGACAGATGGGTCTCTCGGAGAGGAGGAGAGATAGATAGCCTGCTGAGAGTAGGACAGGGATGAGTGGCTGTTTGTTGTCACTGAGCTCCTGTTCTGAATTATAATACGTTTCCTCCCCCAATATAAATTCCTTTTCCATCAGCATAAGAGCAGTACAGCATGACCATTGTATGACCAACACAGGCTCATTCAACCAGGTGGTAAAGAGGGCTCGTAGAAGACAGACTGACTGTACTGCTGGAGACAGGGAACAGTGATTCTGTGGACTGCGGCAGACATTGCCTGTGAAACCCATTCAGTGAGAAATTTCAAGGTAGTTCAAAAACAGTGGAGCCTCTTTTTTCCACATTCAAGAAAATCTGAGCTTTGCCTCTTATCTTATCAGGTTTCTGAATGGGGTCCTTCTATAAACAACATTTTGAATCGATGAAAGTTTCAAGAAATCCTCGACAGAGAGCTGCAAAATACACTATATGCTCTGTATCTGTAACTTTGTACTTTACTACCCTTACAAAAGACTTGGGAGACTTGGATTTCTTTCATTTGGAGTTTCATAATAACGTGTGCCCAGTTAGATGGCACATAGGGGGTGAAGATATTCGGCAAGCAGAAGAATATACATTTACATGCATAACCTTCTTTTAGCCACACAAATTCTCTAAAACAAATAATTATTTATATTTTCCATTAATTATGGAACTAGACAGATTCCCTGATTAAATTAGACATGGGTTTTGTTTAAGGTAAGGCAAATAATCAGATTCAAGTTCAAATTATCCAGGTTAATCACACGGGCCTGTGTGATCGGTATGAAAAAAACCAACCTGAATGATGCATCCACTTTTAAACATCAAATCCTATTTTAATCACAAGAATTATTGACTCTGGCAAACAAACACATGAAGTGAATTAGCCGGCTGAAGGGGCGAAGTCAAGTACATCCAGCAGACAATAATTATTGGATTAACAGTGGAATCCAATGTGTCTTCCAGTGCAATCACTAAAAAGGTTAATTGAAGCCACTCGGAAATGCAAAGGCTTAATGGCATTCGACGATGCTATCCCTATTTAACTCATATCAACATATTATTGCCTTTTTGGGAGCATTACCATCAGGATTCACAATGCACAATGCATGCCGATTATATTATCAATATTATTATTACATATATACTATTATGGTACTATTATTATTATTATATATTATATTATATTATATTTTTATATTATATTTTTATTATATTTTTATATATTATATAATATTATACTGTTATATATTTTTATTTTTATTTTATTTTATTTTATTTTACTATTATAATTATATTCATTCCCTGCATTCTCTACCTCACCCCCACTGATTCCCCTTCCCTCTTTGCACCTTTTTATATTGTATTATTATTATTATTATTATTTGTTTTTTAAATCTGTTTCCGAGTTTTCATATTTATATGTTTCTTTGTTGTAGTTTTCATATTTATATATTTATATGTTTCTTTGTTGTGTATTTCTTGTGTGTTGTCTGTCATGCAACATGTTGACCGTGTTGTTGTATGTTGTTATTGTTGTTGTTGGTAGTTGTTTTTGTTATTGTTGTTTTGCGGGCTTCGAGGAACGTCTTTTCGTCCTTGCATGTATGTAATGCATGCAAGAATGACAATAAAAGGCTTGACTTGACTTGACTTGACTTGAATTGTCATGCCAAAACAACCCATCTCCAGTTAAATACTGCAGTGTTTATCCACAGCACGTGTAGAACCTGAGCTGTGTTTTGTGTAGGCTCGAATCTGCCCTGCGTATGAAGAGCACATTTTTTTGTTTTGTGGGTGTGCTGGTGCACAGTTGCTAAAAAAAATACATAAAAAAAAAATCACGCCTCAGATAATTTATGCTCTGTGGTAATGATATATTGAGGCTGCCCACAGTATTGAGAGTGTGCCCTCGGGACACTCACCTCCATCAAACAAGAGAAACAAACAGGCCCGGCAGCAAAGCGAGCGTGTGCTTCCGCTGTGTGGCGGACTATGTCCCTGGCTGGTGCTGCTTTAGATATAAACGCGTGTGCGGGTAAGAGTGCGTGTGAAGTGAAAGAAGTGGCGAATGAGAATTGATGCTCATTAGTTTCTCCTGACAGTTGCATGGGAGGGTTACGTCTAAAACAGATTTCTAACAGAAAATGACACCGCCGCATAGGTGGGGTGATGCGTAGTCCTGACACTCTGACAGACAGCCTGAGATCACACCACGTGTTTGGGTGAATGGGGTTTGATCATAGAGCTATGGTTTCAGTGGAACGCACGCACTTTTCCCAGCATGCTTGGTGCCCCTGGAAACTTCCCAGCTTTGCACATTCCCTGCTGCTATCGAAGCAACCATCACGGACGCACGCACGCACACATGGACCGTGGACTGCTGTGTTGCGCTTTGCAGACGGACACACAAACAGGGCCGAGCTCCTCTGGCGTGACCTTCCGCCAGACGGGAGCGGAGCAGCCAAGCTTCCTCCGCTCGCCTGGACCGGCTCTGTCCGCCCGCGCCACACCTGGCGCAGAACCAGCTCCGCAGCCACCTTGCCTGCGCAGGCCAAGTCCTTAAAGATTGATGGGCAACCCCCGAGCATGCAGCTCACAGGTGCAGGGGAACCACAAATGAAACTTCGAGACACCCAGGCTACTGTAGAAAGCGTTTCTACTGTATAGCGTGTACGCACGTGTTTCACAGAGATTATTCTGACTTCGGCACCCGGTGGATTCTTTAGAGATTTGCACTGACTGGAACTTTGATCAACACTAATTCAGTCACGTGCCTCTCTTATGACTGTGTGAGTTAGTGTCAGTGAACCTTCACTCATACACACTCACAAAAATGGATAAAATGCATTTGTGAAAGTATTTGCGAATGAAGTCTCGAATAAGATGAATCAATAATAAAGTAAGAAAGGACTAAAGGATATGGGCTTTTATTTCATTTGGATTTACTTTTCATCTTGTTCATGCGTGCATCCTTTTCAAGCCAGACATCTAAGCCAATTGGACAAACATTCAAAGTGATTCAAGTATTTTTTTTATAAATATATTTTAGTGGGATTTGATATGCTGGAGATGATTTTGCATTTGCAAACAACCACATTCTTTTTTTCCCCTTCAGGAAAAACTAAAATATAAATACATTTGCATGACATACAAAGATGTCCACTAATGTCCACACTAGAGAAACGCATTTTTTTTACACAGTACAAACGTGCAACAGAAAAGGATAAAACCCAACATCCCCCTGAAATAATGGATAAAGCATGCCATATGTCACTCTTACTCACAGAGAAATGGATGATGTGGGTCAGTTTTTGCCAAACCTGATTGAGTAGCGAGCCAACCTTTCATGCAGAGCAGAGTGCGGCGGGCAGGCAAACCTCGATTTAATGAAATTCAAATTGCTAGATAGTCCCTCTATCCACCCAACCACCTTTAAAATGCACCAAAGTGCATTAAGGAAGTGCTCCGATGAAAATCACAAGACTGTCAGACACAGGAGTGATTTTGATGAATTTCCCCATCAAAAACTCGTCACTCCATATGGCACATCTCTATTTTGCATCTGACCTTCTCATGTTAAATGGCTTGTTTCACAGTGGCAAGGCGAGTAGATACGGGCCCTCTGCCGGGGCTGGAAAGCTCTGATAAACTACTGTTGTATCCCACTACGGTACTACTACAACGCACAACACAGTGTAAAGATAAGCAGCGAAACCCAAACCCAAACTAAAATTCAAACTACCGGAAAATTGCATTCATTGTAATTCAAAATTTGGAAATGCAACGGCTGGGATGCGAAGTGTATTCAAACGGCTGTAGTTGGAATAAGTTATTAAAAGCTGCAGCAGGAAAGGGAAATCTTTTGATTGTTTCATATTGTATTAGAGTTTTGGTCAGTAGTAGGCACTTTTTTGGATTCCCGCTCTAAGCTTGTTCCATTACAATAAATCCTTCCTTGAAGACATTTGGCTCGAAATAGATCATTTTCATTAAAATATTTACACACGCACGTGCACACAGACACACAGACATATATGTATATGCGCATGTCTGTGTGTGTGTGTATATGGGAAGCATACCCCTTAGGTTTGGATAGAAATCCATCAAGGAACATTTCGCTGCTAGTTCTATTCCACCTTCAAGCTGTTAGATGGCTTCAGATTTTCAACAATTTAACTGCTGGCTTCATTTTTTCTATAATAGTATCGCCTGCCTTTATCATGGAGATGAAGGGTAATGAATGTGGCAGATTGGTATATAGACGCAGGGAAGTGCACCTGGGCCTGCTCTTTCACACGGAAATAGCCTATTTAAGGGGAAAAAAATAAGTGCAGAGTGTTGGCAATAAAATGTGGTACAGGTAATTTTTTGATATCATATCAGGAGTCTGCCATAATTCTCCCCCCTTCATGAAAGCACCTCAGGCTCTTCCTGACCTATGATCTGCGCTGGACAGGCCACATGTGCATGGGTGGCTTCGGAAAAGTGGTGTTTACTTGAGTGTGCTTTAAGAAGAGGGATTAGTTCTCTTCCATTTAAGCACTGGTCAGTGGGCTCCGGCTTTGCAGCTGGAGCAGCCAGCACTCCACTCGGCCAGATAAGACAGGCAGAAACGTCTCCTGAAGGAGCCTGCATGGTATGTTGACACACACTGG
Source organism: Colistium nudipinnis (assembly GCA_016785305.1). Lineage (NCBI taxonomy): Eukaryota > Metazoa > Chordata > Actinopteri > Pleuronectiformes > Rhombosoleidae > Colistium > Colistium nudipinnis. The sequence goes on from JAFBJU010001075.1 coordinate 395,062, forward strand.
AATATACAGGCGTACAAACACAGGCAGATAATGCAAGTGTCTCAAAAAGTACAGCAAGTCATGTTGTTTTCTATCACTGCTCAGCTTTAAATACAATTATCCGTACGTTTACGGGGAAAAAACAAACAAGCAATAACGTAGAAAAAACTCATTCGCATGGATAACGTCTAATTTGTGGGCGGGATTAGACACAACAAGGGGAGCCTTCAAAGACGTAAGGGATAACTGGATGGGGAGGGATAAGCAAAGGAGCGGTGGAGGCCAGACGTGCAGGGGAGGCAAAAAACGGGTTCTCACAGAGTACCGTGAGCAGGACAGGCTGAGAGAGGCATGATGCAAGGTACTGGATCTTTCAAACGGTAATTGCCTGGCTACCCAAAGGAAACGACTCCCTCTTCCCCGCTCTGTCTCTGCTCACGCCCCTGTCAGGGCGGAGAGGAACAGGCGCCGGATTGAATTGCAAAGAGGCGGAGGATCAGAGGCGGGCGGGAAAATGAGAGGAGCAAAGGGCGTGGGGGAGCGATGCGCTCCGCCCCGCGCCCCAACAGCGCCGAGGTCTCAGCGTGTGTGCACATGTGCCGGTGTGTGCTGGTTGGCACGTACCTGCACATGGGCTCCATGGTCGCGCACGGCTCCCGGGAGACGGCGGCAGATTGGACCTTTCCCGTTGAATCAATCAGTCGGCGGCAGGAATTGGCACTCAGACATTCTTCTGGGAAAGACAGAAAAGTGTCATGAATAAAAAGCCCATCTTAGAGACCGTCTCGTGATGAGAGCGCACCAGCTACGAAGCCCATCAACACGCTCCAACCTTCGAGTAGTCATTTCTTGGTTGTGAGCTCAACAAGTTTCATGACTGCATCTTGCTCAGTTATGAGACTATCGTGAGGACAGACAGACATAACATCCTGCCACTGGCTAACATGTGCCTTTTATGCACAATTCCAAAAACAGACGGCAGTCTTATTGTCGATTATTGAATCACACAAGATGCTCAAAGGTTAAAAAAGCGCACGGATTGAAATAAGAGTTAATACCGAGCCATCATACATTGGCCATTTACAACAGAAGCATTGGTTCATACCAAACAATCCACCGAGAGGTTAATCTAGTCATTCTGGATGTGTGTGGCACCTGTTTAAAGGCAACCAGACTAAAGCTCCGACAAGTACGAGGATTTAGAACTTGATGCATACATCATGTGCAGGCATACATTTTGAATAACCAACAATATGAATTATTCATTGACCTAATTAGAGCCGTGACTCATTAACGTAAATCCGGAGTATCCCTTGATGATATTCAAAGAAATAATGGCTATGAATCATAGATCGCCCACTGTGAACACACATCAATCAGGGTTGCCTTGTTCAATAAATAGATGGTAATTGGGCCCAAAGAAAGTTGGCTATTTGCAGGCAGACATTACTATATTTAGAAAAAAAATAAGTTTCTAGTTGGTCACCGCAAATTATACTCTTTTAAGGACCACATCAGCAGTTTCAAATGTTACAGTCCTCAGTGAAAAACCAATCGGTGAATACATTCACGGCCTCCTTCTGACGATGACATTCTCAGCTTCTTATTAGTCATGGCTGAAGATGTGATGTGTTTTAAATATCAAATCTGTTCAGGGAATTAGTTTACTGCAATGCAAAGCCTCTTCGGTGTATCATATCAATGTTTGGATCTAGGCAGTTACTCATAATCCTTCTTCATATAGCAAGTTTATAGCAAGGCTTCTCCTCCTGGCTCATCATTAGCTCGAACCATGGGAACTGGCGCACTTGATCCAGACACATGTTTCCCCCCAGTCCTCCTGCGGCGTGACTGGCACCACCACCGCCCACTCGTCCCGTCTGTCTCAACTCACCTGGGAGCTGGCGAACAACGGAGTTCTGTTTTCAGAGGAAGGGGAGAAAGAAGTCATCAGAAATAATGAAAGGAACATTTAGTAATACATAAGGGAGGATGGCGTATTGTTTTGCAGAGGCTTCAGAGAGATACAATGAAACCAATCGTAGGTACCATGTAGTAAATAAACAGGAAAGAGATGTGTTATTTGTGCTTAAGGAGCGGAGTGTTTTCACACCATTTTGTTTACATGCTTTCATAAAAATAAATGTGGGATGGAGGGTCAATTGATTTGTAATGAACAGTCGAAAAGAAAAGTATATTTTCTGGAGAGAGAGAGAGAGGCGGAGAGTGTCGGGTGTTACTTTATCACAATTATTGATCTAAAGCCATGGACTTCCTGACCCCTTTCAGCGCTGTCAGTCAGATGTCTTATTCTCACCCAAACACCCCCCGGATGGAACGTGAGTATGGGCTTGTGTTGTGTTGTGGCTCGACTTGACTTACAAGGTCAGTATATCTTGTAATTATAATGTATATGGTTTTTACTCTCCTGACACACTATTTCTGTACCACTGAGCACTTCAGCAGAGCCATGCTGGAGTCAATAAAATCAGAAGCAACCAGACGCTGTTTGATGAACAAATTCGAAGGGGGACGAGGCCCACCTTCACTTGTGGATTGACGCTGCTCTCGCCAGAGAGCACCTCCAAGGCTAAAACATGTTGCGTCTGTTGAAGTCTGTGGTCTGCTTAATGCATAAATGGCTCATCGGGCCTGTCAGCATAGAAATCTCTCACTGTTCCATCAAGTTGCTTTGAGTCGTACTTATTTTATTCGATTTATTTAGCCTGATTGGCCAACCTCAATTTCCCACTGCTCCTGACTGGAAGCCCACAGTTAGAAAACGAGTTTCATTGCTCGGTTGCCATGAGCCTCCATTTCCAGGACAGCTGATTTATAACTATGTTTTATTTTGCAACAAAGCTGCCAATCTGTAACTGATGGTTGATAATATAAGCGCTGATCGATCGGAAGCAATCCTTGAAATTGTTAAATTAAGTGAGTGGTAAATTTGCAGATAATGTGATCGTCTCAGATGAGGTTCATTCCTAATATTTGGGTTTAGAACTGATTTTTGAACGTTGAAGTTGCCACACTAGAGAAAAGCAGCCATACCCTAAATAAATGACATGCTGTGGCAACCTGTATCGGAACAATCTCAAAATACAGACAGAAGTGTATTCTGTGTTGATGCGTGTAGAATCTCCAACTCTCTCTCTCTGTTGGCCCTTATGTTGACAGAAGGCCAAAGAGCTGCCCCTTTGGAGTTTGCGGTTTGCTCAGCTCCAAGTGAATCCTCAACGGTCAGGGCTCTCTCTCTTTCGCGCTCTCTCTCTCTCCCTCTCTCTGATTCCGGTTTGATTCACACTTGCTACTCAATGAAAATCACTAATGAACTTGACTCCCCCATGAACCTCATATGAAAGCCTTTCATGCCTCTCGATTAGGCTTCGGCTCGCACAATAGCCGAATGTGGTTTTGTTCACACCACAATGCTGCTATGATGACCAAGGAGCTTAGGCACCGTGGACATTTTTTCCAACATGGCCGCATTATTACTCATGCGATCGGATTACCTCTAATAACAATGGTTTCAATGTTGACTGTGGCTTTATCTGCATGTGCGCCTCCTCTGCATATTGCAAGGCCTTAAATCACACCCGGCTGCTTCTGTACGAGGTGGGCTTCGTGGCTTTTCAGCTGTTTCTCCTGGGGGATCCCTCCAATAGCTAAGGCCTTTCAAGTTAAATTTTTTTTAGCCGTGAAGTGTTATTTGTGCGTCTCAGTGGCCGCGTCGCTCTAATCGGTGAAGGGGACTGCCTCGAAGCCGATGCTTGTTGCCACTCCTTCCTTCTAATACCTGCTTCTAACACACACACGCACAAACAGACACACACCTTGGGTACACAGGAGGCTGCATACAAGGTCCCCTGCTTCATGTCACGCTTCATGTAGGTTTTAATGGAAAAACACAAGACAACAGGCAAAAGATAGTCCCTGGAATTTTCACCAAGGACAAGGCTGCAAATTGTTTTACATTCAGAGGAAACGGTTACTTCACTGCCCGTGAGACAATGTGTGCGCGTGTGTGTTTGTGTATGTATAATTTATTTTCACGCTGACAGTATCCCTTTCACGACCTTGCGGGGACAACACCACACACACACTGTACATGAAATGAGGTGCCCTTGCGGCGATAACGCCAGGCACACTATCAGTGCCAGGGATAAAACCAAGAACAGCTCCAGAAGGGCTCCTCAGCCAAGGTGCCGATCTGCCAACTACAAGTATAGGCTGCCTGGGTTGAATAAAACCGAGATGGCAGATTTTTATAGATTCAAAGCCTTGGGTGTTATATATACCTCTTTTTGGTAGCATGATTATTATCAGGGCTGGGTATGGATACGATCGCACAGAGAGAGACAAAGTGAAAATGAATAACTGTAAAGAGTAAGTTGGTTGTCGCAATGTGTGTCATATTGTCACGTAGGTTGTTCAAGATGAGGACTGACTTTGACAAAGAGAACCGTGGGGAGGAATTAACAAGAGTAGGCAAGAACACAAGCACAACAAATAAGAATACAAACAGAATGTGAAATGCAATTATTAGCTGGACTATCCCTGAGGAACAGTGATTAAGCCTTGTGGCAACAGACGGTGCCAGCAGAAAGATGAGATTCAACTGTTAAGGACCCTTGGAAGACTACAAACCTGCGGTCAGGCCTCTGAATTGACAGATTTATTTTAAATCAGAATTAAACTAAATCATAAGGTTGTTTGAATGTAAACAACAACCCACAGGCTGAGGGGGTGATTCTGTTTGCTCTGCAAAGGGCACTAAGTGGGGTTCCTGTATATCATTTTATGTACAGTATCTGTGCGAGACTGAGTTAATAGAGGCCACTTTGGCATAGCTATGCAACACAATTTTAGGAATTAAGTATGAAACAAATTACATTTCCGTTGGTCTTGCTTGTGGTTTTTGAAATACAATAAATGTTTCCTCCAGTGCCTGCTTTCCCTTCTCTGTGACTACAGCGAGAGATTCTTGCTCTCTTGTCTTCCAAACACAGATGTGCAGAACCCGTAAATGTTCCCAAACTAGCATCTGCATGGATCTCTTGCTCTTTATCGATCTTTGCTTAGCAACAAATAACCCCATGGCTGTGGGGCGGTATGGTGAGGACTGTGGAAAACTGCTCATTTGTCATTGTTGGCTGATTTAAAGCGAGATCTAATTTCATTGTGTGTGGGTAAGGCAGCCGGGCGTTGAAAAGCAAAATACAACGGTGGGCTCTGGCATTCACAGGGGGAATGCTAAAGCTAGAAAACGAGCCTCCATCAGCCTTGTCTGAAGCCAGTCATGAACATGTGCTTATTGAAGTAGGTGGGAGAGATGATTTTTCAATTCAGCTTGTATAGCTTAGTGCTGCAGCCATGAGCATAAGAAAGGTGTGTTTTGTTATTGCTCAATAATTATTAGGTTTTTTGGTGATACGGCCAAAAAGGTTTCCACAATCAATATTCTCAGTCACTATTTCAAGATTTTGCGATAAATTAAAGACTGATTTTTACTCCTATATATGTCTGAGCTGGAGAAACCAGTTTAAAGCAATTATGCGTCAAAGTGTGCAATGTGCATAAACAATAAATGGACATAAACTGAGCTTTTGTTAGACTGCTACTAAAGAAAATTACGTTGCAGCAATTTTCGTTTTGAACTTTTTCAAGGATTTCATTCAAAACCCAAAGGCAACGGAGGACTATGTTGAAATGCCAGGCGAGTCAGCTTGAGCCGGGTTCTGAAGGTAGCAAGCGCATATATCTTGACCCGGCCGACCTATTGACCAGGGAGAAGAAAGGAACTGTGATTAGAAAGCTCTCCATTACCCGACCCTGCTCTTTGAGTACGGGGTGGAGGTTCTCTTAAATCTTCCATCGGGAGATCCACGAAAAAGCCCCCCCCCCTTCGAAAGTCCTCCGGTATAGGCTAAGCTTGCACCCGGATGGAAGTGAAGGATGACTGTTTTAGAAACTCGTGCTCCAGTAACTGGGATTATACAGGTCACCAGCACTGGATTGAATTGGACCTGACAGTCGCCAGGGAGACACCAACCTCGGGTGCTGGAAATGTAGGCCGGATACAGAACAAGAGCAGGCAAGCTTCAGCTTGTGGCCTCGCGAGTCTCGCACGCTTATCTAAGCTCAGGGTTGAAGCGATCTTAAATTATGGCTTTTTGTTTTATGTCGGACTAAGAATAAAAGAAAGAATGCTCACATATCACGTCACATGGGTAAGGATGAATGTTATATCCATGGCCAGAATAGAACCAGGCATTCCATCTTGGTCTGTGCTACAGCCAACAGAGAGCCTCTTTGATTTTATTCTCGTCTCCCTACACAACAAAATAAAAAAGAAAATAGGGCAAAATATTTCTACACAAAGCACCTGTGCTGCTGTCCTGCTTTTTGTGTATCTGATCATTCTGTTGTGTCATTTCCACCCAGCTTCTTTTTTACCCAAATAGTGCCAACTGCTTTGCAAAAAAACGAATGTATGGTGCTTGTTCGAGCCACTGTGATTTGCGTCTGTGAGATCCACAATGTGGTTGTGTGTTTGAAAAGGCTGGGAGAAGAAGAGGGAGAAAAAGAAAAAAGAATGACCTTGGGCCCGTCCTTGGATTGTATTATTTTTCTATCTTCCCCTTGGTTAAGTTTCTCCACTGCACACTCTTCTTAAATGTTTCAGTAGGGACAAGATTACGGGGTCTACATTGCTGAGTATATACGCTGCTCTGTATATCCATCCATAGCCTCTTCTAAGTTCGTCATTTCACTAGATGTGGCTCAACTAAGACCTCCCTGTGCCCTTAGGCCATTTTTTTTTCCGAGTGAGAAAGCAATAACATATTGACTTGCTCATTCTGTTTACACTCTCTTCCCTCTCACTCACTTTCCCCGCGTTCCATTGTCTTGTCACAGTTTGCCACCCCATCCATCCATCTCTCTCTTCGCTTTCGCTTTCCCCAGTCGCTCACTCTTTCGCACACACACAAAAAAAAACACGTCCGATCTCTCTCTCAGCACTGTGACCAGATCCGAAAAGCACTGCCCGATTGAAGACATACGACTATTTCTGTTTCTATTATATTGTATGTGAACACAAGAACATGCTCTGGTCTATGAGGTTTGGACTGGTGGGCTGCGGACTATCTTGGGTCAGTGACATTTACGGCATCCAGCTGAGCCTTCGGATGGATGGATGTTGCGTATGGGTTGAGTATGTCTGTTGCAACAACACTATAAGCAATTCATAGGTTGTGTTCTAACCTTTAGGGATAAAGATGCCTTTCAGAGGCCCCTTTCCCTTGAAATTCCATCCCACTGGCTTTCGTCACACACAACAATGACATCACAGCGGGATATTTTGCATGTGGCGCATTGATTGGTAATCAGGGGAGCTTTTTGGGATAACATTAATCTGATACAGTATATATATATTGTAGACTCAGCCAGGGGCTATGTATATTAAAATCGTTGCACATACGTGCCCTTGTTTGTGCGTCTGTGGCTCAGAGGAAAATGACACGGCCCAGCTGTGCTGCATGTCTCACCCTGGGTGATTCATCGATCAGTGATATGGCGAGGTCTGCCTCAACGGCGGCTGTCTAGCGGCCGCAATGTGGGGAGGCACACAGTACAGACAGCAATAGAGAAATAGGACACAAAATGGAAACACTTGAAGCGCTAAATCTAGAGGGTTGCACATGCTGTGACAATACAGACTGACACAATTATTGATAGTCACTTCAATTTCTTGCCTCCCACCGGGTGGACATTCTCTCAAACAACCTCAAACTGCACCAACAAAAACCTGCATGTGGGCAAGCCATGAAGCATGTCATTTCAACATGCGATTAGGGTGCACCAAGCAGTGCCATAGAGGCGCCTGCTCTGCTGGATACAGGGGAGTGAAATAGGAGAGGAGGAGGAGGAGGAGTCATTGTACTGCAGTTATTTGCCCATCAGGAACATTTCTGAGAAGTGCATTTGGAATCTGACCTCGAATCTGTATCACACTGCTCTTGCCCTTAAGGCAGTCCAGAGCCAAACTGAAGCTTGGGCAGAATGCATCTCTGCAATTATCCAATCATCCCCCATCCATGTCATCCTGAAACACAGGTCACCCACGATCTCTTTTCCCAGTAACACCCTGATTAAACTGAGGACGGAGAGGGAGAAGGTGAGCCTCTCCAGACATGATTTTTAGAAAAAAAAAGCAAGAAAAGCAATCAATACAACAACCGATGAGGGAAAATGGAATAACCTGGATGGCGGGCCCGGTGGTGGTAGGGATCACCAACGAGAGCCATTTTAACATCTATCCATAGTACAGGCTTACAGTGCCAGAAAAGGAAGCTGTGAATAGTTGCAAGATATTAGGGATGATTAAAGCTAACCTGGGCATAGCAAGACAGTCATACAGGGGAACTGTGTGGAACTCACACTCAATTATGTTGCTGATTGATTTTCCAAGCCCCGGGCTTTGTCCACCCATTTCTTGGCTCCTTTACAGGCAAAAAAGAAATGGCATTTTGATGACTATCCTTCTTGCCTTGAAAGACGGGGCAAAAATCTTCTCTCTTTTGCACCTGACCTGAAAACTCATGTTTTAAAGTATAAATATATATGATGTATTTAATATCAAATATGTTTTCCTATACCATTTTAGTCTGGCTATAAGGACATCTTGCAGGGTAAATCAACAATATTGTATTCTTTCATTGTAGTGAAAATAATAATATTTGACGTTACCATTTCCTTTTAATGATCCCCTTTGCTTCTGACCTTCCTAAGACCCAGCATGTTGCACAATATGTATAGTATTTTACTCATCATACTCTTGACCAACATGAGAGTTTTTGTGCATTTGACTAAAATAGCACAATATGAAAATATATAAAACATACATACTTACATACATATTTTGCATTTATTTATTTTTATTCATGTATTTTTACATTTATTTGACATGTGCATTTATTTATTATTATTATTATTATTATTATTATTTTTAATTCTGTGTCTGTAAGGCGTGCTTGAATCAATCTGAAGCTGAGTTGGGTGGAGCTGCAATAAGAGGGCTGTCATTCATAGGGTTTTGTTGAGATCAATATTACTCGGGTTTTTAACTGTCAATGTGATGGTCATTGATGCAGCTTAGCTCAGACCAAGCACATGAATGTATGATAAACATATGTCATCCAGGGACGCTCAGACACACATGTCTTTAATATGAACTTTTCTTTCCTTTTTAATAATTCAAACATGGATTAATTCCCATTTACCTCATGATTGCTTTTTTGTGGGACTGTATTTGCAGAGCAAGCTTCTCTTAACATACTCAGAGCGAGCAGAGGGTGCAACACTTCATTCGGGGGGGGGGGGGGGGGAATGGCAGGGGGAGAATGGCAGGGATGGGGAAAGTGCAGCAAAGGTCACGTGGAGTAACATTTGGCAAGCGCATGACTATCACATAATATTCTTGTTCAAATCAAAGAGTACAATGCCCTGCCTATAGTCCAGCAAACCTGTCTAAGATCTCGAGAGAAACCTTGCATATAACCAGGAGCCAAGGCTGGCCTCCTCGGCAAGACATCAGGATCGCATGAGAATCCACCGAGCACCTGATGATGCCCAGTGCCCAGAGACAAGCGAGACGAAGCATGCCAAGTACCAAGAGCTCATTAATATAAGTGCCAAACGCAGGACTAGTGGGCTCATTACGAAACTGCTGAGGATCTGCATGGCGTTCACTCTGCCATACCAAGACCCTGCTGGGCAAAGAGGAGGGCCATCAGATCAGCTACAGACGCAAAAAGGTGGATCCGTCTTGTTTGAAAAAAAAAAACCCAAAACATCCAATAACCCCATGCCTCTCAGTGCATCCGTGACATATACGTTCCATCATTCAAATGTAGAAATACAGAAATAAACAGCAAAATCCAGAAAGAGATAAATGAATGGGTTGATGTTTTCGGTTGCGATGTATCACCCTGTTAGAAACCTGTAATTATCTATTTTGAAACTTGTGATCAGTTCAAAATCATGTTTACCGCCATGTTTTATTAAATTAAGTCCTCAAGTCCCAAAATGATGAAACAATGTGAAATATTTTTTTAGGCTCTAGAAGAGGGTTAGAGCAATGGATCGTCTTTTTTTGATACAAATTTATATTTTCGAAATGGAACTACTTCTGAAATGTACTCAGTAATTTGGTCGCAGGTATGCGAGTGTGCTAATTGCCATATGTTCTAAATTTCTCATATTTGACATGATAGGATCATACAGCCAAAATGATTTGACACAGGCCAATACTATATGTATGCATATTAATAGTTTGTCATGTCAGCTCAGGCACCCCAAAGCTCTTAATAGCCCTTCCTCCTCTGTTGCCTCTTGCTCTCCTCCTGCTGGTGGCAGGCTACCCGTTGTGTTATGTAAATCATTTATGATTTGACACCACGAGCCATAAATCTTCATTAGTAGGCAGGAAAAAAAGGGGAAGAAGCTGTTTTCTGATTCTTCAGAACTGTTTTGTTATTTAGGTCTCAAGTCACGGCGAAACATAAACCTTGCAAACAACTAAAGAGTGTTATTAATGGCTTTTACCTCAATTTGAATAAACTCACAACCCCCACCCACCCATTCATTTTTCTCCAAGATATTGTTAGACACTCAGGGATCATTAGTTACCGGGCTAGGACATGAAAACTGAACAATTCCTAATTTTCTCTTATTTCTCTTTGTGTAGCTCACAGGGCTTTAGGTGAGCTGCTCTGAGAAAACACCCAATGTACTTACTTAAGATAACACGCACTGTCAAAGGTCCACTTATCGATTTTATTGCAACTTATTTAAATACTATGTTGGATAAAATGTTGTAAAAAAAAAAAAAAAAAATAGATCACATCAATATTTTATGGAAAGAAATAAATGCACCGACTCTGACTGAACGTGACATCCGTCACAGCATATTTTAAAAGTCATAGTACAGGCGTGCATTGAATGTGTCTGGTGGAAGCTTAAAAGTAGGCCCACTGCTGTCCCATCATGCTGCATAGAGCTTAGATGGAAAACGGACATCAGATTCCTTGTTTAGTGCAAACCAAAGTCCATTACACACTCATAACACACCACATGGTTCATGCGGACGCTATCGCTTATATTTCAAAGCGACCACGATTCCTGAACCAACGAGACATTATGTCAGCACTTTCCTTTTATAGTGCAATGTATATCCGTGCACACTATTTCTTTAGGTTTCTCCCTATCTCTCTTGAAACATTTAAAAGTGGCGACACTGCAGAAAAAGCACCACGCTGGATGATGTTTATCTTTAGCACGCGCATAATCCATAAGGCCATTTTTAGGACTAGTGCAAGAGAGAGAGAGGAGGAGAGAGAGAGAGAGACGTTTCCCCTCCTCAGAGTATCAGATTCATCTCATCTCTCTCCATTACCATTACAAATCCATCCACAGCGAGCTCAACCCCTGGCTGTGGTACTTCACACCGTATTATTCCCCACTCCCCTTTTCCGCCCGGTAACTTCCCCACGCCACTCAGGCCCAATCTAGCCATATTACTTTCCCTCAGGCTTCATTTAAGTGTGACTGATAGGGCCAACACAGGGAAACAGCAGGCCTAACTTCCAATGCAATTAGGGACTGTGAGCACAGGCGCCCTCTCTCTCTCTCTTTCAAGGAAGAGATGGCTCAATCGCCTGCATACATGTAGGACCGAATTTGACAAAGTTCAGTTGAATAAATGTGGATTAGTAAGAAATTCTCAGAGCGGGGGCAGATTACATAAACTGGTCCACAATGCTAGTGGGTCAACAGCGGACATGGAGCAGGATACTGTAAGCGCTGCAGTGAAACTGTGAGGTTGGAGAGAGAGGGAGCGGAGTCTATCTCACACTTCCCGCCCACCAGTGACGCCATGTTACAGAGGAAGCACGTGCTGCTACAAAATGAGACCGGCGTTAGATTTCACAGGGCTCCCGAGTGCTCTCACTGTACAACCAAGTGCTGCTCGGTTACAGGCCATTAGGAAGGCCCGCCACTTTCTGCAAACCACGCCAGCTCATTAGCGGGCCGCCTGGTACAAGGCTGCTGACTGGGCAAGGCTAAACTCTGGTGGAGATTCTGGCATATGCATGGTAACAGATCGGTACTGAGCAATTATTATTATTGTTATTATTATTATTATTATTCGAAAATGGCTAGCAGGTGAAGAGCAGGTTGGTTTAGTCCTTGTGAAGTGCGTTGAGCATGGTAAGCGTCGTGAAATATAATAATTGTCTTTTTGATGTCATTTTGAACCTCATTGATCCTTGTGTATAAGCCAGAGACATAATGTTGCCTTTTGGACCTAGCGGAAATTAAGTAATTTGCTCCAGGTCACTTGTGTAGGGCAGATGAAAACCAGTATACAGGAATGGGCCGTAGAAGAGCATGAACAAGTATATTTATTACAATAATAATAATAATATTCATTGCTTCACTCTAAGTGATAATCCAAATAAGTGTTGCATTCCTTAAAAATAGTTAGGCCATTATATAATATATAATTTATTGCACTTAAGTATGTCTGTGCTTAATATGTATGATGCATATGCTGTTTTTGCTGCTGTGATGTAGTTTACAGACAGTGGATGACTAATTGAATTATCGGTTTACCCTGCTTCACTTAGATTTGATTGTTGCATGCGCATTATACATTTCCTTTTGTTTTTTTCCCCTCACACTCACTATAAAACTGTTTTTAGATACTTACTCATCTACTTTTTAAATCAATTGTTTTTCCACCCCATTGACTAGCATATGGGCATCTTTTCTGAGTAAAATAGGATTCTGAGGCGAGCCGATATGGAAGAACTATCCATTAACGGGATGTCAGCCAGCAGGAAATGAGTCTAATACAAGCCAGATTCAAATGCAGCTTTGCAGTTAATGCACTGGTCAGATGGTTTAATGTCTTTTACTGACACTATTACTTTTACCGTCAATTATTTATGTATCGAGAACAGTTTGGATTTTATGGTCTCGGATCAAAACACCAACATCAATTAGGGACTCACTAATGTCACTTGAGCTCTTAAATTATATATATTTTTTATTTTTACATTACATTTAGAGAAGATTTACTCATATGTTTCCATGATAAACAAGCAGAAATATTTACTTCACACATCAAAAACATGCTGTTAAGAGCCCCTCACCACTCAAATTGTGTCATGCTATCACATTTCATAGCCCTGGCTCCATTTAGAGGCTTGACCCTCGTAGAATGCATCTGGAGATTGACTGTACTAGAGTGCAGTCTAAAATTATCTTTCAGTTATTGTACTGTGTAACAATAATGAGGCTGGGTATTAAGTGGCTTTGTGAGATTCCTCAATCTCATATGTCTTCTGATTAGAGGAGTGTTAAGATGCAAACCAGAGACTTCAGCATCACTTTATCGAACAAGAAGAATAGGGTGGGTGTTCTGGATGATAGGCAATACTTGTCAGACATTCTATTATTATTTTCCCATGTCTTTGCATTTTAATTCAATGTGTAGTTGAGAAAGTGATTAAATTTGACATTGCACACGTGCCAAAGGTTCTGAAAAAATTCGTCCCGATTTGACGAGAGTAGGAAGAAGAAAAAAAATCCAATAAAGCTGAGCCGTGCCCCAGAAAGAGAAGAAGTTAAACTGAGACTGGTTTTTCATTTAGAGTCTACCTTTCTCCCCCACCCTCTTCCTGTTCCCTTATTACCCTGAAGCAGAGAAAGGAAGGGAAATAATTTTGGTTGGGCCAGCAGAGTTAAGACATACTGACTGGGACCTCATAGCAGGGTTGCTTTTTTAAGGGCTGATTTAGAACTGGAAGATCTAAACTGGAGGGAAATATTACAGTGTACAGTCATTTCATTTCAAGTGTGCCTATAACCTCCGATTGGGCGGCAGCATTGTTGATTTTTCTCATCCGTGCAGCATCCTCTCATAGACGTGTGCATGTGTGTGGAGACCAGAGCACGAGAGTGTGTTGTCATGTGTGCACGCAGATGCGAAGCTGCAAATATTCCATCCCTCGTGGGTGCTGAGAAAGCTGTTTCCAGATGGCTGCCAGTGAATCACGGTTTTAATCGTGGTCCACACCTGTCCTCTCGGGGGTAACGACAGCATGCCACATCTCCCACTTCTCTTCTCCTTCCGCTATCCCACATGTGTTTGTTTCCCCCTGTGGCACCGGTGAGATTTTTTTTTCTCCAGCTCTCGCCCTAACCCCCAGCATCCCCACGGACAGCTCTCCTCTCCTGCCAAGGCAGGACAGAAACGGGAACAATTTATCACCTTATTAACACTGACGCGATGCTGCTTTTGTTTTCCGAGTACCTGTGTATAACACCTTGACTGTGGGAGTGAAAATGGCACACTCGCGTTGGATTTGCTGTTGAAAATACCACACCTTCCAAGTTACCTTGTTAGTCTGTTAAATTATTTAAATGAAATCAGCAGTATTATTAGCCTCCAATCACTACACATAACACTTTTTTTAAATTTTCCTTTCATTCATTCCACTTTTTCTCATCTCCTATATATTTCTTTTCCTATTTTGCCAGACTTAGATTATTATTCATCGATCATTTTGCCCAGCGGAATTTCTCATTTTTCTTGTCACATACCTAATAAGAGAAGTGTGCTTCAACAACCTGTGCAGTATAAGCAATAAGATGCAAACAATCAAAAAAATTGATTATAAACCACTGGAGGGTGTTTAGGGTGAAACAGCAACAGCGATTGAAACATTTCGGCAAAGGGGACTTGTTTAGAAAACACTGAGGCTTTGAAAATGTCTGAAACAGTCATTTGAGGAAACTGAGGAAAAAGATAACCAATTTAAATGCAGAGTAGGTTGCTGTAGTGAAGAAAATAAAGCTGAACACATTCAGGAAAACAACGAGAAGTACATAGTTATTGAATAATTTGAGATAAAGCAAATCATTTAGAGAGTTTAAAGATTGGTAAATGTTCTTCTGCATTATTCAAATCACTCATTTTGCATTTATTAACTTAATTTAATTCATCAAATTGCCATTTAGTGATGTCTGTCATTTTGTTATTGAATACATCTCCCCTATTGGATCTTTTGCTGTTAATTCAATTAAATTAATTTTTCCAACCAGTAAAAGCAGCACTCAGTGATGTGTGTATGCCATTGTTAGAGCTTGGATTTAAATGATATTAATGCAATCTGCTTGCCCAACTGCATAGCCAATCATTACATACCAATATTTATTTTCCCGGCATATGCTCCTCATGTAAATTGCGACTACAAACGAGACACTTGCATCTGACGAGACAGTGCGTCCACAGAATACTCTGCATAAAAGAATAGCGGCATAAATACACAAATAAATTCAAATGCTGTTTCCTTTGAACATATACATTCGTCTATAAGCAGTTCTTCCCCAGGTACATTTAATTTAATCAGGTTCCCATTATAATCAAAGGCGATCAATTCTTTCCACATGTCATATACCCGGGGATGTGAGCAGAAAAGCAATTACGCCATGAGCTTTACATAGATGGGGTGAAATTCCCTGATATGTCTTTGAGCCGCCGAGTGCATCAAGGTGGTTAATACCATCACAACAATGCACGATTTCTCTCCAAATGGGATCTAAATGAGCTCGGCTGATCTGCTGGCGAGGAGAGAGCGGGCTGGCAGAAAATAGGTGCTGTAGGTCCCCCGTCTCAGGGGAGCGGCAGTGAAACTTTTTGACTGCTGTGGTCCTTTGCTGTACTACGCGCATTGCACGGCACCGGTGGGACCTTGGTGGTAACTGCGGGAGGGGTATAAAACAATACTGTGAGTCGAGGGATGTTTGTTTACACACGCCTGAACAATTCTTTGTTTGTGTTGCTGTTGCATCGCCTACAGGTCGGACGGTGAAGAAAAGACGGTTCATTAATGGCATGGACTATATACAGCCTCTACTGGTCAGCAGCGTTTAGAAGCTTTTTTCTGGACATAAGATGAAGCAAAAGAGCTTGTGCCTCCGCAACCCCTTAATGGATAAGCTCTATAGGTAATGGATGCACGGATACTTGACCAAGCATCTGTGCAAAACAATGCGAGTGGCCTCCAGCTCATGGGAACAAGCTGTGTTTTAGTCGGGTTCATAAGCCAGGAGTTGAGTGACATCTCCATAGTAGCCATTAGTAACGCCGTTAGCTTCAGGCCAGCGGACTTCGTTTAAATGTCATCCTTTGGCTGCACACACAGCTCCAACAAAGACTGCGCAAAAGCTACGTCAGGCCTGTGAGGGGATGGTATAATATGGCCTCTGACACAGCAATCAATAGGGCCTGTCTGCGGAGGGAATAGTGTGTTCCTCCTGAGGACCGGGTGGGACGGGAAGAGTTGTAACCAGAAGCCAGCGGCAGGGCGAGGTGTATTAGAAAAGACAGTTGTTGGCAGAGAGGCTCTGCAGAAGCCGAGGCCGTGCCGAGTCAAAACTTACTGAAACAGCGTGGCCCGATGTGGCCCGTCTGGCTCCACCCACCCACAGGCCCATGAAGCTGACACTTGTCTGCAGAATAGTCCAGGTACAATCTGCTTTGCATTCAGCACTGCTTTGGCACTAGTCACATCTTTGCAGATTTCCTCATCATACAGATAAAAAAAAACGTGCAGCCCTGAAGAAACATATACAGATATTTAGTGTCATTCGCATACTGCTTTCATACACTTTTATGACTCAGGTTTTATCCAATGTTAATGTTAGTTTGCCAGTGTCACCCCTCATAGCCCTGTCTCCCGTTGGGACCTGTCCAATCCCAACTGGCGTCTCAAGGCTATACGAGCATCTGACTAGACACCAAGAGGGAGGAGCTGCCTCGACCGGGTAGAGAGAGAATGCCCTCTCAATTTCCCCTCACTGTCTGTTTCCAGACAGGCTCTCTAAAGTTTCTGTCAGAGCTCCGTGGCCAAAGCACAGTCAGACTTGGACTGGGTCTCTCGGCACCCGGAAACGAAGAGAGGAAGAGACAGACGGGCACGGAGACAGCTCGTCTTGATAGATAGCTACTGGGAGACAGAGAGACATGCATAGGGAGTCTGACAGCATAGATATACATTATCTATATATACAGTGAAGATGGAGGCTGGGGGTACAGAGAGACGTGCGGCTGGGGACGAGAGGCAGGAAGGAGATGCATGGAGACAAAGCCAGGAAACAAAGAGGAGCGGAAGAAACGATGAAGATAGATGATAGACAGCATGATAACAAGAGCGAGAGAGCCGCCCCCGTCTCTGGCCTGTCTGAGAGGGTTCACGTAAGCTGCACTTCAATAATACACCGGCCACCGAATTAAAATGGATAAACACATAAATGATTCAACAGTCTGTCATAGAAGAAGGCAACAACGTGTGAGTGCATGTGTATGTGTGTGAGTGTAACCTTGCACAGTGACCCGCAGTGCGTGCCCATCGTGTGTGTCACAGAAACGTACACATCACAGCGCGTTAGTGCTATAAAAACGAGTGCCTCAGTGCTGCATCCTCAGACTGACACACGGGCCTATGCTCCGGAGGCTGCTGGGAAACAGGAAATGTAACAGAACACTGACTTAATAGCGGGACTCGCCATGATGAGGCGCGGGGCCTCGGCAAAGCCTGTCAAAAACTATTCACAACAACTCACAATCTCAAATCAAGGCATTCTCTCTCTATACGACAAGCAGAAACCACGTCCAGGCTTTGTCATCAACCCTGGCAGAATGCAGAGTCATTAGGTACGAATGTGAAAACACAGGCGAAGGGTATGAGGACACACGCGCGCGCGCACGCGCAAACACGCCTTAACTGATCCTGAGTGAAAATGGTGCTCGGGCTGACTGCTTTCAGTGCCCTCGCAGTTCAATTAGTGTAGCCGTATCCATCTCTTGTTCAACTCCCAGTAGGCCTGTCGATCTCCCACTCAGGACCTGTCACTGGCCTGCTTTTAGTCCGACAGCCAAGTACAAACATCAAACATTTAGGTCAAGCACACATAAAAAATGTCACGTGCACCCAGGCTCACAAGCTATTGCTTCCCCTCCCAGCCACGCACGCGTGCTCGCACACCCGCGCATGCTCGCACGCACGCACACACAAACAAACATATTAAGTTCCATTTTAACCAAGGCATCGTGAGTGGATCCATTATATTTTAATGCCATAAACTGTGTGTGTGTGTGTGTGTGTGTGTGTGTGTGTGTGTGTGTGTGTGTGTGTGTGTGTGTGTGGAGGGGGGGGGGTCATGCGTTTGCAGTGTGAATGAGGGTTGAGTACAGATGAGCGATGAGGAGAAGAGAGGGATCGGATGAAATGGGGTCGAGCACAAGGGGGATAAACAGACAGAGAAAATGAGATCAGTGATATGCCAGGGGGTGTGCAGGAACCCAGTGAGTGAGACTCAAGTTTGGGGCACGTCTCGATTAGCTTCATCACTCCCTCTGTGGAGCTTGTAATGAGAGAGCGAGAGAGGGAAGGAAAGACAGAGAAGGAGAAGATAAAGCAGAAAAGGGGTTTTCGGTGGGAGGAGTGAGAGAATCAATCTTGAAACAAAGGGGTCACACCCATCTATATGGTATCAAGAACAGAGGAGCCCATGCTTTCTGTTTTCAGAACCATGCAAGGTTGTGATAACATCGAGTTGCAGTGCAGGGAGGACATTCGATGGCAATTTGATAGTCAACATGACTATTGTCCTCTGAATTTTAGCCCAGGCCAAGATCTTTCTGTAAATGAAACCAAGATGCTTCATTGCTTAAATCACACCAATCCTCTACCCCTTACAATGTCATATGATAAAATCGTTCATTATTATTTTTTACACATTGAGTTTTAGCAGGGAATCTATGGCATATCCCCGTCCACCCTTTGGGCAAATTGAGTGTTGAATGTTCCTATGGGCAAGATGGAAAGCCAGGCAAGTGAATGTCCTGCCGTTTATTGCGGATAACCCTTGACATAAAAGGCATAAAAAGTAAAATGTCTGCGGGTAAAACTGGAGAGTTCAGGGCGAGACGTTTGAGGGGGAATAAACCGGATGGTGGCTGTAAATGTTATTGTCTCATTAATCATGGCGACAGCTCTCGTGCCTATCGCACACGCGGGGATTCTCTGGTGACATAAGCAGGAGGAACGGACTCGGAGTGAGCGGCTCCTATCAGCGGCTGACAGAAGTGTAACTGACCCCTTGTCTCTCATCCATTTTAAGGAAGCGCCAGTTGAGCCCGCTCGCTGTAAGTTGGCCAGAAGAAACGCATCCTCCTGCGGGGAGAGCATGTGGCAAATTAAATAAATATACTCCTGTGTTGTCATGGATTTGTGTGGTATTGTAGATGATACTCATTGTGTTTAACAATGCTGCGCGGGTCCTCTGCACTTTTTCTTTTCTTCCAGGGAACGGAGTTGTCAGGAAATCAATCGAGGGAAGCATGACGACAAATAAACATTTAAATTGAGCGACAACGTCCCCACGCCAACACCACTTTGTGCAGGAACAGCAGAGTGCAGACGTTATTTATCCCTAAATTGCCTTTCCAATCTTGCAGACATCCAGACTAAACTCGGTATCATCTTTTGGCCGGTTGCAGACTGTGCAGCAAAAGTTGTCCCTATTTTTATTTTAGATTTTTTAATGAACAATTATTATTGAATACATTTGCCGGGGAGAGAGAGAGAGTCTCCTAGCATCGGCGCAGTTGCAGGCGGGGGGGGGGGGGGGGGCGCGGGAAGGGGGGGGGGGGGGGGGGGGGGGGGGGGGGGGGGGGGGGGGGGGGGGGGCGCGATATAAGGCTGTCAGTTCTCTATAAGGAGTCCAACAAATAACAAACCCATGAGACATCAGACAGGGTAGCGAAGGTAGGTGAGCAACATTTTCGGAACAAAGTGGCACAAAACAAAGAATCACTTCCGTCGGACTGCAATTTCCTCTCCCACTCCATTTCCACTCTGTATTTAGCCATTCTGCAACTCTTCCGTTTGTCACAACAATTGCGTAGTCATTGTGCCTCCTGGGGGTGGGGGCCTCGGGGGCTACCTAATGCCCCGTTATTTTTGCCTCCTTTTTTTATTGCGCCGCCACGCAACAAACAAAAGTATCAAATATCGATCAACCAAAGATGACAAACCACCTGCTCCCACAGTAATACAAAAAAAAAAAAACTATGCTCTGCACAGCTCTCATAAAAAAAAAGAAAAAAAAAAGCTGATTACAAGAGCCGACTTTAGCTCATGGGAAAACACAAGCACACACACACACATAAAACACAAGACAGGCCTAATCAGTTTCCCTCACTGCGTTCAAATCTTCTGGGAAAACACCACATCATCAATGCCAAGGGTGTTCACAATTATTCATATGATCCAATTTGTGATATAAAACGGTGTGATATGAAAGCAAATGAAAAGTACAATTATGCAATTTACTGCACTGCTCCAATGCTAATTGTACATCTTAAAATTGCACCATAAAATGTGAGGCTGACACCTCCTGGATGGGCACAGAGACTATGTTATTCCCATTCCCATTCTCAGTCAAATGAGGACAAATTTGGTGGAGTCAATGACATGATTGTATACAGTCAATGCCTCTGTAAGTGCAGGAACTGTATGCAGCAGTTGTATGCCATCAAACAGAAGTATCAAACACAGCAGGCATATAGAGTGACCAGGGAGAACTTAGGTTTTCATGTTCAAAAGACAAAGAGGCAGCTAGAGTATTTAATGTTTACAAGTTAAGATTATGGGTCTGGTGTGCAATTTAGCTGCCCCCATAGGCTGCGATTTTCCATTATACCCTCTGATTTGTTCATCCTCTGAGGAGCCCGAATCTGCTCTGAAAATGCCTGAAAATAGATTATCATATACCTTGAGCACAAGTGGAAATATTGGCGATAAGAGTACAATAAAGTCGTAAAGTTGTCTACAGTGTGTGGCTCCACAGCTTGCTTACCAAGCCAGAGGCAATCACAGATATGCAAGTGGGGATTAAGCACGCAACTCAGAGCCTGACATGCAGTAGCTCATCATCCAAATCTGAAATGTTGAAGGAGGTAACGCAAGATCTCACATTGCAAGGCAAAATCAGAACACACAAAGAAATGCAACAGATTTCTGCTCAACTCATTGCCAACCGGCTCCATGTCCCTGTTGCCCACGTGATTATTAATGCCACATGTGTCAAGGTGGTGGAAAGGGGAACCCAAAAACGCAGGTCATAGCCGAACAAACAGGCAGTAGTCGAGCCTACAAAAATACTTACAGGTTGCTGAATGAGGCAGGCAGGTGCGAAATGGAAATCCATAAATCCAAATGGGCAAACAGCAAACTTAAAAAAAAAAAAATGATAACACCGGGGAAAACAAAGATGTATCTACACAAACAAACTGACACCAGATAAAGGTATACGCAGAGAGTGCCCCGTGAAGGCAGGCAGCGCAAGACACAGGTGAGCCCCCAAAAAAACCACACAGGTGAAACTAATGAAGTAAATGAAACAAAGGCAGGAAGTAAAGGGGAAGACAGACACGTAAGGAGGGTGTGCACAAAATAAAACAGGAAGTACGACAACATACGTGAGGAAGTAGAGAACACATGGTAAACAACACCAACAATGATGCACTAACCAAGGATATTTAAGCAATATTTAAATCTAAATCTATTGACTGTTGTGGAATTGGTTTGATTATTTTGTCCACACTGTTACTGAAATCATTTTGAGTGGATAACTCAAGAAGTACCAACTAAAGTTAATTTACTTGAATAAACGTTGATTTTGATGTTTGTTCTTGTTAATTCATGCATAACTTAACTCTTACATATAAATCAATTAAATGCTACACAACAATACTTGTACATAGATCTGAGCTCTCTACATAGAAAAGAGCTTCGCTATATTCTCCATACCGTAGCCTGCATATGACTGCATTACACCCCCCCCACCCATCCTCTCCCCACTCTTCCTCACCCTCAGCTCAGGTTTAATTGGACCAGTCAGGCCTGTCCATCCAGTCTGTATTGGTGCCAGTTGCAGTTTTACTATCTGTACTCCCCACAAACACACACTGCATCCCATTATCTCTTCGGGTTAGCTCAGTGCGCAATGCATTCACAAACAGGGACGCTGCATTTTAGCACACCATTTACAAATATTAGCATTAATGCAAAATGTATTAGGAATAGATAAATGGGGAGGAAGGTGAGTGAGTGTTATTCTCACTCCCTGGACTCCTGCCACTTAAACTATCTCAACGGTGCGCCCAGGTTGAGCGGAGGGGATGAGCACAGAGAATGTTTATGAGGTGGAGTAATTAGGAAATCTGACTTGTATTGGCCACTATGGGGACTGAATAAAATACATTGTGATTCAGTGTGTGTTGTATTGCTGTTAAAGTGGGACATGCCACAGAAAGCAATTCTAATAAAGTTGTTTTAGATACTTTTGAAAGAGGTGGCTGTTCCCAAATACAACCCATTTTCTCTTAAGAAGGTGTCACTAGGGGCTCACTTCCTCCCATGGGGGGTTCTGAATTCAATCTGTTTTTCTGACATATCGGAGTACTGCAGGTCTCAGTCTCACGGCCTTATTATCACCCGCAAAGTCTCAAATCCATATTCGACAGAAAAAGTAATCTGGCAAACTATCTTTCTTTGCCTGTGGAGCATTAGGATTACATGTCTAATCTGTAATTATCTTCTACTTAAATCAGTCACAAGCTCATTATGAGACAAACAAGCCCTACTTGCCGACAACCAGTTTCCTTCGGAGCCTGTAACTTATTCACGTCCCGCACACAGAGAAAGGCTTAGTGATATCTCTGACTTTAATCCCGACAAATCAATTTGGGAAAAGTGCACCTAGCCACTGCACTAATCTTTGACGCAATGCAGCACAAAGGGGTTTTACATCCCCTCGAAATATTTGAAACTTTGAATATCAGTGAAATAAACAGAAACACTGGTTTGTTTGCCAAGTAGGCAGAGGCATGGGTTCAAAAGTAAATTGAATAATTAATTAGGAACTGCCTAATAATTAATCATCACAGTGATTTGACAGGCTGGGAGTCAAGCTGAAAATTAATGAAATTACTTTATTACAATTATCATTAAAAAGGCCTTAAAATAAAACCCTTTTTTTACTGGCTAAAATGTAGTCAAACAAAAATTTAACTAAAGAAACTAAGCTGAGGCCACATGTGGAGAGGTGAACTAAGAAGAGTGTCCAGGGGTGATATCACTAGTCTCCATAAGCGCGCCACAGTAAATATCTAAACACTCTGCTTAGGAAAAACAACCAAACACAAGAGATTAGAAAATAAACAATGATATCAGCAAAGGTAAAGATATACACATAGTTATATAATAAAAGTAAAATAGTTATGTTGGAGTGCAAAACAAATTCCAGAATATCCAGTCAACACGAATGGAAAATAAACCTAAATGGACAAACTGAATGTCCAAAAAATAAAAAGGCTAACCAAAGGACAGACAAAAAAGGGGCAAATCAGCAGTGGTTACTGCATGTGAACATGGAAAAGGGGAACATATTGTTACCAAGGCTCCATTATGAGCCTTGGTAACAATACGTTCCCCTGGAGCTGGATTTAAAATGGATCTCAAACCATAAACCTACTCACCAACTCTGGTATGGAGCATTAACACAAGAAAAACCCAAAGGACCAAACCCTGGCAGCCACAGCAGGGACAGAGAGCAGGAAGATGGCACCCAGGGGCCTTATAAAGCCTGGCCCTCATTAGGCAACAGGTGTGTGTGGGGGGGCGGGTCGGTCCAAGGCTGCACTCGCGACAACTTCTCCACAACTTCCCCACTTACTGCTAAAAGGGAGTATTTCTCACTACACATGTATTAGTATTCACATGTTCACGTGGGAGACGTGGGTAATATGCAGTCCTGCCTCAGGTCAGTGTGGCACTGTTCAGAACATGGAGCGATACACTCAAACAAATGCGAATAATAGCATGTAAACATATGTTTGAAATTCATCCGGAAATTGGTTCTGTGAATGTGTCAGGAGAATTAAATTGCATGTTTTGCACTTAATGCGCCACAAGAATATTATAGTGCAGTTTGGTGAGGAAATATAAATGCTTACCTGTTACATAACTACATCAATTCAAATCGGAAAACTTCCCCGTGGGAAACTTTGTCATTCAAAAGTTCATCCGGCCAAAATGTTCTTTCTTCAAATTATATTTTTATTTCCTATAGACTACTGCACAAAGATGCACCCAATCTCTGTAGCTGAACAGATCTTAACCTGTGTGGGCATCTGGTAGCCTTGCGATGCGCGTGATAAGTTGACACAAGAATATTTTGCTTTTTATTGTGTAATACAACATTGAATGTTTTGTTGATGAAGAAAACTGCGTTGAGGCGATGGACAAACGACCTCTGCTGATGAAAAGTTTCGTTTTTGGGTCTTCTCTCGAATGTTTTTTTTTTTTGCGTTAAGATATAGAATTAAATAAAAACTTTTCCTTTTCTACTTTCTTTTTGATGCGGCTACCTTCCAATTTCCTCTGTTGAGTCTTTGAAGGAGGGTTCCTCCGCCTTCAGCTGGAGGTTATGATGGTGCAAATTTCCTGAAGGAGCATCAAAAATGATTTATCCACCATCCCTGAATCATCCATCACGCAATAGTTTTATCAATAGTTTATCATCAACACTGTTCCTGAATGTCGATGGCACTGGAGGGACAGAATTGGTACACGGGAGAAATGTACTGCAAGAGAGAGCTTAGTAGGAAGACTTACGCGGCAAAGAGAATATTTCATCATCAGACTTTTGATCTTCTATTACTTTGAAGCGACTTGTTAAACCTGCTAAATTCCAGAAATCTATCATTTATGATTGGATTAATAGGAAAATTATATCCTCGATTAAAGTATTTCATTTAATGAAATAAGGGGCCAAAATTGCTCAAGGCACCGCTCACTCATTCCATGCTTTCAAATTCTAGCACCAGCGCATGATTAAAAAAAAATTGACATCCTTCATTATGTCATATCCACTGTAAAAAAAAAAGTCAATGTGAACGATTTTCTGCTAGCTCGTCACGAAATGTTGGTGGAAAATGTTTCTTGCCTGGGCGTGAATTCAATCAAAATAAAAAAAATAATCATTTCTGGAAACTGTATTTGCAAGACACCTCGCCACACTGCCATTGCTTTCCATTCCTTTTGTTTTCCCCTGTTGTGACTCGGGTCTGTGTTTGCCACTGAGATTGGGGATTGAGGGGTGAGAACAGTGTCATCAAGAGGCAATCTTGGTCCAATGGAGTGGGGATCTTGGCCAAGGCAGCAATGGATGCGTGGCTCGACTGGGAAAGCACTGCACTGTCTGCCTCTATACAATATTTAGAGTCGATTGTCTTTTACCTCTCGGGCAATTATACGCTTATACAAACGTTTCATTTCTGCCTGTGATAAAAAATGTAATTCTGCTTTGTTTTGAAGACCGCAAACAGTATCTCCACTCAATACAATCAAGGCAAAATGGGGAATAGGTTGCTTTTCATTGCCGGCTGAAATATCACCGCATTTTCTTCCCTTCATGTGGTTTATGGGGTGACTTTGAATCCCAGATCGACGCTCATCGGTTGCAGTGGGCAATTTTGGAATAATATCCTCCTATAACTGCAACGCAATGTCAGTGAGAATGGCACTTAATATTCCCAAACACTTCATTACATTTCTGTCAGTCTTCGTTCTTTTCCCACCCTGCGCCTGGCGATCAAGGTCACCGTGTGAGGTTCACTCTGTGTTAGGTTGCTGGCAGTCCGCTGATCACAGCTGGCCCCTTCATTATGGAGGAGAGTCTGGTGCTATAGGACCTGTGGTGGCTGAACTCGGTTACACTCAGGGCTCTATTTTAATGATCGAAGACTGCGCATGGTCCAAAAAACAGTGGTGACACTTTCACTTGGGTACGGTTTGGAATTGGGGACGTTCATTTCGTGGGGGACCTTTTGTTTTTTATCATTGTGTAAATTAAATTTAGTCGAAAATATGAAGGGTGTTTTTGAAAGAAGCCGATAGGGTAGCAAGTAAAGGCTTGTTTATAAAAAGAAGTATAATGAAAAACACAAAAACAACAAATAGTCATTTGCTAATTGGCAGATTTGCAGGTACATTTATTTTTATTTTTTGTAAAATGTTAATGACAAGTTAATGAAATACAGAAACCTAACTAATATCTTTACAGCCTTTGTTAATATAGGAGGCGTGGCAAGCTAGATTGTTATTGTTATTATACATATAGAGTTCTCGAAGCTCAACACACAGCTGCAACAAGATGTCAGTATTGCTTATCCTCCCACTCTACTTTTGTTTAGAGGAAAAATAAAATGATCTTATGGTGTACCCGCACAGATCATACGCACCTGTAGACAAAGTCAAACCCGAAACCTCCAGGTTCACTCATCTGATGCCTGACATCGAGTTCAAAATTAAACATTTAGTCACCTTAACTTTTAATGCAGCCATGCCGCCCCCAGTCCACTCTACACCTCAGCAACTGCACAGGTAAACAACTGAGATGAAGTACCTGTTTGTTAGAGTGATGCGAGTGTGTCCGACAGCTCGTTTTTCCCGGCCTACAGTGTTAAACATCGCGTGAAACATCATCCTTCACCAACGTCTTTGTCATGTCTTTGCACAGGGATTGTGGAAGCTGACAAGGACCGAGACGTCCACCGATATATGTTACATGCCGCACATCACACATCACTCCTGGAGTCTAAATACAGCGTGTTACAGTGCAGTAGCTCTATTTCAGCTTCTCCTTTCAGCCTCTCTGCGTGCAGCACCAGCAGGCAGACTCAATACTGTGAAATTTGAAGTGAAAGCTATTGTGAAGCCATGCACAGTATATTAATCATCAGAATGACACACGGTAGAAAAGGAGCAACGGCACTTTGAAAAGTTTGAACCACAGATTCTCAGAAAGTCATTTGGAAGACGAAAGGCAAATTTACCACCGTACGTATGTCAATACTTAAATCAAACTGACTCGGAGAACATAACGCCAGGTTAATAGCAGTCTTGTGTGGGTCTGCTATGTCCGCCGCTTTTTACATCCCTGTTGGCCTCCAGACTCCTCTGTGTAGTGATGCAATCACAAATGAGTGCAATCCGATCGAAGTTGAGAGAACTTCTATAATAAAAGTTAAGATACTATTCTATAAACGAGTAATACTTTAATTAAAAGTCAAAGTTCGGCCCAAGATCAATTCAATGTCACAATCATCCTCAGAAGACATCTGTTGAAATTCAAAAATGAGAAGAGGAAGTTTGCATGGGATCACTTGATTGAAGTTGGCATAAAATGTCGTCTCCTGACCACCTCCCCTTAAGTTGGCCAGGAAACATAACTTTTGTTATTTGTACACACAAGCAGAACATGTTGGTTCAAGGTTTTGCATACATTATACAACACTCCACTGCTCGATGTTGAGCCAATACACCATTGGTCAGGCTCCACAGCCTATCCATAGCCTGTAAAATATGGCAAATCAGCGTAAAAACAACCGGCGGCACAGCCAAATAAAGTTACCCTTTAGGCGAGCCAACAACAACACGATCCAGCCAAGAGCTGTGTGGACTGTTAAAAGGGATCTGTCATATTTTATCTATGGGTTCTGCTTCTGTCATAAACCGGTGCACAAGACACGATGAATATAATTCAGGCACATAACAACATGTAGTGCGGCTTTTAATATTACATTACTGTCACTCATCTCACCCCCCCTCCGCTTGCTGTCTGTCCTCCCCCTTTTTTTTAATCCCTTTTCTACAAACTGTCAATGGCTAAAGTTTTGACAAAAATGGTGTCAAGTAATCACACGGCCACCACACTGTGTACTTGTGTTTCTTTGCAGAGAATTTAAACTATGTATATATTGACTTAATGACAGTGATGACCTTTCCCCAACACAAACGTTCCAACTAAACAGCTTAAATGCATCTCAGGCTTGTCACTGCTCTGGTTGTTTTAAAGAAATACAAACAAACTGGAGTAGTTTTTTTACCCTATAAAAGAAAGGTTTTGGAACAACCAGAAAATGGGTCCGGCCAAGCGAGACCTTATAATGAGCTTTAACCAAGCTCATCTGAATAGAGGAAAACTCTTTCTCACCGCAAAAAGTTTAGAGATTGTTGCGGTCGCATCTTTTTGAGATATTCAAAGGGATCGCGATATCAGCGAGAGTCAATGCCTTCCCTGTATCGTCACTACGGTGCCAAGATGCGTGCATCCATGTGCTGGTGCTCTGGGAGGCTGGCCTCCAGCTGTCAGGGAGGGCGGGCTGCATTCAGTCAGAAGGAACAGGTCTGCGTTAGCTGCCAGTCAGGCTCAGCACCGCTTCTGCTGTCCCTCCAGTAATGATGATGGTGGTGCACGTCCACCACAACGGGGGCTCATTAAGGGAAAATAATTGGAATTTGTAAAAAAAAAAAAAAAAAAAAAAAGTAGAAAAAAAGAAGTGGTAGAAGACACAGTGTCCTTCCTTTGACAACTTTTCACCTGCCATCTACCAAAAAGGAGACTGCAGAGATACACAGAGGGAGACAGATACATCTGCACCTGCACATGTCAGCGGTGCCGTCCTAGAATGACACCGTCATTCAGCCTCCAACCCCTTTATCATGTGTTGGCAGCCGCAATAAACTGGAAACGCACCCTTTCATACCGAAAGCCTCTTGTGAGTCCCTGCTTTTTACCGAGCACCGACAATCACCATAATTATTACCGCTCTCACATCTGACTGAGAGTGGGGAATGGTTTAATGGTGCAATCGAAAATTAAAAACAACACATGTAAACACTGGCATTAAAGGAGCATCATGTAATTACTGGTAATTATAGAGCAAGATTCCACCACGGCAAAATCAATCAACCTCCGGGGCCGCGGAGGAAACGGCAGATCGCAGGAGCTTACACCAAATGAGCGTTCTCCCACTGAAGCACAGCCAAGAAAGTTAGCGTTGTGTAAGCCTCTGAGAGGCTGATTTAAAACTCCCCGGGTCATTCATATTCATATTCACTTGCGGCATGACAAATCTGTCCATGAGGACCACAGAAAGTGCACTCTTTTTTTAATTCCATAAAACGGCACACATTTCCACTCCCAAGGACGTGCTATTAAACTGGCAAGGAAGAAGCCTAATCTGTCTGGCAGCAGAGAGGCATGTCATGTGGCGATTATCCTGGCTGCTTCACATGTTCCACTCCGGGCGGGCGGAGGGTGGCATCCTCCGGACGCTGGAGGTCAAGCTCTAACCTTTACCGTGACTCATCAGAGAAAGGATTAGGCGGGCATTAGCCTAATTGCATGGGAAATCATTCCCATTTGTGACAGGTACTTTACATGAGCCCCCAGGAACAAGGGGATATTGCATGATCATAAATCAGCATGAGTTGAAGTGTTCAATTGATCAGGAAACAGAATTGCTTCGTATGCTTCCTTCCGGATCCAATCGGATAAACATTTTCTAAAGACACATAGCAGGTTAGGCTGACAGGATGGTTCAGACCACTTCCTGTGTGAATCTCTTTCTCTAATTTAGAACACACCCACACACAACCTGGCCAACTGCTGGTCTACTTTATGCAGTTGGTCTTTGGAATACCTTAATCGGGTCTATACAGAACAATTGTGCACGTTTCATTTCCACATCCTATTTTTGTGACCTTTGTTGAATTTAGCCATGACACACGACTCCGGGTAGACCGGAGTAGATGAAAATAATAATTAAAAAAACAATACAGTATAACACAGCTTTGACTTACCACAGGTTCTTCCCTTGAGCAGGTTACGTAGTGCAGCCGGAAACGAAATTAACGTCAGAATGCTCATTTGTATTGGAGCACGTCAGCGCCATTATGACGCCTCACATCTAAGAGGCTTCTTCAGTGCTGACTGACAAGTGGGAGGGGTTATAGAGAGGGGGTTAGGCTAAACTTGAATACCTGGCCTGGTTTCAGGTCATTGGTTTAACCTAAAGTCGGGTGTGTGAGGTTCTTTGTGTTGTGGTGGGAGTTTAGCTGTCTCGGGATTGGATGGAAAAAAAACAGGTGGATTAGAGTATGTGTGAAGCCATTTCTTCTGTTGACTGATGACTGTGTTTTTTTCCATGCTGACATAGATAGCTTCTTTCGCTCCTCTTTCGAACCATCTGTCTCCTCTGGCTAATATGCGGACATTTCTATCCTCAAAAGAGCGTCCTCTGTCCTTGAGAACAGGACGTTGTTGTCATCAGGCATATGGAAGCTGCTCCTTGCGTCGATTGCTCCTGATTAGATTAAACGACCAACGTCTGGCAAATGATCAGAGCGGTGTGACTGTGATTACGGCACCAGTGCAGCTTTGAAGGGTTTTGGGTTGAGAGCGGGGCACTGAGGCAACGGGGATGATACAAAGTATGGGCGTTGTGTCCACTCGATTCAGACTGCCTCGTATTCTTAAAAAGAGGGCGCACAGGACAGAGAGAGGCCGCTGTCCAGTGATAATCATAGCCTTTCACATTTAAGGGCCGCAATTATGTAGATTTTGTTTTTCTGAATTGTCTTTTAGGAGCAGGAGGTCACTCAGTGACACACTCCCACTGGCACAAACATGGACAACCGGTCCCTCCTATTGTATTTCCTGACTGGTGGTTCGTGCAAAATATGGCACAGCATGACCATATGACTCTAGATAGGCAAAAAATTGGAGCATTCCATAAAAGAAAACATTTTTTTTTAAAAAGGTCAAAATACTCGTATCATAAATACTTGTGCCAAATCATGCGTGGCACTCCAACAGATGGCACATTTAAATGCATGTTATGAGTTCATTACTTCAATGTCAAGCAGGGTGTCCCCTCCTCAAAGTGACGTCTGCTCTGGCTCGTTTTCTTCTCTGGCAACCAAGTTCGTAATCTCTTGCATGTCTGGTTGTTTTGTTTTTTAATCAAAAAATTATTCCTCATGTCTAAAATAAAATCTTAAATAATATGGTGATGCTGAGTGTTTAACTACTGCTTTTTGCAAAAAAAATTATGAATCGACCTTCCCTTAACCTACCCTGCCCCTGCTCCCACTTAAAATACTGATATCCAAAATGGCTTTCAAAAGACCTCAGAGAAAGACACAGTGACTCATTCACTTCAGTCCATGCAGCAACATCAATAGCAACAGCATTAACATGAAAATGTATTAACTTAACTGAAACTCCAAAGGAACGTTATTTGAGGCCGCTTTGCATTTTGGTCTGTTTAGAATCAACAAATTGACATCTTACATACGACACCCCTCTCCTCACACTCAGAATTGAACAACAGTGTCAATTGTGAGTGACGAAAGGATAATTTGATGTTTTAGCACAACATAAATACAATGATGTCAAGCTCAAACAAGACTCTTTGTGTTCTGCTATCACTGAGGGGTTTAGTTGGCTGAAAAAGCTATGTTATCAGTCCTGGCCACTTATCTATTCAGATCAAAAAACGACACACAAAATGTTACGCTGCTGTCTGGATTTTCTGAAGTCTGGAAATTTGATAAGGTATCGCAAACATTTACTGAGGAACTCGATTTTTCTACATTTGTACTTTTAGACTCTAATAAAGTAAAACATCTTGAACCACTAGACTAGGCCACTATCAGTTTAACCGTACGCTTTGTGGACTGTGTAATGTCATTTACTTGCTTCTTTTTATCAGTAAAAAACAAACCCCAGTGTGACTAGTGGGGGGTCTGGAACAACATCCAATGCGCCACCAGCCGGATTAATAATGTGACCAGAAGCAATGGCCCAGGATCAAAGCACTGCATAAAGGAAACAAGTGGTGAATTGAAGTGAAGTAGAGCAAACAATCATGTGTCAGTAGAGGTGAGCGGATGTAATCCTGTGAATTTTGAAAATGGTTTAGAAAGTATCCCCCATATTTGACCCAGTGTCTCCTGTCATGAATAGTGCTGAAGGGGGGGGGGGATTAGCGAGAAATGTCATCAATCAACATCTCCTCTGCGGGACTTACCTATTAGTTTTGCCATTGAAAGTGCACCTGACACTTTGCAGCAGGTGAGAGCACACGACTGAATAAATATGGCCAGTTGGTGGAAAATGAGGAGTGGTTGTGAAATGAATACACCTAAATGGAGAGAGGTTCCTTGGGGGAGAGGCTCATCCATGATGAAATATATGACACACGGGATGTTTGGAACCGCTAGACGGTTCAGGGTCAAAACCTTGACAGTTCTCTGAGAGAAGTCACTTCCTGGTAATGCCATGCTCATTGCGTCTACCACAACGCCTCAACTCAACCACAAAATGCAAGTTTACAAGGGATCGTCGTATGCTCGAATCAGTGATTGTTATGTTACTCGTGCAATACAAGCGTAGTAGCAGTAGGTGAATGATGGATACTAATACTAATACTAATCAATCAAAACATAAGATTAAAAAAGAATCCGGGTCTTGGTGCTATTGAGAAGTTTAAGGCCAATCCCGAAGCAGTTCAACGGAGATGGCTGCTTTAGCGCAACCATTTTAAAAAGGTGATTTTAGTTACCATGTATAATGCTGCCATAGAGCCCTTTGCTCCTCCATTGTTGAAAGCAGAACAAATGTTACCCTAACCCTTTGGAGGGTTATCAGAATTAAAAAGGAATTGCAATAAAGCTTAAAGCAAACAATTACAATATCAAATGTTCATTAAAGTTAATTGCCTGCTTTCGGGGCTTACATTCTTGGAAATAAACACCCTTATACATATGCAATTCACTCACTGCATCCATTTTAAGTGTAAAGGAAAAGCAACTGGAAATGGGAAGTTTGTCAAAAGTATTATTCACGTGCAAATGTGCTGGATCACACATAATCACAAATGTGGATAAACAGAAGACGGACTGCAAAATCTGACATCCCACCAGACGTGAGCGATGTAGTGGAGGAAACTGCAGTCATCGAAGACAGAGACGTGGGACAGATGGCCCTGTAGTCATAGACTGGTTGCTGAGGAATCTGGAAATCACACATCATACCAACAAGCAACAACTGCACAAAACAGCAGTAAGCAGCTGCAAAACTAAGCATCTATCGTGATAAACTAGCCCATTTTTTTATATACTGTATATTTGTGGAGTATACTTCCTGTAGATGTAGCTGATCCAACCCAATATGTATATGGGCTGAAAGTGGAACAGGTTTGTTTGCCTTGGAGAAGGACGACACACAATATTGAATGTTTTGGCAAAAAAGGATGCGCGACTGGCGGAGTGTTGATTGACGTCTCCGAATCCCAAAACACTCGAGCAACGGACAAAACATTGCAAATGCAAACATGTAGATATGCCTGCATTCAAGTGGAAAAAGTCCTTTAGCTGGTATCCATTTGAAAAAAAGGATGACGGGGCAAAGGAGACCTCAACACAAGTGACAGTGACAACTTGCCGTTCTGTGCCCGAGGTTCGGCCTACACAACCCAGCAGTTTAGCTGTTCCCTGATGAACACATGCCGTGTGCGCTGTGCTGACCTACACAAGTGTAGGGTAGTTCCTGAACGGGAGATCCCCTGTCGAATGAGGTCATTACCACCCACCCACATCCAGGAGAGGCAACAGCTAATAATAGCCCACCTCAAAAGGTCCGAGCATGAAAGTGATTGCTGCACCATAAGCGGACTGCGGCACGTCGGTGATTCCAGAAGGACGATTAAAATGTGAAAAAGCACTAAACACCGTTCAAGGTGCAACTCTCCATCCCATAGCAAGTTCACCCAGAGCCGCAGCTCGGTGATAAACTTCCAATTGCTGTTTTGTTATTTTTAACTGGAGCCATCCACCGAATGAATTCCACGAGAACCAGGCGGAGAAAAAAGAGGGGGAAGGATACCAAAAAAAGAAAAAATCCCCCGCACCTAACAGGAAATAAGTCTCGTCGCCCAAGAAGCATTTGCTTCACAGTTTTTTTCCTCCATCACCATTTCTCAAATTCCCCTGCGGCCATTAGTCTATGGGTGTGAAGAGAAGGTTAATTTTTCTCTTCCCTCACAAGTACAGTTCAGGGTGTCTTATCGAACTGCAAATTTACACTTTCCAAACCAAAATGCTGCTATTTGCAGCCGAGGAGGCTGTTGATAATAATACTGCAGTGCTAAATGAAATAAAAGCCGGGCCATTAGTCACACAGTCACTCACTCACAAAATGAGGCCCCACTCATCACATGATGCAATTATCTGAACCGAAGGGATGAAAGTCAACCCACGTAAAATTTCATATTAGAAGAACATTTTCTTCTTATTATTATAATTTTTTTTATTCCTCTTGTGCCATTTTTATTGATTCACATCCTCTAAATCTGCAATATGTTTTTGGAAAATCAAAAGAAAGAACAGCAACTAGTATGAGAGTATAGTAACTGAAATAGCGTTAGCACATGCAGTAAATAGGTGTAGTGTAACAGGAAAAGTCCCACAGTTCATGCACACACACGCACACACACACTAGCACAGGCACAAAGGCACACGCACAGACGCATACACGCACGCACGCACGCACACACAGCCTGGCTATAAAAGCAGGGCCTCAACAGCACACAAATATCTCGATATTTTGTTGGAAGCAATACTTTGAGGATTTTGTAAATGAGAACTTGAGAATGAAATGAGAATTCACATTCAGGCTCGGAGGCAGCTGCAAACTGAGAGCATGCAGGAGATACCGTTCCCTTATTCTAAGCTCATTTCATTCTCTCCTGCGGTTTACGGGCCAGCTGTGACTTCTCTACATCACGCAGGCAGACAGGAATAGATGAATACAGGTTTTCGCAGGTAAGCAGCCAAATCGGGCTGATTGGGGATGTGGTCCTCCACCAGATGACCAACTGTGCGTTTGGATTGGTACACATAGTTTATTGCTGCCCGATCAGCTCCAGTCAGCTATGAGGAAAAAAAAATTGCTGTTTTTGAAGATTTCTCTCCTTTGATTTTACAGAATAGTAAAATTCCCCTGTAGACTGAACTCTAGCAGGTTGACTAAAACCAGGAGTGTCGACATTTTTCACATTAAGTATTTACCACGTATTAAACAGCCTTGTCATTGATCCAAGCATTAATCAGGTACCCTGAAAAAAAAAACGAATATAGATTTCATGTGGATTCATATACTGGCCGCTGCACTGTAACTACACTTTGCAGGCCTTTCGTCTGACTTGTTTATGTCTTCTTTCGTTCCATATCAACACATTTGTTCTTTGATAATGACTGTGAGTTTCCCCTAAGCTTGAGGGGATACGGCGTACCTTATTGTGTGGTTATACTTGCACAACAAATCCCTTGAATAAATCCAACCACACTGTATTAGTCCAAAAGTATTTTCTGACTTCCAGTCAGTATTCAGCCCCAAGCATCCACATTACTGAAAATGTAAACCTTCTGCAGACATTCCTTGAACAGGAAAATAAAATAAAGGTATTGATGAAAACTCTCAGGTGCATATGAAAGCTCATTTAGTTGTTGGGGGAACATTTGGGGAATTTGTGCTATGAACAGTTTTTGGAGAAAAGAAATGGAGATCTGCTCTGCTACAGAGTGTTATAGTATATAAACAGACAACAAAGATCAACAATTTCTTTGTTTTATTCTCCTTCATTTATTGATAATAAGAAAAATAAATTGCAGAATAATTGTATTGTGTAAATGTCAATGCTTTATATCCATTTGCTCTTTCAAAAGCACACCTTTAATCCATTTTAAAAGTGCATTACACACATCAAGTTTTGTTATCGTGTTAACAGAGTGAGCTTAGCAGAAAGAATCACTTTGGCAAACTTGGCCTGTTTGAGTTTGGGATTTTGCCATTTCCGCTTCCCATGGTTGACTGGGAGCCGGTTTAACCTCTGAAACGGCCCTACCAATCCCTGCTGCCCGAGAGTGAGGCTGAGTAGGATGCTGCGAGAGGGTGACATGGTGAGGAGGGTAATGTCTGTGGTGGTGGGTGCAGAGAGGTGTGAAGATAATAGCCCCCAATGGGGCGATATGCAAGGCAGGGGTGCTTCATGAGGCTTGGTCAATCTGCTGTGAAGGAGTCCTACGTCGTACACAGAAAGTGAGAGAGTAATCTTCGACTTATTCTGTTGCTTCACTTCTGGATTTCCTCTTGCACACTTTTATTTGCTGGTATGACCATACTTTAATTAAATACAGTACTGTCCTCCAAGATTTACAGCTAGTTATTATTCTTCGGAAACAAAGAAGATAAATCATTTGGCATTTACTACGTACAATACACAGTATCCAGCTACGTTATAAAATAATCGCTATCCTTTTTCTGTTGTGCGGCGTTTTATGTTATCCTTGCTCTCACGTTATCGGTTTACATAAAAATAATATCCGACAATGAATATATATATATGTTTTTAGCGTATTCAATGTATTAATAAATGTGACATCAATTTAGCAATGAATGGAAATGGCTTTAGCGCAAATAGGATCCGTTGCCATACATAAAATTTGATTTATTAACTGAAAAATTATATAAAAAAAATAAAAAAAAGATATTCTATATATATTCCGACATAAGTTGCCGTTTCCATGGGAATACCATTTTTAATTTTTCAATAATGAATGCTGGATTTTCTTTTGGTATCAGAGAATACATTTTTTCACTTTTGTCAAAAATGTGGTGCCTTTGTACAGGCTGCAGTGTGGAGTGAATGGTTGCTCTTTTTTTCCTGTCTTCCTGTTCGTAGAACTGTGTAAGTTTCTGTCAAGTTCATCTGTGTTCACCAATGCCAATGGCCAGCCTGTGGCCTTTCAGCCAGCGTTTGCCTTGCTCAGTTCCCTGTCACTCAAGAATTATTTGCCAGTTGGTATTTTGTATTCAGTGTTAAATAGCGAGGGTTTCTGTAGTGCATGTTCACTGGTTGACGTTAGTGTCTTCCTCTTTAGCTGTAATGCGATAGTGTCCAGATTGTGTGAGATCTGTGTCAGGGGAGCTGAGGCTCACGCCGAGCTGGCTGATGGGATTTCTCTCCTCTGAGCAACAGAGCAAAGATTTTGGCTTGGCCTTTTACCCCAATGTGGTGTTGCATTTAAATTGACTGGTTTTAGAATAAACACATAAAAATATATATATACATTTTATGTTTTCTTTTTGATGAAACGTTTGTCCTTTGCTCATTTTTTGTCAAAACACAACTCGGCAATCTGACCCTGTTTTTTTTTTCACTTGGAAAGCACCATAGGAGAGGTTGTTATATAAGCAGGAGTACTTAAAGTAAATTGCATTCTATATGAGGACATAATAAGAATTACAATTCAAGTTTTTCAATATTTCTGATTTTGTATGGTCAGGCAAACAACATTAATGGTTCCAAAAGGTAAAGTATCCAGCAATATTGCAGGTGTTTAGAACCTAAAAGCAGAAAATAACGATTTCGCGTCAATTGTTTTCCGGTCTTGTTTTTGTCAACTCCCTTATTTTCTTCTCTAGCTCCCCGTACAATCAACCTTCCTCTTCACCCCTTTCACTTTTCTGCCTCTCCTTCCATCGACAAAAGACCACACTCACAATTTCTTGGGTAAACAAAGTCCTCGACCGGCCCTCTCTCCTTCTATCTCCCTGTCCTTGACTTCACCTCTCGTCATTCGTCTTTGAGGAGAGATAGGGGTAAAGTGGCTGCAGGGGGATCATGTTTCATCATTCAGCCATGTGAGTGTTTTGCAGTTGCTATGTGCGAATAGCCTTGTTGTGCACGACTCGGCGCAATAATAAACGGAAAGGTTTTCTTAGCCGCCATACGTCGAGAGGGTTTAACAGGGCCGAGTCATTACATGCAACAACAATTAGTCTCAGGCCATCACTGCGGTAGGGAAGGAGAAATAAACCACTTATCTGTGGAACGTCTGCAGCAAGGCACTTAGCTTTATAAGGGGAGAGGGGATCGAGAGGACTCACTAGTGAGTGGTGGTTGCATGCAGGCGGGCAGCTGAGAGGGAGGCAGAGAAAGCCCAGTGGTTTGTGTGGTTCTCCTCCGGAGGATTCAGGTTTACAATGGAGGGGAGGGGGAAACAAAAAGGGAAAGTGAAAATGGCAGAGCCCTCACTGCACGACACAAAGCATCAGCACCAGAATGACTCCCG
This sequence comes from Colistium nudipinnis, assembly GCA_016785305.1. Taxonomy (NCBI): domain Eukaryota; kingdom Metazoa; phylum Chordata; class Actinopteri; order Pleuronectiformes; family Rhombosoleidae; genus Colistium; species Colistium nudipinnis. The sequence goes on from JAFBJU010001075.1 coordinate 433,233, forward strand.
TTCCACGGACAAAAAAGCTGGCGTAGTAATGCGAGTAAGAAATGCATTATTGGGTTGAATGGCCTTTGGTGTTTGTGAACACTTTGTTGGGGAATCTTTGGTTCGGTTGTTGTGCTTTTGCGGCGACTCACTAAATCCCATAAGCTGCTATAGTATCTCAAACGGCCAGACCGGGGAGTTTCTTTAATCACAACTAGACAGTGACTGTGTTTTATCCGGCGAAGCTTCGCGCTTTGTAGCTGGAGGAAGCAACCGCGGAATCAATTAAACGGCAAAGGGGAGGGAGGAGATGAGTAAACCATGGCAGAGACTCGTTGTAAAGAGGAAGCCGCGATTCGAATGAGAAAGAGAGACATAAAGTGTTTCAATTTGTATAAAGTGTAACCGGTAACACTGCTGGTCAGACTTCAACCAAGATTTCTCAATGGAGGCAGGAGTACAGACTCCATACACTGCAGCGACTCAAGGGCGACTCTAATACACTGCCGAGAATGGAGCGAATGAAATGATGATAAGTGATCCTCCTCAGCTGGAGCCAGACGACGTGAAACCCAAGATGGAGTGGATGAAGACGGAGCAAGTGGCGGGTGAAGAGAAAAGTGGGAAGACCAAGATGGATGGATGGAATCGGGAGCAAAACAGATTTAAATTTCATTCCATGAGAACTCAGTGTGAACTGTAGTCCCGCCCCCTCCGTTCGGGTCAATGCCGAGCGCGTTTGCTGGAGGCCTTCGAGGGGGATAAGCCCTGTTGAGGCCCGTGACATTAATGAATTACCATTACACCGGGATCAATGGTGAAGCTATCGGGGTCCGAAATAAAAATTGTCTTAATGAAAAGGGATTACTCTCTCAAGATCAAGGTCTTCCACTTCTCCTCTCCCCTGTGCTGCTTTCTCCTGCTCCTTTGTATGCAGCTGTGTTTTCCTTCGCCAACCGCCCACCCTATCTGGGGGAAAACACACAGGCACACTTATATTCTTACTGTGACCACAGTCTGACATACAACTTCTCCAGTCAGCTGAAAATGGGTGAATACTTTGTAATTTGTTGCACCAGGATTGATTAAATATGACCTGATATAACCACAATATATTTCAATTGCAATTTAAGACTGCGCTTCAAAAAAAAAAAGAAGCGTTCCTCTGAATATTGCCTACTTTGAATTCCCTTACATCTGAAATGTAGATGTGATCCACAGGCAACAATATCCACTCAGTGGTCAGTTGGCACTCGGTCAGTGCCAACTGACCCTCAACAACAACAGTGGATTCTAACGTCAACGGCCACCAAACGGGACCTATCCAAATATGGAAACTTTGCAAACTATTCGGGATGTGTACTCTCTGTGCTTGTAACACTATAGCGAAACTATTCAAAAGGCAACGCACTCATGCCTGTGCTCTGTTTCCCATTTTGTCTCTTGGTCATCCTGCTGTCTCTTGAACTAATGAACCACAACGTATCACCCATTGCTCACACGCTTTTCTGCATGATTTCACATTCCTCCTCTGCCTCTTTGGAGCCATTAGTAAAGTCTGTAAAACGACTCTGTGTGTGTGTGTGTGTTTGTGTATACGTGCGCGTGTGCACCTTAACATACATGGGGCAGCCAACTCACACCTGCAATGAATAATTGATCTGTTGAAACTAGGGCGCACTGGGGGTTGGTACGCGAGGAGGCAGCTGCTGCTGCAGCAGGAGGGCACTTCACAGTTTGTTTTGAGAGAGCCATGTAAGAGGTACCAGAAGGTGAGGACCAGTGCCGTGGAAGTACCACCTCTCAGTCTCAGTCAGTGGGTCTACACTGACCTGATTGTTCTAAAGGAGAGCTGTGTAACAGCTGAATAATTCAGCCAAAAAAAAGAAAAAGCTCTCAGAGGCATGTACGTTAGCCAAGAAGTGTTTGTGTGTGTGTGTGTGTGTGTGTGTGTGTGTGTGTGTGTCTCCAAGGTGAGCGAATGTCACATCTCCACATGTCGACATAATGCAATTTTAAATAGCCGCGTCTTGTACTGAGACTTTGAATCCTAACAATAAACGAGAGGGTGGGGACAAGTTGTCCACATTAGGGAAAATGTGTTGGCGCTAACAAAACAATTTACTCTTCTAATTTCCTTTTGATAGCCAAGCAGCGTCGCCATAATAATTCAGGAAACGAAATAATTTGAATCTTTGTGCTAAATAAACTGGAATGATTGCCCCTAGCCCATGGATCTTGTTAGGTCATGCATTAAACTGTTCTTATGTCGTCCTTCTGAGGTTTACATTGATTGAGCTGACAGTCACCTGAGGTGAAGAACACTGAAAAGTAGTAAAGAACACTGAAATAAACATGCAGACCAGATTGAGAACCCGTCTGCATGCTATTACACTGATTTGGTCTATTGTCGACGATAATAGATAAAAACATTGTGTGTGCGTCTGTGTGCGTATGCGTGCATGCACATCCCTAAGAAGAGAATTACTTAATTAACTTAACTTAATTACTTACTTAATAATTTTTTTTTACTTTTGGCTTCAGCCTTGCCCTGGCTGTCGCGCTCCCCTTTTTCTAAACGCCGTTAATTTACGCACTCCTTGAGGAAATGTCATTATTTTGTTCAACCTGTGCGACAGAGCCACGGAGGCACTGGCTCAGTACAAGAGTAAGCAGCCTCATCGCTGGTTGCTCAGATTCTTCCTATAAGACAGATGCTCCCTGTCACAAGGCTTGTAAGCCAGGTCTTCTGGTTCGTGGAGTAACAACAGTAGCAGCGCAATAGATGCGCTTCCATAAGTGCAATGAACTGATCTTTTCCTCTCGTTACTCAATGACATAGGTCCCATCAGAACAGCGAATAGTTTCCAGCAGTTTCCATTCATCTCGGAACAAGACGTTTGATTCCCTTATTTTGTCTCCTCCTGTCTGTTGGCTGTCACACAGGATCACCACAATATACAGCTGCTTGACAGAGACACAATGATTGGCAGTGCAGCCGACACACGGCGACTGGACCCGCCAGGCTCACATGACGACTATAAACACAGGTCGGAAGTCGGCACAAGATGACGTGCTATTCCACCAAAATCTGTGCGATCAGAAAAAAAAGGCTGCTTTATCAATGGGGATTCATATGTTATTCTATCTGCATGTTTAATTTAATTATAAATATCTTTAATGTTCCCCCTTTTCTTAATCATCGTGGAAGTACAAGTGATATTAAAAGATCTTTTGAAGATCTATGAGTACAAACAAAACACTATGTGCTCATAACTGTTAGATAATTGTTGCTGGCACCCAAACCTCTTACAAAACCTCTGCAACTGACTCGTAGTCACAACTCTCATATGATTGATGAAAGTGGCACTAATAAAGGATTGTCTCTACTCCTCTTATCTTATCCTGTCCTGTTAAAATACCCTGCAGAAGCAAAGAAAAAACGATTCTTGCAGTGGCACTCAAAGCAAACGGTGATCCTGGAAGTGTCCAGAAAAAAGGCCTGCTCATTTCACTTGTATGCTCTTGCCAAATGTTGTGATAATGACAAAAACATACTCCGCATTTTAGTGGCAGCTAATGACAGAGACCAACGGTGCCTGTGCTTTCAAAGAGTTCAAGTTGCTAGAATATTTGAAGTCATACACCTCTGAGAGCCACAGTTCATCAGCCAGCAAACACAGTTATTGGCCACTCCGCCAACGGGAGCTGCATTACAAATGCTCCCACTTAAATGAAACTACAGTACTGAACTATACATGGCTACACTTTGGATGATTTATAAAGGTTTTGTGGGACCATTCATTTGGTTTGCACAGCGCGGTGCAGCCACCGGGAGAGCAATATATTCGAAGCATTTGGCTCTGTGCTGCCACAATAATTTAGCGGGCGGCTGATAGCGTTGATCCCCCCCCCCCACACACACAACCCCCCGCCCCACACACACACACACACACACACACACACGCCCCCCCCCCACACACACACACACACACACACACACACACACACACCAGCGGTGATTTGGCAACTGTACATTTGTGCATGGACAGGGAGTGTGTGCACTGCGTGAAAGCGTGTGTGTGTTTGCGTCGAGGCGTGTGCATCGATCATAGTTTAACCAAATGCTGTGAAGGCGTGGGGAGTAAAAGAGCTCCAGGCATAGATGTGCCTCCACATGTAAGAACATAAAATTAGCATCTGCTGATATCCATTGATTCTGCTCATTAATGCGGGTATGATAACTCGGCCTCCTCTCAGCCATCCGCTTCTCTGCCTGGCATCTCGGCGTCGTGCTTTATCCACCTGCACTCTCCCGACAGATCTTCATCGTTATTCCGCACATGCTCCATATGGGTGTAGCTTGTTTGGAGAAGCTATTTTCAGGCCTTTTGATTCCCCGACCTGAGAAACGCTGCTGTCACTCGCGTCCTCTCTACCTTTTTTTTTTCATGTGTCACTTCCCCTCTGGTTGGCTTATTTTTGCGTAATGCGTCTGCGTGTTCAAAAAACAAACCCACTCAGCTGCATTGGCAAGTGTCTAGAGTCTAGTCAAACATAATATCCTCTCTGTATCTGACGTTTCTCTCTCCGTGTCCTTTCCAACCATGAAGATATTTATCGACGGAGCCGCCCCATTGACCAGCCACTGCTGCTCACAGTTTTAAAAAGCCATAACATAGCACTTAGCAGAGATAAATGTCAATAGCGTGCCGAACATGCTGGTCCAATTAACGCAGAGTAAGTTGGCACGGTGTATGCTAACTTTGTGAGCGGGCTACAGTTGTCACCTGCTTTAAGCCGCGACTGTCCCTCTGTTTTTGACAGAGGGACGCAACCGCAAGCACGAGACTCAGTTCTGCCCCTTGAAGCCAAGCCAAACCAGCATGAGAATGATCATAATTAGAGCGCAGGGAGTGATGACAACATTGAAGAGTGTTGACAATTTAGGGGCCAGCAGACATGGCACCAATCAAAGGAATCAAACACAGAGCAGAACAACCGAATGTGAATCAATTATACCAGCCCCGCCAGGCTGAGGAGCCACTTCTGCGTTCGGATTTGTGCCTCTAAGCATTTTTACAATAAACTTGGTATACAAAGTATTAGGAGCGCAGGAGAAAATGGAGAAAACAAAAAACATTAGGGAAACTCTAATGAGGGTTTTCCAAAAAATATATAAAAATGCCTTGAACTCATCAGGAAGATAGCCTTGATTTTGCTTTTTTTTTTTTATCCAATGTTTACAATAATTACACCACCAGATCTGTGTGACCTGATTTATTTGTAGTGTGCTACCATGAGATAAAAGACAGGCGGGCTAAGCTACAGCTCCAACGCAGACAGAAGGACACACACACACGCACGCACACACACGCACGCACACGTGCACACGTGCACACGTGCACACGCACGCACACGCACGCAATCTCAGTTTGTAAGCAATATCTGAGTTTGCCAGTGCATCTGCGACAGAATCACAGAAAGGTTATACATTTTTTGAAACATTTCTATTCTGCTGCATTTCGGAGAGCTCTCAGCATTGTCACTGTTCTCCCTCATTTTCTTTTTATTCACCAGAATAGTCAGGGAACCTTATGAAGCAATATTGCCCGCAGTGGTGAAGGGAAATGGCAAATGAGACTAAATCTATTACATTCTGCAGTTGGCTGTAAAAAAAAAAAAAAAACAAATATTGCCGGGCAGAAATGTTGCTGGTCACAGCTGCTGGCAGGGTCGCTCATGTGTGAGTTTGCTGTTCAGTCAGAAAATAATGGGAATAATCAGTTATTTTAATAAGTTATATATATTATTCTCAAATGGTGAGAAACTGCTTGCTCGAAAGTAATAGTTGTCTCATAATTGCTGTTTATTTATCCTTTCACTATAAATACTTGCGTTTCAGCTTTAGCTCCAACATTGCTAATTAAAATAAATATGCAGGCATTGATCTTGATTTCTGTCAAGAGTATTTGACAAAAAATTTAAAAAAATTGCTTAATTTAAAGCTTTGGCTCAAATGTGTTGCTAAATAATAATGAAATAGCTAAACAAGCTTCTCATCGGATTTTCATCAGTCTAAACTTTTAACGTACAAGCACTTCAGACCAAACTGGCTTTGTCCATATTCCAATCTTTGAAGAATATTGGGATATTATATAAGGATATTACGTCCATTTTGAATAATTGGACAGAAGCATACAAGCCATATAAAATTCAGTATAAAACAATGGAACAGTGTTGCTGATATGGGCCACAGTACTCTCAAGTACAGTGTACTAAAATATTAAAATATGAAGTGAAACATCAAAAATGGACCATTATTAAACCACTTGCACCTCAACGTGACTGTAAACACATTTTGATTGTTGAGTCAAGATGTTGAATAGATAACCAGGTAATAAGGGGAGAAAAACACCAGGGTGCTTATCAGGGTTTTTTAGAGAGACACAGGAAATTGTGCTTGTCCAGTCTAATGATGGGCAAAGTCACACGGCTCGACGGACGTACCATCTCCCTCCTATTAGCAGAGATGAGTTATTCATGAGGGCAAATCCAGTGTGAACTATGTTTCATTGATATTCCAACCGGTCACTTCTCATTGTCTGTCAAGGGATCCACACAGAGCAAGTATATTCACCTATTTATCCACATTCTGTCTACACCCCCAAAATACAAAAAAAGACTATTGGGTGCAGATGGGGTCGCAGTGTCAAACGCAATTCTCTCTGAAAAGAGCTACCAATGGCATCTGTCATCAGTGAGCAGTAGGTAGGAAGAAGGGGGGGGGGGGTAGCACAAGGAAGACACTTGGAGGCAAAACACTTGTGATGAGTGTCTTAATACCACAGCCCAGACTCGCACCAGAAATAGATGCGCCATTTTCCTTTCCAAAAAACCTATTCTCCCCCTTTCCAACCCTCTCCTCTCTTCCGCCAAATTCCAACAGTCACCGTTGGCTCACACCTACGGTTCTTCGTGTCCAAAGCTATTTTTATTGTATAATATGAGCTGAACGGCTCATTGTGTGAAAGCAACACACATTCATTTCTTACCTTCCATTAAAGGACGGCGTTACCGCACACCACTTATTTCTTCCTTTGTCCTGAAAACCAGACGGCCTGTTGGAAGCTCTGTAAACCTGCGTCAGTCAGCCTTTTATGCTCGTCACACTCACGGGGGATATCATGAATGCAGAAAGCCCAACATCATCAGCACATCCATGTATGTCATGTGGATGCACTTACGTTAATTTAAAGAAGTGTTTGACGGTGCCAGACACAGCGAGCCGGCACGGCACGTGTGAACGTCTCCTTTAGAAGTGCATGCCATGCCGCTGTAAAAGAGAGCACATAAGGCCTCAATGTTGCTGAAAACAAGGAAAAAGGCTGTGCGCGCCTCATTAGTCACTCCGTCTGCGTGCAGAAAAAGACCGTACGAGATACTAACAGTATCCAAAGAGCGTTCACATCTTCAGAGTCAAACAGGTACAACTTTGACTCCCCTCCAGGGATCAATAAAGGTTTATCTCATCTTATCTTACAAAAGTATACCTTCTACCCGATCCTCCATATTTCAATTCTTGATGTTTTCGTCTGCAATTAGACAGAGGGGTGTGTCGCAAAAGCAGAAAATGCCACCATTTTAGAGGATTAAATTAAGCGGGGTAAAGAATCTCTTACTTTGTCCTGACAAGCAGAGCAGAGTGAGGGGAGGGACAGCGCATCCTTACGTGTCCAACACGATTAGCATATCACTGATTCAAATTGTCTCGCCACCCTCATTCACTTGTTTTGCCTAAGTACCGATGCGTCTCGCGCCCTCCAAAGATCATTTTTCCCGTTCGAGAATCTTCGACTCAAGACATGCATGAAGAGTTAATGGAGATAGTTTAAGACCACATAAAATATAATTTTGGAGTGAGAGAAAGAGCACTTTGATGAATAATGGAATCTCCTGGCTAAAAATGTATTAGTTATTGGATGTATAATTGTATATCAGAAGAACTGAAAAAGCAAACGACAGATTGAGGTTATATAATTTAGTTCAATCTGTACATAAAGAATTTTCTTTTGTGGGGGTCAATAGTCTAATTGAACTAACATCAGAGAGCAGCTGGATAGTTTACTGCGTGTTGTATATATATATATATTATTAAAACCTATAATTCCCAAATACAAACACTTTCAGTTTATTACTGAGCCAGTGTTGGTGCCATGCTCGTTTCATTTCAGTGTCCGGTGACTTAACAGCCAAAAATATACTGATTTTACAGGTCACGACATTGTGTCTCCCCTGCGTCGCACGCGGCCCACGCAAACACACATTCAAGTGTTTTGACTGCGTTCAACCGTGAATAATCAGCTCCTTTAGCGGGCAGAGTTCTGGTTGAGGGTGGATGCATACATTTCCATTGTTTCCCAGTGACGGGGCTTAACAAATAGGATTAGGTCCGTGCTCAGGTGACCCCGCAGCCTCGGCCACTCAGACACAGAATTACTGTTAAAGGTCAGCGGAGTCGGACACTGAATGTCAGGGCTTAGCCACAGTTTGGCATGAAAATATATTCAGCTAAATACGCCCGACAGAAAGTAAATCTGCGGCTCCTGCATTCCGAACATAAAAGAGCCCGGGATTACAGGGCGAGTTCAAAGGCAACAGAGGCGTATCGATTAGCAGCAGTGAATCAGCTCTCCGCCACGCTGTGAATAACAAATTGAGCAAGCAGACAGCCAGGGGTTGTCAGATGGAACTTTGACGATGGCACAGGAGCGAGCTGTGCTCATTTTGAGATGAGACTGCGGATAAGTCACATCAGACCCGTCGTCACGAGGTTCTGGGGGAATCGTGTCACCGATCAGAAAGCGCCTCAGAGCAGCTTAGCGCAACTTTAAATAAGCATTCCGTGTCCCATTTAACAACTCAAATAGACTGATGACAGCCTCTCTCCCCTCGCTGCAAAGCAGTACCAGTGGACTTAGGGGAATGGATGGGACTCTTGACAGAGCGCCTCCCTGAGGTGGGAGAATAATGTAACGCGGTAACTGTATCAGGAGATAAACACCTGAACCAGGTTGTTGGATCTGATGGGTTGTTTTTATTTGGAGGAACGGAATTTTCCAAATGAAAAGAATGGGCTTTTATGTTCAAACAGGAAGACGCAGAACAGATGCAGATATGATGGAGGACAAGACAGGAAGTAGTAGGGATGGGGGGGGTTAACACCAGGCGACAGTAATACAACTTCAAGGATGCCAATAGCTTTTAATATATTTTTTTAATGGGATAATAAACATGCTTAATTGTTTCCTCCTAAATATCAACATTTAAGCTCCTTATTATGTTAGCATTTAGTCCAAGTACAACCACTTTATTTGTTTACAGTGTATTTCTCCTATTCAGGTTTTTAACTAGGCCTGCAGGCACAAAATCAAACTTTCTCCATAAAATGAACAATGCCCTGACTGTAATTTTCTTTTTTGTGTGTGTCTGTGTTTGCTCACTGCAGGCTGCGGGCTTGAGTTCCTGCTGGTTCTCTGTGGACTCGAGTTTTCCTGGTCCTGCCCTCGTCACTGTATCTGCTACACTGCGCCCAGCACCGTCTCCTGCCAGGCCCACAACTTCCTGTCGGTCCCCGAAGGCATTCCTCCTGACAGCGAACGCATCTTCTTACAGAACAATAAGATCCACCGCTTGCTTCGGGGTCACTTCAGCACCGACACCGTCACTCTCTGGATATACTCCAACAACATCACATACATCGAGCCCTCCACCTTCCACGGCTTTGCGCTGCTGGAGGAGCTGGATCTGGGAGACAATCGCCACCTGCGCTCCCTGGCCGAGGACACCTTCCACGGCCTCAGCCGGCTCAATGCGCTACACCTGTACCGATGTGGGCTCAGTTCACTTCCGAATAATATCTTCCGGGGCCTCAGAAATCTGCAGTATCTCTACTTGCAGGTAAGCTTTACACATGCACACACAAAAGTGTGGCTCAAGATTTAATTGGCCTGTCACTTCACAGAGTGTAGCCTTTTCTAATTCATATAATATATATTTTTTGTGTCTGTGCAGTACAGCTACTGCCTAAAATGAACAGCTGCGACAATCTCATCAACATTCATAGCGCACCCATCCATGGTGACAAATCCAAAATACTTCCACACAGTCCTCAAATATCACTTTATGATTGTCCAATCAAAACTAGCGCTCCGCTAGTTTTCTGCATTTTGTGTTTGCATAGATAACAACAACGATAGCCAGGTCATTTGCTGGGTCGGACTCACTGTGAATTGTACGAAAGCCCACCACAGAACAGAGATATTCCGAATCACCTTAAGACTGACAAGTTTGAATTTGAACATGATGATCACTTTGAATAGTTAATGTGATCCCACGTTTGAACAGTAGTTCACATTTGAACAGTGGTTCTGAACAGCAGTTCAAACTGAATGGGTACAATGATTCGCAAATGGTACGAGTGGCATGCAAAAAAAACATAAAATGACAGCAATATGATGCAATGCTGGAGTGAAAACATGAATGCATGATATTTATCATCTTGTGATTGTGCGCTCTCTTTGTCTCCTCAGGATAATCATCTGAAGTTCCTGCAGGATGACACATTCACGGACCTGCACAACCTGAGCCACCTATTCCTGCACGGAAACCGCCTGTGGAGTCTGAACCAGAACACCTTCAGGGGCCTTCGGGCCTTGGACCGACTGCTCCTGCACCAGAACCAGATCGAGTGGGTGGATCCCCTGGCCTTCCACGATCTGAAACGTCTTACCACCCTCTACCTGTTCAACAACTCCCTGGTGCAGCTGTCTGGACAGTGCCTGGACATGCTGCCGGGCCTCGAGTACCTGCGCCTCAACAACAACCCCTGGGCGTGCGACTGCAAGGCCCTGTCGCTGTGGGAATGGCTGAAGCGTTTCCGAGGTTCCACGTCTTCGGTAGGTTGCCAGGCGCCGGACGACATGGTCGGGAGAGACCTGAAAGAGCTGCGCAAAGAGGACTTCCCCAGCTGCTCGCCAACCGTCCCAAGCTCCGAGTCCAGAGCCCAGACGAACAATTTATCTGGCACAGCGAATCCGTCGTTGAATCGTGGCGTGGCGCTGGGCTCCGGGGGACAGACCCACATAGTGCACCCGTCGAGGCCCGGCCGCTCTCGGAACTGCACCAAGCCTCGCAACAGGGCGGGCAAGGGGAAGGGTGACAACGAGGTGCACTCCAAGGAGGTCATGGCAGACAAGGAGGATTCCTCCCCAGATTTCCCCGACGGGGGGAAACATGACCACACGTCCCCAGATGGCACCGTCACACGGAGGAAGCACAAGTGCACTCCCCGGACCACTGTTCGCCCCCCTAGTGGGGTTCAGCAGGCCAACAATAGGGCGACCTCGTCCGGGTCCTTCCCACACGGCTACGCTCTCATCGCGGCCTTGATAACAACAAATATGGACTTCATCCTCCGTTGACCTTCGGAGGGTTTGCTAATGCTAATCAAATGAAAATCACAGCCCCTCTCTTACTCCTGCACAACAAGGCCTGGGTGTCTTATGTATGTGTGTATGAATGTGACTATATGTATGTGTAAATGTTGTGTAGGGAGCTTTACTGTTAAAAAGACTGGTTAAAAAAATTAAAAAAGAAAAAAAAAGGTATCAAACATTTACAGCAAAGAGACACAAGGCACAAAGGTTGGTAGGACTGAGGATGAGAAGTAAATACAGACCAAGCTTGCACTGCCACTGAAGCAAAGTATGATTTCATCTTCATACGTCTCGTCATCTGGTATATATATTTTTTTTACTTCTATTTTCCTTCCTGGAGCTGAGATTACCAAAACTTGGTGAAAAGGGAAGAGTCTGAGAGGACACAGCCCGCCAGATAAAGCTCGAGCTCTGAGCCAGATGGGCTTGGTCTTCGGGTCTTCAATCCAGCTTTAATTTTCACTTCAGTTTGTACATTTTTTGTCCAATCGCAAAAAGTCCACAACACATTCTTTTGTGGCCGTCCTTTTTCACTCTCATCCGAACACGTTTTTGTGTTCCGTCCTAACAATGCGTTTCCGAACACGGTGCGAAAGATTGTCATTAAACAGGCAACGTGTGAGCATGTCAGTAAATTGTGAGTCAGTATCAGACATGGCAATGTATGATTCTTGTTACAGAATGGAAATATATAGCCACAAAAGTATTAAGGCCATAAACAGAACAACAGTTAGACAACATCTACTCTCTACATACTGTGATTTTTTTGTATTCCATTTTTTTAGGGCCTGAAATCTTTCAGGCTTTATTTGTATTTTTTTTACCCCACTCCTACATACGTCTGCTTCCGTCACCACTTTTCTCCTTCTGTGCAACTGAATGATTAGCTCAATTGTTTCGAGATGACGAGGACTGCCATGTGCTTATTTCCATTTGCTTGGGAAAAAAAACTGTCTCTGGGCGATCAAGCTGTGAATATTGAAGAGTCTGTCTATATCTTGTGTCAACTGTTGTCCATTTAATTTCCTTGAGACACAAAAACGGACCTAGCAATGGATGCCCGCTGAAGGGGCCAACAGGAGCCTTAGAGGCCTAGGGGTCTACCTGGGGCTTTCTCAGTTTCCCAGTGTGGTTGTGCTGAACTGATCCCTCTTCATACATCCCTCGTTGAGTAAGAGGAACCCCTTTTTTGTCCTCAAACACCTAACTTCAGAGGAACACAAGAAAGAGGAGAAGAAAAATGCGTGTACCTTAAATTACTCGTAATCAAAAACAGATTAAAAAAAAAAAAAAAAAAAAAAAAATCATTTTGAATGGAGCGTGGCAAAACAACAGGGATCATGCAGAGATAATTTGTGATTGTCCACCAATGTGAGGATTCAAAAGCAAAACTATGGCTTTCGGGGCAACAGAAGGAATGCACAGCGCAGACGGACCGATGCGCAATGACTGGACATCTTGGCTGTACTTCTGGAGCTTTTGTGCCTCCCCGGAATCCACTGATATGCTGGTGTTTGTATCAGTGATGTGACCCGTACCAGTGACAATGGACATGAGGACTCTTCGCAGTGCTGATATTAATCATTTACTGTATTACTATGACAAAAACAATATCAGTGACATCAATGATGATAACAGGGTTTTTTCTGCTCCTCTCGTCAGGAGTCTTTGTCGATTTTGAATTTTCTGGCAGTTGGTTTATTTACGTTTTTTTTTTTTTTTTTCATGATTTTTAGAACCTTTTATTTGTTAATGCACAATTCCTCACCACCCTCGTCCTATTACTGTATGCCTCCTAGTCATCTTTCTTCGCCACAATTCAATTGTTGAGTAATTTATCATCGGAGAACAGTACAAAAATGTTTATAAAGATATTAAAATCTATATCTTCTTATGTCTACATTTGCAGTCTGGATCTGTTTATTGCTGCATTTAAGGTTTTGGAGGCTTATTTGGAGAGAGTAGACGTGCTCAATCCCCTTTGCGCGCCTTTCTTTCCCCTTTAATTCATTTAAACCAGAAATGGATTCTGTCAACACATTTTTATTTTTTTCCCCCTGTTCCCTCCTCAATCTTTCCAGTGATCCCACCTAGCTGGCTAAACTATAGCTGCCTCGTACAAACAGATCATATCCATCTGAACACATATAGGATTTATGTATTCTATACAATGTAAACATTGGTAAAATATGGTCTATGAATTCTATTTTACAAAGCCCAATTTATCAACAGCATAAAGCAGTTAAACATTAAACATTAACATTTTTTGACCAACTGGAATAAAAAGTAAAAAATCATCAAGACAGTGGTTTTATACACTGCAGTTCAATAAATCATTTAAAAGCACTAAGGATATTAATGAAAGTGTCGCACGGAAACTGTAGATATATTCCAAGCTATTATTATTATTAATGGGGCTATAGAACGTAAATTCTATTTCCTTTCCTCTAAATATATTTCACTGTGATAGAAATTGATCCACGAGTAAGTGTTTAATTTAATTTTTTTTCAATTCCTGTTAAATGATAAATGAGCACCAGGAGCACTGGTTATATGCTTGGATGATAGTGCTCAGTTATTGTGTTAAATTGATAGCTGGTCGGGCATCAGGTGTTCTCCTACTATTTTGTATCGTCCAGTGATTTTAGTTTTAAGCCCATGCTGAACATTAACCATAAAACCCTTTACAACCAAAAGATTGAACGATTAAATAGAATTAAATAGAATAGAAGCTTAATTTGATTTTATAACAGTTAGCTTAACAGAAGCTGTTCATACTGGTATATACCTTCACTGGTACTTTCTGGTTTTGATGATGAAGTTAATTACATACTTATCGTGAGAAACATCCTAATATAGCATGTACAGTATATGTAGATTTAGCTAGAATTAAAGTCATTCTTATCCATAATGTTCAAGCCAAAATGGTGATTTTCTATTTTTCATGTTCATGATTGAATGAGCTGACTGAGATGTTACAAAAATAAGAGGCATCCCTGCATCCATTTGTATCAATTTGCAGGAGCTGATGGGGCGTGGATTCTCTAATAAGCTTGTTCACATGCACAAAAACAATCCATCACTGCAGTGTTGGTAAAAAAGAAATGGAAGTGTGTGCAGAAAATCTCAAGTGCCCCTGTGAGTACTAACAATGGGAAATTAATAATCTTACATTTTATTTACATTTTAAGGTTCACAAACAGCAGGTTGAATTACTGAGTATGGTTAAATGTTCACTTTTTATGCAAATTGTGTTTCAAAAGAGATTAATTTTAATGAATCGTGTACCAAATGTTAAATAGCCTGGTAAATTACTTAAATAATCGTTTTCAAGCACATCATGGTTTACAGTCCTGCAAAGGCTAAACTTGTGAATGAACTGGGTTTATTTAATGCTGAAGTAATGAAACGTTGGGAGGTCTGAAAATAGGATGATAATCATCATTCATTTTAAGGGATTAACCCTAAATTACACTTGAAAATGAGTTTTAAATATTTAAAAGTGAAAACTGACTAAACTTTAATTTCTTGACCTAGATGTATTGTTATGTATTCTTTACCCCTAATACTATATACTCATTAAGAAAAAGCCTTTTACTGTGAGGTTTTTCTATCATAGTCTTAGGTATTTGCAAACGTTTAGAATAAAAAAAAACACTTTAATAACACCGATTGTTAAATAAGCCAGAGTTTTTTCAGAAAAACGTGGCACTCAAGCAGTGTGGCGCTCATGTTCGGCTTGTCTCGTGGATTGGAGAGTTTTACACAGAACTGTTTGATTTTCCTCAACATGAAGGTAAATGGGAATCTGATTCACAGATGCTCTCATCTGACTTGACCCACTTATTCAGAGAGCACATCAAAGACCGGGACATCAGCGTAATTGTCTCAGTGCAGAGGAAATCAGGGAGCAATCAGCGCATAGTCAGGACCCAGTTCAGCTCAAAGATCCTCCGTATAGGCACGGGCAGGACATGACTGACTGCGTTAGAAGCCGAAGCCAAAAGCGCTGCCGCATAATTAAAGGGCGGAATGAGGAGAAATAAATTCTAAATTGCGGAATGTGGTCTCATTAGAGAAAAAAATTAGAGAAGCGGAGGGAGGGCCAGTGAGGGGGTACAGCACACCGGCAGTTAGAGGGAGGGGAGTTGACTGGAATTCAAATGACCCCCAAAGGGAACACAGCCCAATGTGATATCGCGGTAATGAACCAAAGGGGTAAAGAAAAAGAAGCACTAAAAAAAGAATTCAATAAATAGGTATGCGACGCCTCCAAAAACTCCAGGAGTCGACATTTGAATAAATACCATGCTGTACATAGACACACAAAAACCCTTTCTCACTGGTTGTCACACAGCAAATTGTCGGGTACATCCAAACAGAGTCTCGTGTAATCGGATTACAAAGTTGATGCCGCTGTCACTCCGGCAGACCTTCTGTGCTATCAAACTGAAATTAGAGGCGAGGGTGGCAGCGAACACCTGTCAGAGTCAGTGTTAATTCCCATTACTCAGCTCATGGTAGGTATCGGTGTCTGTGAGACACAGCAACTCCTTGGCGCACGGACATCCGCAGTAAGCATGTGAAAAATCTCTGATGACAAAATGAACATCACCCAGACTCAAGCGAATGGTCGCGGTCTCAACACATACGGAAAGTGAACCGCAACGCACATACAGCGCCAGGGATTTCACCAATACGCCTCGTATGAGGCAGCTTGTTGAGGCAGCGTCTTTCCACCAGAGGTGCAACGGCCTCATGGCTACACACCCCGACAGCAACCGACCCCCACCCAGCCCACCATCCAAAACAGCAGCCTTTGACTATCTGTGCCCATTTCTTGGCTTATAATTGACTCACTGTCACAACTGTGTGGCTTTAATTAAAACCAAGCAATTAGAAAATTGCCTAAGAGATGGAGAGAGTGGGGGAGCTGGGAAAGGGAGAAGGCACCCTGGAGGAGATGATAATTAAGAGCAGATACGGCACAAAATGGGACAACATCTTCGGCACCGTTTCCCTCTCCTTCTCCGAGTCCCACTCTCCCCACTCAATCACAAAGCTAATATCCCCTCTTTCTCTAAAACCCTTTTCTTATTCCAAAGCTTTTTATTTTGTCTATTTATTTAGCTTAAAGTTCCCCCCGAGCTCCGGTGTGCTCCAGTTTCACACAACCGAGCAGCCTGCATACTGAACCGAGCGCACCTGAGGGGCCCAAGGCCACGGCGGCGTCACCTGCGTGGATTAGTGACTCACAAATCCTGTCGTGTCTGACCTCAAGTCATATAGAATATGCTGAGGAATTACTGAAAGACAGCGTGCCATGTTTTTCCATAACAATACATTTGGGTTAAAGTTTTTTTTGTTGTCGTTATTGATGTCATTAGGTGGAGGAGGGACGCGACGCTCTAGCGCAGCTTTTCTTTTCATGAATCATTTCCCTCTTGCTGATTTTACAGCGGTGACGCCGACTCTGGTGCCCGTTGGGTTGAGCTGCACGATCTACCGGTAAACGTTCATCCTTATCGGAAAGCTTGCTTCCCTGAAGGAAAACGTACCACACGACATGGAACTTTTTTGCCACCATCTCTACTGGCTGTACTTGTCAGGAAAAAATGATTCGACAACTAATAGACGGGGTTCATCATATATAGCCTCTTAGCTTTTTAAAAGCATGCGCCCCTACGCTTACCCATCTGGCAGATGCCGTGTGGAAAGACAGTGGAGCATGGACCCGAGCTGTGCATGACCTGCAACAGGGACGCACGCGCCGGTGACTCATCCAGTGGACACTGGCACACTGGTTTGGAATGATAACAGGTAAACACTGCGTGCACCCTGGCGGAGAGAACATCCAAAGTCAACCGGCACGCGCAGTTATGCACAATGCTCCTGTGTGTCTATAACGTTTTGGGACATGGGACTTTACCATTTTGTGTAGTATTCTACTGGATCATTACCTGACCTATTTCTTTCTCACCTCCCCACCAGATGACTTTCCCGGTTTTTTTTTTTTTCAATCAGTACATATTCTGGTTAAAAAAAGACCGTTATTTGTCCGCTTTTTGTCCTGATCAATGGCTCCAATTAACACGCACAATTAATCGAGGAGGCCCCAGAAAACAGAGGCGGCGTGTTCAGCGTGTGAAGAAGCCGTGGAGAACGCAGCTCCGGGAGCGGTCCGCGCTCCAGTCAAGAGGCTAATGACACACACAGCAATGCCCCCAATCACTCTCCCGGTGGACGTGACAGAAGGGAAAAACTCCTCACAGCAGCATTTTACTACTCCAGAAGTGCTGATACTCTGCACTGAATGTATGCAGATATTCAGTTATTATAATTGTAGCCTAGAGACTAAAATTGTTTGAATAAAAAGGCTTAGTATGGCATGGGACTCTCAAAAAGCTGTGGCAAGAAAGTGAAACGTGTTTTTGATATTTATTATTCGTTGATTTTTTTTAGTATATTGTTCAAAAGGCCAGATGCACTGGGAATCGTCATTAGCCTTTAACGAGCTTTACATGTGCATCTGTCAGTCTGTACACTTATGTGCAAAAGTGCCGCAAGACTGTGATTGCTCTGAAATCACAGTAGGTGTAGACAGAAATAATGATTTACGGATGGGTCCTTTTCAGAACGATCCAATGACCTTTGCAGACTAATTGTTACCTCTGAATTATTAACCTATGACATCCTCCATCCTAATTAACTGGTCAGAAATACAAACTCCTACTCATATAACACCAGTGCCCATGAACAAGTAAAGTAAAGTAAATAAGGCACTAGTTATATAGATATAACTGGAAAAAATGGGTAGCTTTTCGTGCCACTGATTTAGAGTTGCATTTCTGTACATAACATCAACAGAGTACATACCATTGTTTTAAAAAATGACATGGCAAAAGAAATTTAAATAATTACTGAGCATCTGAACATGACAAGTTGTGGATATGTTCTTTTACTGCTTTACTTTACACGTCCTGCGGTTTGTCATCATTTTATGACTGATGCGTGACTACGTATTTATAGTACAGACCCACCCGAAGCCGCTCGATTCCATCTGGCTCCCTAAATGCAGAGTAATAACACAGAGCAGCGTGGTCAGTTTGATGTGTAACGAAGTGTGTCAGTTGCTGCCGATGGGCCCGATGATGGACCTGTAGTGTCATATTTTCATGTCCTTTTTAGTTTTCCGCAAACATTTTCGAAGAACAATCCCAAATCCAATACTTTCAAGCTGCTGAGGCCTTCTGATTTGTTTTGGGGGGTTTTTTTACAGTGCAAAGACAGCACTCTTATAATCAGACAGCTTTGTCTCCTTCGGTATAAACAGCATTTTTGCAGTATTTCAAGGATTACAACTTAATACAACTTCAAAGTATAACTTCTATTATGCCCCTTTGACGGCATATAAAACAATGTGTGATGTACAAAACTATAATAACACACGAACGTCAACAAATTACAGGACAAATAGGACAAGGGTGTCATCATGAGGGACAACAGTAATTCAAAGAAAACATGCATTAACAATTTCACTTGTGTCCAGCACGGCATGTACATAGATGCCAGTGCGCTGTTGGTGCACAGCCAGAAAGGTTACCCAGACTATGCAGTGGCGCTTTCTTCTCACTCCATTGGCGCCGCACAACTTTCTCATATCGTGCACAAGATTGTTGCTAGTCATGAATCTCAATGAGGTGTGAAACGATGACCCAGTCAAGAAATATAAGTGCTGAGGAGGGAGTGATAACAAAGTGCGCCAAGTCCGTATCTTGAGGAAAAAAACGTTTGGGGTAAGGCGTGCCTTAATTAATATGATTCTTTGAAGGACAGCTTGTCATCCAGCCAGAAGCTAAAGTATTTATAAGAGGACACACTTTCAAATTGTGTCCCATTAAGAGCAGCATTTGGCTCTTCAGGGGTACCCTTAGTCTCCTTTCTGGCAAAACGGCACGCAACTCTTACCTCTGATAATAACCATAATTGACGAGCAATTACATTTTGCAGGACAGCACAGTAATCTATGTGCGGGTTTGGAATAAACTGAGCATTTGTCCACATATGAATTGCACTGCTTTTACATATGCGAGATGTAAGAGGTGGATAAAATATCAATTTTCTGGTAGAATAACACGACACCAACAGGGACACGCACAACACTGGCAGACGGGAGTGTTGACTCCACGTTGTCATGGAGCCCCCCCTAAAACAAAAGAATATGCCTACGGTCCATTGCATCAACATGCTCCCACTCAGTGGAAAGCTGCCGGGCGTCTTAGGCCGAGTTCAAGCGGCTCATTCCTCGGCTCTGTGCTCCTGCCCCGCAGCACAGGCCTCTCTCAGCTAAACACACACACACACACACACACACACGGACGGACGGACACACAGCACTGCACATTACCATGATTCAAACATGTATTTAATTGCACTTTCTTTTTTTACATGCGCTCGCTCATAGCCCTTTTCTCCTCAAAACGCACACGACCGATCAGTGGGCCCGTGTGGCTTCCACGTACGTTTGTAGCACCCACGCAGGCACCAGACCCCGGCTGTGTTTACAGTAAACAAACCCCGTGGACGAACTCCGAGACGGTGGCCAAATGCCAGCCTTCTGCATACACCAATGCTATGTCTGAGTTTGAACACGCCATGTATAATTCATCCAGGCATATCCGGGTTCCAGTAGTCGGACGGCGCGAGAAAATGCCCCAAACCACTGGTTGTCATTACAAAAATAACGGTCATTTGTGTGTTTTTGAATGTTGATATATCGGAGTGTATGGACAAACAACCTACACAGTCATTATCAGCCATTTAAGTCGGAGGACAGGCCTCATTATGCTCACTAGATTTTGGCATGGCTGTTTCTTGGAATCAATGGGGCCGTCACAGGAAACAACTTTTGTGTTTGAATCTTTATTCAAACGGATCATATCACTGTACAAAAGTAGCAGACGCACAAAGGATGTGTAAAGTCAACAACACCTTTTTATTACCAATCCATCACACATACATAAATATATTTAAACATCACAATCTAGTTATAGCTGACCGGGCACGTACCAGCAAAACCCCAGTGTGTTTTAAAGCTGATATACTCTATATTACTGCTTCAAGAACACTTTAGATCCTTTCCCAGAATGTACACACACTGGCTTTAAGAACATTCTTATTTTGTCAACTACGACGAAACCACTACACAGTGCTATTCCAAAAAGCGATTGACTTCTACATGTTAGTCCTTCCACAAAGACATGAGCATTTATAAACTGATAAACCCCAAAAGGCAGGAGGAGATGTGTCACCCCCCCAAAACTGGCACAGATGACTGTATGTAGAGAACAGGATGTACTGTACTGCCCAGTACGACAGTCTGTGTTGCTTTGTGTTGATTCCGAATGACGCAATAGCATTATGTTTATGGGAAAAAGCTGTATTTGGTTAACTAGCATTAAAATTACAGGGTTTCGCTGAAAAAAATAAAGAAGCTGGATAAGTGCTAACTAGTACAAAAAGAAAGGTAGGCATCAAAGAAAAATCTTTTTTGAGATGCCAGTCAGTTGCTTTTCATTTGCCTTGAAATTTGCCGAACATGTGCAGGAAGGGAGATGGCAGGCTGCATGAAGGCCGGAATATCCACAAGGCTTGTTCTGTTTTTACAAAATAAGCCAAAGCACTCCACACAAAAGAAAATTACCAACCAACCAAAGAATACCAAAAAGCCAAATACTTGTCTTTGAACCACTGCAGTTAATATAATCATTCATTTGCTGCTCCCTGACAGCACTTCAATACGACACCCGGCCGCTAGATCAAATTCAGTGCGCAGAAGAGAGAAAAAAAATCACGGCGATGGTGGGGAAATAAGTCACATCGCTCACACTATTTCAGGAACATCTGCCTCTCACATCGGAAGGCAGATCTGCATTGAGTCGGTGACAAGTGAATCAGGCTCTTTTAATTGGTCATGTGCATTTGCAGTTTCCCGAGCTAATTGAAGCAGGACGCGGCAGCTCAAGACCTGCCACTGGGACCGGACCAGCGTGAAACTCGGTGCAGAATAATCAGCGCAGGTCGGCCCCCGTTACGTCACCGATGTTGCTCTGGTCGGGGGCTGGGGTTTTTTGGTCAATAGCTGAAGTGTGAAGTCAAAAAAAAACCATCCTCGTTGGAGTAGGTAGTGGGCCGCCGCTGCCGCTGCCGCAGATGATAGCGAGCCAACTGATGTGGGAGAATTGATTTTAGGTCCTTTTCCTCCCACCATGCACACAGTGCTGATATAATACCTAGATGCTGCTACAGATAAATAGCCCGAACATTAACAGCGGCCGGGGATAGCTGCGCTGTGACTTCTCACCCCGGTGCAGTAGTGCACCCCTGGGTGTGGAAGTAAAGGACAACGTTTGTTGTTTTTTTTAACCGTGCACAATGTTCCAAAAGCAGCCCGCAGCATATACAGTACAACGCACAGCAAGTACATTGAATCTGTGTCAGTTATGTCAGCCAACGACACAGAGCACTTCATCTTGAACCAAAAAAAAGAAATCCAAGCGTAAAATAAAGACCGTTAACGTGAAATGTGCAGTGAGAAATATGCAAAACTTGTATTTGATCATAATGGACAAATACGCAGAAACAAACGCAGAGAAGCAGAACAGATGGACTGATATAAACACTCTTCGGAGGAGGTTGGAAACCCTCCGCGGCCCCTTTGGGTCTACTCGGTCAGGTTGGCAGCGTCCCCTTATGAAGTCCAACCCCCACGACCTCGCCCCATCGCGTTTTCCCCGGCTCCGGGAGAGCGCAGCTGGCTCGGACAGATGCGCAAATCAACATGTGAGGGGGCTCTCTTGCCCTCGTGGCCATTATCTAATGCCCTATGTGGTGTTGGTGCAGGAGAGGAATATCAACAGCCCTGTGGATCTCTGAAACAGCTGGAAATCGCCCTGCGCCTCGGCCTTCCGACTATCTCTTTATCCAGGTGAGGACACTCCGATTACGATTCAGATGCAATGCATCCTATCAATGAGTCTTTGTCGTGTCCATTACCTGCACATAAAGGGATGCGGCGCCTTTTAATTATTGACATTACCTTCCAAGCGGCACGGCTCGACGTTCCCTAATGGTTCTTGAAGGTTGTCGAAAAGAAAAACATTTAAACATTATCTATTTAAACATTAAGGAGTGGTTATTTCTGCTTAATCCAATGTTTGGTAAATACATTCATGGAGTGTGCTACAAAAAAGTCAAATAATAACCATCGGTTTTCCTTTGCCGTCTCCCCGGGGGTGGGGGGGGGAATCAGGCTCCCTACGTCACATCCCCAAAGCACCGACGGCAAACGGTGAGGCGGCGTCGCGAGCGCCGCTCCGTCACAGGGGACCGCAGCGGTGACGTTAACTCGCGACACTCTCTCCTCGCTGCTAAAAATAAGATGTTTAAACCCCTTGCAAATGCCTCCCTCCCTCCCATATCACTCGGCTCATAAGTCGCCTCAACAGGGAGACTCCAAGAGATTCCATCGACGCCACGCAGCTTTTGGTGAGACTCCTTTCTAACCCATAGACACTAGGGGGGGGGACTGACAGTGTAAAAATTTGCATTGAAATGATTGCCTCTGTGCGGCTCTGCGTGGAAAGTTTTTTTCCTTCCACAAAGGGAGGTTTCTGATCAAAGACTTGAAAAATATCGCAGGATAGTTTGAAGTCAGGATTTGTAAAGTAAAAGACAACACAGAGATCCATGTGATGCAGGTAAAGGAAGAAAACAAAACAAAAAAACAGCTCCATCTCTCTCAGGTGCGCAACGCAAATGTTTTCAGGGCCCACCTCAGGAGCTCCGTGCGTGCAGATAAACTCGATTTCACACCTGTGCGAGCCACATTTAAAGTGTGCAAAGCTTGCACAGACTGTGGCTCGTGTTCAAAGTGACACACAATTCTTCTCTCTCTCTCTCTCTCCTCGGTCGGCCTTGTGGAGTACGTGAGCCTGAGCATGGAAGCTCGTCCGTCCGTCCTTCTCACGTGTCCTCTGTAGCCCCATCACAGTCAATAGAACTCGAGCTTGTCGGATCAAACGGACTCACTCTGCATGCGCACGCACAGGCACACACGTAAGAGAGGTGATGCCTTTGCATCCAGGTGAGGAGCAGAGAGTCGACATTTGCCGACGAGCCTCAGCGCCGCTCCGCAGAGACGCTGTGACGCACACGCACTGTGTCCAGTGCTCTCAGTTAACAGCATGCCCAGGTGAAGACTTTGATGTGCTTTACATACTCCGGACTGGGTCAGCATTTACTGTGTGCGGCCGACACGCACGCACGCACGCACGCAACACAGTCCTGTACGCAAGGCTCCGCACAGACTGACCGATTCGATGTTTTATTGCAAGACGGCTCCCCGGCTGCTGCAAAAATACCGTTAGTAGCTAATCTGTCCTTTGGACTTCAAATTCTTAGCGATATGATGTTTTTGTTTACTATTTTAATTCTACAGGAGGGGGGCGCGGATTCATTACAATTAACTAGTATCTCATAATTTAGCTGTTTTGAAGACCAAGCGAACGACGACACACATTCACACACTTAATATGTCACCCGTCAGTATGCGCTTTGTGGTTCGGTTTTGTTGGAGGCGCCACCGCCTGCGTGGATGTCAGGCGTTTCATGTCACTCTTGAATTAAGAGTCTTAGCTTTATAACCACAACAAGGACAACCACACAACACCGTCCTGTCTCTTTCTTTCGTTAAATTCACAAATCACGTGTTGCGCCATCCAGACATTTTTCCATATTTGGTCAAGCTCTCTTAGACCAGAACAAATATGAGAGGTATACACCGAAAAATGACAAGTGATCAAAACGGTCGTAGTGGTTATTATTTCAAAGAAGAATCAAAGTTTGGTCTCAACTTTATTCCCAATACCAGCACATTTATCACTGTGACAATGACATAACCAGCCCCTACTGACAGAGGTCAAATGTCACTAAGCATTCTTGTCATCATGCGTCACAGATACATACATTCGACATGACAGAGGCCTCCACCCCACAGGTGAAGGGTCCTCGCTCTGCCACTCATATTTCCAGCTATACTATTAACTCCAAATATAAGGTTGCAAAAATATGACCACGATGCCGATTTTAATCAGACCGTCACCACCTTAAATAATAGAAGTGATGACCCGTAGCTTAAATAGAATCGCATTATTCTCTATAAGGGGGGCTAACTGTATGTAAATGGTGAATAAAAAGTTATTTTGTATTCCTACTGTGCAAAAGGAAGCGTCCTCAATTCTACTCCCGGGCCCTTCAGAAGCAAACGCCATCATCGTGATGACAATTGTGCTGACTCCAGAGGCCTGCCCCTCCTCTACCTATTTCATGGACCCTTGACATAAAACAATTAAAGGATCCCCCCCCAAACAATAGGGGAATTGTAATTAAAAAAAATAAGAATACACAACAAACAAAAGACCGCATTCTCTACTCTGTTTCTTGCAACAGAAAAAGGTTTCTGATGTTTTGCATGAGAGCATATTTTAAAGCTTACTGCACATGATTTATTTGTACTAGCTTTTGATAGAGAGGAGTGCTTAGCTTGCACCAGCAAAGGTCTTTAGTTTGTTTATAATTCTCTCAGTGCAAAACATTGGCACTAATTCCCGCAACACGGTTACTTAGGTTTGTTTACAAAAGAAGTGGCTTTTGTTTGTGAGGAAAAAGCTGTCTGAATTCAGGACAACGTGCAAGGCTTTAGTCAAATAAACTACAAACTATACATACAATAAGGAAATGATGTTCATACAGAAACGAAGCATTGCATGGATTACATGGATAATGAATTTGCTCATAGAATTATTAAGGCAACCATTGTTTTGGTTTGGCATCCTGTACCTATACTTGAAGTCAATCTTATCACCGTTTAATTTCCCCAAAAAAACGCACAAAGCTTTTTTTTTTTTTTCTCTGCAACACTGCCTCCAACCCACTGCACACAGCCAACACTCCACAGCAGACAGACAAAGTTAGGACGCGGCTGGCGAACGTGGCTGAGTATTTAGCAGCTAAACAGGCAGATATTTCCCTCCGGAGTTTGTCCAGAGCAACAGTGCTAAAGGGAAAATAAATATTGCACTTCCATTCCCAAGTGTTCAGATAACATGACTCCAAAGGAATGCTAATGTCGGTGTGCATTGGCAGGATGTGTGAAGGAGCATCTGTTTCCCAACAACCGTGCCCTTTCAATTTATAGGATTATTAATATATAATCAGGGTTTACACATTGTTTCTGCCGGCCCCATCTGCCCCCCAAGTTAATGCAGGTTCAAGTAAATCTTTTGCACTTTAGTGACAAAACATGTGGGAGACGCTGACCTTAAGAAAACCTGAATCAAGGGTCAGTTTTTGCAGACCTTGTTTAATCCCGCACATAAATGATTTTGGTTATTAAGAAAGAGCATTTACAGTAGACATGGAGATGCATCTCACCCAAGCTTGTGCCCATAAGTCCAGTTCTGAGCATGGACGATTCCTGAGGGCTGCAGGAGCACCATTAAAAACTGAAGGGGGCCTTTCATATTCATACAGGAAACAGGAAGTGAAAAGAATAGCCTCTTCGCTGGTGCAAAAAAGTTTAGAGAGTAACGCGAAGGGGGAAAAGTTAAATCAGCGGCGTGGACTGCGTGAAGAAGAAAACAAATATGCGTGCGGTTAGTATTAAGAGGAGGCGGACATGCTCCGCAGGGATTGTTGTTGTATTGATTCGGTGTTTTACCGCTGACCTATAGCGATCTGTGTGTGTAAAAAGCAATCTCTGCCACGTTTTATCCTGCCCTCATCCTTCAGCCGCTGCCGCCGCCACCGCCGGTCTGAGTGGCCCTCGGCTTGCTCGCCGTCCTGGCCCGGGACATCTCTTTATTAAAACTAATGACCGATAATGTATCCCAACCCAGTCACCACACTCCTGCTTTGCCCCGTGGTCCACTGAGAAGCCATGCCGAAGTCTTGATCCATTTAAGCTCAATCAATAAGCCCTGGTAGGGGAGGAAAAGGGGCACTACATTCTCACCGAGTTGTCACGGAGACAGTTTACTCTATCAGTCTGTTGCCCATTATCTGGCTCAGCTGTGTTGTCTGCTCCTTGATGTTATCTGGTCGACAAGTACACACACACACACACACACACACACACACACACACACCGGACCAGCTAACGCGCAATTATGTCAGCACATTGCTTTCACATTCTGTAGGCTATTTTAAGTACTACCGTGAAGGGAGTTGGCCTTCTTTTAAGTCTCACTATCCGGGTCGGCTGCTCACACACGCAACTGCTTTCTAAAAACCAACATTGATTGCGAAACACATCTGAAAATGTGATTGAAAGGAAATTGTACACCCTGCGCATGTTGATATTTGCCGTTACGACGGCATTACCGTATGCAGAATACAAAACTAAAATTGCTCCTCGCTCTCCGTGCCGTGCAGCCGTACGGCCGGAATTACTTTCCCATTTAATTTGTTCACGATAGTCTGAAGGGGCGACTGAGAAAATAGCGGAAGATAATTGAAATGTGTCATTAAACATTTC
The DNA here is from genome assembly GCA_016785305.1 of Colistium nudipinnis. Lineage (NCBI taxonomy): Eukaryota > Metazoa > Chordata > Actinopteri > Pleuronectiformes > Rhombosoleidae > Colistium > Colistium nudipinnis. Next base: position 460,305 of record JAFBJU010001075.1, read on the forward strand.
TGATCATTGCTGGAAGGATGTTTGTTTATTGTATTAACCACTGCGGCATTTCAGTGACAGATACAGAACATTTGGGGGCAGTCTGTGCGTTAATAGGCCGCACGTGTCTCGCGGGAATAATTGCTTTCGCCTGCACATGCATGAGGCGTCCAGGAGTACTGACAATACCCTCACTGGAAAATTATGAATGAGCCGCCTTTACATCACGCGTTGCTTGACGACACCTCAAGGGGCTGTGAGTCACATTCACCCATTCGCGCACACTTTCATACAGGACTTCTAAAAATAGCGCTTCTCTATCGCACGTCATTCACACAACGCTGTCAAAACAGCCATCAGGGAAATTATAGGTTTCGACTGCGACATACGCACTGGAGGAGCTGGGGCCCGTTGACAATCGCTATAACGTGGCCTATTGGTTCACCAGCAAGTATATGCTATATCATTAAGTGCGACACATTTGCAGAAGCGGTGCTACGGTGGCGTTCTGCTGCACTGCGTGATCGCACAATATTTTTATTGTGCACTGGCATTTCCGGCAAAGGTGATGAAAACAAAGCCTGCGAGACAACTTAGCGCATACGCAGCAACTGGGGTTCACCAGTCCACATTATAGGAAATCGTTTCTTACTTACTCCTTATGGCCACACTTTGTTTTATGGATATATATACTGTATATAGATATATATGTATATATATCCACCACATGATATTATAAGACCTAATAATAAGTCAAAATAACAACCGTTACTTCTGTTTTGATCACTTGTCAGTTTTTCGTGTATGCCTCTCATAATTATTCTGGTCCATAAGAGAGCTTGAGCATGAATGTGTGGATTGTGCAACATATAATTAGTTAATTTAACAAAAATAAGAGACGTGACAGTGTTGTTGTTGTCCTTGTTTGATTATAAAGCAAAGACTCTTAATGATAACCTAATAATACGTTTGTGCAGCAACCGTTTAACAGGTAAGATATGTTCACCTAAAAACATTATATTCACAGCAATATCTGCAGAACCACACTAACAATAAGTCTGTATACTGCACAGCTGCAGAGTTTCGTCGATGCAAGACTTTGTATTACTAGAAAAATAGAACCGGCAAAGATTCGAAATCTTACATTTTAAAACACACCTCACCATTTCTCAACTCATTAACTCAGGGGGCACATTATAATGGGTAGCTACCGTTAACAGACATGATCGTGGCGGAATATGATTGTTTTACTGATATGCCTCAGTCAGTGGGCCGGCAAAGACTTCTCGGACAGAACTGCCAGAGAAGAAACTTTTCTTCATTTAAAAACAAGGAGCCAAGAAGCAACCAATCACTATGTATACAACTCTATTACATGCATGCGCTTAAAGTCAGACAGGTGCTGCAAAATATAATATAATATAATATAATATAATATAATATAAACACAGTTGAGAACAATTCAATGTGCAACTTCAATTATTTCATATCACAGTACATTATGATTGTATTTTCCACCTCTCTGGCTTTACGAAATTATTGCTCATGTATACGTTTGACTGAATAATGCAGTAAGTCTCAGACTGAATATAATAGTCCTGTTTCATTATTTATTTTGGCGGCAAAATTGAGTTTTCTACCTTATCCCTCTACCTAAACCTCTCGTAAAACATTCACTTTTCACACAATTTGTGGCTAAGGGAGAAAAAAGCAATCTCAGAATGCCCGGTGACTGAAGCCGGGCTCCTTGTGACACCAGATCCCGGACTTATTTCTTTATCAGGGAGGCTCAGTGCACCGAACGTGGCAGAGGACGAGTCTAGGTCTTGTGTCTTGTACGCACGCTGAAGGGGGTTGTGGGTCGAGTCCAGAAATGACAGGCATGAAAGACGGAGGGGATTTAGATGCCGACCCGAACATCTCTCCACCTGGCACTGACGCCTGCGAGTGGGGCCACGCACACGGGGTGTCCACCAGCACGCCCTCTGCTGCAAAGCTTCCAAAAACACGTCCTCGGGTACAAATGTACAAACGTTGTTTTTTTTGTTTTTTTTCTCGCGCATCCACTTGTAACATTTCCTGTGTGGTTCAACGCCACGGCTGCTTGTGGGAAACAAACAGCTCCACCCCCCTCTGCATATACTTCACCACATAATCTTCAAACACCGGCCAGGAAAGCCATAGGCCAGTGCTTGGCCAAACCAAGACTTCAGTTGGGCATACAAAAAAAACAAAAAAAAAATGGGTGCTGGTTCAGACTACTCCTGGCTGGAGGAGAAAGTCCCGCCTCCACGCAGCAGCATTATCTCTCCCACTACAGACACGCACGCACCGCCCGGAGTTCCTCAGAAGGCCCACAGTTGGCAGCAGATGCGCTCGTTCAATTATAGCGGTCCAGAGTAACGCCGCACATTACCTTCCTTTTCCCCACATTAATGATTGTCGTAACGCATCCCTCGGCCTCTGCTCTCAGTTTGTTTGTTTTCTTAGTGAATGAACGCATGTGAGTAACGATGGGAAATGAGAACTGCGGGGCATCCGCCGAATGAAAGCGATGGGACTGGCAGGGCAGGAGCCCGGAGGCCTCGACAGCCGGATGGCATATTTTTTTTGTATTTTAGAAGTCCCACGATCGAAAAAAATAAAATATTAAATTATACGAGTCGCCAGTGTTGCCAAGACTTCAATATGCTTGTTGGGTTGGTGTGACAACAGTATTGATCTGTGAAAGCGACACACCGAGTATTTGAACCGAAGACGTGACTGACCGCACTCGGTGGGACAGAAATGTTCCTCGACGGCATTATTCAACCTCGCTCCAGCGTGCTCCGACTCTCTGTGAAGCTTTGTTTTAGTCGGGAGTATGTGGTCCAGAGTTTCCCCATCGGTAAGTAAGTACAGGGATCAAGACAGAAGAAGTTTTGTAAAAAATAAAATACATGATAAATGACAAAGTGTTTACTATTAACGGGGCAACATATTTGAAGTACTGGCTAGGGAATTAAAAAGGAGAAAAAAAAAAAAGTTCCTCAAGGAATTTACTGCCATCATTTCTTTCCTCAGCAGCTTTGCTTCTTCCTTCTCCGTGGCGCTCACATGACTGACTAAAAGCTTCCTCCAGATTCCACCTCGTCTTCAAGGGGTCTGTAAAAAAGATGTCAAAACATCATCTCCAGGAGGAGGTGTGTAATGCCGCCTGTGCCGGCACTCTGTCAGCTCCTGAGACGGCGCGGTCGCTCTCCCCGTCTCCCCTCTTTTTTCATCTTGTTGCAGAAACAGAAGAAAAAAAAGGCTCCACTGACGGTAAGTAAATAAGCCAATTGCTTTTCACTTTGCTACGGAGGAGGGCAACTTGGAAAAAAGGGTTTGTGCAAATTGAGTGCTGCGCCGATGCGAGAAGAAAAGAAAAAAGACAGTCACTGCGGTGCATTAAACAGGGCATCAAGAAGGCTGGACTACCGTGACGTATTGTCACCCCCCCCCCCTCCCGAGGAGTGACTCTTCCCCCGGACTAACCTATTTGACGTGGACATAGAATCTGTGTCCCAGGGAGAAACAGAGGGGCAAGCAAATGTTTTCCCAACAAGATCCTGGCGTAAATTCAAATCACCGTGTCTGAATGCGCAAGTTCTACTCGGACTCCCACTGCACCGAGGAGATAATGTACATAGGCCGGAGAGGTAGTAATACCAACAGGATAGGATCGTGTAAAAAAGAATATCGAGTGGCATGCACAGAGAGGCATGAAAGGATAAAAGCAAGGGATTCTGGGATAATGTAGGACTGCCTTTCGACAGCTACGGTGCCCAGGAGGCCCGTGCAAGTAAACACACTTCTACTGTAGTACAGGTCCTACATTTCAGTCGGAACATTTGTCCTTCAGCGTTTCTTTAAAAATATATATATACTACTACTATAATAGTGAGGCCCCGAAGCCTGATAATCTGGAAAAAAAAAGGATGGTAAAGGCAAAGAGAGGCAAAGAGAGGCAAAGAAGCAGCACAAGTCCAGTTACATAAGTGAAACGTCTGTCCTACTTCCACACCGCAGGGACTCAAAATGACTAAAAATGTGTCTAGAAGCCGGACAGCAGAGCAAGGCACTATGGGGCAGAAGTAAAGAAGGAAATGTACAGAGAGGGGAAGATGGAGTGATGATTCACGAGAAATGTACAGTATCAGCAATGCAATCAATTACCATGCTCTCTCGTTTGGGGGGGGGGGGGGCAAAAAAGTGTTGCCAGAGGTGGGAACACACAACAGACAGATACACCTGATCTGTTCAGCAGGGTGATGGGCACTGGCAGTTTGGTACGGCATCTCCTCGCGCCGCCTAATCACTCGTTAACTTGACACTCGCGTGAACTCGGAGATGATTCCACTCCTCAGCAATCACCGCTGAGCCGCTCTTATTCAAAGCAACGGGTCGTCCAATTAAAAGGGAAACCGAGACAAGGTCGTCGGCACCTGCGCGCGCAGAATGAAGAGTAGCCCCGTCTCAAGGCGCGGGGTGTCAGTTCCTTTTGTGAGGTTTTTGGGCGAGCAACATCAAACTTCCGTTTGATAACGGAAACCGCGCCAGGAATAGTAATTTTAGTGATGTGCTGAACCTTTGATGGCGCCCCCCCCGACCCCCCTTTATTTTTTTTCCTCCTTCAACGTAATGAGTATGGGACAAATATTCCACCAGCTATATTCAAAACACGCCTGTGGTGCCGATTCAAATGCTTCAAAGTAATTATAAAAAAATAGATCACAATTGTCTTTCTGAAAGCACATGGAAATCACGGCGATCGCAATAAACGGTGATTTGACGGCCGAGATGTGGCCAATGTGTGCCCGTAAACAGCCGTCTTTGGGGGGCCCCCTTCTAGCTCGGGGCCCAAGGCAATTGCCCTGTTTTCCTGCACCGTTGCAACGCCTCTGGGTTTTAGCTCGGCTATATGCAACTGTGTGTGGGCTACATCCCCTTTTTCCTTATTTAAATTATTATAATTATTATTTTTTTTAATTTGCAGAGAAGAGGCAAACATTATACACGTAATATTTACGACAAGAGACCGGAATGCAAACTCAACACAAACGGCCTCCTACGGGGACCTTTAAGCAGCCGCGGAGAAAGCCGAAGTCATGCTCTGTGGGGAAAGGGGCCGACGACAGACGGATAGACGGATATTTAATGGCATAAAATGCCTTGAAAACAACTGTGTGTTCACCCTGGCTCACCCTAGCTGTGTCCCAGACAGAATTAGTTCTGAGAACTCTGCTGCAAAACTGGTATTGTATTTGCCTCACCTGCGGAAGGTTTTCCTCTACAAGCAGACACAGCCCATAGGAGCGTACCAGCAGCAGGCAAACCAGACCAGTCATGATGACATGACGAATAAACACACAATTTATGCTGTGTGGGGGACAATAACGCTTGGAGGAAGTTTTTATGGTAACAAAGAAAAAAACGGTTAAGGTTGTGGAAAGGAAACAAACAGTGGTCTCCAGCGTTTTAAGGATTTCTGTCTCTCTCCGTCCGGCTATCCACTGCCTCAACAGAATTAATCATTTTCTCCCGTTATAATAATCATCATCATCATCATCATCATCATCATCATCATCATCATCATCATCATCATCATCATCATCATCATCATCATCATCATCATCATCATACTTCAGGTCAGCTAATAATGAAATATGAATATGGGTCATCATACATGGCTTGCACAGACCACTTCAGAAAATAAACAAATATTTCTTTCACCCTTTTTTCAGTGATCTTAATAGTAAAAAAGTAATGAGAAGAAATAAATGAGCCAATGATGGTGGTAATTCTTTCCAATTGTCACAATGAACATTTCATGAAATGTATGAGTATCGTCTGTTTTGTGCTAAAAATCCAGGTAAAAGGAGTAAAAAGATTGCACCCAACCCCCTCCAACTATCTGAAATAAAACTAAAATTCAATTAGAAACATTTATTCTTACATCCCTATAATATCTAACCCTGTTCTTCACTACAGCAGTGGTTGATGCATCATATGCAGACTTGAAAGCAGCTGAACAAAAAAACAAACAAACCCATGAGCGTCGTAGGGTGGTGGTTAAAAACCCCCAAAAGAAAACACATCATGCCTTATTTATTTATACTATACTTTGTCAGCGACAGTGTCAAGCCCAGAGATCAAATCAGGTAAACCATTACTCCTCGACCATTTTTGTACACACTTTCCAGAACTGAGCACAGAAAATTGCAGCTGGACTAAAAGTATATAATCTTTGGACAGATTGCGCCCATGCTTACCGGGAGAATTGTACAGAGCAACTAGGCCCCTTATTCTAAGGATAAAAGTTTGGGGGTGGGAAAAAAAAAATGAACAAAGGACTTTAAATGCTTTGTTGAAATCAAATCACAGCAACATATGTTTTTCGGGGCCTCCAGACCCGACAGTGACGAGGAGGAGACGCCGCCAAGAAAAATAAGATTTCCAACTCACTAAATATGGCCTTCTAATCTGCCGCTTCAGAGGACAAACACAACTCCATCTATCCTCAAACCCAGTTCATGTGGAAACACGATAGGGCCCTCGGAGACGCAATTGTATCTGCAGATTCGATCTGAGCTGCGTTCCAGACGCAACAATGGATTATCATGTTATTTGTTTGCAACAATTATTGTAACAATTTTCACCTGTCAGACATTTTGACTGTCAGTGCAATTTTCCCCCAGACAGTCTCATTCTCTCTGCGTCTCTGACGCCCTCCCTCCCTCCCTCCCTCCCTCTCTCTCTCTCACTCTCTCCCCCCCCCCCCCCCCCCCCCCCAGTCAAAGGAGAAAAATCGCTGCATCCACATGCTCAGTGATTGGTCAGCAGGTTCCTGAACGAGACGTGGGACCCACATATCCAAGTACAAAGCGATGCAGCTGTCCCCCTAACGTACAAATATGCAAATACCCCATAGCCCCCGGAAAAGCACCAAACTCATGAATCTTGAAAAATACACACATAGCTTCACCCCATTCATTGCGGCACCACAGGGATCCTTTCACCTTGCCCATCTGTCTCCATGCTGTCGGGGGGGCCACGCTTTCTTGCACTGAGCGACGCGCAATGTCTCGACCAGCTCCAAAATTAAACGCGTAAGCAATAAGATTAAACGAACAGCAGTGTGGTAGTCTGTGTGTGGAAACTATGCTTCATAAATAAAGTGAGAAAAAAAAATCCCAGCCCAGCATCCAGTGTCTCAAGAGTTTCTGCATGTGGCTTATAAATTATAATATTCACACATCAGTATAGGTTATACTTCAAATACACTTGCATAAGTGTCGGTAGATTCAGTCAGTAGTTGTAGAATCCTTATCAGGTTGATATCCTGTATTTTGTGTTTTGTACAGGATTCATGCTCAATGGTCACAACCTCATACAAATATAGACTTATCTAACATCAACATTTTTGAATTCATTCAATTTCACATATATATTTTTTCTTTGCACCTACTGTATACATAAATGACACCAAGGTGGCCTGTGCAGTAAAGGGCGGATTAGTTTAGGGGACCCTCGGTTGTCTGCCACATGTAAACATACAGTGCTGGTGTTAACTGCACTGTTAACTGTTAAAAAAAAAAAAAAAAAGGCTTACCTTTGTGTCCAGCTCGCTGTAGACCTGTCGCTCTCCGTCTTGTCCCTTGGAAATCAGAAGCTTTCCACTCCAATGTCGTGACCATCGTCTGGCTTTCATTCTTCTTCAGAAACATTGGTGAGAGGCTGTAACAGAGGCAAACAGAAGCGAGCAATAAAAGCCACGTATGCCCACAAGGTCAGCACAACGTGGATCAGAAATTCACGCTTTCTTTGAGGCTTCTAAAGATAGCCATGATCTACAAGGACCGTAACAATATTCAGACTATTGTGCAAAAAGGTAAACAGAACCTTTAAGGTGTTGGGACGGACTTCTTTACGATTAAAGATACTCACTTGTGGTACACGTCTCGCTCAAAGGTTCAGCACATCACTAAAATTACTATTCCTGGCGCGGTTTCCGTTATCAAACGGAAGTTTGATGTTGCTCGCCCAAAAACCTCTCAAAACCGAATGGGAATGGTAATAGGATCTGGATCTACAACATCAACAATATGTGCTTCCTTGTCCCTCACATCACATACATTGACAGGCTGATTCTGCATCACTGACCACCCTCTCATTCTTGAGAGAAGAGTTACAAAGCAACGTATTTTTAATAAATATATTGAATAAAAATGGAAAAAAGGTGTTGAATTACCTTCGCGTCAAGCCAGCCGTTTGGTCTCTTTCTTAGTTGTTCTGGTCAGGCTGTAGGTGATTGGTTAAAGAAACTGTGAAAAAATTTAAGGATAATAATATTAATACAAAGAGTGGCACCACACCAACCCGATAGTGACATCACCCACCTCACCTTTAGGTTTGAAAAAACTGTCTGTAGTGTGTGCGTGTGTACATCAATAGGGGGAGAAAGTGAATTTCCCGATTGCGGGACTAATAAAGGTGGTCTTTCTTTCTTTCTCACATCCATAGGTAGAATGGTATGCAACGCCATCAAGTTCCACATGCACACAACGGAGCATAGGAATCCTTCCTTGTGGAAGAAAGGATGGGTTAATTTGATTTATAAAAAAAATACCTTAGTTTCTATACAGTTCAAAATCTGACAAAACCCAGTGAACTTGGGCTTTTTGTGTAGCCTTTGCTGGCAGTAATTGCGGCATGTTTGAATATATCAGAGTTCACAGCTGTGTCAAGAATACGTGGAGGTCCTTGAGTCTCGCCTTCAGACCCATCCCTTGGGATCAATTGTCCTCGGCAAACGAGGAAAAACGTTGTCGCAAATAACCGCAATTATAGGATTACAATTGTCTTGATTTTTTTTCCCCCCCACAGAAACAAGATAACAGATAACAATAAACACATAGACTACAAAAACACATGAACATCCCTATTATTTAACAGTTTGAGTGATTTAGTGTCATCGAATAATGCTTTGAAAAGAAGACGCATATTTATGTTTTACTTTCAGAGATTTTGTAACCGGAAAATGTAGCACAATCAAGCCTTGGATTCCTATTAATTGCCAAAACTTAACCGACTAATATCAATTGGTAAGACATCCAAAGTTTTTTCTCCGAATACCACCATACCCATGAACTGCTAATTGAACAGAACAAACCAACCTGGAGTAAATAACTAACAAATATACTTCAGTTGAGTGACTCATCCAAGGTTATTCTTACAGCATCAGACTGGTGGCGTTATGAAAGATATATTGCAACATCTCCGAGGGATGAAGGGGGCTCTAAGGAAAACTTTTCATCTCCAGGCACGGCAGGCAAAAGAAAAACAAGCAAAACTCACCTTTCCTTACCGCAAAAGACGGGTTTTAATCCACGGCAGCTTACTACAGGCAATAGAAGCAGCGCTGAGCAGAGGCGAGATGTTATCACAAGAGAAACTGGGAGGTGCAGCCTCACTGATGTTCTGCTTTAATACAACATGAAAGTCAAGTTTGCAGGAGAATTTTGCCGCACGTCTGAGCAAAAACCTGAGGAGATAAGAGGGCATCGTGTGACGGGCCTGGAATAAAATCCCATAAACACAGCGCAACTACTGAAATACAAAATTGCACACATAATTGAACAGGTTCTTAATTGGCACAGGTGAAGATCATGAACTCCTACACAGATTTCAAAAAGACGATAACTCGGTAACAAACAATATTTATTCTCACTATTTTGTGACAAAGAAAAACAGAACTCGCAAAACAATTACAGGCATGAAATATACACCCTAAATGGTATGCAGTACTGTTCCTCCCATCAGGATTTGCATGTGTATTTGCGAGTATGCGAGACAAAGAGCAAGAAAGCGTGGGGAGTGTAAACTCTTATCAGGGATGTGCAGGTCCGGCCCAGCTATTCTGAGTGCGTGTCTGAGGATGAAAAGACTGTTCGCTGCTGTGCCTGTCTTCTGCTTAAGGCAACCCCACCACATGACCATAGAACATGCAGGAACAAACTTGCCGACTTAAGACAGACACAGTGAAGATTTCTTGAGTGGCTTACTGACCCGCTCGCTGCTCCGCTTCCCCAAAATAACAGAAGAAAAGAAAGAAAAAGACGCTCTGCAGAATGAGACCACCAACCATCCTTTCACATGTGGAAAAAGTGACCACGCGCGCCATTAGCACAGTGAGGCTTATTTGTTCAAAGGGAGGTCATTCAATAACCCAAAAAATAAACACAAATGCCTCAGTCGCAATAATCGAATACGTTTAGAGCCGTTTTTTGTTGGTACAGGAAGAAAAAGGTAAACTTGCCAAAACAAGCAAAAACCTAAGCACCTGGCATGGATGGCAGGTTCCTAATTGGATGCCAGTTTCCTTATGTTCATGATCAACCTCTTGCTGTAATCCTTATGGTCCACAGGCTTCACGTCCATCACCGTGGCCTTGATTCTGGATTCGTCCTATCAGGGAAAACCAGAAGAAAGTTATGTTACTTATTTTTATTTATTTCACGGTAAAACGTACAGTCTCAAGACGGGGGATGTTTGCAGGGTTGCAATGTGTGTACTTCCTTACACACGTATGCCAACTTCAGGGAGCGTAACTGAATTCATGCCGACTCGTGCTTACATGATGACCCCCAATGGACTTCGGGCACTATGCCATGCGAGAACATAGGGAACATGTAATGGACTGCCTGAGAAACAAAGTATATAATGTATGCAAAAGCATATTTAAATAAAGGGCCATTTAGAGTGTGGTGGTCCCAAGGCTAAAAATGTATTAAACTTGATAATTCTGGTCCCGACTTTTTTGGACCCCCTGTGATTTATTAATTTTCAGCCGTGGAAAACATATCTTCCCGTCTGCCATAACAAAGTGGGTTGATGTGAGGAATTTGGACCAAAAATCAAAGTAAATTAGAAATAAATTGCACAACAAGTCAAATTAATTAATCAATTAATCTTGTGTTGGGGATTTTGAAGCCACAACTATACAGAGCCGTCTAGAGAGAAGGTCACCTCTACCTGGCCCATTGTAGGTAACATTCATTTTGTCTTCATAATTTCTTCCATGCTGAAGTGGATGAAATGCGAATCATCTTCCTTTGTAGCGGTGCCGGCATTCTTTAAAAACAACCTGTTCTATTTTGCATTTTATTATGCCGGAGAAATATGGAAAAATTGAAATACTGTAAATAACAAAAAGATATTCAATTAGCTTCAAATGTCCTTATATTTTAATTGATTTCTGGAAACAACGGGGTTTTAATCTTTCAACAAGCAATAAAACAGAGAATGTCTGGGATAACACTAAGGGAAACACAGTACACCAGTCCACAAGTCCAACTGATCTGATTTGGTAAAACAAAACGTGCAGTGCCTGGAAAGAAACATCCCCAATCTCGACCCAGAAACCTTTTACGTTGCACTACATAACCCAAGAAGAATGTCCCAGACTCGTATCATGTCATTAGGCGAGTGCCACAAGTTGTCAGACAATCAGATTTAAAAGGCCAGTGTGAAATATATTCGTCGCACACAGCCATTTGCATTGGAAACAAACATGGTTGAGATCCAGAACGCTTTAAATATTACAGCAGCAAGCACACAGATTCCAGTTAAATAAAGGTATCCATCACAGACATGTTGAGTGACAACTTAACTGCCCACGCAAGATCAAAACACTGCTTACAATATTTTGAAAGCCAACGTGACTTTGATTTGAGTTAATGAGATTATGCATCACGCCCACATGAACAAGCTGCTCATCACACTTGTTTTGATACACTATAATTAACATGCAGTGTTTTGATTTAACAGCATCGAGTATTATCACTTTTCCAAACTGATGCGGATGGATTCCATTTCAACTGCCTAATGAATGAATTGGGTCCGCTTGAACATTTCAAATGTGTGCACATTGAGAATAATTGAATGTCGACGTTCACACATGTACGGATCAAAATGATCATGGGTGACCCTTAAATGCAACGACAGTGTTGTAATGATAATCCAGGTGATCGCATGCAACTGTTGCAGGACCTTCATTCTCAGCTGGTCTTATGTCAGTGTAATTAACCAGGATGGATGGATATCATTAGCAGTCAAGGAGGCGCTTTGGCCCACATCGAGCCTTTTACGCCATTATGCACATGACGGCGGGTGAGAACGCACAACAATGGCCGGTTTGTTGCATTGAGGGTTAGGAAAATAGAGTAAAAGGGGGCTTTGCAGGCGTCTCTGTTGAAGGAATGTGGCGTTCAGAGGCAGCAGCCAATACCTGCTTTTAGCGGTGCCATGGGCGGTTAGGATGCTGAGCTGAATGCGACAGACACAGAGGCCTCTTCTGTGTGTGTGTGTGTGTGTGTGTGTGTGTGTGTTTGTGTGTGTGTGTGTGTGTGTGTGTGTGTGTGTCGAAAGGCGGATGCAGCCTCTGGCTTGGCTCCAGACTTCCTGCTCAGAGTCCCAGCCCAATCAATCCTTTTATGTGCTTCCCCTCAAAGCAAACCACTATCCGTGTGACCTACAGGAAACGGTGACCGCAACTAATCTGTGTTTGCACTCTTCGACACGTCACCGACAACGCGCAGCATTCGAGGGCAAGCGCTCAATGCGGCGCAGTCAGTCAAAGTGAAAACCTCTGTCTTTTATGAGCAACATGTCTTTAGCATATGAAAGGACTGATGGCATCTTAAGAGTATCCCTTTTTCTCCTACCAATCTCTCAAAGAGGCATATTTTGTATTTTACTGCAGCGATATGGTCTGTATAAAAAGTAGGCTTCAGTAACGACTGACCCGGAGGCATTCCACCATATTAAATAGCGTTCTTGTTTCACTTACGTTGTACGTCTCAAGCTTCACTCTGTTGCGAAAGATAAACGTGTTGAAGTTGGCTTGTTGGAAGATCTCATCGAAGGCGGTTTCGTTCTGAAACGGGAAAACAAAACAAAAAACGGTGAGGTCAGTGTCCATGCAACCCATTGTCCAAAGACCAATTGTCTTTGAATCAAACTCTACTATCATCATTTTATGTAGCAGGTTTTTGATAATTCAACTCTGGAAGTCGCCATTGTGATTTTGCAAGTCACTACCCAGAGAATGAACAAAGCAAACGGTATGCGTTTAAGCGTAACTTTGTCTACACCAGATCGTGTGCGAGTGTGTGACAAAGCCAGAGGTTTGACTTTTGCTCCGGCCATTTCCTAAAGACAGTATTATATTCAGGAAGGGTGAGTCTTACCGATTCCTTGAGCTGCCCCAGATAAGCCGCATTCTGGCCCAGGATGGCCTCTGCACTCTCCTGGAAGCAAGTCACCCACTGGTTGTCCCCATAATCTGCAATGTTGGCCTGACAGAGCAAGCAGGAAAAAAAAGGCATGAATAAATGAGAAGAAAAGTTGAATGCATACAAAGGCTCTACGTACGTATTAAAAATACTAATATATATATATATATATACTGTATATACACACACACACACACATAAAAAAAATGATTCGAGATTCATACATCCGAGTATCTGAGGGATTTCGCACATTTTCCCCAGCACATTTTCATTAGAGACTCAAGCAGCAGTAAAACAAGCCCTCCTACATTCCCCCTCAGCAAAAGCTAAGTCACTCTTTCAACATGGGATGCACAGCAGCAGAAGTCCGCAGCAAAGGCAAAATAAAAGGCAGAGCAAATAAATCCAGGTGGAGGATGTTAAGAACGTAAGATGTATTTATATATTTTGTTGACAAGTGTGGTTTACATTTTAAGACGTGCACTCACTGCTCTCCTCTGTTGGAAAAAGCAGAGGAAAAACACTTGTTGTCTAAGAAAAGACAACATACTGAGGGGTTTTTGTTTTTTTTGCGTGTGTTCAGTGTCAGACTCATGAAGCTGCTGCATTAAGGCTTAAAACAGTTGCATTCACTTTCTGTTATTAAAAGTTGATGTAGATCCAGTTGTTTATCAGGCATCATCATATTTGCTGTGTCTCTTTTCTCAGTATCGAGTAAATAAAACATACTTGAAACTGCAATACAGTATGCCGTTTAATAAAACACACCTACTCTTGAGTCCTCACATGCTTTAATTAGCTTATAGATGTATGTTACAGTGAATTCACAGCTCTTGTCGTAGCTTGTTAAGAAAAACAATATGTTGACTGGTGAGTGGAGAAAAATAAAGGCTGCTTATTTTAGATGCCTTGCTGCAACTGCTCTGATGCTGACTAAGTGAGTTTTCGTTTGCTTGCAAATGAGCCGAGAAAAGGGCGCCGTATTTGTGTTTATTGCTGCACTTTCTCCAGAATGATAAACGGCATAGTATGGCAAGCTGCAGCAATTAACCCGACATGACACCCGCTCTAAAGCCTGTAAAGAGTAAGTTCTCCTTACGCCGTGGGACACGACGGCAAAAACTCAAAATCTCCAAAAAGATCAGGTTGGTGCAATGTTGCAGCAAGGCGAGAGAGTGGCAGGAGAATGGATAAGGGAAGCGAGACAGGCGAAAGACAAGGCACAGATAAGGAGTAGGAGGGGGGGGCACCCACAACCCTTAAACGCAGCATCTGTTCAGGACTATGCAGGGAGAGCAGGGATTTGCGATATGTGCATTGGCATATATGCCTATGTGTGCAAGAATGAAAAGGGAGAGTGGGAAAGTTTTGGGGGAAACCAGTGCAGAGTCACTCACAGAAAGGATGAGACGGTACTTGAAGTTGGGAAACTCTTTGTCACACTTCTCGCAGCGGAACATGCCGTTCTGTTGGTCCACCACTTTCTTGTTGCAGTCTTGGCTGGGGCACGCCTGGTACATGCAGTTTTCTTTGCGCAGGTACACTATGGTGGCTGTGCAGGTGTAGTAGTCGGCCTGAAAGGGATATAAACAAACAAAGATTTAAAAAGGTTTAAAAAAAAAAAAAAGAACGCATGGAAACACTTCTAGTCAGCATGGGAAACACCGAGAGCATACAACATTCATTTCCCATCGGATAGAAATAGATGAGCATGAGAAGAACCACTGGATGTCCTGGAATGAAGAGATGAAAAGTGCAAACATGTTTACAGATGAGCCACGACACCGCTCCTAATTATTCATGCAGGGCAGGCCCACAAACGCACCCCAACGGTTAGTCGTCACACTAGCAGCTGATTGTTTTGGACAGAGTCACTCTTCCTACTAACCTCAGCCTCAGCTGTGACAACACAGATGAGACTTGGCCCCTCAAGGCATTGATAAAGGGGAGCAGAGCTCGAGCGTCCCAACACATCAACTACTCATTAATGACGGCCTGTCAATGCAATAGAAACTGAACAGCTCAAGGCCGCAGACATCTGTATTTAAAGTTTTTCCCAAGGAGGGGGGCGGCAGGCATACTTTGAAAAATGAAAATGCACCCTATAAATGCTTCACTCATCCCAATTCATTTCCACTCAACACATTAACTAACATTTCAAAACATGTCCAACCCCAATGCGCTGACCATTACATTAGAACAAGAAAGGCATTAGACAACACGCACTGTGTCACTTTGGATGAATGAAGAGTGTGTGTGGACATTAAGAAAAAATAAATGACCCTGTTCAAAGACAAGAAGCGGTTACTTTTTAATTGCCGCTTTGATTTAGCCAAAACAACCCAGCCATCAGCCGGCACTTCTTAAAAAAATAATAATAATAAATAAACACTCTCAATTAATCAAGTAAATGCCTATTCAATGAGTGCGTGACTGACCAGCACAGCGACAGAGGCGCTCGTTTTCTCGCTCCCGTCACCGGCCTTTTCAAAGGCAGTGTCAACAAAACAAGGAGGAGGGTGACCGCGTCCTGCCACAGGGGGCACAGGAGCGATGTGAAAACCAGCGATTATGACACAGAAACTTTGTGACGGGGACAATTAATTGCAGCAGCCTTTTTGCAGTGGAGCGGGCGGGGGTGGAGGGGTGTTGAGGGGCCTGACCCCACGTGCTCCGGTGTGCGGTGTCTCAGAGGGATTGAGGACAGCCTCTGCTCAGCTCCTTTGTCAGGGAACAGGACTCGTGCCAGGCCCTGCTGAGGAGGAGCAAGAGCCTCCGTGGCCAGGGGTCGAGCTTTCCCTCCACCTCAGCAGGGAGCTAATGCTGGGACAAGCCATACACCTGACAGAGAAGGTCGTGGTTGCCGTCAGGATTTGGGGGGGGGGGGGGGGGGGGGGGGGGGGGTTAAGGAAAAAAAGAAGGGGATTTAAGGATAAAAGAAAAACAAAAAAACTCCAGTGGATCCTTAAGCTCCACTGAAGAGCTCCAAATGATGGAATTGCCAAAGTGGTTCCATTAAAAGAGGCATAAGGAGGAGCAATAAAAAATGTACTATCCGTCACTAGGAAACCTGCAGTGCTGGCCACACAAAAGGGAATCATGAATTCACCACTAGTAGAACCTCAGGAAGAAGATATGGATTAAGAGTTTTTTTGAAAATGAAATTGCTCATTCACCAACACATTTTTTTCACTTGACTGAGGTTTAAAGATAACTGTTGCTCTTGTTTAATCCACATATCATAGCATTTTCTTCTGTTCGGAGGAAAAATGGGCCCTCAATCATCTTCAAGTTGCCTCCGATGTCTCATTCATGTCTTCTTTCAAAGAGAGTGCAAAATTGCCTTGGTAATTCATCATAATCACTTGTAACCATTCCTTGTCCTAGTCTTAATGGGATAATCATCACGCAGCGATGATTACTAATGTGTTAAATTACGTTCAATGACACATGTAAAGATCTCTGTGAAGGTCAGGTTTGCCTGCTATGGACAATTCATACACCTCAGTAAGAACACACTTATGATAGTGGGATTTAAAAAATAAAATTAAAAACGGAGGGGAAATGAAAGAATAAGTAATATTTTACTTACGATAAGGCAGTAATTTCATTACAGAGGGCAATGCCTATGTAATCTTGGATCAATGCAACTTTCACGGAGAATGTGGAAGTACATCCGCAATGCAGCGGGCTTAATGCGCAGGGGAATGAGGAACCCTTGTGTGGTCCAATTTTGAGCGCATATACGTGGAGCTGCGGTTTAATGAATAAGTGATTAACGTAATTTGTCACGTTAATAACTTTTGCCGAGGTTACACTGTCGGCCAGATAATAAATACCTGCTGTATGTACTGTCGGTTTCTAAATTACAAATGCAGCTCAAACTGTGAGCCCTTTTATATTTGTTGTTTAGGATTCATCACAGGCATTTGAGTTGTGTCCTTGGGTATCTTCAAAGAGTTGCTCTTGAATAACAATATGTCTGGGGTTACCATAGCTTGAATGTTTGAGTGAATCACAGCACGGTTGTACCTTGTCTCCGTGTCCTAGATGCTCAGTCTTAATATCGGCTAGAGCCTTCCAGTTGGTGTTTCCTCCCCCACCGCCACCTCTCAACTCCGTGAGAGACTGTCCATCCATGGCATGTCCCTCCTTGTCATACCTGTGTGAAATACAGTGAATAACAGTTAGTAGGGATTTGACCCCAGTCACTGCCAACTAAGCATCAGAGCTCTAATGCCCAATGTACACTATAACCAAGACCGTTCTATGCAAATAAAGAGAAAATGCAATACAACCAAATGTAAACAAAATGATATATACAGAAAGTAAACAAATCTTAATGTAAAAGGCAAACATACATGAATGTTATAGCTGCATGGTTAAAATATTCTGAAACATTGTGTTGATCATTGTAAATGTCATTATTTGCAAACAGTTGTGCGGAAAACAGGACATTTCGAGCCAAAACGTAAAAATAATGATTTCTTACTGGAAGGTGTGACAGCAAGTTTAGATGATAAACAAGACAACACTCAAAGGTTTGTTTGTCTAACCTACTTCAATACAGAAAAAGCTTACTTTATTGCACAGTCTAACCTAATACTATTTTAAATGTAACTTGAAGTGACCAATTCCTTTTTTTACTGACTAACTCTTGCCATAGTGTGCTCTATGGATTTTACACCTCAATGAAATGAAATGCCCGGAAACAAGATGATCTGGACCAATAAACAAGGCTATGATGACAGCAAGGCAAGTTTAGAAGCTTGTGAAATTAATCAACAGCAAAAAGGACAGATGCGCTGGCCAAAGTCAGGGCTGTTATGGTGATATTACAATCCCACTTTGCCTAGTGGTCCTGGTAATTCAAAGAAGACAAGAGGAAAAAGGAAAGGCGGAGTAGAGGAAAAGATAGATGGGTGTAGAAAACAAATGCAGTGGGGGGGGGGTTTGAAATGGTACCAGAGATCAATAAAGCTTACTAATCTGTTGGCCACAGGGCAAAGTGGTGCACAATGGGAAGGTCAGGTTGTGAATAGAGGGAGTGCATGCCTTGCTCCTGGAAGCATGACTAATTGAAAATATCCCCATTAATGGTACAGACTGAGCAAGGCTGCCGGATCCTCATTCCTAGTGACAAATGTGAGCAATTTTTAATGGTGACACCAAATTTCTCACGAGTGTACCTGGACAGCCTTGATGTAATAGTGCATGACCCCGGTTAGCAGCTTGGGATATTCTGACAAATCTGTTAAGACTGAATGCAGATGAGATTTTTCCGATGGTAGTTCAACATGTCCTTAAGACCGTTCTACAGGGGAGGAAAAATGAAGTGACAACATAGCTGAGACGATTAAAAAATGAATTATTATTTAAAGTTAAGAATGAGTCTGGGTGTAAATAAATGTTGTTGGCTTCCACTTTTAAACTGCTGCTGTTTTGAATCGACACAGGCAGAGAGTGGCACAGGAAACAGAAATGGCACCAAAGTCAGCGATGAGACAAAAGGGGGACAAATTAGATCTGGCAGAAAAATGTGCAGCAGTCAACTGGAGGCAGGCAGATCCGGGTTTAGAGCGGCATGGCTTCCGAGAGACAAACTACCTGCAGGAGCCCAGAGATAGACAGACAAGCATGTGCACGCCTTAGCCGTGTCAAATGTCAGCGCGTCAATGAACAGGGAGCAGAGGAAAGTGTGAGGGGATGATGGGTAATACTCAGGAGGCACTGTGTGCAGCTGCAGGCTAAGCAGCTCTAACGCCTCGGCTGAAAGTGGCAAACGCACCACAAACAAGATTACTCCGTGACGTGGCATCTGACATGGGGTAAAATATGGAAGGAGCAACAACTTAAAAGAGAAGGATACATTTTCCTTTATTCTCAATTTGGTAGAATCCCAGTATTTTAGTTAATCCTAGCGTTTATTTCTTACAGGGTGCAATTAGAAAACCATGTATCTAAGAGACACTGTAGTCGTCTTTGCTGCAAACCACGACCATTGTGCTTTCCTCAGTAAACCCCTAAATCTTACCAAGTGTATATACAATACATGATTGCGAAGTAAAATAAGCCAACATACCTGCAGTCATCAGATCTAAATGGCTCAACATTTCTTGAAAAACCAATAACTGTTTCCATCTTTGAAATATTTGATTAACTGTGAAAAATGTTATATAATATTATTATACAGAACTCTCCCAAGGTCTAGGACAGAAAGGCCTTTGACGTTGCTTGAAATGATTAAATAACAAAACAATTCAATCCGGAGGCAATGAAAGAATGCATGTCACTGATCACACCGAGTAGAACATACAGATAATTAATGTCTGTGGCTGAGAGGTAGCTCGACAGCAGTGACTGGCTTTCCATTATTCATCACCAATGACAATTCTTCACTGCGAGGTCAAATCAACAGAGCACCGTAAAACACTGGGGTTGAATCATAACAGTAACCAATTAAATAGTGAGGCGTCAGGTTCACTATAGGAGCGCAATGGCCTGTCTGCTTCTGAGCCGCCACGAACAGCGACATAACCACATGCTGTGTGGTCCTTTCCATGTGAAAATAAGTGTCTGCTTGGAGTTATGCGACTGAATGAATTAATGATGAGTGTCTGAGATTGATAGCATCAAGAAGTGAGGGTAAACAGGAAGCGTAGCTCCGAGAACAGAAGATTGCCCTGGCTGACAAAATTGGGAAAGGCACGAGCGTCTCTCGATGTGCTGTTGCCACCTAATGGACGGCTGCCTCTGCACAGTTGGATGGACAAAGTGTAAATGTTCATGTGGCACTAATATCTTTCAGTAGAGTTAACCTACAACAACAGTCTTATTTTGGGCAAAATTTTAAGCTAAGGATACTACTCAGCTTTGTGCTGAGCAGCACTTTACAGAAAGTCCCCAAGGTGTTCGCCAAAAACCAAAGAAACCAAGACACGTGAATACAACAGCGATGTCTCAGCGGCCTTGACTGAGCAGCAATTTCATAAGATTGTTTAACTCAGGGAAATCAAATGTTGTGTTCTTCTGTGCAAGGGGAAAAAAATAATACTCATCACAAACTCATTCCGGGCTATATTGATTCGCTTCCTGTTTCTGTTATATTTCACATCTTGGCTGACAAATCAATTATTAAAAGGCACACCTTCTGTGAGCCGTTACCAGTCTGAGACCCAGGCTCATCAGCAACACAACAAAACACACATGAGGTGTGCCCGTGAAAACACTCCCAACTCGTGTCTCATCACACACGCCGCATCATTATCATCCCGGTAATGCATCAAAAAATTAATAAAGAAGGCTATACACCCAATTCTCATCTCAGCATGAAGCTTCATCTGTCAGACATACAGCATGCGAGTCCCACAGTCTGTCCATCATCAGTGGGCGGCGTAAAAACACTACAGGATCTCAGTATATGCAATTGTAACAAATGGAGGACTTCAAACCAACCACCAGCAAGGGGTTTAAAGATCATCATCTCTAGCAGCATAGCCAAGAGGTTACTGGAAAAATAGGGGAACAACCTTCTGTCATTAAGAGAAGGCGTGCGCGCAAAGCGTGGAAAGGACAGCAGGGATGTGGAAAAAAAGATTGAAAACTTGTTGTTCAGGTTAAGGCAAACAGAAAACCTAATCATGGACTATTAAAAAAAAAAAAAAATCAAAAAAAAAAATCTTAACAGCCGCTCAGTTCTTGGCATTCAGAGAAATGACATGTAATTAAATAACATACTCACAGGCCAGTGATAAACCACCAAATCACCAAGAATTAACTGCCAGTCAAGACATCGGATTGATCGGGCACATTTTAGCTTTAGCTTTTAGCTTTTCTCTGATTTTCCTCTTTTTCGCCTGCCAAGATGAGTCACATTTCAATGCTCTGATTATGCAGATCAGTTGACCTGACAAAGTAAACACAGATCAGTCACAATATTCGCAGGGAAGGGGATCGATCAGTTCCCCCACACCCCAAATCTGTCCGTGGAAGCACTGCTTGCCGATCAATCAATCACATGCCAACAGGCGTTTCACTATACGTCACTCTAAACCTCGACTCCGCACAATGCGTAGGTGATATCTTTGTTTAAAAATAGACAAGAAAGGGGGAAGAACAAAAAAAACTTTTTACACAGCCTTGGTAAAAATAAATGAAAAACATACAGTGCAAACTTAGTCCCGACAATGTTAAACACCGGGGAGAAGAAATAAATTAGGAGATGAAGAATCGAGGAACCGGTGCGGGAGCCCAAAGAAAAGATGAAAGCTCGAGTCTTAAATGTTTTTCTATTCCTCTGCAGAAAAAAAGCCCGGAGAAAATCTTCAAGGAATAAAGTCTTGAATGTGTTGATGTACTATAATAGAACTCGGCATTTAGCTGTAGTACTTCTAATAAATTCAAATATAGTGCAGTACACATGACTACATGCACAGTAACCACTGGCGGGTGGCTTACGTGCACATACGACAATGTGTTCAATGGGAAAATAAACACGAGAGGACCTATGTACACACTACACCACACACACAAACATCAAAATAAAAATGCGCTACAATCAATATAATCACAGAGAAATTAGTCTGGATATCCATTCATTAGATTAGAGGAGTAAAAAACAAATTTCCAAAGATCGAGTATGATTTCCATTTATATGTGACGGTTCATTGAAGAGCCCCCCCCTCACCCACACGCATTGTGTAACTAATGGGGTAAAGCTGATCTCGATAATGAGAATCAGCGTATGCAATCTCATAACTTGGGAAATGAAACGCAGCGTTTAAATCCTTTGAGTTCTTCAAATTTAATAGCAATACTTACATGCGAGGAGTTGGTTTCGAGGGAGTGAAATAAATAGGAAAAAAGCCCTCTGGCATAAAATGTATGTCAATGTTTTATACCTGCTGTAAAAGAACTTTGTCACGAGTGTAAAATGAAAAGGACATGTAAGCAATCTACTGCACTGTGTTATCTATGAACTCCAGGCTCACTCACCAGCCTCTGAGCTTATATGCCTCTGGGATGTCCGGGTTGACCATAAGAGTGCTGCTGAAGGATGCGGAGAGGGATCGGCCTCCATAGTCTGAGAGCTTTGCCCCCTTGATGGCCAGAATGGGCTGTCCAGAGCCATCAAACTTCTCGGCCTGCACAACAAAGCAGATACAAAGGACAGAAAGGAATTTATACTTGGTCGTAGCTTGTATTTGGTGGACTTCCTGCCCTGCCAAAGAAAAAACTATGTGCACATTCATTAGTTCACTTCCAATATTAGTGTCAAATTGTTTTTAAAACATTTTTTTAGTTTACTTGGTTTTTACTCTAATAGTTTCTCATTGCCATTGACTTGAATAACCTGGGGACATCAACGGAAGGAAAACAATATTGGAGGCAGGCAAAACAAAGCCTTCTGAAATAACGGGAAAAATATCTCCCAACACTTGCTGTTTGGTGCTGCCATTGTTCTTTGTAACCTATAAATCTTGTGTACCTCAGCCTGTCCCTCTGGAGAAGAGGCATCCGTCGAACAAACAAACAGGGAACACTGTGCTTCTCGTCACCAGGAAAGAAATGGTGGCAAACTGCACACAGTCCCTCTGAGCCACGGGTAAAAGTCAACCGCAGGAGCAGTTACTTCATCACCCTGTGACGGGGAATTTAGTAAAAAAAAAAAACACCACTGCTCCAACACCAAACACACTGTTAAAGGTCTTTGGTTCTACTGAACGCTGACCAGTAAATGTGTTTTAATGAAAGTGTCTTTCTGACATTATCACCTGAAAAACAGAAGAGAATATCTTTCACACCGTTGGTGCTAATTAGAGGCATTTCGTAGTGCAGGTGCGCATCATTGTGTTAATCCGGAGTGAACGTGTGCTCTAGCTTTACTCATCCAAGACATATTGGTCCCAGAATCTCCCACATCAAATTACAATATTAGCAGGAACAGACATATTCACAGATTGTCGATATGTGTGAAAGGATAATGATTATGAACACTTGTGGAGAAAGTGCACCGAGAATTAAAAAAAAAAGACAAAAAGCACGTAACCAGTGAGGCCCATCCATTAAAATGCCGGTATTGATTACCATCAGCTGTCTAAAAAGATACACACACGTCTCAGCATCACAACACATTATTCTCTCCATCTAATGTGTGTTTACTCACTTCCTCCCCCCACAAGGTAACGGTCACCACCTTCCCAGACATGTCCATCAGACCGACGGTCCTCTTCGAAACTTCTTTGTTGGACTTAGTCGTGAGGCGGGTCACTTCATCCACAGTCTTGCACACTCCAATCACATCTGTAATGAAAGACAAACTGGTGTTGCACGTTTGCGGAGGAGTGGAAAATTGAAAGCACAAAAGAAGTTCTGAATCAAATCACTGATGACTCGGAATGAACACGAAATAGGCCCCAGATATACACCGTATGCCACAATAGTAACTTATATAGTTACTTATCTCAATGCGTTGGCTATTCGGTGCAATCATTTCATAAATATTCATTTTGACGCACAGGTCACTTTAGGTTTCAGGCACAAATTGCCTCAAGGGAAATAAGCAATTCATTCATTTCATACAGGTCACTGGCCTGTATATCAGGCACTTGCATCCATAATGCTGGAGAGAGTGCATGAAAAAAAGCTTCATTTGTTTCTACAAACATATTTAATCAATCACACTTTGTTTCCTAATGCAATCAAGCACAATAAATGCAGAGAAAGATGTATTTCTAAAGGTGCAAGAGTGGCACGATCAACATTGTTCATCATTTGAAGCCGCCTACCCACTAACAAAAGGATTTTAAACTTATTTAACCGTAATGAAAACTTAATTCACAGACTCAAAGTTACGCATCTCAATCAACCAGAAAGTTTGCAGTAAATATAGTCATAATCTCTTCTTCTGTTCCAGACCATTGAATAGTGGACTGAACATTATGATGTCACAGGTAAGTCAGGAAGTTCACAAGTTTGGATCAAAAATGTTATTGTATCTGATATAAATCGTATAAATTATGAAAAAGTAACTTTTTCCATTGGCAAACACACAGACAATATGATTTAACTGGCCATACCATCCCAAAATCCAACAGATAAAATAATGGTCCTCATTTGAGGACACAGCCAGAGTAAGGAGGGGAATGAGAAAATGAATCAAGCTCAATGTTTTTGCTCCATAAATAACTAAATACATATAATAATTTCAAACAGCCAGGAACATAGGCTTAACACTTTTTATATTAAAATCTAAATAAAAGAATCCGTCTCGACGTTTACTCTGCACATTTTGTTACTAATTAAAACTACCGACGATGTAGTTGGGGATGCACGATTTTTAGTACTAAAATCTCAAAATATGGTCATAAACAAAAACCTACAGCTGTCTAATGTGATTCACTGACACCGAATGGGTTCAATAGATTGTGACCATGCTCCTTACCAATGATGGCATCTTTCTCCTTGTTCTCCAGGTCACCAATAGGAACAAAGTCACACTGCACCATGGGAACATCGCAGTTGTCTTCACAGGGGACGATTGTGGACTCTCCATTGAGTGTCATCTCGTAGTCATTCTTCACTGAAGTGTACTGTTTGTTGGCGATCTTCAGGGAGCCCTTGGAGATGTAGTAGACCTGGTCCATGGAGATAGATGAACCATGTATGTGTTAATCAGAGATCGGGGGTGGGACAAGATACGACTTCAGACAGTCAGGGGGATAAACAAATGCTGGCAGATGATCATAAGCTGCTTATTGTATGTGTATGGTTCAGCCACATGACTCATTCAGAGTCTCTATGGGTTTAACTAACAATGTAATGGCAGCTGTTGATAGAATAGTCTTAGGCCAAATCAGTCTTTAACAGCACAGTGGAAAAAGGTTTCAGCAGATAATTAGGAGGCTCTCAATCCTAATTGGCACAAACATCTCACCTTGCCAGCCTCAATCAAGCTGTAGAACTTGTCCACCTCTTGGTTGAAACCAGTCACTCGTATCTCTCCCTGTCATAAAATAAAGGATTTGATTAATTCTTTAAAAGAATGCCCCATACAGTTCAGAGTTGCCAGGGTCCAAAAGTGTGTCTGCATAACATGAAACGACTCAACGTGACCCTCACACTCTCATCCACAATCTCCATGGAGAAGAGTTTGCCATCGCCACGGGAGTTGCTCCAGGTTCGAATGCTGCTCTTGTTGGTTACACGAGCACGGATGGTCCACCTACGAGACAAAGACAAGGCTGAAGTTATTCATGTCAGTGTTGCACTTTTTAAAGAGCATTCCATCAACACAGAAACACGGACACATATTTGTTCATTCATTCACAAACGTGTGCGCCTATGGTACAAACCTGACCAGTATACAATTTTGTTTATATAGTTTAGTTTAGAAATGGTGTCATCACTTAGTCTGTCCAAAATCGCACACTGCACAAAACTCTCAGCTCTGTCTGCCGCACATACAACGGCGTAATGTGATCATTAACAATCCCCTAATTTTTTCACTACAAAAAAATCATCACCCTAAAAAAATCCACTATAAACTGGGCCTTAACAAATATATTCGCAAAGGTTTACATTTTGGATAATCAATTTTAAGGAATTTCACCATCCAAAAACTGTTACGGACACTCTTGCTATATGTGGGCTGGTACGGTTACAAAAAGGGCAAAAACAGAACCTTTTGACAGGACAAACATACTCACTTGGACTGGTATGGGTTGAGACTGGTAATAGGTGCAACTTTCGAGCTGCCCCCTGGAGTACTGGGCACAGAAGACGGGGCCTTCCTCCCAACGTCTCTATTGAAACCTTTGCTCACTGTTGGAGGAATGAGGCTAGGAATAAATGATCCATGAAGAGCAGTGATGGAAAGGAGTCGAGAGAGGCACATGCATAATTCATCGGACATGAATTACATACATCCAATTTCTCTGGATTGCAACTGTGATCAGTGTAATTATCTCACTTCATGAGCAACTTTTCATTAAAGAAAAAAAAATGATTTAAAAGTAAATTCATCAGCGTTGACTCGAGGAGGGCAGGAGTGAATGAATGAACTCAAACAGGGAACAAAAATGTTGTCAAAACCAGGTTGGTTTGATGTGTGATCCAGCACTTCAGTGAGATGGATGAGTCACATTTCACAGAATCAGGGCAGAGTGTGAAATGATATAACAAACTGGAGCTGCTCTTCCCCAGGAGAGCGGTGCTGCCTGACTTTGAGATTTTCTGTTTGAACAAGTGCGGCACATTTGATTTGTGTGCGTCTCACGCGGAGGATTAGAGTTCAAAGTGTCCACTTAAGTCCTTCCGCTTTGCCAACCACTGCACTTCTGGTAATTAAGCCCCCAGATCAAGCAGCGCACATAGAGAACTGAACAATGACTGTGCTGATGGGGAGAGGGCTTGCTACAACCTCAATTCCCACACAGTAGATTAGGCGGATGAATACCTGCTATGACAGAAACGAAAAGACAGCAAAGCCTTCCAACAGCCGGATTGCACATCTTTCCTCATCCAAGTTATTTACTATGCTGTGATCCATTGCTTACTCTTATATGAACAACTATTTTAAATGTATTTGGGTACTCTACAGTGGGTCTAAAAAAAAAAAAAATCAACACAATATCTGAGTTACACAGGCAGAGACGGCTATCCATCATCATATGACAGAGCACAATTCAATGAAAAGTCTGCAAAATTGTGAAAGCTAAACATTAAAGGTGTTTTCTCAACATCACCATTGGAATTCAGCTGTCTTCTATGAGTCATCTACCTCAAATAAAGCCGTAGAGGAATGATGCCATCTAGTGGCCATTATAATTTACTTCAGTGTTTTTTCAAGTAAAATGGGAATTCTCAACATTGTCACCCATTCTTTTTCACATTCACAAGATAAAAGTTTCACTTACATTCTTTTCTATTTTGTTGCTGCAGTGGAGGGCGAGTGTCAGTGTTTGCAGCAGGCTGTGGGCCTTTAACGTTTCCTATAAGAAGGATATCACATGAGCACTGGCCTGCAAGGACGCTACAACCTGATATGCATGATTGATAAATTGCATTTTTAAATATCTCCATGTATACATACACACATTGCATCCATATATATATATATATATATATATATAGACTGAGATACCCATCAATATGAACATTCATAATTTAGCAAGCAGCAAATGTAATGTACTGTGTTTTGAAGCCTTACCCTCTGTGTACGGAATAGGATCACCTATTTTTCCAGCAACATCTTCTGCAGGCTTGATGACTTCAATTTCCAAAATGATTACCACCCGTCTGTGACAAGTAATCTCCATTAATGACACCGAATAGCCTGCTATACATTTATTTATTTTATATCGACCCGTGTTTGACCGTCTAAAAATGCTTCCTATTCTATTAACCACCTTTCCAATCTACTCAATATCGAGCAGGAATGTACAGACAAACCACATACCGGCCATCCTTCAGTATGTTGGTCACGTGCCTCTTCAGAACACAGACACAGTTGGGAATCAGTTTGTTCTCCTCTGCCATGTAGTTCAGCTGGGTGCAGAGCATGAAGGCTGCAACCCAGAGAGATCAGGAGAGAGTCAGGCAGCAGCAACACCAATGGATTCAACTTGTGTAAGCTTGTATCTCTTTTAAAACCAGCACACCCATCCAACCCTCAATTTGTAAGTTCACATTTTTATCAACTTCAATGCAACAAACAATTAAAACATCCAATCTCTCTGTAGTACATATGTTTTTGAGATCCAAACACACTTGTGTGTAAAGCTTATGATTAAAAAGGATCAGAAGAAAAGCACTTACAGGACAGAGTGTGTCGCCCATCACTCATCATCACCCGAAAGCGGGCTGGACCATTTCCTCCTTCAATCTTGCGGATGTTCTGAAAGGTGTCGTATGACAGAGAGTTCAACACAGTTAACAATGTTTTTTTAACCAACTACTAGATTTGTCTGGTCATGATTCTTCTTATTCTAAAATATATATTTTATT
Organism: Colistium nudipinnis; assembly: GCA_016785305.1. Taxonomy (NCBI): domain Eukaryota; kingdom Metazoa; phylum Chordata; class Actinopteri; order Pleuronectiformes; family Rhombosoleidae; genus Colistium; species Colistium nudipinnis. The sequence continues at coordinate 488,606 of JAFBJU010001075.1, forward strand.
ATTTTGCAGTTGGTAATATGGCAACAAAAAATGTATATATATTAACCACATTTCTCATTCATGCACTATAGCATCAAGCCTCAAATAGCCAATTCTTATTATTGAAATACTTTGGCATAAAAAAAAAAATCTATATCTCACACTAAAGAAAATCAGTGGACAAGGATTGTTTTTTGAATGTTTCCGAATTCCGTTTTATAGATGGGTTTTTCCCGAGATTTTATTGTGATCATGGAAACTTTGTCTGCTCAAATGTTTCCTCCAGTTACTCACCACCAACTGGAGAACTGCGTCGTTGACACCAGTGCCATTTGACAGAGCCTGTAAACACACACATAGTTAGTTAGTAAACGTCGTCTTGTACATGTATACACGTTTAATCTGTTGGCGTGACAACAAATACCCCCCCCACACCCACACACACACACTTTAAATGAACAACCAAACCGAAGCTAACGTTTAAATAAGTCAGTTTGCTGGCTAACGTTATCGTTTTAATCAAGTCTACAGTTAGCTAGCGTTACGTTTTAAAACCAGAAAGTGTCAACAAATTACGGTAAGCTGCTACAGCTGAACAAAGACTTGGCCTCGGGACTGCACCGAGCGCTCGTTTGTTTGTATTTTCTCCGTTTCGAAATCCTGTCTGAGCTGGAAAGAGTAGAATCTTACCTCTATCGCGCCTTCTGATAACTTGGTCATGTCGGCGAAGACGTAGTTTAGCAACACAAGAAGAAAAATTTCTGAGACACAAGCTACTTCCCTCTGACACTGCTTGGGGACTAATGTCACAAGCAGCCAACAGCTTGGACAAACGCGCCAAAAACTTCGCGCGCACCAATCCAGTTTCCGTTTCCGCTCACAGATCTGACGTCGGTTTGGTGTGGTCTAACATCCCGGTTTGAACCCTAAACCTGACCGCAGACCAGCTGAGCGAAAGTCAGCGCCTAACCTAAATTGACGCAGAACAAACACTACGTTGCGTTCACGTCCACTGGGAATTGAAAACTTCACACCACTTGTATAGCATTTCAATTTAATTTGGGAAAACATATTTTGTTTGACTAATTTCACATTTCACATCACGGGACGTGGGTCCCTTTTCAATATCTCTGACCTAAACACACCCAATCGTATACACTTGCGCTGTACACCAAATTAAAATCCTGTGTACATTTCGCGAATAAAAGCTATTCTGATTCTGATTCTGATTCTGAAACGGTGGTTTTTATCAGTGTAAATAATACTATTACGTTAGCTACAATACAAAAAGGAAAACGTTTACTCATTTGCCTATGGCGAGTGTGTCATTCAGGCAGGCACTATGTTTTGTAACACAGCTTGTCAGGTAGAAACACCGAATGGCATTTTAGCTATTTGCAAAAGAAGGAACAAAGGCCAATCCTTCAGCTAAAACCATACATTATTGGCATTTTCTGCTTTCTTCTGTTGACCTTAGAGAATTCTCCATAGTTTTTACAGATATATGCATTATACTGTGTATTGTACTGTTATTTTTTTAATGAGATGGTGTACAGTTAAAGTCATTACCTTGATATGTGATCCAGATCAATGCAGTTTATTATGAAATTAGACAACAACAATAAGTCAAAGTTATGCACACTGATGATGTAATACTCATTACTAATACACACGCGACATTAAACAACATTAGTTTGGCTTTGCATGTCAGCTCCATGGAAAGTGTATATGTTTGCAGATTTGAGATGAAAAGATACTTTTCCATGGATTTAAACCAATTCTTGTGTCTGTTATCTGATTCTAATATAACCCTGACATGTCAACTACTGCAGTCAAATTATGATTACAGACTTTTTTTTGCTCCTCTGTATGTTTATTCTGGAATGAAATAAAGAAACAAATGAAGCATATGTCCACAGACTTTGGTCCATCTGTGTACATTTAATCTGTGCAATTAAAGGTCTTAATCTGAGTTTTCTTGGTACAGCCGGGCAGGTTCTCAGTCCTTACTTGGGTGGGCCTCCAAATGAGGCGAAATGATTCTTGTCAATTGGGAATCCCACTTTGTCGTTAGTCCCGGCCTCTGCTCTCTGCAAGACAGGAGCTCCGGGATTGGGGTTGGTGATGACCCCCATGAAGATCGGTATTTGAGTCATATCATCCATGAGGGCAAAGAAGAAGGGTTGGGTGAGGTGGAGAACAGGGCTGGATGCACGTGAGATGACCACAGTGGTGGCTGCGGCCGCCTCTGCACCCTCTTCGTTAATCTCCAAGCTGGACTTGTGTATCACACTGGACACCAGCAGGGGGCCGTCTGCCATATCAGCCAAGTTTGGACTTGAAAACAGTTCACCTAGGCCTGATGTAGAGAGGGAAGCACGGGCTCAACTCAAAGGATAAAATATGTTAAGACTTTATCATCAAATAACACTCTCATCAAAAAAAAGCAACCACTCTAAGAAAGTTTAAAAAAAATGCCTTACCCATTTTGGTAAATGCATCCTGTAACTCTTGAGCGTACTCCAGTTTGAATTTGGGGACTTTAACTTGAACAGCTCTCTCCTTGGGCAGACGGTCGTACAGCTCGGAGATATTGAGTTTTGCAGGGAGTGAAGACACATTTACTTTGCCAGACAAAGGCATGACCACCAGCAAGCTCATGGACTTCTGGAATGGAAAGCTAGCTACCTGCAAAAGGAAAGGGATTATCATTTCATTCGAAACTGTATGATTGATAATAGGAGGATGCATTTTGCAATCAGTGATAAAAAAAACTGTGAGCCATAGTGATACAATTATATTTTACCTGAGCCTCCAGTTTATTATCAATAAATAAACTCAAGGGATGTTTGGCGTCTTCCATCACTTCAACATCGACCATGTGCTTCTCGTCGAGGAAGAAGACCCCCCTCGTGGTAAAGCGCGGGTCAAATCGAGCTTTCCATTCCCCTGTGCAAAATATGGGAAAAAAAGGATTATCAGTTTAAGCCAGCAAAAAGTAAAATAAAACATACATTAGACTGTGGGAATATATATATATATATATTAATTTCATTGGGATCTTGGGGTAAATTAGGATTCTCAGCAAACATAATAACAGAGAAAAGAGGCCAAAAATAGGAAATTGATGACATTTGACCCATTCACCTTTGAAATGGACAGCGTTAATAAGCATGATGAGCAGATTGGGAGGTAAAGCGGACAGGAAGTCAGTCATCTTTCCCTTTGTTGCCTTCTCCACCCAATCATTTATTTGCTGCAAGCTCTCCAACACCGCCGGCTCGGATTCATATATTCGCTGAGATTCATTGATGAAGTCTTGCTTTGGCTCAAACCCTGAAACACAATAAACACACCCTTCTTCAGACTCAACTAGTTGGCGAGAGTTCATACAAGCCGGAGTGGTGTCGTGTCAACTTTCAGCACATTTGAAATCATTTTGTCAAAGGCCACGTTCTTTGAAGGAGTAACCTTGGCGCAGAAAGATTTGTGTGGCAATTTGCAGGTCATTGTTTCTGAGCTGCCCCATGACATTCTTCAGAGACTGGTGGTAGCAGGGCAGTGTGTTTTCGTGCAGGTGATGCATCAGCAGCTCCTCCGTCTCATTCACTGCCCCTGTACAGAAGAGGAGTAAAATAACAGGGTGAGAGAACAGTGACGGTCTCCAGACGACTACAGCAGGACTTGCATACCCAAAGCCAGCTGGGAGAGGGCCAGTGAGATGCTGAGAGGAGATATGATGATGTTGGGTTGCTCCGGTGTTGGCTGCAGCTTCTGCAGCAGCTTCACACCCAGCTTCTGAATGGCAGTGGCAATGGCCTCCCTCGATTCTGGGCTTCTGCCGATAGACACGCAACCCTCGTCTTGGTCCTCCTCTGACGACTCTGTGTCACTCGCTATGGTTGCTGCCATTACAGGTAATTGTGTGGTATATGCAGTTTCTGGCTGTGGCGTAGTTTCATTTTCCACATTCTAAATACAGAAATAAGAGAAAATGTTCAGCCAAGGACACATTTCCCCTTACTGTAGATTCAGTCGTCTCGTATACTGCTTAAGCTCAAATATGAATTTGCCTCTTACCTGGCTTGGCATCAAAGGAATGAGAGGCACCAAGGGGACTGACTCATTTCCTGCCACCTCAGCAATCTGGTGAGTAGGAAGACAGGATAAAATAACGATCTGCGCAACTACCATGAAACTGGCACCGATAGTTCTGGAATCTTAATTTATTAGTTATTTCAATGCTTTACAGTGTCTCCTTGGTTGTAGAGATAAATCAACAGGAGTGTCAGACGGAGGTCCATGTCCTTAAACGTAACTGTAGGAAAGAACAATGATGTTGGCTGAAAAATATCAAATCATTTTCATGATACAATAAATCTCTTTTTGAAAGATATAGTCGTTTATTTTGTGAAATAAATCAATGGTCTTCCGAGAACCACTCTTTTAAGATTCAATGTTTTACTCACAAGCTAGTAAATATCATTTCAAGCCATAAAAATGGTCTCACCTTTTTGTTGTTTTTTGCGATAATCTCAGCAGGTCTTAAATAATTTCCTTTTTTGTAGTCACCTTCTCGAGAGGACCCAAGATCATCTGTCAATGTGGCTGTAAAACATAAAAGATACTTAATGTTGACCATGCACCAAGGACATCACACTAAAGCTACATAGAGTGTGATGGTACCCACATCGTCTTAAAGCATATTCCAACAGGGGCAGATATATCATAATAAAAACACAATTATAAATGAGTTTACGGGACAATCCATTTATCTTGGCATAGAAAAATATGTGCCAGTGGTGTTTACAAATATTTCGTATTAAAACCATAGAATGTAGCACCAATGCCCTGTCACACAAGTTATCATTAAATGAATAACAGATATATATTGTATATTTCATTTTCTCAAATGATTACGAATGTACAGTTGCATCCCAATAGAATTATTCAAAAAGATATTTAGAGCTTACCTTAAATTTAAATAGAAAAAAAACTTGCTGCCTTGTCCAAAAAAGGAGAGACTAAGTGACCGTGGATGGCAGTGTAATGAGAGTAAAAGATTGGCACTTGCTCAGCAAACAGTTAAATATCAACTTACATTGATTGGGGCCTCTTATAAGCCACTATTTGTAAATGTGTGTAAATGCTACCAAGACTGTTCCAAGGTGAAACACTCTCAGCTGTTTTGCATGTCAGTGGGCAGGTGATAAGAAACATCATACAACTAAATCTTTTACAGACAACATAACAGCTAAATTGCATAAGTGCGGTTAATACAACTGTGTGTGCGGAGGTGGGTGGGGGTCAGAAAACACACGTCCACATTTCTGAAGGCCTCCTCTGGCTTCGATATACTAACCTCTCCACAATATTGGTAGCGACACTATTCGAAGAAACATGCCAAAATATTGATTTATATCTTCAAGATATTTAAAGTAAAAAGAATAAAATAAATGTACTGTACTCAGCTGATTTGGTCTCATTTCACCACAAAGCAAAGGTGATATCTTCTATATCACATGATAGACAACAAACACAGCAAGGGACTTTGTCCAAAGTGAACTCTTGGGACTCAGTGAATATTGAACAGCAAGGGATTTGTCACGCAGGATAACACAGAAAACATGGAAGTCGTTTTTTTTTCTTTATTAATCCAGTTAATAAATTAGCATTTTCATGAAATTCACCTAAAATGTTCAGAGATTCTGGATCTGCCGTAACAACATCGTCCGTGCACCTACAAACTTAGTTTTTAAAACCAAGTTGATTGTTTTGCGTTTGAGCTTATACTTCAGGTTTACAAAAGAAAAAAACAAATAATTTTGAGCTCTGGGCAAACAATAAGAAAACTAAGCAAACTATGTCTCACAACATGACGGTGACGAAACTGTAAAAAGCTTTCATCGTAGGATATTACTGGGCTTGGAAAGGGCTTGTTAAGGTTCATTTGGACTACGCAAACGGATAAATCTAAGGAACAATAATCTCAACTGTACATTTATTAGCATTAAGGTGCAAGTTGAAGCACATTTTTAATTGATGTATAAGGTCTTTCGAACTTTTTCATATGCAGTTACATACAAATGTTAAAATACAAAAACGGTTTATCTTGGCATTGACAGTACCTACGTCAGCTTTTGTAGTCAGAAATTGGAAAGTTGTGAGTCCACTAACTGGCATAGCCAGGCAAAATGGCATCTGCCTCTATACACTTTCCGTAGAATGTTGCTACAGGTTCCGACTGCTAAATCAAAAATCCCTAAACATGGTTTAGAAAATCCCAAAGCAACTTCAAGTAATTTATTCGTGGATAAAAACATTCGATTTTTAAAAATCTGACTGAGAATCTAAATGTTACAAATTTGTCCATGCCATAAATGTGCAGTGGAATAAAGGCTGTGCATTGTTAACTGGCTTTTTGTATGTGACGACTGAAGCGTCTCCACTCTGAGGATGTTCCGAAAAACAGTCATCAAAACAGCGCGTGTACAGGCGACCTACTCTGAAACAACACTCGTGAAATATGAATAAATGTTGACACGAAAAAGATTGACTTGATCCACAAATACTGCATAGTTTCATCAGTGCATTTGGATACGCATGTATTGTGAAGTGGGAAGGGGAAATGAAATGCGCAGTTGATGGATTTTTGGTGTTGTTATGCATCTATTTGGAAAGTGTAAACACTACATGAGAAACCGGGCTCGGTTCCACCTTTCCTGAGCACGTCTTCTGATTCATTCTTTTGAACAGAAAAAAACCCACTGAGTCAAAAGCGTAAATGACCTTGTCGATACTTTTTATACATCTATAAGCTTTTTTAAAAAAAATCCCGGGAATTGCTGTACATTGTAAATATCAATAGCGTTGTCCATTAAATTCAGTGCCAACAGCCAGAGAGGCAAGACTCAGTGGACATGAAGTTATGCAATGCCTCTACTTGTGCTGCCTTGTTCCAACGAACAATTTAGTGAAACGAACATGGCCGTCCATTAGGACTGAGCTCAGTCACAGGGACCACGGATCTACGCCAATAACCGAATGGCGCCATTCTCAGAGCCCAGCAGCAGAAGCCTCTTGGTGGGCAGGACCGCCAGGCTGGTCAGAGTGCCGCGGAAGTTTTCCGAGCTCAGCTTGGTGCTGCTAACCGGGCTCAGGGAGATATCGGCCATGGAGTACACCCCGATCTTGTTTGCCACCGTTCCGGTCACGATCTCCGAACCGTAGAGGTCGAAGGCGTGGACGGGGTCGGATGGCGACTTGTACTGGCGTACGGGCTTGTTTTCCAGATCTTTCCACACGGCGAGTGTGTAGTCGGTAGAGGAGCTAATGACCAAGTTTCCCTCTGCCGCCTGAAAAGAAAAAGAAAAAAAAATAACACAATAAAGGTAACAAAAATAAATAAAGTTAGTGACTGTTGCCATATCCCAGTAAAGTCAGTTATTTTTCATGGTTACATATATTTTTTTAAGATCTATGACTGAATGCAAAGCAAAAAATACAATACGTCATTGTAAATATGGTGAAATTACAGCTTAGGATAAAAAGAAAAACAGGATCTTAACACCATACTATTAAAATTGAGTTACAGATTAGAAAACTGAATCATAAGTGAAATAACACGGCACAGCCCTATGTACCAATATCCAATTCTCACTTATTGTCTTGTTATTGATCCTACAGAGTTTGGGATTAAATGAAAAAACATTACAATCATCTGATTATTAGTTATCCTGGAGACACAAACATTTTCGTTGGAACCACGTTCAATGTGCTTGATCATCGCCATTTACATTTATTTGAAATATTTTCGAATACATTTCGCGGGCGGGTAATGTGTCAAAGGCCACTGGTTGATATGAGTCATAACTGAGGGGAAGTCTGAGTATTATGAACGCTCCAATGAGAACCACCATGGCCTTTCTAATGAGTAACTTGTGTCCATGTTTGCCTAAACTTGTGCCTTTAAAACTAGAGACACAATCCTTGACCTAATTTGGGGTTAAATAAAGTTTGCTCATCCTTGCGTTCTGTTGACAACAGATTTGGTGGGTACAACTTACACCATCTCTGTACCACTACCTTTGGAGAATGTCAAGAGAGGCATGACAAACGTGAATTTGTACCTTATGCCAGCTGAAAAGTACAGCCACACCTTTAATCTTCAGTATGTGACGTAGTGTCCTGTAGAGCAGTATAACAATTATCCTGCTGGGTGTTCTGGTGTCATGTAAGGGCTGTTTTTCTCTTTTTTTACATACATTGGTGGGCAGGTAGTCATGAAATTAACACTACATCTATTAAATTAGACCAAATGCACATCCAACCAGAGTCATCCTGTTCCTGACAACCACAAAATTCTCAAAAAAACGGCAAACTATCTGCATTAAATGATCCAGTAACCTATGTAGACAGTACGTTAGTTATCTACATGTATTGTGGGTTAATCAGTTAAAGAGTCAACACAATGGACTAAGAGGCTGATGTGCACAGCGTGGGTTGTGAATTCCACAGTCCTGATTGTCCAAAAGTGTTTTCATGTTTTCCCAGAAATGTGGATGATGAAAACGTTTTTGAATGCACTTTCTGTTGTCACAACTTTGGAGTGAACTGAAAACCATTTTCAGTTAAGTTTACTGTGTGGCTTTATTTTGTTAAAAAGAAAAAAAAATCCTAACTGTGTTTAGTATTGTCACCAAGACACCAGCGGTGTATTGGAAGAAATTACACCTTAATGGAATATGTACTACTGCTGGGTGTGTTTATGCCCTACTCTGAAGGAACATTTTTACCATCCGGATTCGGTACGAAGACTGAAATCACATCATGGACTATTTCATGCTACCTGAAGGACAACACTGAGCTTCTGTATTTTATGGAACAGCCAAACAACTGCATTACGATGACTGCAAGAACTAGAAAATACTGTAGGAGACGGAATTATACACTACTGATGTACAACCCTTAACATAATCTCATGTGTATGATATACAGTGACGTATTTACAGATTTGTCAACCACCAAAGATAAAAATAAATATACAATAAACATTCCAAAAAAATTTTAAGATTTACATAAAAACTTTGCAGCCAGCAGTTTGCAACCACTAGTGTTTTTTCCATTGTGGACATGTTCCACAAATAGGTTAAATGATTGAATATGCTGAAAATAATAGCTTTTTAAGTTTATTTAAAATTCCTATAGGCTACAGGCTCTCAGTGCATTGATGCCAATGTTATTAAATCTAGAGATAGTGCGCTTTTTTTACGTTTTCTTCTGTGACCAAGCCATTGCTTAAAGAGTAGGTCACATTTTATTAAGCCAAGTTTTGACTACGGCACTATTAACCACCAATATGTTACAATGTTACAGTACACCCAAAACTGTATGCCTTTTCTGAATGTACCTTCATTTGGAGGATATCTCCCTCATGAGCCGGCCAGCCCTTCAGAACGAGCCCTGTGCGAGCATCCAGCAGAACGATGAAGCCAGACGAGAAACCGGCGGCCACTGTGCGCCCTGAAGGGCTCACTGCCAGGTAGCGGATGAGCCCAGCACTCAAATTGTTGTACGCCAGACGAAATTCATGCTGGGGATATAGGGAAAGGTTTGTCACCGTCAAGTCGGAAATAACCTTTATGGTGGCGAAGTGTAAAACGTGCCATCACAATGAGGTTTCATGGCTCAATGGGATGAGCCTTCGAGTGAACTTGCTACCTGTAGTCCTGGTTTACGGGGATCAATGAAGCGGAGGACAGAATCCGCGCTGCCAAACACCACACTGCAGTGTGGAGCGGGCATGGTACTGACAGCTGTAATGGGATTCTTTCCATCCACGGCTTCGTAAGAGCGGATCTGCTTTCCTGAGGACAAAAATAAAAGTAGTTACACAGAGAAGTACTCGGGCAAAAGTAGGAGCTCTATATGCAGACTTCATGCCTGATATCCCGTACCTGTGTATTGGTCCCAGAGGTGCACCGTGCCATCACAGCTGACTACCTCCTGTGAAGCCTCGAGCTGTCCAACATAGAAGACTGACTTTTTGTGGTCATTGTATGTTAACTTAGGCTCCACTTCCTGCGTGCCATCGCCGTGGTTGTAGAGAGGCCAAAGCTTCACAGTTTTGTCTTTACTACCGGAGAGGAAGTAATCCTCCCCGGCCAGCGGTGCCAAACACTTTGTGGTGCCCGAGTGACCCAGGAAGCTCTGCAGTCGAATCTGGTGGAAGTGGAAGTGCGGATCCTGTTGGTTGAGGCCGATCTCGTACTGCCAGTAGGCCAGCCAGTTGCCCTGCAGGGAGCGGCCGCTGCGAGGGAGCTCCTGCTTCAGGACACTGTCCTCCAGGTTGGGTCCCGTCACCCAGGAGGTGGATAAGGAAGCCGTGGTGCCCACAGACGCAGTGGTGAAGGTGGAGGAGGAGGTGGTGATGAGCGGGGTGGTGTGGCTGGAGCGTCCCCAGGAGTTGGCCAAGCCCAGGTTTGGGCTGCCGCCGTAGTCGGCGTCCTGCGACACTTGGATGCGGTTTCCGACCAGGTGGCTCCCGAACGTGCCCGACTCTGGGAGAGAGTCTCCCAGCGGCGTGGAGCTGTTTAAGGGTGCAGGAAAGGGGCTGCCGCCCACGAGCCTGCTGACACCGGAGGAGAGACCCGAGGACGGTGGAGGCTGCCCTGCCCTGGATGCCGCTGTGTGGTTTGCTTGTGGAGTCCATTGGCTTACACTCTGATGGTAGGACTGGCATAACTGCCACACCAGCTCATGGTTGGGAACCAGCTTACGAATCGCCATGTCACCTAGATAAATCACAATATATATATTTTTTTAAAGTTGATTGATATAACTAAGGTGCGTTTAAGGTAAGTATATATAAAATGTATCACAATTTACTTCTCTGCGAGATAAGCTACTTTGTATTCGACAAAAAATGAGGCATTTCCAACCTATGAGACAGTAGAAGGGGATGTAGGAGGCGTGGGCCATCTCAGGATTAAATACAGTCTGCAGCTCTTCCAAGACCCCCAACTCGTAGGTCACATTCGACTCTTCAGTTGTACAAACATCCACCACTGTGATTTCTCCCACAATTCTTCGAGGGGCGCTGTCAAGCTACAGCAATGTACAGGGATGTAAGGGCATGGATTAACATGTGGATACTTGACATACAAATGCATATACTTATTATATATATATATATATATATATTACATATTTGTATACAAATAAAATACAAATGTGTTTATATTACGCTTATTTCTATATCTTCTTTTTTTTCCATTTTAAATGTTTTATATACTGTATGTCACTGCCTTGCTTGTTCCTTTTTTAAAAGCACTGTGGAGGAGTCGGTGAGCAGACTTTCATTGCCAGTAATCGTTGCGTCTCTGACAAATACATTTTTCTCCCTAGGTGACAGACCTGCTTGTTGAACCTGACATGGCACAACACAACATTAGTCAGTCCTTGTGCATTGTGTGCCTGTCCGTGTGCTTACCTGGGGCTGCAGAGAATGCAGCAGAGAGAAAACGGCAAAGAAACGACGCAGAGTGTCGGCCATATGCTGCTGCACCATCTCCCTCCCGATGCGCAGACAGATGAGAGCCATCAGGCTGAGTGTCTTGAGACAGACGGCAGAGCGCGTCTGCACTCCACTGGGGAACCTGTGTACAGCAGAATGGGGACAACCAAGAAAGTCTATTGAAGCACATTTTATGATTAGATACAGCCCTTCAAAAAAGTAAGAAGAGATCAATGTGTTTTCGAACTGTAAAAGAAAAAAAAGAGGAGGAACGATAGAATGATTACTTACCCCATGGTGGGGGTAGTGAGCAGGTCCAGTAGTGGCAGGAGCACATCCTGATTGATCTTCATGAGCATGTCCATTAGAGTGGAGTCCGAGAGAAAGACAACAATCTTCTGGGTGAGTGCCACGGCGCCGAGCAGACTTGCCTCCTTGCGTGTATTAAGGCGCTGCGAAGAGGGTGGAGACACCTGCAAAAACATACGCGCTGGTCAGAATATTTGACTTTGACTTTGACTTACCCTAAGCCTCCTCTGGGTGTAAGCGTTTGTTTAAAAATTGAAAAGCAAAAAATAAGAAAAAAAAGGGGGGGATCTGATAGTGATTAGGGAATCATGATGGTGGTTATGTACATGTAAGTGTATCAATATTTTAACTCATTACCAGATATCCTATATAAGGCAGGTACTGGTAAGTCAGCACCGGCTCTCCGTAGAGTTGAGCTATATAGATAAGGCAGTCCAGTACAGGTCCTGCTGTGTGATCGCCGACCACAGGTTTCTTCTCGTACACGCTGCCCATTCCCACACTGTCCAGTCTGCACTCCTCAGACACAGGGGCCACAAACTGGTGGTTCTCGGGCCCTGAAAGCAGACGACACAAGAAAATCCGGTGACGCAAGACACAAAAATACAAAACTGTACAGTGCACAAACAATGAAACTTTGGTGTTGTTAATCCACGTACCGATGTAACAATTGGTCAGCAGCCGCAGGAAATTTTTGGCTATGTATCTCGACGTCACAGTTGGACCGAGCTTCGCAGACAGCCATCGAACGGTTTTGCACATTGTATCTGTTTGAAGAGATTAAAGAATCATTCGTATATAAACTATATAAACAAGACATCAACATCCATTATGCACTCACCGAGGAGAATCTTTTGCTCCTTCTCCTTGGAGTTTTCCGATGAATCTTGGTCATCCTCCTCCTTCTCCTCCCCCACCTGCTCTCCCACAATGCCTTTCTCAGCCTCTTCCAATTCCATTCCACCGACCAACTCGCCCTCCGGCGCAACAACCGTTGCTCCTGAAGCTTCTGTGCAGCCAGAGAATGTGAGCTCCGGGTTGGGTTCAATGGCGTCGCCCGTCCCTTCATTGGTCTCAGTCACCTCCTCCTCCTCCATCTCTCCACCCTCCTCTCCCTCGCTGGCCTGTTTCAGGTCCTGGCTGCTGTCGGCCGATTTGAGACTGGCTCGATCCCGCATCGAGTCTCCGTCCCCCAGCGAGAGTTCACTTGTGCTGCTTTTGTCGCTTAGCTTCCCCACGCTCATGGACTCCTGGTCTTGATCCTTGGACGCAGAGTTTTGACTGTGCTGTTTCCCCGCAGCCACCCCTGCTCCACCGTTGACATAGAATCCATTCTGGAAGTCCTCGGCCTCCGAGAGAAACACCTGGTCACTGAGACTGATACCGGAGGAGTAGTCGACCATTCCCGCATCTCCCACTACCCCGACTCCGCCGGCTCCGCCGCTGCCACCCATATTCCCGCTGACAGACCCGGATGTTGGCCGCCCTTCACCACACTGATAGTCCTCCTCCTCTTCCAGATTACACGTGCCCGCCCTCAGCGCTTTACAAGCGTCCACAGCGGAGCCTGAGACGCAGCTTTCGAAGCCGGTGATGACCTGCAGCACGTGGGGGAGAAGGCTGGACAGAAAGGCCTGCAGGCCCAGCCTCACGATCAGCTGCAGGATGAAACAATCGGTGTAGAGATAGAAACGCCCCGGCAGGCAATGGGGGTTTTCATAAACGTTGATCAGTGGCTTTAGTAAGTATTTGTTTGCGTTCCGGGGGCCCAGCACCCTGGAGATGGGCTCAAAGAGGTACCAAGCGGCGTAGACGGCCGTGGACTCCTCGAGCATGAGGGCCAGGATGAAGGGCAAGAGAATCTCCAGACCCTCGGCTGTGATGTTGCCACGCAACAGGGCCTCCAGCTGCTGCCAGAGGTGAAAGACGACGTCTCTTCCTTGGAGGCCGCAGGCAGTCTCCATCTTGGTGTGGTAGGAAAAGATGAAATCGTGAAGCGCTGAGAAGTAGGAGGGGAACGGAAAGGGGGTGATGATGGAGTTCAATAGCTGGCAGGGGTTCGGAGGAGGGAGGCCGTCGCAGATGGCGTCATATTTGAAGAGGAGCGGACGCGGACAATCCGCTGACGCTCTGTGCGTCATTCCAGAATGTTTCTCTACTAGCAGCAGTGTGTCGAGAGCGTGGTGCAAATACAGCGGCACGTCCCGGAGGTTGGCGGAGCACAGCTTCATCACGGCTCGGAAACGCTGCCTGAGGGGCGTGCCTGCTTTCAGCCTCCTCATTTTGATGAAGAAGAATATCTCGGCGAGGAGAACGCCCAGGGCCTGCATGTCTCGTTGGTAGAGCTGTGTCAGAGAGGGCAGAGATTCAACTATCGCACCATTTCCTGCGCAGTCACCCGCAGATCCTGCAGGATACTGCACCTCAGCGTGCAGACCCTTTACCAGGAAATTGTTCAATTTCTCCAACTCCTCCAGAGGTTGTAACGGGTTGAAGCATTCGGGGAGGGTGATCTTGATTTCCTCTGCAGGGGTGGCAGTGACACTTCCCTCTCCGTGTTTTTTGTTCATTGACCCACCTCTTTGTAAAATGGCACCGCGTAAACCAGGGCCTAAGCCGCTGGTAAAATCCCCAGGGAATGAGCTCGGAGACTGGGATGCAATAAGCGCCGTGGCCTCTCCTCCTATTTTTGCTAATGCTGTACTGACACTCGGCATTGGCACAGAGCAGGATACTGAACTGGACGAGCCGGTGGACGCCAACGAGTCCAGAGCTTCCGTACCTTGTTCTAGCTCCTCGTCTCTGTCTACCATGGTCCAGCCACTGGACTCGCACCCCGTGGACTCCGGCACCATTCCGTCCACGGCGTCTGCCGTGGCGTTGATTCGAGGGATGTGTAGAGAAGGCACGTTGAGAGCAGCGAGGCCGAGGAGGGGAGGTTCTGCTGGGGCGTACTGCGAGGGGGATAAGCGGAGCGGGTGGGGTTGATCAAACAGCTGAACTACGCCGTAAGTAGTGAGGTTGGTGTGGTTGTCCACGAGGTGCAGGCATACGTTCTTGGCTTTCACAGCTTCTTTGCCGGACAGCTTGTAGCCAAATGTGAGGTCGATCCAGTGATGCAAATGCTGGGACACCTCCCTGCTCTCCAGCAGGCGCCGGTGGATGTCGATGAACTCCTCACAGGACTTGCACCAGGAAGGCACATCCAGATCGGGCATGTCGGCATGGATGGAGTGGAAAATTGTGGGATCTGTGTAGAATTCGGGAATGCACTCGTCTGGGGTCCAGCTCTGCATGCGCTCCATGCTGGCTGGGTATTCGTTTGGTTCCCACTGCGACCTAACATGGCTGCACAACACCGATTTGGGCGTCTGTCGCGCTTTGTAGACATAGTAGGTGATGTCTGAGAGCACGTCAGATATGTGATGAGGAACGTGGAGATGGTCCGGCTGTCCGACGACCACGGAGCCGCTGAGATCCCCACCGACACCTCCTCCACCGACCCCGCCACCCGCTGCAGCTGCCAAAGCCTCTTTGGTCATTTCATAGGTAAAGTCCAGCTGCTTGTCCCCCTTGTTGAGCCTGAATTTTGACCTTCGGAGGTCCCGGAATTTTCCAAATGGCACAGTGAAATCCACCACCCAAGGCAGCACCGGGTGATAATTAGGGTCTCCTTCTCGCCGTCCCGCTAGCCTGTTCAATTCCATCAGGTAGCGAAAGTTACTGACTCGGCCATGTACCCAGTCCAGAACCAAGGTCTTGAGCTCGTCAAAGCAGTCTTTGCAAAGCATTTTGTTCTCGTGGCTCACACATACACCGTCCCTTGGAGGTACACTTTTTGGCACTTTTCTGCCAGTAACATTACCGTTTGCGTCCCCTTCCGTCCCCAGCTCCTCGTAATGGGCTAGGCTGAGCTTGAGACGGCTGCAGAGCTGCTCGTCCACTGCTATGTCCTGCAGAGCGAGCTCGCCACAAGACAGACCCGCTGCGTGACACGCCTGCACCGCTGTAAGCAGCTGGTAGAGAATGAACAACACTTTTGCTTGGCTGTTGGCGAGCTTGGCTGGGCTGAAGGAGACGACATCTTGGAGTGAATACTGAGTATATGGTAGGATCACGTACAGCATTTCCATTGACTCCAGCAGACACTCAGCGGGTAGAATATTGGGACACAGATGGTCTGACTGGGGCTTGGAAAAGCAAGATGAACTGGATGTCAAGTAGCTGTCTTTCTCCTTCTCTCTGGCGGGAGAAAGGGATGGCGACGTCCTGTCAGATGAGACGAAGGTGCGATTGAAGAGCTTCTGCAGAGCATAACGCACGGCATCGACAGCTGCAATGTGCATTTGCCCATTGGCTCCCGCGTATGGCTGCACAAGTTTATGATGAACTACACGCCACAGATTCCTGAATAAGTAAAGAAAAGACAAAAAGCTGTTACAACACCATCTCAGACTATACGCTGTACTCTACTATTTTAACCTTTCACTTTATTGCAAGCTGATCTTTGAACTCATGTTTTTTCTTTGGATTAATTTCTAAAATGACAATATAGTCTGAATGTCTCAATATATAATCCTTTCAAACACTACAAGTAATACACAATGGCTCATGCCTGGAGTGAAGTCTTGCTTACTTTTATAGCAACAGTGCATTATTTAAGATGAAAAAAAGAACAGATAGTCTTCACTTTGCAGAATCCGAGAATGCTTAGCATTTTTGCAAGATAAGTGAGGTTAACAAGAACAAACAATGACTTTGATTAGAATGATCGTTATTCTCTAAAATCAACCTTTTGACAAATCAAAAACTTATTTCAAATGCTACTTGATATTGCCGCAAAATAACTTTTCGATTCAAGATCTTTGAAAAGTAACAAGTGATCACTTTGAATGAGAAACATGGGCACATTTTACAGTAGAATATCTACATTTAATAATAGAGCATATACAGTACCTGACATTATGCTGGGACACACACTGCATGGTTTTGACAAAAGAATCCTTTGACATGAATTCCATCTGCTGATCACACGGGTCTCTGGCCAATCTGTAGCCCAGCTTGCTTTTCCTCAGACCCTGAATGCAAACCCGTGTCCAGCCAGGAGGCAACTTTGCCTGGGAACACTGAAGGTATGTGCAGATTTCTGCCTCGCTGATGCCGTCGTAGCGGGGACAGCGCGTGACCTTCCTCTCCTTCAGGCCCATTACCCAGCGTGTAGGAACGAGGGCTATGATCTCTCCGGGACGCGAAGCCGGGCCTTGCTGCCGTCGGTCAATCCCCAAGTCTTTCTCCACTGCACGCATCAGCCAATCCATGGTGAATCTCTGATGCTTGTTCAGAATGTCCTGCTAATCAGCCGTCTTCCCCTTCCTCTCTCACACTGGTGATGATTTTCAGACATTCATGGAGGAAGAAATCAAGCAAGGTCATGAAAGTCAGAGACACTCTCTTATTCAGCCTCTCCCCCTGAGGGTTTCAATAAAAGGCACAACCGGACAATTACATACACAATAATGTGTTTTGTCATTCTTTATCTGTAACGCTGCTGTGAAATGAGAGATTGTTTTTCCAGAGGGGAAAGGAGAAGCAGGTTGCTGCAACACTAGAGTGATGTGGATGAGAGAAATCACATGACTGCAGCTCATCTCACATGACTCAACTACCGCTGCCTTATCAACAAACCTGCACCCTGGTGGCAAGTTTCCCAAAACACTTCAGACTCAAAATTAAGTGATTTTTTTCCCACAATAAAACGTATACTTTTCAAAAATGATCAAGAACGCACGTACAGTATCTCAGTCAGTATCTGAATATCTGAATCAGTATTACATCGATTGATAGCTTTCTGGCAATTAAAATAGCATCCGAGAGGAATAATGTCCACATTTATATCAAAAGTTTTACATATTGAAAGTCCAAGTTAAAACATGTAAATAAGATCGAACTACTGTCAACTTTCTAACGCTACAAATATAAAAAAGCAAAGGCTTAAGACAATAGAGGAAGTAACGTCAACTCAGGGCTATCAGTTAGCTTAGTGGAGATGCTAAGGTTACGAAACAACTCAAGCTGGATTAAAGACATCGTGCATTAATGAAATCGACTATATGAAATTATACAATAGCGCTTCTACGCGACTAACGCGCCTCTGCTGTGATTACAGCTCCCACTGTTTGTTTGTTGTGTATGTTATTTAGCCCACCTCCCACCACTTGTAGCAGATGACAGCTAGGTCGCGCCAAGCTATCGGTGCACCGGCGGTGTCACGCGTCCCGACTTGGCACCACATTAAGTGCACAAGGACATGCTGCGGGGCGCCGTGTCCTCGCGGCGTCTTCTCCGTGCTCACAGACGCGCGCGTGCAGCAGAGGGCGGAGGACGGTCACTCACATCGGCTGTGTTTTCCTCTGCGCTAACGGAAGCCATGTTTCAGACGTCTCACGTGACACAACATCAGCCTCGACTCATGTGACTGAACTGCAACTGCCACTTCCGCTTCTCCCACCTCTGCCGCTATCACTGTCAATACAATACAATACAATACAATACAATACAAGACAAGACAAGACAAGACAAGACAAGACAAGACATTTCGTTTGTATTGACACCTTTGTCCAAGGCGACTGACAATAAGTGCATTCAAACCTTAAAGACAAAAACTTTGGGAAAGGATACTTTTCATGCGGGAGTGGTATTTATTTAAAACAGATCTAGATTAGGAAACATCCGTTTTCGAGCGGATCACAGAACAGCTCACTTCCGCTCGGGATTTCAAAACAAAGACAACATTCAAAAATGGATGAATCTCATAAGTTTTAAAAAACGACCCCCCGATCCTGTAGCTCTGCGGCGAGCAGCACGTCATCTTCCATCACAATTTGAGAGAGTATAATTTAAAAATAAATACCTTACTATTACATCATGATTTCACTGAGAAATGATCCTTCACTTGAACATTGAGATTGTTTTTTCAAAACATTTAATGTGAGGAGGAACATCTGACTATAAATAGTGTAAACGTATTACCACAATTAATACGTTTTCTATTGTCTTACTTTATTTTAACTGGGTGTCCTAATGATTTGAATGAGTTATTCTATTTATCTAAAACCTTCACAAAGTAGTTTATTCAAGATTCAAGATGATATCCCTTATGTCGAGCTGGGATGTAATGAGAGACATATCCATGAGGTGGCGTTACGTCTGTAATTTCGCATGCAAACGCTTCAGCGTCAGTGCTGACATGTGATTTTCCTTATTTAGATAATTTGAAGATTTACTTTTTGTGAATGTTTTTTTTTTTTTTTTACCAAACAAACTTTTTCTGCCGGTAGAGCACACTGTCATTTATTGGATGAAAAATGCTTAATTTCATATTAATACAGAATATATTGTCTAGTAGTAAAGTATTTAATTCAGCGTTTATATTTGAATAGTTTTGAGTATACTTGGGAATGTTGTTCAGATCGATGTTACAAACTTCACACCGATGTGCCACTAAATTAGATTAGATTATCAAGATATATGAAAGTATTATTACACAATATTGTGTGGTTTTAATTGAGCTGTTGTTGCCATATGTGTAAGTGCTCTTATATGAACTCTGCACACGTACAATCTAAAGGGCATTTACATGTTTTGAGGGTGGATGCATGATATAAAATTGGTTTGGGGAGTCAAACAACTGATATTTTCTTGATTGGTAGAATGAAAAATGATCAAACCTCAACATGACTGTTATAACACTTTTTACATGTCTTAAAATGTTGGTCAAAATGTGTCTATTGGCGCAATTGCTGAAATCCCACACTGGTTTGAATTACAGGGAAAACAAATTGAAACCTAAACCTTCTAAATTTCAGCATCATCAATGTAACATAATTACTGTCAGCACTACCAAAGAACATGACATTCCTTGGCTCAGCATGACATGTTCTTCTTGTCCTGCTCTCAGTAGTTTTAGATAACTGCCAGGCAGAATGTGTTTCATCTCCAGTAGCACACTGTTGGATTTGGATGCAAGCATTCACTGCAAACATATCCTGAACTTACATTGAAAGGGGTGTGTGTACAAGGATGCCCACTTCATTACATTATGGCAGCCCTGCCCTAAATACAAATTGTATATTTGTATTTTGTCACATTACTCAAAAATAATGTGCATGTTATACATTCACCGGAATAGGGGGTTAGTTGGTTCTGTGAATGAATAGAACCAACATTTTTCATAAAGTGACAATAAAAATGCGTCATATGATCTATGCTTTGTTATAATTTTCAAAGAAGAGCACATGAATAATGACGAGGATTCAAATGATTGCATTTGCAGCTTGACCATTACATAAGCTTGAAACTCTACTGTAAAAGTACAAAAAAGCCACACATTTTTTGCCCTTTTCTTTGCTGACAAAAACAGTTACTTAATAGACAGTATTCATCACATGATCATTAAATGGAGGATTACCATTGTTGTCACCTCCTGTCTGTCCCTCGAGTATAATCTAGTAACTAACTAACCGGCTCATAAACACCTGTCAATATGGCTCGGCAGCCAAAGGAAAGTTTGTTGACTGAATAATCAACACGCACACACGCTCGCTCTGTTCTTTTCCCTCTTCCTTATTTTCTTCTTCCATTAATGTGCATCACAACCGAAATCAGAGACTTTCAATCTCCAAGTCTGCGTCCTCTCTCTCTCTCTCGCCCTCTCTACCCCCATTGTGATTCGCCTCTCCTTTATCTGCCGTGGGACTCCCCCTCCCCCTCCTCCTTTCCACTGCGCCTCAAAAGCGCGTTCCATGATGCCCGAGTGTGCTTTCAGCGGCTTCCCTGCAGAATGGCTTTCTTCAAATACCTTCGCTCGGTGAAGGACCCGCTCATCCTCGTCTCCGCTCCGCTAATCTTTCTCCCACTGCCTTTAGTGATCGGGACATCGGTAAGTAAAGGATTTCGGACATTTGCATGTGTGTGAATGTTTTGCCACATAGGTTAAAGTTTATCAATACTTCGCCATTCCTGAATTCGGCATTAAAAAAAAAAAGGCAAAACACGCAAAAGGGTCGGTTTTATAAAACATGGTCAACACATACCATTCCTTGATTGCTTCAATTGTGATTTTGTGCTTGGAACTTTTTACTTATGCAATTTCAACAGACGAAAAAGACTTTGAAATTGTTACGCAACTTCAGCGTCAGTGTTTAAGTTTTTGAACCAAAAAAAACGCATTTAATGAATTGAATGGGTATATGCACTGGGTCAGTGTTGCACCTGTTGATGCTGTGAGAAATGCAGCAGAGATGTGTGTACAGGGTTGCCTGAGGCTGGTGCTCTCTGCGGCCTTGTTATTTTAACTCCTCGTTGTTAACATGACATGGCTGGGTCATGTCCAGCGTGGGAACACAAAGTCAAAGGCCCCCGTCCAGGTCGCACCCACGACATGGGATAGAGTGACATGTGCACAGGATCTAAGCATGTTATGATAGGCATGCCTGTGTGACACTCAGCCAAATGAATGAACCAGGCATCTTCATCTAAACCAGCAGATCAAGGTATAGGACTCAACCAACTGTCCATTTTAATGATCTTGCTCTAACTAACAAATAAAAGTATTAGACCTTATATATATTAGACGTATATTGTATGTCTCTCTTAGTCCTACGTATTTGAACAAGACACAGTAGATGTTTCCGAGAGCTTGGAGTATTAAATCTATGGTTGGCATTCTAAACCTGGATATATCCTTCTTGCCACAAATTCTGGACAGAATTGACTATTAAGAGATACCCTCGGCAGGGGTTTTTGGTATGATTTGAAAAAACACAATTTCTGGATATTGGCTGCCATCCGTCCATCACAATTGGAACTCCATTAATTACTAGACACAAAGCAGATTGGGTCAAAGGCTCAATGAGGAAACCTTCACGTTCACATTCAACACCAGTTAAACGGCACCAACATGGTTGTACAATAAAACAAATACCCCTGTTTCAAAAATAAGAAAACCAAGGTCACAAAACAAAGTAAAACAATCAAAAACTAAGTATCTTTCTCGTCAGATAAACCTCAAAGTTGTCAAACCTTATTCAAAATAAAGTGTTAAGTTATTGCAAATTGTGGGGGCAGAAATAATTAATGAAGTTTCAATTGTCCTACAACAGTAGGACAAGTAAAATAAAGAGTTTCCCCTTGTTCAGCTCTCTCGACTGGGTCGCTGCATAATCAGGCTGCATAATCCTCCACAGTAGAAGATGGACGGATGGCAGCCAACATCCAGGAAATCGTGCTTCTTCAAATCATACCAAAAAACCCTCTCTTGATAGTCAATTCTCTCCAGAACTCGTGGCGAGAAGGATTTGTCCAGGTTTAGAAAGAAAACCACAGATTTAATACTTCAAGCTCTGTGTCTTGTGCAAAAAAGAAGGACTATGTGCTTCTGTGTGAGACGTACAATATGAGGGCGGGTCTAATACTATGATTTGTTGGTTAGATCAAGGTCATTAAAACGGACAGTTGGTTGAGTCTAATAACTCGATCTGCTAGTTTAGATCAAGGTCTCTAAACTGACAACTGGTTGTATGTAATACTTTGACTCTGCTGGTTTAAGATCAAGCTGTCTGGTTCATTCAGGACATTACATTTGAAATGTAATAGATAGTTTACTCAAAGTAAGGGCTTCAGTAACAGGGGGTTACACCTGGGTCTGACCTGGACAAAGGTCCTCTTTGAACATATAAATACATGGACAGATAGTAGCCAAAGGTACTGATGATGTTTTACTCTTGCTGCAGGGCAATAAATGAATAAATGTCTGCGGTGTTTATAGAGTTTATCTCTCATCCATGCAAATGCACAAAGTGGTAACTAGAAACAAACAATAAATGCACTTATCTCACTCATGAACCGTCATAACATCCAATTAAAATAATTATTGATCTCAGATCTCAATTTTTGAAATGTATATGAAACTTTTCAGAAGTGCTTTCCACGCTTAAATTCTCGGAAATATAAACTGTGTCCACACATTTCCACCCGCTGTGTTTATGCAGGAGGCAGAATGTGCCTATGTGATCATCCTGATAGCGGTGTACTGGTGCACAGAGGTCCTACCGTTGGCTGTCACGGCGCTCCTCCCAGCCATCCTTTTCCCCATGTTTGGCATCATGCAATCCAAAGACGTAAGTACACCGAGTAAACGCGGTGTGCAGAGTTTGCGATGCAAGGCCGCATTTGCCTCCACCCACCTCTAACCCTGCGCGACCCCCGCTGTCCAGGTGTGCATGCAGTACCTGAAAGACACAAACCTGTTGTTCGTGGGGGGACTGATGGTTGCAGTTGGTGTGGAGCACTGGAATCTACACAAGCGCATTGCCTTGAGGGTGCTGCTCTTTGTCGGCGTGCGCCCAGCCCTGTGAGTGGCTCAGTTTCCCACCTCAACAGCCAGATTGTTGAACTTTTCATCTTTGATGCTTGCGTTTAGTATATCTAATCAGCCGTGGCATCATAAATGTGTAGAATGTTGAAACAAAATGAGATATAGATTAGGAATCACTGCTGTCATAAATATCTTATCTTTCTTAGCTCGTTCGCTGTAAAACAATCATCGCCGCCCTCTTTATATCAAGTTTGCATAACATGTGTTGTGTGTTGTTTTGATCTCGTACCTTGGCAGGTTGATGTTGGGTTTCATGGGTGTGACGGCCTTCCTGTCCATGTGGATCAGCAACACGGCCACCACAGCCATGATGGTGCCGATTGTCCAAGCGGTGCTGGAGCAGCTCAACAACAGCGAGGTGGAAGCCCCTCAGATCCTCAGTACAGACGAGCAGCTCCAGACGTCAGACAGCGACAGCAAGCAGCCTCTGCAGATGGACAAGCAGAGCGAGGGACAAGGTGAGCCGTCCCCTCTACAAGGTCCCTTTCATGCTTAAACTTACTCAACTAAACAAAGGCATGCTGCTCACTCTTTTATTCCCTTTTTTCAAGCCCCAGTGGTGATCACTTTCTTGGACGCTGCAGGGGAAGTTGCCAGGCATAAGAAGGCGGCAGAAAGGCAGACAATGTGCAAAGGGATGACCCTTTGTGTCTGTTACGCCGCCAGCATCGGCGGCACCGCCACGCTGACGGGAACGGGTCCCAATCTGGTGCTCAAGGGCCAGATGAACCAGTGCGTGCCTTCTAAGCCTCTCAGAGTAGTACTCTAGTGTTTACAATCTTGTTCATTAACTTTTCTTTGCTTCACTTAGACTGTTTCCCGAAAATGGAGACGTGATAAACTTCGCCTCCTGGTTTGGTTTTGCCTTTCCGAACATGATCCTCATGCTGATACTGGCCTGGCTCTGGCTGCAGTTCGTCTTCATAGGATTCAAGTAAGTCCGGTGATGGTTAAAGTCCGATTACAGTCCCCCATAGGGACTGTGACTAAGTATAGAGGTGACACACAGATTGATTCATTTTTCTTTGCCCGTGCGATCTCTTTAGCTTTAAAAAGACATGGGGCTGCGGATCTGTGAAGACGGAGAGCGAGATTGCCGCCTATAATGTCATACGTGAGCAGCATCGCCTGCTGGGGCCCATGTCCTTTGGCGAGATCAGCGTGCTGGGTCTCTTCGTTTTGCTGGTGGTGCTGTGGTTCACGAGGGATCCCGGCTTCGTCGATGGCTGGGCAACGCATGTCTTCAACTCCAACGCAGAGTTTGTAGACACAAGTCTTGGAATTTTCGAACTCTGCGCTTACTTTTGACTTACACATCGATGATTTAGGATTGAACGTGACGTCTCACCACTCCGTCTCTCAGGTATGTGACAGATGCCACCGTGGCGATCTTCATCGCTGTCCTCCTCTTCGTCCTGCCCTCCAAACCTCCACGTTTCTGTTCATGGAGGAAACACAGTTTTGACACAGGTGAGCCATCATTATACAACTATATAGATATATATATATATAAATGATGTGTCATGTTGTTATATCTACGTTGTGACTGACTTGAATCAAATTAATATTGGATCTGCAGTATCCCATCAAGCTGCTGGCCCAACTCCACCTCTACTCACCTGGAAAGTTGTTCAGAAGAAGTTGCCATGGGGCATTGTGCTCCTTCTTGGTGGAGGTTTTGCTCTGGCCAAGGGCAGTGAAGTAAGTGCTTTCCAGCAAATGCTGTGTATTCACATCGTCTAATTCACTCAGTATAGCATAGCTTTTTTTTGTTGTTACAAAATCCATCATTCCTGCACTGCGTTCAGATTGCCCTCCGATGCACAATTTTAGGATTCCTAAGAAACATGCAACATGTTATTTAGCGTTGTTGTTTTTTTATCCAAATCAGTCTTAGGATTTTACATGCAGTATCTGAGCCGTGCGGATTATTGCTGATAAAATCAAATATTTTCGACAATTTCTAGTACAAATGTTCTCCTGAATGTATTTTGTTCCCATGAAATATGTACTCGTAGAATATGAGAAAGCTTGAACTCATGTGTGAAGACGGACGCGAGTGGAGACATGTATCTATTCTATGCGCACATATTTATGTCATGTATATCCATTTAGGTATCTGGACTTTCAAAGTGGCTGGGCGATCAAATGACTCCCCTGCAAACCATCCCTCCCTGGGCAATAGCAATTATTTTGTGCCTGCTGATTGCTACCTTCACCGAGTGCACGAGTAACGTGGCCACCGCGACTCTCTTCCTACCTGTGTTGGCCTCAATGGTAAGTTTCCGAGAGAAAGGGATGCCAAAGCGTAATGACTATAACTATAGAGAGGAAGACACCGCTTCTCGGCTATTATCTAAGCTACATCTACGTCCACACTAATCCCTTTTTGTTTTTACCATTGTAATCGTTTTAATTATACATTTGCATTTGCTGTAGTTTCGATCAGTACTTATAGTGCGGTACAATATCTGAAAGTGCATGTCACATGACCGCCCAAGTATACCGGTCATACCTCTGCGCGTGTCTACTTTGCAGTTGTGTGACAGCAATGGTGAAAATAATGTGCAGGGATCTGCTTTTTAGAGGGCTAACGATGAGGTCGGCAATGCTTGAAATGAAGGAATTTTCAAAAGGGACTGAAAAAAGGCAGCAAAAGTGATACACAGCCTCACACCCATTCTATGACTATGACGCGTAATGCAACGCAACGTCTCCAATGCAATCAGCCCCACCTGACGGCTTAAACGGAAGAATCACTTTAGGTGAATCATCTTTCAAGTACCTCAGGCAAGTCCAGTCGTCTGCATAGAGCGTAGACGAGAGCGTAGAAACACCGTGACCTTGGATGACAGAGATGGTGTAACCCTCTTTTGAATCATTTTCACCAATTGGAGCCCAGCATCGTAATCACTCCCAGTGGGATTCAGCCTACCCACCCCCTTGTTCGGTCTCCCATCCAGTTTATCGTTCTGGCTGAATATGTATGGTCCCCTCGCCCGGGGGCCCCTCCTCCCATTGATGAACTGCCAAACACAACCAATTCAGTCCGGTGGCTTGTGATGCCGAAGAATGGCATTACTGTGCCTGTGAGTCAGGCACTCAAAAGAACACCAAAGCTGGGGTGGCCAAAGACAGTGCCAAGCAGGGGCACTCACAAGATATTTATTGAGGGGGAAGCTAAGTGGCTGAACAAGGGAGCCCTACACTCCAGTGAAAAAAAAAGAGAAGAGAGAAAAAAAAGATAAAGAGTGGTCTGGTCAGTTGCCTGCACCTGAATGCAGGGAAAGATAACAATTTGTGGCAACCATGGCTTGTGGCATGTCACTGAATGTGTCATCCTGTCAAGGGAATATTTATCATTTGGTTAAAACAAACAAAAAAACGATCTGACAAGACAAAACGCCGCCACCGTAAGGGACTTGATTTACCGCCTGTAATTTAAAGGAGCCGGACTATAAAGTTCAGCTCTTTTCCCCCTTTGTTTATTTCGATGGCCAAAAATGTGTATTCGTAAGCTGCCGCGCAATGGGACATGTAATTCAGAGGCAAATTCCACAGGGACGTGTTTTCTCCATCTCAGTAGGCTGCCATTATGGCTGCATTCGTAGTGCCCTTCTTATTTTGAATGTCATGACTCAGCTCTGAGCTCGCAGGAATTACATCTCAATCACACCCACCTAATGAGAGTTTTCCCTCCGCATACAATTACACACATTTCCCCCTCCTAAGTTATGAGTCAGTGATTACGGCTGCAGGAAAAGTAGCCAGATGGAGGAGCGGAGGATTTTGGTGATGAGGGCTGTGTTCATCCCTGTCTCAGACTGCTGATGCTCTCTGTGTGATTATTGCAGTCGCAGTCCATCGGAATCAATCCGCTGTACGTCATGGTGCCCTGCACTCTGAGTGCCTCCTTCGCCTTCATGCTGCCTGTGGCTACGCCACCAAACGCCATCGTCTTCTCCTATGGGTACCTCAAGGTTTCCGATATGGTGAGTGCGACGCCGGTTCAGTTGCCCTTACTTAGTCGATTACATGCTACTTCAAGGCCAGTTCAGCTGGTTATTTCGGAAGCCAGAGTTAATTGCCCCGCCTTGCTTCATTCAAAGTCATGAAATGAGAATAAACAAGGAGTTTTTGTTACCCTACATCCTAAGATAAGCTCCCTGGCTCTTATATTAACCTGACAGATATAAGAGTGGTGTTGATGTCACACACTGTTAAGAATGCACACAAGCAAAAAAATAATTCACAAGTGTTGCTTACGATTTAGATCACATCATGCTCTTCTTCTCCAATAGGCCAGAACAGGAATAGTCATGAACATCATCGGCATCCTGTGTATTACACTAGCCATTAACAGCTGGGGCAAGGCCATGTTTGACTTGGACTCCTTCCCCGCCTGGGCCAATGTCACCGGGGTGTGAGCCTGGTTCTACCAGAGGATATGATCCATGCACAACCCGCTCCCCCCCCCCCCCCTCTCCACAAGTGCCACACAAAGAACTCTGGTCAGAGCAACAGCATGGGACCCCACGGTGGGCTGCGGGTCAGGTGGACTTGTTGTTAGGATACAAGCCCCACACCTGAGTATTGCTTGTGAAAGAAAGTGGTGAATATGAATATGACTGGGAATGGAAGAAGAGGGGTTGGAGAATCCTTCTTCGTCGTTCCTCGTTTTTTTTTACTTATGTTCATAATGTCATAATGAAAAAAAAATGCCCATAATATGGTTGGACAGAATAAGGATATTGTATTTATATCCAGAAATGAAGAAACCCTATCTTCCTCCTATAAGCAGTCTATTCTACACACCATTGCCGGATAACTAGTTGAAATCAAGTGGAATCAAAGGAGGAGCTTATAAGGTCAAAGATGTTTTAAACAATTACATGTAGTTGCCTCGGCAACGTTTTATGATATAAGCAAATACCCTATGTCCAGCACTTAGGTACAATTTCGAAGCACTTTTAATTTACATCATTGTTTTTTGCTATACTACATTTCAGCAGGAAACAATGTATTTTTTTTTAATCTGTTTTTATAAAAAAGGTTCAGTTGTGACAGATGATATCCAACATGCATTTTATAATAAGTATAAGTCTCATAAGTGTATATGATAATGCATGCATTAGCGATAATCCAATAACATTACATATGATAAGGATATCCCTGCTACTTTGATACGGTTTATGTTAATATTTGTGTGCTTCCAGTTAAAAACAGAATAATAATGCATATTGAATTTTAATTTAATTAATTTAATATGCATTATTATTCTGTTTGTGGGGGTATTATTTAGAATATAGTTTCACCACTGAGTTTTACCTAAACAGCCTTCAAAGCAGATTCCAAGTAACAGCCGAAATCAATCAACCCATGCGTGACCTATATGTGTGAGGGGATATGATACTTCCATCATCACATGAACTTTGAACTGTATCTGCCCTGCAGCATACAGACTTATTCTACTGTAAACAATTCAATACAGTCAATTCAGCGTCTACTGACCACAGAAGGAATTCTGTCTGAATTATAATAAAGTTGTGTTTAACAATCACCGTATTTCCTTTTCTTACATTTAAAACATGTTGTATGTAAAATGATGAATCAATCCTGTGTCCTGCCCCAATGACAACTGGAATAAATTCATATTTCACTGACTGTTATAAATAGTATAGTATTTCTTGTCCTGTAATGTAACAGGAACAACTGACCTTTAATACGTTTTTTATCAAAATTGTATGGCATAGTCAATTGTTCGAGCTGCATGGCAATAGTACAAAAACATAAGGTTTAAAATTGAATGAGCTGGTTTTAGTAAATGCTTTTAAATGATTCTGAGGTTTAAATCAAGCAATTGAAAGGAAAACAAAGTCTCAGGTGAAAGAGCTGCATCAGCCTCCCTCACTGTCATCCAAAACAAAGATGATCCCAATTTCATCACCAGCCACCGCTTTCCCAACTCAATATGACGGTTACCTCTGTTTGAAGAGCCCATGTGTTTTACTCCCTTTTGCCCATGACCTCGTGTCTCGTGCACAAAGCTGATATAATCCTGTAAACACACAGCGGCAAGTCACAGTAATCCTGCACTGAAAGGCCACACCTAATGCATGTCGCCAAAAGCTCTGTGTCATTGTCCTTCCGCTGAGACGTGACGTGAGCCAACGGTCAAGGCTGTCTCGCGTAATAAACATTATGAGCTCAAAGAAGCAAATTTGACATATCTCCACTAAAAGACCCCGGATCATTTACGGATTGGCCCTATATTACAACCCTATAAGTCCCCCTGTGAGTGTCTGCCACCACAATCAACAACATGTTTAGATATTCTTTATAGGCCCGACAAAATCAATCATAAGCCACATAAAGTATATGACACCAAACCATGTATGGTGTGTTGGTGGAAAACATGTTGTTTCACACGTGTTTTACACTGCACAATGTCACATTGCAGCAGAGGTAGCGCAGATAAAGACGTGAGAGGGCCACATCGGAGCTCTGCCCTCAGTGCTGTTGGACAATTACAATGTAAGAAGGTTTAAATGTGGTTAACAAGCAGTTGGGTGCATAGAGATCAGGTCAGATCACTATGATCTTGTGGAAAAAAAGGCTTTTGTAATTACAGCGTCTTTCTATCCCTCTGGTGCCTCTCGGCCACCTACTCATTATCCAATTGAAACATCCTCATGTATCATAGCCTCCACTATTTGCTATATATACACAGAATGTTTCAGTGAGAAACTGAAGCTGCAAATTGTTCCGTCTCTGCCGGGGTTTCGTGCGACCGAGTGCGCACGGGAACTTTGGTGAACCCAAAAACCCATTACTCGTCATAAACCAAGCGGTTGGTGCAGAGCAAGCAAGTAGTAGGCTTAATAAATGACTTTTAGGGCAAATGTAAAGTCATTTGGGATTTGAGAAAATCTTACAGGCACAAAAAGCTGTTTTTCCCTCCTCCACCTGTTGCATTTAAGAGCATTTTGCAAATGGGAAGTATTTTTACAGCCACAATGGCCGTCCACTTCGCCTGTATCAGTTACTCATGAGCACAATATGTAGCCTGTCTGATAGAATCAATCCTCCCTGGCACATGAGCTCCAGTCTGTAGGCATGGTTTCAGTTGGCAATCCAAATATCCAATCAGGTGGTGGACAAAAGTCAGGTTAAAAAAGCTGGAAGATCAGAACAGACGGCCTTTCTTTGCACTCTTCATTACATTCGCACAGATTGGCCTAAACTAATCCTTTTCCTGGGTGGAAAACACAGTGGTTAATACTAAAAGAATACCAGACATACTAATAAGGATTAATGAATCCGAAAGCACATTAACTCTGTGGAGAGTCTGGAGCTGAACTATACTCGCTTCTCTGATTTGAAATTGATATTGATCATCAATAGCACGTTTATGATCTGTAATGTTAAAAAATATATATATTTGAAAAAATATATAAAAAAATCATCATCTCCATGACAGTATAGCTTAAACATAGCAATCTGGTGACTTTGGTAACAATTTTCGAATGTTGATGGATTATCACAGTTCATTATTCCGATTTTTAATCACTTTATTACTATTACGATGGCTCTTCTGTCAGTCAATTTCAGTAAATCCAACGGCCTCACAAAGCAGCTGTTGATGACAATGGTGTATTTCGCTTACATCATGCATACTACTGAATTCTTTTTATTTTTTTTTAAGTATAAAATAAGGTTAAGTTAAAGTATAGTAAAATACATAACCACACAGCAAACATTGGGCCAAGTCATATTCCAGCTAAAAAAATTTACATATTGCACACATTGCACAGAAAGGAGGAGGAATGGGGCTCTAATAGGGACCCATCATCTCATTTTAACCTGTGGTCCCTTAGCAGGTTACTCTAGCCTTGGAAAGTATTCTGTGATTGTCACAGTCGGCGCAGGCTCGCACGCCCTACCTCATGTTTACCGGCGCTGTACGAGGGACGTTATTTATTTACCTCCTGTCAGGAAACGCACCCAGAGCCTGCACCTTGGTGAAAATTCCTCTTTAAACACTTGTTTTGTGCGTGTGCCGCACATGTGCTCGATAGCACGGTGAAGGATGACTCAATGGACTGTATGACCACAGGTCACGTGTCCTCTGCACCGCTTCAGTCTAAAAAAAGGGCATTTTTAGGTGTAATAAGAGGTTGAGGCAAATCAACCCTGCTATTGTGTTCCTGTCTCCGAAAGGTTTTTTAATCTGCTATTTTTAAGAAGACCGTCTGGTCAATTGAGCCCGTGTTTGACATTTACAAAGTCGCACGCCTGTTTTTGTCATGCATGTTGAAACAAAACACAGACATTCTGGTGCACCTCTACTCCATCTGATGACGTCTTTCGCCTGGACCTACAGGACGGCACCGCCTGAAGCTTAGGTTGTTCAATGCAACAAACACAATGAGCCGTTTCCCTCTTTGGGTCTCTTGCGAAAGAGAGATGACAGCACCAGACACCTTAGCTTAGTTTTCTTATTAAGCGTACAATGCCTGAGATATAAGGATTACACGATTATTTGAATATGACCTCATACAGAACCCCACAAACCACTTCATTACTTATTTACCATTAATGGTAAATGTATCTTTAAATTCCCCATAATAAGGTCACATCCTATAGAAATTGATAAAGTACCTTAATATAAGCCACAGGAGTATGGCTTTAATTGTACTTTTTGACAGCACAATTCCACATTTTTGGCTACATTATACAGTATGCAAATAAATAAAACGAATATTCAATCTTGATACCACTCACCTCTCATTTAAGGTCATAAGCGGTCGACGCTTATATCTCATTAGATTAAATAATGTACTGTAGAAAATTGCAGAAATATCATAAATGTAGTTTGGATCTTTTTTATTAAGATGTTAGCCCTGGCTTGTATTTGCGTGTGTACGCAAATTGTAATTTGCGTAATTATCCGTGTTTTTGGAAGATATTGTTCATGTTTAAATCTAAACCAATATATTATCAATATTACGGACGCATAAATGGGTTAAATAACATGGATTACTCATTGATGGCCCAAGCAACATTAGATTACTAGTGGGCTTAGAATAAAATCCAGAAATGGTTGTTTATTTTAAGTTTTAGACAATGTAATGTTGATTAAATTGGGAAATTTGGTCAATGTAGAACAGTTAATAAGTAGCTTGGCGAGACTTACAGACACCCTCTAAATAGTAGCTGTTAATTAAGTTAGTGAGATGTGCTGTGGCTACATGGGAATGATTGTGTTCCCTCACACCTTAGTCACGAACTACCTTGACTGAGGTCGGTTGGTAGAGAAATGGCCCCATCTGCTGGAACAATTTAGCACTAAAGGACAACCTTCAAGGAGTAGAATTATTAAATAAATAAAGTCTGTTTTATGGCTTTAGGGTTGGGGATTTGACTTTTGACAGTAGGCCAGAAAACCTGTTATACTCTCTTTAAGGAATTTGTGGCAGCTGTTCTGTAGCACGCTACACTTATTGCCTACATTGGCACCACGTGAGCGATATAACACTAAATGCTGTATTGTATCATTAAATGTACATTTATGAGTAAAAACAATAACACCAGGGCCTCTCTGATTTGGCTTCTCTGTGTGTTTTTTATTGACCAAGTCTATCTGTTCTCCCGCCCTCACTTGTGGGTAACAGAGTTACTCAGGCCTCTGGGACAAAAGGCAATCCATCACGTGAAGGTTTTGTGAGACTTTGAACCTGGAGGTGACTCACCAGTCTCGTTGGGGGTCGGCGCAGCTCGTGTCAGGTTCACGCTCGGTGCTCTCGAAGGCATCGGGGGAAACCACATGATTGAAGGAGTTCCTCTTGGACTCTGCCTCACAGGAAGTGGCCGGCGACGTCACGTGGCTTCTCCTCGTCTGAAAGCAGGTCACAGCCGCACTTCAGGCACACAGAGGGGCGGGGAGATCATGGTGTGAGCGAAAGATAAAGGCAGTGCAACGCCACAGGACACTAGTAATCCGGTGAATGATGGAGGCCGGCACACCCAGCGCGTCCCCCTCCTCTCGGAGAGGACGTGTGCTGAAGCGGATCCGCAGTCTGGTCCCCGTTGGTTTCAAGACAGAAATACTGGAGTTGTCTAAACTGTCCGGACCGGTGGTAAGAAGCCTCACAGCCACTTGTTACATTGGTGTGGCACATGACATTGATCAAAAACAATGAACAATCAATGACGGGACAGTGCCTTGGCTCATTTATTTGTATATTATATTTAAGATCATTTCCCAGCTGATGGTTTTTGCGGTGAGTTTTGTCAGTACTGTCTTCTGTGGCCACCTGGGAAGGAAAGAGCTGGCGGGAGTGTCTTTGGCCATAGCAGTAAGTACAGCACACGTACGTTCTCACAGTTCAAGTTGGACCAATGACACACAACCCAACCCCCACTCTGCTTCTATGTCCTCAGGTTATCAACGTGACGGGCATATCCATCGGCGTTGGTATGTCATCGGCGTGTGACACCCTGATTTCTCAGGTACGGGCTCAGCTCTTCACACACTTTCTATTTGCCCTGTAGGTTTGACAGTTGTTGTCAAGAGTCTCCCTCTCTCTGGTTTTAGACCTTTGGGAGCCGTAACCTCCTGAGCATCGGGGTCATCCTGCAGCGGGCCATCCTCATTCTGATTCTGACATGTTTCCCCTGCTGGGCAGTGCTCATCAACACGGAGCCCATCCTGCTGGCGGTCAAACAGGATCCAGAGGTGGCCAGGTCGGATGCAACTCAAAATACACCCCTTACCCCCCCCCACAGCTTGGTATTTCTTTGACGAATTTGACGGAAAACCTCTTTCTATAGGTTGGCGCAGTTATATGTGAAGATTTTCATGCCAGCACTTCCTGTGAGTATATCTAGTGCTCTTCATGTTTTTGCATGTCAAAAGACACTGTGTGATCCTGTTTTTTTGCTGGTGCATTCCATTCGGAGAGAGCAGCCTCTGCTGTTAATCGTCCGTAGGAATAAATGTTTTTTTTTATTTTAAGTGTTGAGCTCCTTAAGTAATGCCTTTTATCCTATTTTTATTCAAATACCTATATTGTTTTGATTTTACAGGCCACATTCATGTATTCATTGGAATCAAGATATCTGCAAAACCAGGTCAGTCCGTAATTTCAAAACACAAAGTGACAAAAACAAAAAAGCTGAAAGAAAAAAGGGTATAGAAGCGCGAGGACACGCTCTATGATGGGTTTCTTTTTATCCACAAAAGATGAAATCATTAACACTGCAACAATGGGCTGCATACTGATGCAATATTAGAGATGAACAGGATCCCAATTCAAATGGTAATGAGGACTGCACAAACCTTTCCATTTGGTTCAGTGAATCAATCTTTGTTCTTGACAACAGCTCTTGTTTAGGAGCTCAGCCTAAAAATCGGACAGTTCATTTTACGTCCCGAGGTCTCAAAATTCTTGTTCCCATCCATGCAACACTGCTCCATTTAAAGGTGCACACATTTCAAACCCGTATTGGTCCAATATCAAGCTGTGACAAATCAATGTGTACATTTGTTAAATTATAAACCTCGTGTTGGTGGGGAACTGCGAAGGATTTCTTGTCCTGGTCTAGTTTCTCGCTTCAATTCGATGTCAGGGTAAGAATAATAAGTGGCACTTTTCCTTCAGGGTATCATATGGCCACAGGTCATCACAGGCTTTGTGGTGAATCTCCTTAATGCGCTCTTCAACTACATCATTCTCCACGCATTAAATATGGGAGTAGCGTGAGTATGGTCTTTTGGAATGTGCATGGCTTCCTTTAGCATCCTTATAGCCGGTCTCCTAAAGTAAAATATTCTTTCACAGTGGTTCTGCTGCTGCCAACAGCATTTCTCAGTTCTCCATGGCTGGAATTCTCTTTGCCTATATCAGGTGGCGAGGTCTTCACAAGGCTACCTGGGGAGGTGAGGAGACCGTGACCCTGCATAGTAATCCGAGGCTCCAGTGGTTTGCCTCAGCACGAGTCTAATGAGTTATAAAATGATATGATGAGTTGGGAGAAGAATATTGTAGCTCAGTGTGGGAAAAAAGTAAAAACAAATCTAATTTTAAAGAGAAAAATATTGCATGAGGGGTTTTAGTATTTCTTAAAGTCTATTTAGCAAAAGTTTCAATTCTATTTTGATCAGAAATATCAGATTTTTGCGAAAAAGCCACTCAATTTATCAAATGCTTGTATGTCAGATTCCAAGGGTTATACAGTTAATATTTATATTGTTTGGTTGAAGAAAAAACCCTTTTGTGTTGTAGATAGAAAAGCAGACTGATGGACTGACTGAGTACTTGAATAGCTAATTGATTTTCTTACTTGACTACACAGGCTGGTCTAAAGAGTGCCTGCAGGATTGGGCCCCGTACATCCACTTGGCCATCCCCGGCATGGTCATGCTGTGCGTTGAGTGGTGGACATATGAGATTGGAAGTTTTCTGGCAGGTACCGTCATGGGTCCCTTTTTAGATTTGAAATAGTGCTTTTGAAGTAAAGTTGGTCCGAAATCTAACTGTTGTTTTTTTCTTCTTTTCATTTAAAGGTCTAATAAGTGAGGTGGAGCTTGGCGCTCAGTCGGTTGTTTACGAGCTGGCAAATGTTGCATTCATGGTGATTTCCCTCGTGTGAAATAATCTTTCCTCACCATCACATTGTTACGGCGTGATGATGGATCACCTTTATATATATATTCAGGGTGACAACTTATGAATACAGTTTTGTTCTCTGACTAGTTCCCATTAGGTTTTGGTGTAGCGGGCAGTATAAGGGTTGGCAATGCACTGGGAGCTGGAGAGACAGAGAAGGCCAAGCTGTCTGCTCAGATGACCATTTGCTGTGCAGGTCAGTATGTCTCTTTTAATACGTAGTTGAAGATGAGTATTAGTATTATTATTAGAATAGTACTTGAATTGTTGTCATATCATTTAAATGCAAGAACATGAGGACCAGGAGAAATGAGGAGCGGCGTAGAGGCTAGAGAACAAGTCTGATTGAAAGTTCGATGGGAGAATGCTCTCACTTTTGATTAATTGAGTCTGTTATTCTTGATCACAGGGTCAGTCTCAATATTTTTGGCGATTCTCACCTGGAGCCTCAAGGATCATGTCTCTTATGTTTTTACATATGACGAGTGAGTGCTTCTTTCTCCTGTGTTTTTGTCCCTACAAATCTCGTTGAATGGTAAAAAAGTGCATCTACGACAGTATCGCACGCCTCCGTTTTCAATAATTAAACACTCAAAAATACCTATTGTCGTCTTCAGCCTCTGCTACAAAGTCAGACCCCTACATTTAAATGTTGTTCTCCTCTTCACCGACAGACAAATCAGGGAAAGGGTTTCTGATGTTGCATCATTCTATGCGCCATTTATGCTACTAGATGCTTTATCTGTAAGTATATGTCACACCCATATATTGATGAAACGCAGGCCTTTTCGGCAAGCCTAACCAAGCGTTCATTTTTGTGCGTGACTAGGGTGCCTCAGGTGGAGTCATACGAGGGGCTGGAAAACAGAAAGTTGGGGCTGTTTGTAACATTGTGGGATTTTACGGTGTTGGTTTCCCTATCGGAATACCGCTGATGTTTGCAGCCAAATTAGGAATCATGGGTAAGATTTACGGCAGAGATATTTTCAGCCCTCAGACGCTTTGCACCACATTGTTAACTAGTATTTTTTTGGTTTGTACCCAGTTTCCTATTTTAGCATTTGCTCACCATGGCATCACCATTTGCTTGCCGCTGTTTTTAAGCAACTATTTAATTTCCTTTTTTATAGGTCTGTGGACAGGCTTGTTTACGTGCATGTTTCTGCAATCCTCCTTTCTGATCTTTTACCTGGTAAAAATGAACTGGAATAAAGTAACAGTCGAGGTTAGTATGCAGAAGGTAATGCTATCATTATACAGAACTTAAGGCTACATCCTTTATGAAAAAAGTGTTTGTTCTTTGTTTTTTTCCTCGAGGCTCAAACCAGAGCAGGAGTGCGTGGGAGCGCCACAGAAAGAGGTAACCGAGAAATGTTGTACTTAACATGTGTAGGGGAAAACGAGACAATAACACAAAATCAAAAGAGTAATGGTAAAAACTAAGGGGATTTATTTTGGAATTATAATGCAGTGATTTTCAACCACTGTGCCTAGGCACCACTAGTGTGCCTTGAGAGATCATCGGGTGTGCCCTGGGAAATTATCCAATTTCACTTGATTGGTCCAAAAATATTAATTAGTTATAGCAAATCATTTCTAAACAGGCTTAGATTTCACGCTGAGTGGGTATAAACAAGGCGAGAGACTAAATTGTCGCTATATATAGTGTATTAAGCCAAAATGTGTAATTCTAAATAATTTTTGGTTGGTGGTGTGCCCTGGGATTATTTTAATATAAAAAAATGTGCCATGCCTCAAAAAAGGTTGAAAAACACTGTTCTAATGAACACAAATTGACCCAAATGAACTGAAATGAATACAGAAATGCCAAAAAAGGATAGAAACAAAAGAATAAATCCTCTACCAAATACTGGAAACTACATTACTGACATTACTACTTGTGTTTTAAACAGCTCAGAAAAGGCTACAAAAAAAATTATACTACTGGGGTAAGCACAAATTGAATCTTGAGCACGGCATGGTCGGGCTGCGTCGGTGTCAATGAACAGTTTCATGCAAATGACGAAATTTTCCGCAAAAGCAATTTTGGAATTTTAAGTTGTGAGCTGAAGCGAAAACGGGGCCATTTGCTTGTGTTTGTTTATGTCCAGGAAGTAACTCACAAGGCCAGACGGACACGATGGAGCTGGTCGACGGCGCGGAGGAAGTGACGGCGAAGGTGCGGCCGTCTCACAGGGCCCTGCTGCTCCGGAGAGGGCTGGCTCTGGCGGTCATGCTTTTCATCCTGGCTGCCGGAATCATCGCGAACGTACTGATCACCGATTTGGTCACGTAAGCACAGCCTGCTTTATTTAGTGGAGAAACTCGTTAGCTCAATATGATGCAGCTGTTTGCATTGCTGGACGTGGCCATGAGCAGAAATCAGAGCGGACGGAAAGGGGTAGCTCTTGGAATCCACCCGGCGTTGGGCTCCACAGCCACTCTCTGTCGCCGAGCATGAGTCTAACTAAGGAAGGTGTGACAGTGTCTCTATTTATAATATTAAACTGGAAAATTGGGGTCAATTTGGACGTTCGATGTCAGTCTGAGTCTTTATTCGGGAACATTGGAGAAAATCTGATGGGGAGCGTGTGTAGTATTGATCCACTCCGTAGTATTGTTGGCCTCTGAGGGGAGGCTCTCTGGCGAGGGCACCAGGAAGTGCACGCACGCCCCCGCAGCCAGGAGAGCCACGGCCACAAACGCAGTGAGGCCTCGTCTGAGCACCAGCTGGGTGACGGAGAGAGGCGCTGCAGCAGGTCCACCTCGGGTCTCAGCGTGGCCGTCCACGGGCTGGGAGGAGATACCGTAGGGCTGCATTACTTTTGGTTTTGGCTAATGAAAGCGTTGAAATATTTGTTTGGAGTCATCGTTGCTTGCCTTAGATCTTTAGCAGGTCACTTACATTCTCAGTGCTTGCCGTCAGGTCTGCAGAGTTGTCGCCGGCAGCGACAGTGTCTGTCACAGCAGCTGCACTCAACAATGCCATGCGAGTGTTTTTCTGCGCTCGATTCACTGCCTGCAGACACGAAAACAATTCCCAATTACTCATATTCCAACTTCAATATAAACATGGTAGCTTTTGAAAAGACCGTTTGTCTCAGCCACTGACTCTGCTCAAATGTGAGAACAAAAGTGCAGAGCCTACCTCCTCTGACATTCTCTGCCAGTTCAGCTTGAAGATGACAACGATGTAGAAGGTGGATTGGAGAACGACACAGATGAGCAGTCCCAGCCAAAAGCCTGCAGAAACAAAGAGCAATTAGACTGGAAAAAGACCATTGTTTTTTTTTTTTATATGTATATATATATATATATATATATAAAAAAGAAAATCGCTTTATGCAATTACCCAAAACTCTCAGCTTTGCAACAAACATTAAAGTCACACTAAGTGAAAGTCCGATGCAGTAGTATCCAATGAAATTAGCCACAGCCGGTATCTTCTGTTTGCCTGTGCCCAAGAAGATGCCGGTGCAAACACACTGTGATATAAAGAGACAAATGTCTTGTTATTATATGCGACTAGAATTCACACGGCGATGTCTGAATAGATTAGCATTTTGCCAACAAAATGATCCAAATATATTTGCTTTACTTCCTGTTAAAATTATTAACTTTAAACTCACCACAAGGCCATCAAAGAATTGAAGGAAACAGTAAGCATTCATTATGTGTGAGACCAGACCTACGATCTTCCTGAAATAAAATACAAATAAGCAATATTCATTTAACTTGCCAAAATGTCATTTGTTACCATTATTAAACAGTGTGCATCTGGGGAGACTCACTCGTCACTGGTGAAGATGTAGCCAATCACTGTTTTAGAGGAGAAAAGTACCAGACCCTCGACGACTGCGATGCTGCCTGTTAAAGGGAAGACGTGAAATCTTTTAAGCAATGGAAAATGTCAATAAACAAAACATGTGACGGGTTGATAACTGACCCGCGAGAGCGAGGGACATCTTGCTGGAGAGGATTGCCCTGGCACTGTCTCCTGCTCCGAGAGCATTGCCCACCCGGGCACATGCTGCCGCTTGAACACCAAGCGGAAACTGTGGATTCAAAAAAAAGTTAACTATGTTTAAGGTTTAAAACGTGAGAATATAGCACTCTGCCAATATAAAATGTTAAAGGAGTAGTCAGTACCATATAGGTTATGAATGACACCATTATCACTGCATGCTGGGCTGCCAGCTCATCTTCACTCAGCAGTCCTGACCCAAAGAAGAAATCATAGTAATGAGTTTTTTTGATCTGCTTCAATTCAACCAAATGACACAACAACCTATGTATTTGCATTACCTGCAAAGAATCCCCCAAACTCATAAACCCACCACTCAAAGCACTTCATCAGTGTACTAGGAATGGCCAGTTTCATAAAGGAGCCCCACTCCTGCAGTGATTCCACAGACCAGCCTGCAGGGGGGGGGTAAACCTGTATTAGTGCTCAGACAGAAACCTTGGCTGCTGGCCACAAGCTCAAAGGGTCACAAACAATACAATCTAAATATAGCTGTCGCTCACCTCCCCACGTGTTCACGTGGAGCTTCTTCCACCAAATGTAAGCGAAGAGCAAGGCGCAGATGTAAATCTGAGACAGCGTGTTGGCTGCTGCGGACCCGCTGTAAAACCCATGCACAGATGGAGTGATGTGTGGGATCATCTCAGTCAAATTATGCATGTGAATCCGATGTGTGCGTACAGTTACCCAATCCCCAGATCCAGCCAATAAAGAAAGATGTAGTTTGTCGCCACGTTTGCTATGTTTGCCACAGCAGCGGTGTACATCTGTGGCATTATTATACCCTGAGCGCACAAACACCAGATTATGTGATAACTTCTAGGCGCACCTCTCCAATCAAACATTTTAAGGGTATCCAAATAAGATCAGGGAAGTCTGAAGCGACGTACCTGGTTCTGCAAGTAAGACACCTGAAGATGATGCAGAAACATTGCCTGCGCAGAAAGATTTAAAACGGATGTGCACATGTATTCATACGCTATGCAGAAGACATACAGTACATCAAATAATATTTCGAAAATAAATATGCTGAATTTTTGCCCAAATATGAGAGATATGTCGGGACTCACAGGTACGGCAGGAAGGAAAGCTGTAATATACAGCTGGGCTATTCTGAAATCAGTATGCTCAGTTCAAACTCAGCAATTCATTTTCAATTCAATGCAATATTCCATGTTCAGCAACACTAATTCACTGTCATTTCTTTTTAAGGCCACTCATAAACAGGCTCTTTGATGAGAGATGCATTATTGGTTTTTAATCCAAACTGAAACAAATGACTGTGAGTGATAAGAATTAGCTTGGGGTGGAAAACTCACAAAACATCTTTACCCAAATCTGCAGGTTTACGGAGCTGTTGTAGAATTTGCATTTGTAATAATAAACCCACTTTGAGATACTTGCCCAGAACAAAGTGAATGAGTAGCTGCTGAGGTCAAACATGTAGCACCCACGAGACTTTCTTAATATTTCAGCAGTTGGTCAAGTTGATGAATGTTATTGTCCTACACATGACCTATGACCTAGGGGAAACATACCACCAATGGTATGGTTTACTTTGTGTCAAGGGTTTTTCTTCATTGAATAATTCAAATACTGGAGCAGGAGTGAAACTGCATTAAAACTGAATGCATGCGATACAGGATCTGCAATGACTTTTTTTTCCTTTGAATACAGAGATGTTTATTTTTTTTTAGTTGTGAGGTTGATGTCTCAACCTCTAAATGATTTTAATTCAAATGGTGTGGTGCAGCTAATTACCTGGCCACCTTAGGGTCC
Organism: Colistium nudipinnis; assembly: GCA_016785305.1. Classification (NCBI taxonomy): domain Eukaryota; kingdom Metazoa; phylum Chordata; class Actinopteri; order Pleuronectiformes; family Rhombosoleidae; genus Colistium; species Colistium nudipinnis. Next base: position 530,317 of record JAFBJU010001075.1, read on the forward strand.
TGACCCAGATACAGGAGGACCACCTGGGCATTGATGAGCAGAGCCCAGCAGGGCAGACAGAACAACAGCAGGATGACGATACCCCGCTGAAGAATCACGCCCACCCGCAGCAGATTCCTGCCACCAAACGTCTGCACGACATAATTTCGCTTTTTGGGAAGGAGGCCAACCTTAAACGGAGTATTTTATAATCTTTACAAAAAGATTTCCAGACCTGAGACACCAAGGTATCACATGCCAGCCCCAGACCATATCCCGTGGCTGCAGTGGTAACATTTATGGTCTGAAATGAACAAGAAACATACTTGAATGATTTGAGTTTATAGCGAGAATATATCCAGATCAACAACTTACAGCAGAGGCCAAGCCATAGCCTGCCATCACTTCGTTTCCCAGACGCCCACAGAACATCGTGACCACAAATGGAAGCAGGTAGTTGAGGATTCGAGAGAGCAGCTGGAAAGACAAATGATCAACAATGGAGCGGTGGTTAGTGATACCGGCTGAGATACAGTAAACACTAGTTGCGATGGCTCATCCCGGTACTTTGAACGCCTTGCCAAATGAGCTCCAATGCTGTTTTTACTTGGGCTGTTTGCAGAATCTGTTTCAAGCTCTGTTGGTTTTCTGCTTGTTGAAGTCTCGGACACAGAAGTCAGTCTGCCCCCCCCCGCCCCCCGACATCTAACTTTTTCTGTGATAAATAAAGACTGCGTCGTCTGAATCCGCTTTTCAGACACACACACGCAGTCACTTACGGAAAGAGAAGGGTGTATAGACAGTCCCTGTTCTTACCAGAGGCCCCGTCATCCGCAGTATGTGGCACAGTTCCTCCCGGTGGGCTGGTGGAACCCTGCGGTGGACCCACCTGCAGCAGAAAAACGTGTCACTCGGCCAACCCATGTCTCCAGCGTGAGACCCCGACGCAGGTTGCTTCCACTGAAGGGTCCGTCCTCTGGTGCGCTCCTCCAAATTTCTCTCCAGGATGTTGGAAAGAATGGAAATCTTGTTGAGGTCACAGCTTCCCTGGCACCAAGCCAAGGCCAGCTGAAACAACGCAGATTGTGGGAGAAGGCCTGCAATCACAACAAAAGACTAAGATGTGGAATTTCAAAGCGAGAGAGTTTCAATTGGGTTGTTTAACATGTCAAATACCGGTTTACAACATCTAGAGGTATTCATTCAACACAAGAACATTTATACAATGATAGAGCAGAATGTAGACATTTATTGGGCGCATATTAAGCCTTTTTAACAAGTAAATTAGCATGCTTTTTACATAAATTACACAAAATGACATACTCGTTTTAACTCGTTTGATTTGTCTGCCGCTATTTGGTCAGAAGCTTCTAAAAAATAATGAGTCAAAGAGTGTCTAAATCTGATGGGGAGCGTGTGTAGTATTGATCCACTCCGTAGTATTGTTGGCCTCTGAGGGGAGGCTCTCTGGCGAGGGCGCCAGGAAGTGCACGCACGCCCCCGCAGCCAGGAGAGCCACGGCCACAAACGCAGTGAGGCCTCGTCTGAGCACCAGCTGGGTGACGGAGAGAGGCGCTGCAGCAGGTCCACCTCGGGTCTCAGTGCTCCCATCGAGGCTCTCTGTCCTCACAGACATGTAGCAATCCACTGACTAGGAAGAAAAACATATTTTTAATCACATCCAATTGTTAGTCATGTTTTTTACGTGGTAGCGAAACCAAGCACAATTACGCTTTAAATGTATCCTGCCAAATATTAGACATCTTTGACTTCAGTGTCTCCTAGAAGAACTCAATCACAGTGTAACAAGTTGTGAAAAGCCACGCAGGCCGCTTACATTCCCATTACTCGCCGTCTGGACAGCAGCGCTGTTACCCAGAGCGTCCGACGGCGCAGCTGCACTCAATAATGATGCGTGTTTCTTTTTCTGGGCTCGTTTCACGGCCTGCAAAGAAGCGCATTCAAAAATTAAAGCGTGTGACAAGAAGCGACTGAAATGTCTCGTGTGCAAAACAGTGTTGTGGAAATACAAATAAAGTCGGTGTTTTTTTTTTTTAAACAGCTGAGGCCCTGCATGTTCCTGATTGTTTGGATTACAATGTCCGGTACCTCCTCTGTCATTCTCTCCCAGTTCAGCTTGAAGATCACAACGATGTAGAAGGTGGATTGGAGAACGACACAGATGAGCAGTCCCAGCCAAAAGCCTGCAGAGAAAGAGGCAGAGTAGTCTGTCAAGTGTGCAGCAGGCCTCACTTATTCTGCTATGACAAATGCAGTGCGTTGTCTTGAATGTGTCTAAAAATAAATAAATCATTGAATCACCCAAAACTCTCAGCTTTGCAGCAAACATTAAAGTAAGACTAAGTGAAAGTCCGATGCAGTAGTATCCAATGAAATTAGCCACAGCCGGTATCTTCTGTTTGCCTGTGCCCAAGAAGATGCCGGTGCAAACACACTGTGATATAAAGAGACAAATGTCTTGTTATTATATGCGACTAGAATTCACACGGCGATGTCTGAATAGATTAGCATTTTGCCAACAAAATGATCCAAATATATTTGCTTTACTTCCTGTTAAAATTATTAAAAACTCACCACAAGGCCATCAAAGAATTGAAGGAAACAGTAAGCATTCATTATGTGTGAGACCAGACCTACGATCTTCCTGAAATAAAATACAAATAAGCAATATTCATTTAACTTGCCAAAATGTCATTTGTTACCATTATTAAACAGTGTGCATCTGGGGAGACTCACTCGTCACTGGTGAAGATGTAGCCAATCACTGTTTTAGAGGAGAAAAGTACCAGACCCTCGACGACTGCGATGCTGCCTGTTAAAGGGAAGACGTGAAATCTTTTAAGCAATGGAAAATGTCAATAAACAAAACATGTGACGGGTTGATAACTGACCCGCGAGAGCGAGCGACATCTTGCTGGAGAGGATTGCCCTGGCACTGTCTCCTGCTCCGAGAGCATTGCCCACCCGGGCACATGCTGCCGCTTGAACACCAAGCGGAAACTGTGGATTCATAATTTTCAGGATAAGAAGAGGATTCTGACTGAAGGTCAACAAACCTACAGTAAGATGAAATGTGTTCAAGGTTTCAAATTGAGAATATAGCACTCTGCCTGAAGAAAAGATAGAAGGAGAAATCAGTACCATGTAGGTTATGAACGCCACCATTATCACTGCATGTTGGGCTGCCAGCTCATCTTCACTCAGCATTCCTGAGCCATGTAGACAAAGACAAATCACAACTCACAGTTTGTACCTGCTTCGATACAATTTCAATTGTAAGAAATGAGCACAATTACCAACATTGAATATTTGGATTACCTGCAAAGAATCCCCCAAACTCATAAACCCACCACTCGAAACAAGTCATGAGCGTGCTGGGAATGGCCAGTTTCATGTAGGAGCCCCACTCCTGCAGTGATTCCACAGACCAGCCTGCAGGGGGAGACAAAAACACATTCGTGGAGTCTGGAAAGAGATGGAGGATGAACAGGGACATGTGCTCAATAAAAACCAAAGGGCAATATGAAAATGAGAGCACTGACCTCCCCATGTGTTGGTGTGGAGCTTCTTCCACCGAATGTAAGCAAAGAGAAAAGCACAGATGTAAATCTGAGACAGCGTATTGGCTGCTGCGGACCCGCTGTACAACATAGACACAGACGGAGTGATATTAGTGTATTTCTTTCTTCAATATTGCGCGTAAAGGGGACTGCACCCACCTAACTCCCAGATCCAGCCAGTTAAGAAAGATGTAGTTTGTCGCCACGTTTGCTATGTTTGCCAAGGCAGCGGTGTACATCTGTGGCATTATTATACCCTGAGCGCACAAACGACAGCAGACAATGCTTTGTCTACCACTCACACTTTTTCTCTCTCAGATATTTACACCAATCAGGACATAATATATGCGCAGGACATTGCTGTACCTGGTTCTGCAGATAAGACACCTGAAGGTGATGAAGGAACATTGCCTGAAAAAAAAAACAATAAAATAAATAATAACTGTTGGCATTAAGGTTCGAGGGAAAGCAGTTTTTTCCAGCATCACTTAAGATTTACGAAATTTGAAATGAAATTAAGGGAAGTCAAACTCACTGGTACTGCAGGAAGGAAGACCGTTATATATAGCTGGGCAATTCTGAAAATCAAAAAGCTTCGTTCAGATCCAGTTAAAGTTAAAAGAAAAGAACATTGAAAATAGTATAATCTGTTAATGTCATCAGGTTAAGCATATTTATTTCCACTGCCACTACACATTACACGTGAAGAAGAATGCCAAGATGGTGACTAAAATATGACTAGCGTTACAAACTTGACGGGTAAATCGATTGCTGTGATTTGATCACTATTTGCAATGCAGACTCTGAGTCTGTGAGATGTGAATGTTATCGGACTAGATGGGATTTCAATGTGCAGACGGTTTTTGCACCCAGGTCCGCCGCCGCTTGTTACCTGGCCACCTCGGGGTCCTGGCCCATACACAACAGGATGGTCTGCGCATTGATGAGCAGAGCCCAGCAGGGCAGACAGAACAACAGCAGGATGACGATGCCCCGCTGAAGGATCACGCCCACCCGCTGCAGGTTCCGGCCACCAAACGTCTGCGCGACACAGACCAGGTCCATTACTTTTTTATTATGTTGGAGAGGAATGCATACTTGGGATCTGGAGTCAGTGCTGAAATTGCAATGTTTTTTTTCCCCAAACCTGAGACACCAAGGTATCACATGCCAGTCCCAGACCACATCCCGTTGCCACAGTGGTAACATTAATAGTCTGAAAGGAATATGAAAATCACACACATTAGTTGGATGTGCACTTGAAGGCCACTGAATTTCTCTGAGAGTCAATGTTAATATCTTGATTAAAGATGTCGGTCTGTGAGAGAGATTGTAAAAGCTATTCGGGGAAAGGCAAGTTTGTGCTTGGGATATTTCTTTTTTTTTTCACTCCAAACAACTTCATACAAATTACATTTCCATCTTTCAGTTCCCCGCAGTTGACCACTTACAGCAGAGGCCAAGCCATAGCCCGCCATCACTTCATTTCCCAGACGTCCACAGAACATCGTGACCACAAATGGAAGCAGGTAGTGGAGAATTCGAGAGAGCAGCTGGAAAGACACAACGTCAACCGTAGTTCAGATTATATCAAACACCAGCTCACAGGTCATGTCATGTCGAGTATTAGAACACACAAGTTACGGTGAATTGGTATTTTAAACAAGCCGCCACACTTTGAACGGATTTGGTAGGCGGCACCCACAGTTGGAAAACCGGCAAAGCACTAACTGATGGCTGCCTCCAGACAAACATCTATTTTCCCTGAAATTTCTAAATAAAACACTCCCATCAATCATGCAGGTTATGAATCAGCTTACTATTTCGGAAGCACCCATGAGCCATTAAACCACGTAGGGACAGAGTGCACTGTGCAGTGAATAATTCTTACCAGGGGCCCTGTCATCTTCAGGATGTGGCCTAGCTCCTCTTTGTGGGCCGGTGGGAGCTTGTTGTGCACCCACCTGCAGAGGAAGAACTTGTTGCTGGACCCCCCCATGTCCATAGGCTCTGGTGCTGGTGTGCGTTTGCCTGCTGAAGCCACTGCCATGTACTACTCTGCAGGGACAGAAGTACCCACTGCGGTGTTGCGCGTTTCCATATCTTAAAAAGTTACTAATTAGGTGGCTTAGGGTCCGTTTTCCAAATGGCATCTCAGGTTTGACAGCGTGGGCCTACTTTATGCTTTAGCAGCACAGTATGTGGCACTTATTCTGTTTAATCCTATTGGTCACTACCTACTTTGACATTTTCAATATGATCAGTTGCACGTGGAATGAATATAGTTTTCCTTTAAAATGAAATTACAGGAAGAATTGATGGTGCACTGCATTGCTTTCCCTGAGAGAGTAATTGCATGGCTTTGAGCATAGCAAACTCTATCAGCATCATCTGGCTTTGTTTTACTGCTTTGTTGAAGGGTACGCACAGACGGCGCAAAGTCATCATGATTACACATGGACATCTCCCGCGTGTTAATGACTGCATAGGTTTACTTTGGAGTGGTGGACTCCGTCTGATTCTTCAGGCAAGCATGCTCAAGTGTTTGAAAATGCTAAACATTAACGTGCGGTAGGTCTCAATGCTTTTCTGGAGAGCAGTAAAGGTTAACCAGTCAATGTTGTGGCAACGGCCTCACTGAGATGCAGCCGTCTGCTGCTGACAGGGAGACAACCCAGCACTCTCCAAAACAAAGGGATTTGCAGTGAGATGTGGCGCCCAAAATAATGGAATATAAACAGTGGATTTTTTTCCTCAGGCTTTCCTGAATGGGGGGTGGGGGGGATTTTTTTTTTTCTTCCATTCTTGCATTATGTGTTTGGTGAATCCCTGGAGTCCACTAGAGGGAGCAGAAGTTTAACACAAAGTTGTTACCTGGTGGCCCCTCTCATTTAAAACCTGAAAAATTAAGCTGATAAATATAAAATCCATCTGGGAGAGAGTAGACACATTCACAGCTTGGGTTGTGAATTGGTCATTGCCCAATTTGGAAAGTTGTGTCATCCCTCTTTCATCTCTAAACCACTCTGTTTATATTATATTAAAGTATGCCAGAGACATCACACAGCTGGAAGGACTACTATTTGGATTCAGTGTGCCTCTTCGTGTTCTTGCTTGGTGTATCCTTCATATTGGAAAGGCAAGCAATTCAGAGGAAGACATTGTGAATAATCCAGATCTATGAATATGAATGTTAAGCATCATAATAGAGTACATACTGTGCAGGGTTCACCCAGCCACGCAGCAGAGGTAGCATGTCTGTACAAAAGCAAGTTGAGCAACAATGTAAATGAAAAAGCAATCACGAAAAATAAAACATCCCGAAATGAGCACGCACTAACACTGCGTGAGACATTCGATAGCATGCACACAGAAACAGAGGGAAGCAAAAGAGGAAAAGAGAAATGGGTCACCGATCACAGGGGAAGGATGAGCAATGCATTTCATTTCTCCTCATTCTGCGTGTCCTCTTCGAGGATTTCGGTCTCTGTTGGAGGGACAATGAGCCTCCCTCAGCGCGACAAGCCCTGTAGGGCTTTATGTTGACTAAATCAATCAGACGAGGGGCACACATAGCGTGTGCTGCGGCACAGATGATTTGTATCTGTCACTTGTTATTTCCCTTAACACGGCTCTAGCCTTTGTGTTTGCCGAGTCTGTCGGATTAGCACCTCATATATCCGCCGTCCTATTACTGCCTCCCGCTCTCTGTCACCGTCTCCTTCCCTGTCTTTCGTCTCCTTGTTTCTCTCCCTCCAAACTCTTTCTTAATCTACCACCCTTCTCTCCGTGTCTGAATTGACCACTCAAAACCGTGGCTTCTTCATTCTTTAAATGCATCGACATGGAGGACGGATGGTGCCGGAGAAACGTATTGATATATCATGTGGCCATCATGCAGCGCGCGATGGCTCCAGAAGACTGAGAAGTTGCAAAGTCGTTCAGTACATTTCATGCTTTTCCGAGATTCTCGTTTCGAAATGTCATCTTTGAAGTATGTGCGTGTCTCGGCCTTGACGGGATTTGAGTTACAAAGTACACAGCTTCATTATGTGGTGCAAAGGGGATCAAAGAGCCAAATCCCTCTTCAATATTGTATTCAGCTGATGATGCTGATTCATGTTTGAATGAATTACACCTTGGAGGAGACATATTGTGTTCTCCTGTAATTATTCACTTTGTGTTTCGCAATTCTGCAAGATAAATATGTATCTTTTTCGTCTGTGAATGAACTGCAGAGTTGACAAAACTCTGGCGAGATACCTCAGATAAATGATCCTTTTTTCTTTTTTTTTTTCAACCATTTATGGAGCTCAGTTGGGCACAGCCCACAAAGGTTACATGAGGTTGCTACCCAGGTTGGACGCCAGGTGGTGGGCAAAGACGGAAACTAATGCTAGGGGCATTAAATGAGAGCTCTCTGGTAGAGGAGGAGGCAGAGATTGGTTTTGGACTAAGAGTGACTGCAAGCTCCTCCGACTGATGAATGGACAGGCGGAAGATGGAATGGATGGACAAATGGACAGATTTGCCATCATGGCTTGGACTTGAGATCCCAAAGAAGAAAAAAAAATGCAAATGGTATAAAACTGTTTAGAAACCAACAGAATAATTGTGTGTTTCACAATAGAAACCACAACACACACGCAAACATCCCTTCGTCTAAAACCGCAAAAGCCCAAACTATTTTTCCCTGCACAACCAGACCATTAAGTTAGATATGGGCGTCTCTGGCAGTGAAATGTTTCCGTGCTGTCACGTCTGATACCATACTGAGCATTGATATGTGGCTCCGGTGTGTGATCCTCTCCTTCTTCTGCTGCTGCTGCTGCTCTAGTAGATAATTGCTTCCTGAATGCAGTCTGCAGATGTCGCATTAGTTTTAGTTTCCCCCCTGAAAGTATTCTAAGAAACTGGATTTGCAGATTCTTTCCAATTTATTGCAAACCTGTGAAGCTGATGTGATGATGCGCCCTCCGGAATCATTTGGATTCCTTTTTTTCTTTTTAATTCCTGCGACACACCATTGCTGTAGACAATTATGGTAGAATGACAAACTGCAGTTCCATAACAATCGTGGAGCTGAAGCGACTGGTAAATTGCAACTGCCAGTAATTAAATTAAAATGTTTTAAATTGACCAAATACAGAATGCAAGATGGCACATACACTAAGGTATGATATCGAAAAAGCCTATAAAGTGAAAGTCTAAAGTGTTTCTACTGTGGCTGGGCAGAGATGCAAACATTTTATCACTGGCCCCGTTTAAACCTAATATTAATCATATTCATATCTGGTGATTCAATCACAAGTGAACCCAAGACTCACTCAAGAGGCTATAGAGATCCGATCACTCACACACACACATTGTAAGTTGCTCCTGGAGGCACTTTTTCGTTTTTACATCCTTCAAACATTACGCATCCCATGTGGACAAATCTGTCATAGTCAAACTGACTATGTCGGGTTTGAAGCGGCGTACTTAAGGCTGTGCACTTCAGTTGATGATCACACCTCTAATTGGATGTTCATGCTGGGTCTGAGAGAAAGGAAAAACAAAGGCACATGTTTTGTGGTTAAGAATGGGAGCCCAGGTTTTCCAGTAGCCGAGGCTTGCGTTGCGTTCGTGTGTTACTGGAGACCAGGCCGTCTCAAGACTCGACTGTTAATCTATTCAGATTTGAGTGCGTTCCCAGACACTGCTCCGACATCAGTAATCGCCGGCTAGATCAAGGGATAACTTGAACCCCAGTCTGCCGTTTTGGAACGGCAACAAAGCTGATTTAGTGAGGCTGCCACTGAAATGAGCTGGAGGTCATTCTAAGTGTTAGGTTGCTCCCAAGTTAACTGACTTGTTCTGCAGAGCATGAAATGAAGTCACTCAGGTATGGAAGGATGACAGCTTCACTCTTCTGCTAAGATGACACTGTTCTCTTTTAACAGTATTCCAGATTCTACACCTATAATGTTAAATATGCCTTATTTAAAGAAGCTGTGTAAGCCTCAGTGTAAATAAAGCAAAAACTTTGGGCAACTCAAATCAAAAATCAGATCCATCCATGATCAACAAGATTACGATTTCAAAAAGCTTTGGTTAAATTATAAAAGCATCCAACTAATCAACTAATCCAACCTCAGGGATCAGCATGAAATATCTTGACTTATTCATACTTATTTGAGGAATCCCAGAGGATGTCTGAAAACCTATTTTGGGAATCTGGTATTTTGTAGATTCTAAGACGCTTATCCACTCCTCACAGTTCCAACGAGTAGTAAGCCGACTCATCGTAGCCAATCAGTCACGTCAAACCAGGCTGGCTATTCTTCCTCTTATCAACAAGGCATTTTGTATAGAACTGTGGCTGTCTCAATGCTTTATGTAAACTTTTTCCAAAAGTGTGAGAAAGATTTGCCTTTACTTCAATGTGCAACACTTCAATTGCTTCCGTTGAGCAGTTAGTTTTGTAGAATAGTTTTTTTTCCCCCCAGTCTATTGTTAGGGCGAATTTGTGTTACCTTGACTCAAGATATTGATTAGCTACAGACTTAAACAAAAAAGAAATAACCAAAAGAAAAAGGAAATGAAGTAGAGTGAGACAGATTTCTACTGCTGAAAACAGGTTAATCAGGGACAAAAACTGAGTGGTCAGGTATGACGGAAAGTTATATTCCCTTAAATCCCAGATGTCACTGTTGTCAGCTTTAGCCATCTTTCATAAGAATTGTGAAGCGTGCAGGACACAAAAACTTGCCTGGTTTTTCCCACAATATTTACAAATTAGAAGTTTTCAGGCTGAAAAATGTCCATCCTTGCCGTGTGGGGTATTGCTGCAGCTTGTTCTGAAATTCAACCCTGCCACCGCCTTTTAGCAACATAATGTGGCTTTTATTTTGAAAAACAAACCTCTTCCTGCATTTAGTTTAAGGATTTAGTAATGCTATGGGGCTTTTATTTAAAAAACAAAACAAAAAAAACATGCATCTTCCAGGGCATCCTGTAACGATTTAATAATAGCACAAGTTCATTAACTGAGACAAGACTGAATAATTCAAATGTATTTAAATTCTTGCCTTGCCTCCAACACCAGCTGGCTCCAGCTCCACTAAAATGGGGAAAGCGAAAACGCAAATGTTATCCAAAAAAAATAATCTGGTTGGTCCAGGTAAAAATACATGCAGATGCAAATACAGCACCACAATAAAACCCAACTAATTAAGACTGGCTAAAAGCTTTACTAAAACATAGCAAAACAAAACAGCAGCTGATTACCACCTAGGATAAGAACACATCGTCCATTAGAGTCATATGACAATACAATTAGCATTCAATCATTTAACCTAAGGTACTTGCAATCTACTTACTTTCTACGGCTCATACTAACAGCACCAAGCAGGGGGGAGAACAACACCACATCCCTTCAGGTGGATCGCAGCTTCAATTCACCAAAACTCCGAAAAAGAGACACCAGCTGGAGCAGCAAGACAGGTTGACAGAAGATTAATGAAATTGAATGCAACTCTTACTGAATATATAACGCACACAGGGCTTTAAGTAGCCGTTCAAACATAAACATACTGCATTACCTACCCTCAGGTCCGAAGAGGTAGCTATGTGGCAACAGCCAGGCAGCAATGAAGCAAAGGGCGGCCATGTTGCCACAGGTGCATTAAATACCCCTGAGCTAATTAGGAAGATGGCTCTGGGGGTGGAGTTGACCTACTTCGGTGTTGGTGAGTTCAAGGCCTAGCAGAGTGTAGTGCAGTTACCTAAGCCTAGAGTGTCTGATACACAAGCATGATTACTAAGCAGGATGACATTCTTAAATGAAACAGGGTATACTACTATGCATCATTTCAACACTTTACGACCCTTAACGACACACTTTATGGTACAACACCACAACAAACCATCACGTGACTTCTGGGTGTTCTGGATGGAACATGAGGTGAACTAGGAACATTAAAACAGGTGCCAAATGGATGGCTCCAGGTGATAACTTTAGTCCAATATAAACTGAATCACGCAGTTTATGTTTAATATCATAACAGCTGCTTTTATGCACAGACATAAAGTCTAGTCCAATTGTAGAAGTGTTGTATGTATGTCTAATATACTTGCTATCCTCTGCATTATTTTGCCTGCCTCTTTTTTCTTTAAAAGCCTGTCCTTTGTAGTTTGCTTGATAATGTCCAGCTGTTAACACAATAAACAAATAGGTAAAAGCAATGCCGTGCATTTGTGTCTCTTGTCTGGGCAAAGCAACAGTATGGCAAACAAAATCATCTCAGCACTTCACACATTTAAGAATGAACAATCAGTAACTCAACAACTCACTATTACTGCAGCCCAGATTGGTGCATTCCTGAAATAAATAGCTCTGTCGACACAGAACAGGGAATGGATGACGAAGAAAAGATCAGATTTTCAGCAATCAGGGCCGGCTTGTAATCATTTATTGGTTGAGGAAAGGTGCTGCTGTGATTATTTAATGAGCAAACATTAGAACCGTAACGGTGGCTGGTGATGTAACAACCTGATGAAGTTGATCAGTGCTTAATCAAACTAGCTGGTTCAGAGGTTAGACAGTTGATTACACAAATTATGTCAAGGAACTTTGGCTTTACGACTCAGTAAACCAACATTCTGAAGCCTCAAAGTAAAATTCCTTGAGAGGATAAAACAAAAATGCTTATCACAGTTCGATTCATACCCTGGCGATAAGAAGCAGGTGGAAGGAATAATAAGACACTCCTGGGGGCAAAACTAAATTATTCTAGTGTGTAATATCTTTATTTATGCAACAATGGGTGGCGAAGTCCAATAAACACAATCACATTTTCATCATCTCAGGAGAGGTGTACAAACCAAAAAACTTTACAGCAGTGAAACCGGCTGGTTTAGGGTTGGTAAATAGTTTGAAGTCCAATGTACCCATAGGAGCAAAACATTTACGTAAATAAGTGAATTCAGCGATATTTTTTGGGAGAGACTGTAACACCAATAGTGTACTTACAAAGGCTTACTTGTAAGTCATAATAATTGATAATAAATGGCAAATTAGCTCAAAAGTAAATGGATGACTGAATATCTAATACTAGTGCTGAATAGACATTATTTGTCTAATGTGTCAAATGCCTGTTTCATTTAAATCAAATCCACAAAGAGTGACAGTTAAGTTAGAGGTAGTTTGAGGTCAAATGAAGGGGTAACGCTAGGCTCTAATGACAGTGATGGTCCTCATTTGTATTCTCGCTATTGTATATAATGGTGTAGTATAATATATAACAACTCGATTTGTTGTTGTGGTGGCTGAATTTATAGCCTTAAATAATAATTGACCACTTTATTACAATAATAAGATGTTAATTATAACATCTACTACTCTTTTACTAATTTACTAACTAACTAAAAAAACACGACCACTGTTACTAATAGAAGTGTGTTATATGTTGGAAAGTGGTCAATGATTGTTCGAGCTCATAAAGTGAGCCACCACGACAACATTTCGAGTTATTATGTATTGTGCCACAGACACGACGGTTGATAGCATTACTTAAAAAATGTCAACCAATTTGAACAAACACTAATTCACCATTAGATTATTTGCCATTTACTAACATCTGTGTACGAGAATGATGTCCAGGGTGGCGTATAAATATAAACACAGCGGCAGCCACTGCGATTGTTGCGTGTACATTTATGGGAATTAATCCGGCATTAACTATTAAAATGCAAAACATAATTGAGTAACGTGTTGAGTGAAGTATTTCAAAGTCGTTTTTTGTACAGTCTCCTACAATTACCAAGTTATGCTAATTGGTGCTAGACAATTACAGAGGCGGCACTACAGGGAGTCAAATCCACTCTGCAGTGATCAAATAGCTAGTTAATGGAAAACCTATGCTATTACTATGCAGGTTTTCAGTTAAACCGTGACACCCTAAGATCACATGATTCCCTTTCTCTCATAGCAGGTAGAAAAAGCCTTGACAAAGTAATCCTCTGACACACCGCTTCAATGCGAACCTATAAATAAACACACTCCATTCTGAAAAGCCAGCAGTAATGAGCTGCAGTGAGAACATGCATTAACATGGGAACCTACCGGTGCATTTGTTCAAATCAATCAATCAAATGTTATAGGTATAGCCAAAAATCACAAAACACATATGCCTCAATGGGCTATTTGCAGCTTATACTTGTTATCACTGTCCTCATATTCACAGTTAATACAACTCCACGACAAATACCTACTCAAACGTTTACATATCTAAAACATGTCAGTGCAAAATATCAACTGGATAAGATGCACTTTTGACACGATGCAACGGTAAACTTTACTTTACTTTGGTGAAACAAATAGATTTTTTTTGTTTATCTCCACACAACATCGAAAACAATTTAAGGCATAACGAAACTCTTCGACAAGTCAAACAACAAAAGGTTCAAAAACATACATTGAAAATATTTCTATTTACAATATCTCCTCATATAAAAATAATGTTTAACTTGCACAGGATTTCAAACACGGCCACGCTAAGACACAATTCAACCTCGAGTGCACAGGACTGCATCAGATCTCGTTCCAAATCTATTGGTTCCAGTGCAGCTGTCAGAGATGGATGCAATGGCACCCTGGTGGTGTTTCAACTGGCATGATTTCTATTGTACAATATCTTGCAAGACACTGCCATGACAGAGCAACTAAACTAATGTTGCCGAATAATGGCATTATTACACACATCATCATTACTATGCAGGCAAACTATGGATCCCCTTTTATAATTGCATCCACCGATCTGTAAACATTATTTTGGTCAATTCAACTCGGTCACTTTTGTTTAATCCGCCGGGAGTAACTGTTAAAGATAGCGACGGGCGCCCAATCTGCAGGAAAGAAAAAACACACACACACGAAAAAGAAACGCAATGACGACAAAATAGCAATTCCACTCTTTGTTTCTAGTAACTCAGTTAAAGCAAATAACAACTGATGTGTACTTTGATAGTGCAAATGCAAACCTCCGGGGGCCAAGTGGTGCACACCACGGTGCATCAGCGTGAGCCACGGACCCCGGTCTGAGGTGGCTGTTCAAAGGCATGTCCTGCCTGACCGGTTGAGAGGAAGGGAGCGGCCGGGGGGGGGGCAAATCTAGCAGTGGGAGAGAAATGGAGGCCGAAGGGTCGGCCGATTTAGGCTCCAGATTGCAGAGCTGATGCATGAGTTGAACCCACACAGCGTCACAGTGCTTCTGTGTCCGGGAGGCCCGGAAGGGGGCCTGGTGTGTGTGTGTGTGTGTGTGTGTGCGTGTTTAATATTTACATCAGTGCAGGAGTCAGTCGACACGGGATCGGAACGTGGTGGTCCCCCGGTTGGCCCCTCCAACCGGGGCTTGGTCTCCGACAGCACAAGCTCCCCGCAGGTGCTACACCGTTCGCCCAAGTAAACTCCTCCGTGTTTTGTTTTTTTTATAGTTAAGACGAACGTTGACCTCCACGCCTTGACAGTGTCAAATTATTCGAATCAAAAAATTGCTGCCATCCGGGGCGTCTTCCTGGAAATGTCTGGCACAAGAAAACAACTCGTGGCGTTGTTCACGAGCAGGACGGGAAGAAAAGGCAGAACAGGTGGGAGAAGTGTGGAGGGCCAAGTGGGAGGTAAAGCTGAGCTGCTGCGAGGATCCAGTGTACAAGCACGGTAGGTAGAGATGACACTGTCAGACAGAAGAGGATAATTAGGGATGTTTCTCGCATTCAGGGGGGAAAGCCGACACACGGAGGATCGTGCGCTGCGTGTCAGCGTATTTGTTGCTACGTGATCTCGCTGTGACCCAGCCCGATCAATCTCCATTGATGCACAGAAAATAGACTTTCAAGTCTGAAAATTACTGGATTTCAAGCCTGGTCGGACAGTGCAGGTGGAGTTCATTAGTACTTGCATCGTCACAAACCATGGGCAAATTTGCTTTCAGTCCCTGTTAGGCCATACCCAATATAATTATTGCTTTATGATTATTATTATAATTATTATAATTATTATAATTATTATTATAATAATAATAATAATAATAATAATAATAATAATAATAATAATAATAATAATAATAATAATAATAATTATTATTATTATTATTATTAGTATATACTGCTTTGTCAAGCCGTAGGCTCTTAAAAGCTGATGGTGATGATAAAGTGAAGTTAATTACTCAGTGAGGATGTATTCATCATTAATAATGTGAATGAAAGTGATTTTTAAGTCGAGAAACAATTAACCAATTTCACAGGCGGGAGCGATGTGAGGGCATTCTGATGTTCTCAACAAATTGCATCGTATGATGTGGTATTTTTATCCACTGAAAAACAAATGACTGAAGGTCAGGATATTGCAACCTTCTCTGTCTCCAATATGACAGTTTTTCTTTTACCCTATACCTCAACTTATTATTAGTGTGCTGGAGCATGCCATTACTTCCCTGTGTGAAGGTAATAATACCAAAGGTGGCCAAAAATGATACTTTGGAGTTATATTCCACCTTCATACTTGAACAATAATATCTCACCTTGGCCCCCAACACTAAGATGTCTTTGTTCTCCTCCTCTTCCTCTATCTTGTTGTTTGACGTCAGGGAGTCGTGTCCCCGCGAAGCATGGAGGCCCGTCCCCACACGCCCGGTCCTCCTCCACCCCCTCCTCCTACCCCGTGGTCCTTATCGGTCTCCGGTTGGCTCTGGGCCCGCTCCGGCTTGGGGTTGGGTGTGCAAGGCGGGTCGGGCTGCTGCACCGACATGGTCCTGCGCAGGTGAGTGCGCTTACACAGGAAGTCGGGCTTGGCTGGGAGACCAAATGAGCCTTTCCTCAGGACCATACGGACTGAAGGGGATTTCTTGGGCCTGGCTCTGTGCCCGAATTGAAGGGTGGAGAGGTGCGCCGCATAGCCCTCACTCAAGAACTACACACAGCACACAGAGAAATGGATAAGAAAAGGGACAATGGTAAGGACATAAATGAAAAGATTCCAAGAAAACTTTTCAAGCAACGTAAAAAAGAAAAAAAAGAAAACCAAAACTACCTGGCACTGATTTTGGTACTTCTTCGACGGCCTGCCAACAATATAAATCTGTGAGGGGCTGAGGCCAAGCATGTTGTAAACCGAGATGTCCTTCATGGAGCCATAAGAAGAGTTGATCTTGATGTGGCACTGGAGAGAGAAGAAAGGAACAGTCAGAAATTGGAGCGTGGCATTTAAATGCGCGCGAGCCTGGGGCTACGACGCTTGCAAGAATCAATCACTGTGGGGGGCGGAGAACAAAATGTTTCACATGCTTTATTAGAAAGATTAATAGCCTGGTTAATGTCAGGATGATAGGGCCGCGCACCTCGTGCACGAGGTTCCTGAGGAAGATGGTCTTTTGACGCAGAGGGTCGTGAACCAGGCCTTCGGAGAAGAAAATCATCCCGTGAGGAAAATTGTGCTGCGAGAGCCACGACACCACGCGCTGTTTCTGCATATCGGGGCGGCCTGTGATGTAGATGATCAGGTATCCCAAATCCTGCCAGTGCCTGCATGAAAGTACATAAAACATCAAACACCCCTCAAAGGCATTCATTTTTGTTCAGCACTTGTATTTGCATGGGCACGACATCTGTGAAACGCTCCACATTCGAATACCATTCAAAAGCCCTTTTTTGTTCATTCCAATTACACACGGACGCGCACACACATTCGCCCGCGCACACTCAAAGGTTGCTAGCGGCCACCTGACGACGTCGACGGCCCCGGGGCGGACCTTGGGGTCGCTGCCCATGATGGACACGCTGGCAGCAAAAGAGCCGTCGATGCTGAACACCACGCACTCCATGCCCCGCGGCAACACGGTCAGGTAGGCCTCTGCACACGTCTGATCGCCCCTAGGGATGCAGAAGAAATTCTCTCGTTTCTCAACGCATCGCTACACCTCATTTGAGCATAGAGCGCTCCGCGGCGGGCACGCCGCGTTGATTGGGACGCTTACTTGACCACCATTTTAATGGGATAGACTCCCAGGCCGAGTTTCTTGCTCTTGGGTATGGTGTATGTGACCCTGCCGCTGCTGTTGGTCACCTCGGTGTCAAAGTGCACCCAGCGGCCGGACTGAGGCTGCGTCATCAGCAGGACGTCGACCTGATTCGAGGCGGTGTGTGTCAACAGGTGTGCACCAGGGTCAGCATTTTCATCCACAAATACACACATTTTCGGTAGTAAATAATAACGTGGCTGCTTGCTCACCTTCTCCCCGGTCAGCGTGACCATGTCCAAGGGGCCGTACATGAAGCGGCCCACCAGAGTTTGAGGTCCATCCTCGGTCGCTATGACATCATTCACCCTGTGGTTGGCTGTGACGTTCTACGGTGAGACAACGAGAAAGAGAAGCGCTCACATCTAACACACATCTAAAAAGTGTGTGGGACATGCAGCACCACAAAACTGCGTTTTTTTTACTCCTTTAATGTGCTCTGCCTTTCCAGGTGTCAATGCCCAGCCAAGTGCCTGTGAAGTATGTAGTACGGGACCGGAGAGAAAAGAGTGTTAACTCTCTTAAGCTTCCCCTGTCTTCGTGTTTGCATCTGGATATTTCACTATTCAGTAAATGCCTCCGGGTGAGCCAGCGGAGAAACACTAATCCCTAAATCTCTCCATGCAGAGATGGTTGCATTTTAAAAGCATATTATGACATTTTAAATTACATTTCTCAGACTCAGGTACACCCCGGCAGAAGTGTAAGCCCTACTGACTAAATTGCATTTGTATAGGACTTTACACACAGACACACACACACATGAGGATACTGTACAGTGAGTGAGGCCTGGGGATAGAACCACTGACCCTCCGCTCCTCCTAAGCCACTCGAGTCATTCCAGCCCTTATGAAGATACAATCTTAACTATTAGAAATAAGGCAAAGGTTAAGTAAAGTATGAAGTCACAACTTATGGGAACGTAGAGCATAAAAGCAGCACCAATAAATAGAATGTGTTAATACCGCCTTGGATTAATGCTATCAGGTTGCACATTTGTTCCCTTGCTCATTTGATCAGTCAGTCAGTCAGTGGCCGCCTTTTAATGTTCAACCACATCGCATAATGACAAGTGATTCAAAGGTTGTGACATCTAACAAGGAAGTGCACCACCGTTATTGTGCATCAGCATCGTCAACCATATCGACAACTGTTTGCCCGCATGAGGTCTCACCTGCATACAAACACAAAAAGAGAAGCACACAATCACGACTCTGACATCGTTCAATATCCACTCAGAGTTCCCCGCCACCGATCACCAAGACCACTCCGTGTTTTCACTGTAGACGCGAAATCAGCGTGTGCCTCGGTATCACACCACGAAATTGTGGAGGAGACGAAGATCCAGACCCCTGTGTGTGTGAGTGTGTGCGTGCGACAGCAGCACGTAAAAACAACAGCCCCACTTATGGTCCCTCTCCAGCTGCGACAAAGAGCTCTCACCAAGCAGGGGAAGATCACGAATAGAGGCCGCTGGAAATGTATCACTGTATCAATCAGCACTTGTAGGGAGCTGCTGTTCCTTAAGCACTTCCATCATAAAACGCAACACGTGGCTGAGGCGAGAGCAAGAACCTGATGGCACTGGAAACAAGGCAACCTTGGCAGGCTCAAATTTAGATGGGTTTCCATGGCGCTCTGGTTATGCAGTTCTATTTATAGCCTCGCGAAACAAAAGCAGTCACTAAACTCACGACTTTGGAAAAACGGCGGATGAAAGGATGTGCAGAGGATAGCGGTGTGACCTTGACTGTTCTGCTCTGCGCAGCTCAAAGTTATCGTGCGAGGCTGCCTGCTTGCTTCGAGGTTAAAGTGTGGGAGTGCTGCACGGCGTTCATACCGCAGGCCATTCAAGCCGACAACATGACTGGAGCGATGCAACATTAAGCATGAATGATTACCTTTTTCTTTTTCCTGCTGTGTGTATGTATGTGCTTCTTTATTTTCACATTTCAGACAACGTTCCTACTTGTGTAATATGTTGTGTCCAAGCCAAATAATCTCTTTTGTTTGCAATTTCGAATACATTTCAATGCAATTTCCTCTAAAGCAAGCTGAGAAAAACGTTTTTACCCTTAGTTTGACATGTGTCCTCCTCCGAAGCCATTTCTCTCGTGGGCTGGAGGGAGAGAATGGAGCCGAATCCATATTGTCCGTTCCCTGGGTCTTCACACAGTCGCAGCGCATGAGCTGTCAATAAATGCATATGTATGTAAGAGCAGGCGTATGCACTCGCAGGCCTTTGGAATCACATATTTCTGGTAAGCAGACACATTTTTCTTGAAGTAACACAATAACAACTTCATTCTACGACAGTGCTATATTTTGAGCTGTTCAAAAAGTGGAGCGGAACAAGTGAATTGAATGTCAACAACAATGAGGAAAGAAAGTGTTCTCTGGGACCAGAGGCGTCACACGGAGCAGGCAATTTCCAAGGGCCTAGAGCAGGCAGCCCCCATAGAGATTGGTCCACAGTGACGACAACCTGAAAGCCCCTTAAATGACTTGCCATGAGGGGGCACTGCAATGGCACGTCCAAGAACCCCCTTATAGGGGGCCCCATGCTTCTTGCGCCCTGTCAAAGGCATTTTTGGTTTATTTCTTTTACCTTATAACGTAATGCGGTGGAAGATAAAGATGGATTGATTTGACCCATCTTCACCTGAGTGACGCCCGGGGTTCAGTCTACTTTCTGAAGCAGTATTGTGTGCATTCCAAATTCATTTGAAATGTTCAATGAGTTACCTTGAAGTATTTTAAGTTTGTTACTCACTTTGAATAATCGGACAGAATACTTTTGACAACATGCATTGTGTCACTTGGGGATGAAAATACATTTCAAAAGTCCCACATTGCACGAAAAGACTTTTGAACAAAAATAACATGAGATACCATGTACAGTATATCAAATAGCACTAAGAATCAATCGGCCTCTCTCGCCGCTTCTGCACTAGTAAGCCCTCCTGCAGCAGTCTTTTGGTAGATGTCCTCCTCCTGCTCTCCTGCATCGTCTATCCTCATTAGCCACAGCTACTGTATGTCTTCCTGACCACCTCCAATTGCTTCAGTTGCACCAGTTGAAGCCTGGTATATTTGGAACAAATGGTCGGTCGTACTGGCTGCACCCTAGTCTGTTATTGCTAAACATCTGGTCCAGAGTGTCTTTAAAGCCCCTCGGGATCAGTCATTTGGAGTCTAAATGTATTTTTAGGCCCAGCTAAATCTGGCTCTGTACATATTTCAACAGTGTCCTTTTCCCAGTAACAGTGTGTGAGTGTGGGTGTGTGTGTGTGTGTGTGTGTGTGTGTGTGTGTGNNNNGGGGGGGGGGGGATTCAGTCCTCGTTATGAGCAGAGCTCTGGTTAGAACACAGTATATGTTGTGAATTATTTCCACTGCAGTGTAGTGCGGGAATTAGAAATGTGCAGGAAGAGCCTTTGAATTGTGAAGCAGACTCTCCCTTGTGTGCCGTGTTGAGCAAGACACCATTAAAATAAAACTGTGTGTGACGAGGAAAACCTTTTGCTCTGTCTTTTTGTGACATGATGGTTTTACATTATATGTTGTGAATTATTTCCACTGCAGTGTAGTGTGGGAATTAGAAATGTGCAGGAAGAGCCTTTGAATTGTGAAGCAGACTCTCCCTTGTGTGCCGTGTTGAGCAAGACACCATTAAAATAAAACTGTGTGTGACGAGGAAAACCTTTTGCTCTGTCTTTTTGTGACATGATGGTTTTACATTTCCGTTATTTTATGTGCTCACTATTTAGACAGATTAAAAAAAAAAGGTGAGTGAGGCTGTCTACCTGCCGGAGTACAAACGCTGCCACGTCGGTGGACTCCCAGTATGAGGCGTGGAACAGGTGAGGCAGGGCCACTGTGGGGAAGGCAGTCAGCACATCAGGGCAGTACAGGGCATAGTCCAGCCTCTTCGAGCCCCACCAGGTACTGGCAACTAAAAAACACACAATGGTGGAAAAAAGGACAAATAAGGAGGGTGTTGTAAACTTAGGAGCGCCAGAGTATCTTTTACGATGTTGTAATGCCTTTCCCTCAATATGTTGCCTACCACTGAGCGAGGAAATGTGATGTATAAAAAAAAAACAGCTGTGGGTCCTCATGAACCTGAATTCATTTAGCGCAGATAATTGAAGAAATGGAACGAGCCCCCCCACCCCATTACTCCCTATTATCCCACTCACTGTTGGCGATGGTGTTGCCCAGCTGGCCCGTGGAGCAAATCGACAGTTCACTTTCCACGCTGGCCACGCTGGACCTGCGCGCGCCCCGCTCCTTTCCTCGTCCTCCTTCGGCGTTGGTCTCCGACGGCGGCGGTGTAGTGGAGTTCGGAGGAGTCAGCTCACCTTCCAAAAACACGCTCGGGTGGCCTTGGATACTTTCCGCTGCGGAGGGAGGATGGAAATAGAGAAGGACAAGGACCAAAAAATAAATAAAAATTGAAGGAGGGAAATGGGTTCATCACACAACAATTGACGGGCCTGCATCCTTCAATCGTTGCTGTTATTCCGCTCCATTACGATCCAGCCTCTCGCTGTGCGTGGACTTGCTTCAGGTTCAAACCCCAAGCCCCAAGAAACTGTACGCAGACAGAGAATTCTTTTGCCCTTTAAAGGCTTGAATTGAATTGTGTCGGCTTTGGAAATCCTAAGAAGCATCTCACTCTGGGCAACTCCCCGACAGTAGAATAGTTCCTCGTGCTTGGTTCCTCCTTCCCACTGGAGAATCACCAGGCAGCTTCTTCCCATTTGCTTGGCGCTAATAGTGTATAACTAGAAAATGGGGATATTCCTGGGAGACCCCACATCATGGATACACTTGCTATTCCATAGGACGCAGGGCCCAGGAGAAGCACATTTCGTCAATGATTTGATTGTCCGAGAGACGAGTTGACTGGCTCGGTTCAATAGAGCATTTATGTCTCTATAAAACCCAGGGAAAAAATAAAACAAAATAAAGAAAAAATGTCACCTCAACAAGGCCCGTCCTTTTCTTTGACACAATTCCTTTATCCTGGTATCCTTCCACCTGTGTTACTAGACACACAGTGTGTTCCAGCCGAACTGCACGGTGTGTAAAAGTTGACCTCAGCCGTGACCTGTGAACGATCCATTCATTGCCCCAGCACTCAATGGGATGTTTTCCGTACGTTCGTATGCAGGTCACAAACAAGCCGAGGCCACGAAAGTCTACGCATAAGCCTCGTGGTTAAGGAGCGCGGAGAGATAATGTTCCCAGGAACATATATATTTGGGCTGGTCTTTTATTGGGGCAAGACCTTTGGAAAAGAACGGATTCCCCAGACACTATTTTCTGTGTTCACTCACGGTGAAGGCAAACATTAGCACGACAGACATTGCCTCCACTCTTGGACGGTGTGTGTGCGCGCGCGCCTGCATGTCTTCCTTATATTTAACCAGGGGAAAACCGGGGTGGCTTGTGCGTATATCACATTGATCCGACCCAAAAAGTCAGTTTGCTTCGTGAAGCGGTCAGATATAGTCCGGTCAACCCCTTCTCTTTTGCACTGCCAGGATAGTTTATAAATAAGTCATGAGATGCAGCAGCCACATGACGTGTGTGTTTTGTCTATGAAAGATTGGCATCCGCCGCAGAATACAGATGAACAGCGGCTCTCTCTCTCTGACATCAGGGAGAATCAAGCAGGATGAATTAAGACTTCAAGACAAAGAAGAATCCACCATCAGGATGATGGAGAAGATAGAATCTGACACATACTATGCATGAGTTTCCAGACGGGATGACTTCTCATGTCTGCGATTTGTAACAAGGTGAGGCAGATACCATAATTATGTATGAGAAGACAAATAGGACACACTGTATTAATGGCTGATCTAAAACCACACCTTTTACACGGTAAATGTTATTTCATTTCAAGTGAATGCAACAATTCATCATAAACTATCATTAAAAGAATTGATATGGACGATCACCATGAACGATTGTTACAACAGATTACATCCCCTCCACACCAAGACCATCTGTTTGGACCACAATCGCGACGAGTGAATGCAACACAAATCCCCCTGCAGATTCTCCAATCAAGATGCTGTTTATAACTGAAAACAGGGCCATTGTATTTAGTGCAGTGATTGCAGCAATCACACATGCCCCTTTGATTTTACGAATCTAAAGAGGCTCCCTCTCTTACTCCATCTCTCTCTCACACTCACTCTCGCACACACACACAACTGTCACACACAACCATACACACACATTAGTGAGCCCTGCCACATGCCTCTGAGAGGAGCTTTACTCCCTTTCAGTCCCTGCAATATGAGCATGGCCCTGTCTTTCTTTCAGCACAATGAGCAGAGAGAGAGAGAGAGAGAGAGCGGGAGATAGACAAACAGACAAACAAGAGAGAATAGAAAAAAAGCAGAAAGCAATGCATGATGCATTTTACATAAATGCTCAAAGATGAGAGGAGGGCAAGAGGCAGAAATTGATGAGTATCAAAAAAACTGCACAGGCTAGCAATAAAGATGCGGCTACATAGTGACATAGATGGACAGAAAGAGGGAAACAGGGTATTAAGGGAGACGAAAATATGCAGAAGTATAAATGTAAAATAGTCAAACTAAATGGAACATAGAAAGATGATTAGAAAATAAGCAGGCAGAGGAGAGTAGGACTGCTGATGAGAGTGGTCAAAAGCGAGGACAATGTGATAAATCATAAGGGGATGGTGGATGATTGCGCTGTGGCCTTGAAACATCCAAAGAAACAAAAAAAAAAAAAAAAGAGAGAGACAGAGGGAGACTTTTAACTCCACACACTCCCTTCCAGCCCATACATGCACAAGCATTCTTTTCGAAAAAATGTATTCCATTTGACACACACCCCTATCTTTACATCAAAGTAACATTACTCACGTGATCAATACAGATACATTTGACTAATACTGTAGGTGCATTTGCCGTTTGGGATGATCATTTTTCCCGTTGGACCATAGCTGGAAATCAATAGGGAAGAGAATCAGCAGCATTCACTATAATGAAAGGTCCACTGTTGATGGGTGTTCATGTCAAAGCAAAAAGCCATACAGTAGAAGATTTGAGTGGCTCTCGTTGCCTTCGACACAGCTCATTAACATATTCAAGTGCAGGAAACGGGTGACGTAGGCCACTGGTTTTATCTGTGTGCTTGCGTGAGCCAGCCTGATTGTGTTTGTCATCCACCGCTCCCAGTGCCAACGATGGATTTCATTTAAAACATCATTTGACAGCATCCAAGCCCAATCAATGGGCAATAGGAATGCAGGCCTGTAATTCAAACCCGGTATAGCTGCAATCCCACGCTGACACACTTCATCACCTTTATCAGCACTTCTGGCTACTTGCGAGGCATCCAGCATCCTGCTTTGTGATTGGCTGAACATGATTAAATTAATAAATCGCAGCTTCGGCATCCAATTAACCCATGTTAAAAAACACTGCACTATTTCTTGCGATGTGCGACACACACACGTGCATGTATGTCAAATACGAGCAAAACACAGGATTACTTGAACAGCCAACCAACCCCTGATGGACGACGATTTTTTTACAGAGAACAATGCATTTATTGGAAAATATGCAGCAGGATATTATTGCAGTGTTTGTTTAACCGATCTCAAGAATCTCAGTGTTTTTAGTTTTTACCCGGTGCATGAGAAATGATAATTAGAGGACGTGAAATGCTTTTTTGTTCAGTGATTAAAGAAGGTGAGTTACTTTGTGTATTTCAACTTGATTTGTGAACATTTAACTGGGCTGCTGTGGCCTTAATTTTTTACCAATATAACATTCAGTGGAAATTCTTCAAATATTCAAACTGCTGCCACGGTAAATTCGAGAATATGTTATTTGAGTTATAGTTGTATGCTTCACAGCTCTCTCGTCACCACTGACATCGCAAGACACGTGACGGCGTAACAGGCTGGGTTGCAGCAACGCTCGCAGGATTTTCAGTTGAGTCGGGTGCCAGGAATAACATCATAATGTGATGGCCCTCCCGAAAAGTCAAGCGCAAGATAAGCGCTGAGTGTTGCGTAAAAGGGCCGTTATGAAAAGCCTCGCACCAAGTCACGTTTCCATGCGATGCGATAAGTCCTTGTCCTACTTTCTTTCAGCGTGGTAGGCGGATTGAGAGGCAGGGAAACCAGGCGATTTGTCATCACTTTCGTTTAGGGTGAGCCTCTACGGTCCGAAAGTGGGCGAAAGCACGCTTCAAATAAATCATTGGCTTCTTAAGTGCCTACAACCATACCCTCCGGGTGGGATTACAACAGGACTACGCCACATATTGCAGAGTAATATCTCACATACTGTGCCTGATCCTCAGCGAGCTGAGGTAATGCACCACAAGAAGATGAAGTATAATTACTTTCAACGTAAGGCTTTGGGGAGACGATTCTTCTTCCGCTCTCCTTAATGGGCACTTGGCAAACAACTTTTAGGCGCATTACCGTCACCTTTCCTGTCATAATGCCTCATATATCATAATTACACCTGAATTGAGTGTGCCCAAACGGGATTGTGGCTCTGTGCGCATCCTCGTCTATGTGCGCATGTGCACCCATTGAAATTCACATTACTAAGTCATAGAATGCAGCCCTAAACGAGTCTCACGAACAGAATTTGCAATGCAAATTCCAGAAGGGTTATTAATATGGGAATATAATTACGCCAGGAAAAAAAAAAGATCAGGCAACTAAATGGCAAATTGATTTTTCAGCTTCCAAATCGGCTGTCTTACCTATGAGCATCGAGCGTCCATCACCCAGAGGGTAACGCTGGTACCGGGGCACAGCGAGCGGTGGCATCTTGTGGAAGAGAGACTGCAGCAGTGGCTCCAGTCTGGAGGCGGAAGGGTCCGAGGGGTAGAACAGGTTGAATATCTGAGAGCAGGCCGGACGGAGCTGGCTCACTGAGGGACAGGAAAAACACAATGGACGGGGGGAAGGCCATAAGACCGAGGGATTTTGGCATGAAGTGTAGCTGTGTTAGTCGAAGAGCGGCACTTGACAAGGGTGGATTTGGTAGACAAAGATAGGGATATAAAAGATACCGATTTTTTTTTTTAGCACTTTTGGACTCTAGCACATATCAACTGTGATTTCTCGCCGTTTCTATGAGTGGAAGGGTATCCTGAGGCTGTGTTCACCATCAGAAAACATTTCTTTTTTAATTGTTTCTACATTGAAGTAGTGGAGCATAACAAATTAAACACCTGTCTTTTCGCTTTGAATGAGTGCCAGATTGGTTTGAATATAAGTGCTTTTAGAGAAAATAAGCAAAAACGCCACCAAACTCTACAAACACCAATCGGTTATTTACTTTTCATTAATGCATAAAAGTGAGCTATTATAAAAGTGCTTTACAGTGACTTAACGAGAGAATAATTAGGACGACTGAAACATTTTGAAAAGCAAAGGAGGAGTGACTGCGCCATTGCATGTACACAGGCAAACCTTTTAACATTGTCATAATACCATTCATATAATGAAGCCATCAGGATGTTATTTATACCGTATCCATGACATGAAATGATTATTTAGCCAAATAAAATACAGATTATCTCTATGATTCTGGTAACAAACTTTATGCATTACAACACTATCTGACATCGCATGTTATATTGATGTTTGCTTTGGGCATGTGCAAATTCTTGTCCGGATGAGTGTGTATGAAGCAGTGGTCTGCGTGCGTTTGATTCCTTACCCTGGACTGCAGGAAGCACGGTGCGCCTCATGGCCAACACGAGGCCCAGAGGGCAGCCCAGCAGGAAGCAGTCTGACACCTCAAAGTCAAACCGGCCGGGGTTCAACACCAGGCAGGTGCTACTGCCCCCACGCAGCTCTACACTTTCTTTCATCAAACTGGGGAGCAGACACAAAATAAGACATTACTTAGTATTATTACTATGCCATTTGTTCTTTTATGCTGACTGTTCAGCCAGTCAGCTGGCAACAGTGGGTCCGTCTCTCTTTGGATGCTTATTTGGACGACGTATGGCCAGGATGGCCAGTGTAAACAATGAACATATTCTTATTCATACACCTAATCCTTTCAACATCATTCATGGTTGGTATTCCTGTACATTTGGCCTGTGCCTAAAAGAATGGGGCCAAATAAAATCTGTCAAAAATACGCCATGATGAAATTGGAAAGGAAAATGTCAGGGTCTTGACACAGTCAGTGTTGCTTTTGCTCTGTCCTGATTCCATAGTATGACTCAGCTGGAGGAGCTCTCCATTCAGCCTTTGCTGTCTGATTCATTCTCACAGCCAAGCCTGTCTCAGTCCCATTGCGCTGCCTCTCTGCTCTCCACCGAGATGTTCTCCAATTCAATCCTGCATGGGGACAGGGTTAGCCAACAGGCTTCATCCATTAATCAAAGCAAAATCAATAGTGCCTCCATTGTCTTTTACTTAGACCATTATTTTTGGTTTTCCCATTTTAATGTGTCCAGTTCTTCCCTTTTCCTCCTGTTAATATGTCTGTTCACACCGACAAATATCTATTACGTTAATGAATCATCATCAACATCGGTATCTAAAAAGTAATATGTCGAAGATAGAAATATTGTTTCTCAGTTTTTTATGCTTTGAATATGTGCCCTTTTCATTCACAGGCAAATGAAATGTTTAATTAACGTGTACCTTCTAAAGAGAAGTGTTTATTCCCATTTGTGCAGCCCTCTCATTTAACTGACTACTGTAACCAACATGTTGAATCAATATGACAAATATCACATTTGGTAACTGCCTTTCATTCGACTGTTGACATGATTTTATAATGAGCGATTAACACATGCCATGTCTAAATATGCCCGGCCTTTTACTGTAGGAGCGATAAATAAATATGACGCCGATGCCTCCCTAATGAGGTTATGCATGTCTAAATAATGTCCTTATGAACATTAGGCATAGACAGACACACATTATCTTCTAGGATTAGGTTCTAAATGGTTTGAGTTCAGTTTTCATTTGATTTCATGTCATCTAAAACTTTAACGCGGTTTGTTTAAAATGTTGCAAATTGAAAAGAAGTGGTGAACTGCGAGCATGTGGCGAGTTTTTCAGAGCAATCGCCACGAACACAGGGTGGCATAGCTTTGATTGACAGAATCCTATCTCCATCGACTCTGTGTCTGGGATGGTGTTAGCCTAGTGGGGCATGTGATGTGGTGAGTGGCGAGTGGTTACTTGAATTGAGTCAATATGGCAGCTATAGCACCTCCAGCCTCTCTGACCCAGCAAAATTTACCCACAGCGCTCCGTCTCCCACACAGACAGGCCCAAACAGGCTATTTATAGTCCGGCACAGGCCCGGGCAGTCAAGCAGCAAATATTGATAAAGAGCAGGGGCAAGGCCGGGTGACACATTCCAGGAACATCTGAAATACCTGGATGGCCGGCACGCAACATCTGGGTCATTACGTGAACCCCAAGCGCACTCATCACTGATGTGGTGAAGTGCTGTTTGAGAGGAATGGATAGATGGACAGGATGTATAATAGAGATCTGTAGCGCTGGTGCCTGATGTGATTCATGTGTGTGGGAGTTTGAACATGAAAATGAACACTGATTATGACTCTTATTAGTATTCTAATAAGTTCTTATTTCCTGGGTTTCACAGATAGATGTGAACTAAGGGCATTGAGTATTTTGCATCAGACGGCCGCATTTTAAGGTAGGCAAAAATAAAGACACACTCTTGAAATAACTGGGCAGTAAACTAAGAAAATTATATAACATCTAATATTCGGTTACAGAGTACATGCTCAGAATAACAGCATCAAGCCTGTAACACGCTGACATCACTAAACGGTCGCATTCATCATTTGTCATGCAACCGACTGCCTTCAGTTTTTATTTAATGCTTGTCTAAGACTGGTTCTCCCTTCATCCTCCCCTTCGGGAGGTGAAATGCCACTCTAGGTTAGTCCTAGGGGTTGAATTGGCCGGTCTAAAAGCCCTCACCACGTCGTCCGCGTTCACGCGCATGGGCCCACCTGGAGAAAAAGCTGTGCTGGCCGGTGGACGAGGAGTCTCCATCGTACGAGTCGCTCTGCTTCCGGCTGAGTGGCGGCCCACTCTGGCCGTGCCCTTCATTGGGTGCAGAGACGTCGATGTTGCTCTTACTCAGCCTCTTGCTGGAACTCAGAGTGGACTCCCCCAGCAAGCCCGAGTTATCCTGAGGGGCAACGGGAGAATTAGCAACTTCACTCTACCAAAGACCCGCACCCTCGCAGCTGCACCAGGGAGATCTTACACAATCAGATCTGAGTCAATGCGTTGCCAACATTGGCAACAAAAAAGTGATGTCTGTGCCAAAAACTGAATCTATTAGATGTGAGTTTTGCATCACGCAACAGGAAAAAGGAAAAGAAAAAAAAGCTACTTCAGGACAGCATGCCTTACCCCTAAAATCAACTTTAAAACTAAATTACACCTAACCTCCGTTGATTTGTACATGTATTATCAAAGTTTTAAAAATAAAATAACACCAAAGACACTCTCACTGGTGTTCATGTCTCAACGCCATTCTCACTTGGACTTTTTGGTACAGGTGAGGAAGTACAGGAAACAGTCGATTGGGTAAAACCAGAAGGTGCTGGGTAATGCAACTTAAAGGGGAAGAATAAGAGTTCATCTAATCTAAGCGATCTTCTAATCATCTATCACATTAAAATGTTATTTCATTGTCTTTTAATAGTATCCAAAACGCCCCACACAGCCCTGTGAATCATCCGCATATCATCATTGTAAAACGGAGCCGGTACCTTCAGGCTCTCGGTGCTGTTGTTCCTGCTGCTGTTGTTGGGGCTGGCCGGCCTCTGGTTGTTGCTGAAGCACAAAGCGTCGAAGCACAACACTCCTCCCACACAGTCGCCCATCAGGCATACCTGCTCGGGGAAAATTAGGATTTAGAGATCCCTCAAGACGCAGCGCTCTCAGGCAATAAAAGCTCAGACGATGGGAGAGGTGTGTTCACGGAATTAAAACATTGAAAACGACATATTTCATAGGTCCTGGAAAGAATGACTCAATATACCCCGATCTTATAGTATATTTAAGACAATACTTATACCAACTATCATAGAATTCCATTGTAAAGGTAAGTATGTCAAGTAATGCTGCTATATACTGGAATACATGGACAAATGTGTCTTTTTTCCTCTTTACGTGGTATAGACAAGCACAGAAAAAGTATGGTTTGTTAAACTGTGTTCACAATGTGTCTCATTCTGATTGTAATCACGAACAAC
Organism: Colistium nudipinnis; assembly: GCA_016785305.1. NCBI lineage: Eukaryota > Metazoa > Chordata > Actinopteri > Pleuronectiformes > Rhombosoleidae > Colistium > Colistium nudipinnis. The sequence continues at coordinate 561,226 of JAFBJU010001075.1, forward strand.
CCAGTGGTAAAACAAATACCTAACCGAGGCTATCCATCTGTTTTGACAATAAGGCAAGCAGATTGACGAACCATCTTGGAAAATGTGTAAGTTCTCCTGTCAGGTTTGCCCATCTGCAGTTTGTGCGTGCACAACTGGGGAGCTTTTTTGAAGTTGCTTCAATCTAAAATGCTCAACAGAGCTCAAGGTTATTGTTTGTATGTCTCTAATTCTATTGTTTGCAACACTGGAGGTGTTGGTGAGTCTGTGGGGATTACAAAGCAGCTGCATCCAGGTTTGTACATTTACAATTTCCCAGGTGTCCCCAGTGGCCTCTCAGATGTAGAAGGTTAGCATCAAAACAGAGGATAGGCCTCACTTTCCCCTAAAGGTTAATTACAGCTGCGGTAATTATAAGTGGACTAATCAAAAGGGAAAAATATTGCAGAGCGAAAGGAGGAGGAGGATGAATCATAATTGTCGACACTAAATAGCAGGTGTAAAATTATAACAACCATCAACCTCCATCAATCCATTATACCGTCCCAGAGAATTGAAAGTACCAAAATGTCAAAACATTTAGTCCCCGTTCAGACCCGCTATTAAAATGCGTTCTGAGAGATCTGATCACAAGTGGACAGCTCCAACTGCATGACGGCCACTGAACACTTCAACACAGACTTCTTATCGCTCTAATTTATGTCTCATGTTGTATGTCTTGTGTGTTTATTCACTGGGGCTGTACACCGAGTTAAATACCTGTGTACCTGTACATTTGGCCAATAAAGCGATTCGGATTCTGATGCTGATCTGGCGTCAAAATGCATCCTGAATGTGTCTCCTGTGAACACAACACAGGATCTCTACAGACCGGTTCTATTCAAAAATGAATAAATAAGGATGTTGTTTATATTGTTATGAAGGAGTGCGCTCCAAGCGAGTTTCCATGAAATGAGATTCGAACTATTCGAAAATCGCGCTCAAGCTCAGGTGATGATCGGCGTCGAAATAAATCGGCATGTGGACACTGAGAAGCCTAAAAATAATTCCGGCTCATCAAACACGCAACACGTCCCCAGGAGGCCTTCGCTTTAACGCATAAAAGAATGGGGCCACTTTTTTTGACCTCTAATTACATTTGCTACACTTGGTTTGATAGGAGCTAAGCAAGTAGGTTGTGTTTGGCAGTGCTCTAATTGCATGCAATGTTCTCACACACTATTACCTCATTAGAAAATGGAGCTTGTTACCAAAGTGCTGTGGTGTTTTGCGGAACAGAGTGGAAAGTGGTCCTCTGGGCCTGGGCTGCTACAGTTTCTAGAGATTACACAGCCCACTCAAAAGCACCCCCTATTCCCTTTGACTTCCATTATAGTTTGTACATCCCATTACTCAGTGATGAAAGACAGGAATAAGATAAGATGAGGTAAGATGAGATGATCCTAATAACAGTGTAGGAGTTCTCCTCTCCCCGGGGCATTACCAACCTGACCCGCGAATCCCTGTCCGTCCTCCGACTGCAGGAAGCTGTGGTAGACCTGGTTGGCCCGGGCGATGACCGTTGCCACGGCGTCCTGGTAGCGCGGCGAGACGATGGCGAGGAGGGGGAGGGCGGCCAGGGGGAGGTGGTCCACGCTGCTGGAGACACAGCTCTCGTCGTAGCTGTATGGGTTCAGACTGGGGGGGGGGGGGGGGGTGGGCCGGGGATAGTCCATCAGGCTTCCCCTGCACATGTTTCTGCACTTGGCAATCCCGCATCTGTTAATGTCTACAATAAATGATATCTGATTGGAGGCTTTTCCACGATAGAGCGGTGTGTGAACAGGTGCCAAATAAGGAGAGGCATATTATCTCCAAGAATGAAACACCTGAAGAGTTAATAGCAGGGAGTCATCACTGCTGTGTGGAAATCAGAGGATGTGTGCGTTTGGCACATGTGTGTTGCAGTGGCAGAGCACTCGTTGATCAAGTGAGACAGTCCATGCGGCAGCGTGGGGAACAATTTAAAAGGCAGCGTCCCTTTGCCCTCCGTCCTTGATCAGCAGTGTGGTCCCCGTCACCATCCATCATATTGTTCCATCACAGGAAGACGCACCAATGCTACGCCGAGGTCTTAATACGTCAGCAGCCATGCACACCTCAATTCCCAGAGGCGCACAACCTCCTTGTGAGTTTACACGCTGTTTTCCTGTAGCACATTTTTTCCAAACTCCTTATTTTGGGAATTTGTTTATATGTCATTATTAACAATTATAAACAATCATTTCATTTTTAAATGTGTTTATTCTTTTCATCTTTAGACTGAGGCTAATAGTTTTCTCTCACTCTTTATAAGCCAAGTGAGCAAAGAACATGTTTGTGAACAGTTGGGGCCAGGGAAATGATTCATTTATATTACTAAGATTGAGCACAGCATGATTGTGCAAATTTGTTATTTTAACCAAATTTTCTGTCTGAACTGAGCCATACATTTTCCATTTTAGATTCTAGGAAAATCCAAACCCATTTGCATTATTCTTCATAGTTAGAATAACTATGGTCAATTATTTTATTTTGGGGAGAAAAAAATGTGATTCTTATGCTCCTAGCAACATATTGTTCATCAGCCAATCTCTGACATCGACAGTGGATGAAGCCACTTCCACAATCCCCACAGGTTCACCGTTGCAAGCAGGGACGGAGGGCAATTACTCACACCGACCACTTAGTTACGCAGATTGAAAAATGTTTGAGTCACCCTACTCTGCTTAATGATGGGACCATCAAACAGCCTGTCCAACATGAGAACATATTGTCCATAAAACGGTTGGCCAACCTTAACATGTTTGACACGTTCAGGGTGGTGTTAAAAGTCCCATAGAATGCACAGAGCTGATAGCGTGGCTGTAAACTATTTTATATTCATTTGTGCCGCTACAACGTGTCTTAACTGTCATTTCATTTCTATAAAGCATATTCCCTGTCGGGGGAGTTTCTCCTGCAGAGATTTACAGTGCACCCCAGGATGTGGCTCGAATGTGTTGCTCTCAGCAGGAGAGTGCACGGATATCACTTCTCCACATGCCGTTTGCTTCTGCTGGGGCGACTGTGTCCGAGACTGACGACTATGAACTGCACCTATTTTCATTAGAAAGAAAACGGGGGAGAAACGAGAACGGCGCTGCATACAGTCGATTTTTTTCAGTGGCCAAAGAGAAAGAAGCACACGGGAGTCCAAGATGTCTTATGCTGAAACATTTCACTGACACTAGATCGGCAAGAATTTAAGAATTATTACAGCAAACGCTTTGTTCCCGAAGCACCCTTACATCCTGGAGTCTCCATCCTCTTCAAGAGTCCATAGATAATGCCATCGTAAATCTATGCCCAAATACAATCACCCAAATGAGCCATCACCGATGGCGGTTTTACCCTCATATTATATATAAAAAAAAAGGTCCTTACTATGACATTGGTTGGCATACCAATACTATCAGGTAGCCTCTGTTATCCAAACAGAGGAGACAGCTGTATTTTTCGAGGAGAGACAGTGTGTCTCTGTATTACGATTTAGTGCAGGCCTCCACAATGACCTCAAGGGCTTAGTTTGACCCAGCATTATGCAAAACCATATGATCCGAGTTAAAAAAAAAAGCCTCCTTCTACAGGGACATCTGTGAAAAATAGTCGGCTCAGACAATAAAAGCACAATACTGGGGACATATTACCCTGATGAAAAAATACGATCAAAAAAATCAGGTCACCTTGGACAACAATTTATCTGTTAATCAGCCTTAATTACGTAACAATGAGGATTTTGACCTAGCTCTGTAGTCGTTTGGCCTTGATTTAATTAGTCTTGTTCAAAAGTGTGGCACACACACAAAAACACACAGTCCCTCGAAGAAATGTTTAAAAAAAAGAAAAAGAAGAAGCTCTGATTAATATTCCAAAGCCGCTCTACCTCTAAACAGCATTCATAAGTCACATAGCAGAGGATCAACACCTGCTACACTGCAAATGCCAGGTGAGTCTCATTATTTGCATGGCATAATTACTTGATTATGCAAGCACTTGCTAGTATTAGTCATCTAACTCCAGATCAGTGACGTGAAGGGGAAACACAGAGTAGATGCGGATCTGTGTTTGGGTGGCTTAATTGCTCATCTAATGTGTTGTAATGCCTTCAGGCTTTAAACATGAGATCTGCTATTACGATACACCTTGGGCGATATTATGACCTATGATTTGTATGTGTGCTTGTACGTCACGTAAATCAATCAAAGTTATTATACTAAAAACCATTTCCAGAATACCATTGTTCTTACAATATGTTTGATATGAACTATTGGTGTAAAACATTAAACACTGTAACACATTTACGTAAAATGTTATCTATACTGCAAATATTGTCTGTCATCAGCGTGTATAGGGGAAGTTTTGCTTTGTAATTCATAAGTAAAATAGCATTAGCAATAACAAGTGGCTCCGTCATTGTTAATGGTCACATTTGCAACCTTTACATTCTTAGCTCGAAATGTGTGCTGTAGATAACTTAGAGGTCAATGCCGTGTGATAATTGAGTTAAAACTAATTCCAATTAGTATTCAGTGTAGAGACGCAAAGGCGAAGGTGAACAAAGGTATAATCTGCTCTACAGTGGAAGGTTTTTCTGTGTTGGGATTCGTTCATTCTAATTCGTTTGCCGACGTGAGTTTGAGCAGCTCTGTCTGTACAAACATGCTTTGGGAAGGCTGCACCATCAAACCGTGCGAATCCCATCAGCATTTAATGGCTATAATTAATCCTAATAATCTGCGACTGTAATTTCCCCGACCGTGCCGGTGATCAATACAGCGAAGGCCGTAATGTCAGGCGTACATTTTTGAAGGCATTGCACTGTATTCGGTTTCAGAGGGAGAGCCAGAGTGTTCCCACTGGATGGTATGGTGTGTGGCTGCCTAGGACACGGAATGTCACATAAACAGGCTACTTGACATGGGTCACGGAGATGGCAGATATGCTACTTTTTTTCGCTTCTCAAGAGAGGCACGTCGACGGAGAAACGGGTAACAGAAAAGCATGCCTCACATCACGGCTGCGTGTCCTCTCTCGTTACTCCGACATACGAGTCATTCGCACATGAGTGGCTGCATTTACCCCGTGAACATTTCTGCCCTCTCGTTATTACACAGCCAGCATTAATAATTAACCCGCCGACCTCGTGTTGCTGTGTGCACGTGCAAAACAAAAGAGCTGATCACTTTGCCCCTGAAAACCACCTGGATTTTTCCAGACTCCTGAAATCAGTTACATTGTTATTAACACTTGTGCAGAAGTCTTTCTCAGTGTTTCGCCGTGATGCGAGGGCAATGAGATCCATTAGAAATGGCGGAATAACCTTGAGACGGATTATGTCACACTGCCACCCTCCTGCCTCTCGCCAGATAACGTCAATTCTGCTGTCTTGTCAGATTCCTGCTTAATTGCTCCCCGCCACTTCTTGACGGTTGGCTTAGCATTGCACAACGGTCGAACAATTACGATGAACAGCAATGGGCCTCTGCGAGGGCCCTGAAATAGTGGTGGCCTGCCCTTAGCTGCCGCCGGCCAGAATAATGACCCTCCAATCGTCATGAGCTGAGATCACCCTCTACGCACACAGACAGGTAGACACCTTCCTCCTCTGCTTTCCCTGACGGGTTCTCCGTTTTCCATGGTAGATTTTTTTCTATTTTCGAACTGTGACGGAGGCAAACACAAATTGCTATGAATTGGATGTGTTTATGCTATATTCATACACCTTCAGTGTTGAATTTTCCAATCGTGTTTGTGTGGGATGCATTCGTGAGTAAGTCTACGGCTTGCGTGTGTGTGTTGCCTTGACACCGAGCTCCAGCAGGAATATTCGGGTGCATTCATTAGCAGGCAGAGCTGCAAATGAGCTCTCAGAGCCCTTCAGAGGGCCACGTACACAAGGGGAAACAAGCGAGTACACAAGTTGCAAAAACATTGTCCATCCTCTATAGTGACATCATACAGCAGATGAAGGCATGATTGAGAGCTGAATCCGAAGCATTTTGTTTATGCAAAGGTTTGCCATTGAAGTGCTATAAGTGCTTTTCCACCTCCACCCTCGTGCGATTTTCAGCCAAGCTGTTATCCAGAACGTGTGATGATTGTTCATACAGCAACCAGTTCCCCGGCCTGGGTTGGCTTGGAACACAAATAAAGGATGCTCCATGCACCCACAAGTGTAACACTGTCCTTAAGTGATTAAGTGTCGTGTGTGCTGTGTTTGTTTGTTGCTGAGTGTGTGGGTGTGTATGGATGCCTATTAAATTGACATATTGTGAGAGGATGCTGAGGACCTGGAGCCATCTGCAGGAGCTTTGTCCATTTCCACCACAGCAACAAAGCCCAGATTCACTCCTCATTGTTGTCACAAGATTTTTCTCATCAGCCCCAGTGCTTGCAGTCCGTCTAAGGAAAACAAAACTAAACTATGGCTTGTTTAAATGTCCTTAATCAATCACACCCTGGCCCTGGGCGTAAAGCTAAGCTCAGGAGAATGCACAAGCTGGCCTTATTTCCTGTAGTCAGGTGGATTTTGAAAATGGTAACAGGCTATAAGCGGAGGGGGAGGAGAAGACCATGCGAGACACACTCAGCCATAGGCAGTCATGGGCTGGATGCAGTCGTGCGTCGCAAAAAGCTGACAAGTTGGCTTTTCAACAACAGGCTTCCTGCTTGCTATGAATCTTAGTCAACATTCTTTAAAAAACAGGGTTATAAAAATATAGATTATTGATTTTATATGTTATTTAGAAACATCAAAATATTAGTATTGCAAATAATAATAATAATAATAATAATAATAATAATAATAATAATAATAATAATAATAATAATAATACACATTTTCTTTGCGATGACTGACATCACCGACCTGTGAGTTTGAATGGCTTTAATACTATCTCCTTTTTTTCCCCCCATCGGGGAAGACTTGTCTCCTAACCGGTGTTCATCACTGAATTACTGCCACAATATCCCCAATTATGTCCCACTCCCTCTGAAATTGATATCACAAATGAAAGCTAAATACAAAGTAACATTGGCTAATTACACAAAACAGATCATTGCACATATTCCTGGCATCTGTGCGCCCACGAAAGAGCTGCCTCAAGACTTTAAGTGGGAGAATTCAAAATAAATGCACATCTCCAGGTAAAATGATAGGAGCTTAATATTCTTCACGGCCACATGCTCTCGCAGGCTGAAAATGTTAACAGCATACTCATCTACATTGTACTGTCTGCTTTGATCAATATATTTTCTCAACTAACCCTCTTCACCTTAGTCAACCAGATATTTTTGCCTAATTCCCGCAGAAATGCATTCAGACCGGGCTATTTATTGAAAACAAGCCCAACAACAGTTTAGCACAGCACAGACTGTTCATTGCTCCATAATAATTAATAATGTATTCAGCCTGTCTATGAAACATAGTGACGATGATGATTGAAATGGAAAAAAAAATAAAAATCAGCGAAGCGAGGATCAGAGCTGACAGACATTTGGATTGTTCGAAACGCCTCATACTTCACAATCACTGGGCCATTCATCAGCCGACTGGTAATTGGAATTTATGGAGGTTTACATCTCAGCTAATACAACCTGACACAATTTTTCTCCTGATACATTTATTTCATCTATGTTTGGCGCCCCCGGCTCCCTCCACCACCTCAGTGGATTTAACTGATCTCATGTTAATGTGTCCGTAATATGCCCCCCTGGAATATCAGGGAAAGATCATTTCCTTGACGTATCGCTAGCTTATCTTGACAGATGTAAAAAAAAAAAAAAAAAAAAAAAAAAAGGTACAAATGCATCCGTCTCTCAAAGTGCACGATGTCTAAACTCTTCCTGAGAGTCTCTTCATTCATCAGTAAGCAGCCCACGGAAGTAACCGCGTGCAGGGTCAGACATCTATCTTTCTCACCGTTTGATAGAAGCATGCAGAAAAGAGCAGCAACGGTGATTTCCAAGCTGTTATATTGTATGATAAACATTTTGTGCAAAGGTAAAATTTTAACAAACTCCAAAAATGCATGTCCTGTTTTGCTCAAGATGTGTTGGTGTCTTATCTCTCTGCTCTACATGCAAATATACACACATAAATAAATAATGACCGTGAGGGAAACATGTTGTTTTTTAGCCGGTGCGAAAAAAACGAAAGAGGGAGCGAGAAGCGAGACAGATGATGTCAGCCGAGGAAGTGGTCCCTGAACGTGGCCCGGGGCGCTTTTGTGTTCACATTGATGACCGAATTTGGCAGCGTGGGGTCCCAGGAGACCTCTGTAGGCACTCGGAGGGACGGTCTCTCACATGCGTCCGCGATATTTCTCAGGTGCCTTCCACCCTTGTACTTTGAACTTTCCACTTGTAACCGGCTCGACCGAGACAAAGGATCATTTCCTGGGCCCTTAATCCGGTTTTGGACCAAACCAATTTTGTAAATCATTACGTGACGCTGATTATTTCATATCCTGCGGTGGCTTAATTGGATCGAGATCGGGTGAATATGGCGGCTGCAGTGTGCGATTCACACCATTTCCATATTCTACTCGACCACTCAGGCCCCCGGTCCAGTCATTGAATCAGTATTTCATTTGGGCCTGATGCATATCGAAGCAAATTAAATCACATCATGTTTCTTTATCAAGATATGACACACTAATGTCACACCGATGAGACTCCCTGTATCGGCAGTGACACTCACTTGGACACCAGGGAGAAGGCTTCGGCGCACACGGCTGGACACGGCACCAGCTTGATCATCACGTGCTCCGCAGCGGCCTTGAAATGCCCCCGCGTCACCTTCTCCAGCACCGACGCCAGGGTGGCCACGTCGCCGGCCTTGGTGCCGGGGTCCCCGCCCACCGTGTCCAGGATGTTGCCCCCGTGCACCACCAGCAGCAGCACGTGGGTCTTGCATTTCCTCTGCGAAGGGTTCCAACAGAGGAAAGAGAGAGACAGAGACCCCGAGGGAGGAGAGGACACAGGGTTTTCGTGAGAGCAGCGGGGCTACATGGCGACAAACGGCCAGGCACTAAGACCCGGGCCCCCGAGCTGCTGGTGAATTCACTCGGAGGCTCTTGATAACGATCCTACCTCTGCGTCCTCCAGTCCTTCGATGCTGCTCTGAGGGGCACAACGCGGGCCACCCAGCTGGAAGAGTCCTTCTGCAAAAAGTTAAGAGGAGGAGAAGAGGGAAGGATGAAAACAGAGAAAGGGGGTCAGAAAGGGTGACTGCAGAAGTCGCTTAAATGAAAAACGCCCTGATAACAGAAGCGTAAAGGGATAGCAATCGGTGAATATGGTCAATATTATGAATGGCACTTCATCTTTCTTCATTCCTACTTCAAATTAGGTGACGGGTTTATGTAGCCTTAGGCCCAAGAAAGATTCAGTAGTCTATACTGGCCGTAAACCACGGTTTGTTTCTCTGTGATGCAGCATCTAAATCCACCACATGTGATTTCATTTCTGCTTCTCTGATGCAGCGGACGAAATTGTATTTTTTTTCTAGAGAGAAAAGACAAAGGGATGGGGATTTTATTTTCCATCCAAATCGGAACAGCTAGAGGCATTTCTCCGTTTCATTGTGGTGCCGAATATATCACGGGAAGCCGGCCAAACTCATTACTCTCTCCGGAAGCCTTTGTGCCCTGTGCCATTTTTTTTTTGAGCTCCCTCCTGTGTCTCTTTTTCTTTTTGTTGCTTAGTTGGCCCTGTCTGCGACCGACCCTCGCCACGGGAGGCTCGCAACGGACTCGCGCGCCGTCGGCTGCCACCTACTCCGTTCCCGGCCCACAGCCGGCTTCCGACTGCCTGCTTGCCTGGAACAGCTCGGCACTCACGAGGGAACGCTGCGCTATTTTGGTCACAAAGTAACAGGAAATCAATGGAGAGAGGTTTTCCATTTTCTAAAAGAGGGAGAGGGGGCAGAAAACGTTCCCCCAACCAAAGCGGCACGGTTAGTTAGTGTGCCAACTGTGGTGCAGAGGGAAACGTTGTGAGATTTGACAGCGAGCAGAAGAACTCTGCCTTGCAGGATCAGTCGTTGTATACACTTGTTGTATATACACTTTAAGTGGTTTGCCATTAAACTTTAATCCTGACTGAGTTGTACCATTATCTTAAAAGGTATTCTACTAATGCATTGCAAAGAGGTGTGTTGTCCACTGAATCCAGTAGAAGGTCAATTATACCACATTAAACAGCACATCCACTTAAACGTAATTAACACCGGCATCTCCCACATAGCACCGTGTGGGAGATTGTTGCCAATCCGAGGCAGTTACCTGCTAACAGCGGACTGTAGGAACGGCAAACAGGGGAAATAGCAGAGCTGCACACACAGCTCGTCGTGATTCCTAAGAGGAGCACACATGCGGGGAAGCTCCTGAAGTCGGTGACAAGAAAGAGGTTTGTCTGATATGAAATCATTTTTTCCCCTTAGCTCGGACCAGCGAACCGGCTTCCTGTGATTACGAGGCCCCAGTGTTTTTTCTTTTTCTGCCCTCCCGCTGAGGATTTGTGTAGTTGCTGGGGACTCCAACAGTCAATCGGATTTTTTTTTTTTGTCTTGATTTCCTGTGCTTCCTCTCAGAGGTCAGACTTCTGCCGGTCAACATGGCCTTTTTGAAGCTCAGTGGTCTTTTGGTCCTTCCCTCTCTCGCTGTGCTCGTTCTCCTCCAACAAAATGGCCTTACCCGGACAGCAACCACAGGAAGGTTAATAATGCTGTACGGCGGTTTATCCGCACCGTTGCCGTTTCCAGGAGATATTTCTTCACCTGCGAGAGCAATAGAAAATTGACCCCAGAAACAGGGTTGTGACGATGAAATGGCTCTACAGGGAAGTCTACTAAACGCTGAATGAGAAAGAATGAAATATTGATTTATGGATCCGTGTTTGGATGCCTCTAGCCTGTTTTCCTGTCAGTCTTACTGAGATTTAATATGTCATTTTCCCAATAAATCTCATGATTGTCTCTGTTAGACAGAGGTTTTGATTTTCTGGTCATCGGTCTCCTTGACTCTCCTTATAACCACCAGGGCTCATCACCTGCATGACTGGCTTTCGGACTCTTCCCAGGGAGTACGATGATGGCAATATGTGCCCCTAAACATTCCTGCGTGCTGCATTGTCAATAAACTGATTACGTGAGCTGCACTATCAGTGAGATTTATCTGCATTCCCAGGGAGGCGTGCAGAGAAGAGCGAAAGCGTTGGCTTTGTCATTTTTGCCTCTAAAAGCTTTCTTCAAGAGGACATGCTGCAGTTTCAAGAAACATAAAAAGATATGTATGATGCAGCAAATTATTATATATTTTTTGCTATAACCAGCTGTGGACATGAGTTTTCTCTGCGCACCAGATGAAGCAGAATATTCAGTCTCTTATACCTTGGTTTTTGGTCTCTGAGGGGAATATCCAGTTCTTTAGCTGCTCACTTCTCCATTGGAACTTCTTTACCGCCGGCAACTTTAGTTCATTAGTTTATGTTTCACTAAAGACAGCTGGCTGCTGCATGTTTATGAGGCCAGAGTCGACCGGTGTAGTAAAGTGAGTCTAAAGCGCTCCATCGAGTCAATTGCACAATTGGGTCACTCAATGCCACGCAACTTTGCAACTTTTGGAAATGGCCAAAGCACATTTCACTGGCATTTTTATGGAGACCCAAAACAAATGATTACATTCCTCCCCCATGTTCTTCTTGTTATGCTTGAAACAACCGTTAACACCGCCTGAACTCCGCGGTGAATCAGCGTGTGTTGTTGAGTCTTAACAGGTTAGGGTGCTCATTTGGAGGAATGCTGGGTGAACAGCTCCTCTCTGACCCCTGGCACAGTACAGGCAGGCCAACACAACCAGCCATCTGCTCTCCGCTGCCCGGATCAGGGTCTGTCATGTAGCCCTACTGCAAAAAAAGGCCCCAGGAGAAGCCACCGGCTCTTCTGCATGTCAAACCTGCCTAACCCGCAGACACGCACAGCCACCCGCACACACACACACACACACACCCCATACGGCGAAGCAGCAGCACATGCAAAAGCCTCAAAGACACGTATACCAGGCATACGCACACACAGGCTGTCCTTCAAAATCCAATTTGCTCTCAGTCTAGGCTATTTAGATATTCACCATCAACATCTAAATTTGGCTAATACACAAAAACAAACATCATTAAGAGCTATTAACAGTTTGAATCCACATCCTTGACCACATCGAAGTCAAATTTTGTATTCAAGCCATTTAAGCTATTTTTGTGTTGAATGGGACATTTCAGAGCTAACAGCTTTCCTGAACCTCTCAAGCTCTGCCACTTGTTGGCGGAGCAAGATTTGTATTCAAAGTTTTATAAGTGGCAAAATATGAATTTTACAATCAATGAACATGTTTTATCCCTGTTGGGATTTGAAAAGAAAAAAAAACTCTGTAATAAATAATATTCTCAATGTGTTTAAAAAAGACGGTAAATCCAGTCCTGTCATTATTATTTATACAGACCAAGGCCACACATTCGATTGTGTGGGCGTCAGTTATGGAATTGCAGTATGAAGCAATTGATAGAATATAATTTGCACATTTAGTATTTATTAGGGCTCGAATGACATTGACCTCTGCGGCACGTAAACACTAGCAACACACCATCAACATTTCTTAAGGGTCAAGGAAAGAGTTAAACATCAGCAGAAGAGATCTATCTCGGAGGCATTGCACACTGCAGTCCCCCCACCCCCTCCCCGGCTGTAAAAATAATAGAGGAGGCAGACACTTTACTATACTCCAGACACAGAGACCTGAGCATTAAAAGTCAGCTACTTGTTTCCATTATCTCACCTCGCCATCTTTTGTCGTTTGCCATCTTTTATTAGAATTCTACCGAGCTTTTTGTCTTTCCAGCATGTGAGCGTCTGTAGGCAGCTTTGCTTTCAAGAGAATGGTAAAACACATTCATTAAACGGGAATTAAAGGAGATTGTGCCTATGCCAGCATTGTGCGTTAAAAATGGCTCGACCTGGGGGAGGCGGTGGGCAGAAAACAGATTAGGCACGGACTCAAATGTATGTTGTCTGTCTCGCCCTGCAGGGTGCATGCAGAGAAGAGAGCCTCGGTGCTGCACAGATAATGGAAAATCATTCTCCCATTCACTGTATTTCTCTGCAGGTCACTTTGTGCGGAATTATACTCTCATCACATATGATGTTGGGGGGGTTGTTTGTCTGGATTCATCTCTTAGTCCTTTCCACAGAACCCCTGTCTCCTTCCACTGACACATCCATTTTTAGCTGATGTTATCCCAGCACACGCCAAAGGAAGCAGCCAAGGTGGAACTTTTGTTTATTAGAGAGTCCGTAATTCAAAAAAAGAAAAGATTCGGTTAGTGAGTAAAATGGATTGGGAAAAAAAAGGCAGACAAAGAATAAATATGACAATTAAAGTTGTTTGTATCGTGTAGAGATAGAAGCCTGAGAGACAGTGGCTCCGTGGCGGGTGTCAGATCACAGGATGTGACCAAGCAGAGGGGAGGAAGAGTTTAGCGGTAAATAAGGAGCAGTTGTGCACCAGGCATACGCCGCCGTCATTAAGGTTCCTATCGCTTTTACCCGTAGGGGGAGAAGTTGTTTACAGTCACCGGTGGCATGTGAGGTAATGAATGGCTGAGGATGGCGCAGGGGGAGATGTAAGAATATGATGAGGTAACGCCATGGAAACGGAGCCAGGGAGCCCAGGGGCGGGGGGAATCGTGGACGGTTCGAGAAGCTGAAGAGAACTAAAGATGGAATGAAGCAATAATCAAGAGCAGGGGAGCGGCGGGCTATAAACCCAGGGACACTTTTGAGGAACGGAAGAATAGATGAAGATCAAAAGGGTCGGGTGAATCACAGCTCTTGCTCCCCCGACACAGACTCTGACTGAGAATAGTAGGTGCATCTGCTCCTTTAGGGGTTTCCTAATGAGCACATTTTTCAATTGCAGATGGGGTTCCCATGCACGGAACCACTCCTCCGACCTACACATTCCACCGTCTTCTTGTCACCCTTAACTATAATGAGCTGATTACACACAAGGGTACCTGTTGCTTCAGAGGCTATTAGTGACTCATGCAATTGGGTTTTCGGAGTTGACGGTTAAGCATCGCAGCATACTTGCAACGGTAACTAAGCCGACAATTAAATTGCATTCGGAGCTGGGTGCATAACTGCGTGAAATGCGCTTGTTTCGTGCATTGTTTTTTTTGTTTTTTGTATGACATTCTCTAATGGCTCACATAACTATCTACAGCAGCCACACAAAGTGACAGACCCCCGAAGTATTTAGCACCCACCCGCTCAGCGCTATGGAATTTTCCACACCTCATTGAAACTACACACAATGTCACAGCACAGTGTCACAGTGTCAAGGGTGCAATAAATTGGGTTTAACATTGTGGTTGTGTTGAAATGGGACTCTCTTCAGCTTGCTAGGCTATCTGCATGCAGGAGGAAAATCTAATCTTCGCTGCCTCTGTACTTCATAGAGAAGATGCTCATTATGTCTTCATACGGGATAAAGGATCAACCGATACGACATCAGTGGACCCTTTGAATGAAATAGTCGAAGAAGGAGAATATAAAAAGAGAAAGAACACGAAACTGAATGCACAATAAGGATAGAAAGGGAAATTGAGAAAATCAAAGGGAAGTTCGTCTATTAAGTAAGGAAGAAGTATTTCAGTGCCAATTCATTTACTAATTTACAAATAGTGGAAGAAGCATAGAGACAGAGAAAATGAAGCAGAGCATCTACATGTATCTGTGCTTGACCAATTTGTAGTTCTGTCATGTTTTTGTTTGATATTTGATGGTAGACCTAAATATAAGTGAAAAGGATTGGGCTCTCTTTGTTTCCCGAGAGTCCTATTTCAACTGAGGCTTTTACATGCGGAGCTGCAGAAAGGGCACAAGAGGAACACAGATTCAAGCTCAGTGCTCTTCCTCGGGCATCACAGAGCGAGGAGGAGGAGGAGCAGTGAGGTTGAAACACATTGCAAATCTGAAAGATAGAGCCAAGCCGCCCCTGTGTTTATCTTCTACTCGGCGGATGCTTCTGTTTATTCATGCTCATCTGATGCATTGATAATAAAACATTGACCGTTTTCAAGTGAGAACCATCACATCCTCCACACTATAAATCACACACTGGACAGTGGTGTTAACCGTCAATTAAATAAACCGTTTTATATTAAAAACACTCAGGGTAACGCAAAAGGCTAACTCCCGAAACCAGAGCGTGATTACAACAATTTTTTTTCGTTTTTTGTTTACTTCTTTTAGCACATTGCTTTGTTTGATCAACCCACACAAATGACTGTATGTTGGAGTGCTCATTGACTCAACTAAACATTCCTAAATCTGGCCAACAAATAGGGAAATAGAAACATTTAAATAGTGACTGATGAAGGTCAAGCGGCTTGAGTTATTTCATGAGGAGCTGGTGGTGATGCAAAGCTTGAAAGGCTTATAGATATTAGACCGAGCTGTACACCATGTGCCCGGAGACATGTTCTGTGCCTACAATGTTCAAACAGACTATAAATGCATATGGCCTTGGGACTAGAGACCCAACAAAGCAGGGGACGCACAATATGCCGAAGCATTAATAGAAAGTACAATGAAGTGCAGCTCTACAGTTTACTTAAAACTATTAAATATTAAATAGTATTTCCCATGTGAGTTGTAAATTCGTGCCTCAAAAAAAAAACAAGCTTTATGACAGCTCATTCAACTCATTGTGGTAGGAGACACACTATTGAGGATCTTGTCAGCATTTCCCTGGGGGACAATTCATCCTGATGTAGTTTGAAGTAATCAATATTTGGTTTTACCCATTAAACCTTGGTTAGTATAGAATCAGAGAGGGTGTTTTGGGCATTTTCTGCCCCCTATTGGTGAAAATAAATGACTTAATTCAGCTTTATGCAGAAGCTACAGTCCATATACAGTCTAGCACCCTTTACATCCTTCGGTGGCAAAAGCTCTCCAAACAATTTAGGCCTTCATTATGGATGTGTGAAAAAGCAAAATACACACACCTCTGCTGCACACACTCAGTGTTAATTATAAATTGTGCGTGTGTCTGTGCGCGTGCACGTGTTTGTGTGTGTGTACCATTTGAATGATCCTCCATGTGTCCCAGCGTTTCAATCTGCTCCACGAGGTCATTGGAGTTCCACTGACTCATACCCAGTAGCATGGCGCTCTTCCCCTCCATAACATCTGCTGACACACAAACACACACACACACAGACAAAGAAGAGTCATTTTTCTCCCTCTGTTCTTTGAGCACAAACTGATCCGAGCTAAAGGCCCTTGACTTGTTGAGATGGATTCGACCTCTTTTCCAGTGCTTGACTGACATCTGCTTCGTCGTTAGTTTTGCGGCACCTGTTGGAGTGGACAATTTCCCCCATCGGCACAGGACTGACGCAGACCTGGCTTGTGCCAGGTGGGCGTGGTCTGCACTGCATTTACATTTGGCCCGACAAACATTTTATGCTGTTTATTCCAATCGGAATAGACACCGTAATGCGCAGTAAGTAAACAAACCATCAGAATGCCACAGGGAGAGCCAACAACACAGCAAACAACAACGTCTGATAAACACACACTGTGTGATGCAGGTGGCTTGTCGAACAGAATAAATAGTCTGTTTGTACCGCCACACCATCTTCTGTGTGATAGGTGGAGCTGTTTGATTTATTAGCAGATTAAGATTCAGTGTGCCCATCACATGCCGCCTGCACTGCATTTCGATTTACCCCGTGGAGTTTACCTGTAAATAAAGAGTTAACATTTGTTGTTCAGAGTGTGCAGCCTTGAGACTTTTTAAAGGTCAGTTTGCAGAGTTTTGTTTTCCATCCTTTAACAAAACCTGCAGTCTCTACATCCATGTATGCATCAGCAAGAAGTATGGTACATTGAGCTATCAGATGTACTGTTCGTCAACTGTAGATCGGGGGCAAGGTGGTAATTGTGTTTGTTAGTGGAGCAGGAGATACAAACAAAACAAGGACTCACTCATCAAAACATTGCTCAAAGGAAACATACAGTTTATTACCACACTGGTTAAAATTCTAAACAGGTCTGAAACATCGACACTGATAAACTTGTTTAGAGGAGGAAGTATAGGGGAATGATGAAATCCCAAAGTTATCGCTGACATTGTGGGTATCCTCCCTATTCCCTATATTTCCAAATAAAGCGGAGGATAAGAAGGCTGTCGGCTTGTTTATACACGGCACGATTGTGTGACTGCTTCGATTTCTCACCCTGTTGGATCTATTTATAGTGATATCCGCTCTCTCAGAGTTGTATTAAACCATAGATTCACCTAAACAAGTCCTCTATCTTCAACAGCCGAATAGGTCAGGTGTCCCTAACCTTGGATAAGGCTCATTGGAGCGGACCGGTGGCAATTGTCCCTCTGTTGCCATGGGAACAAAACTAAAAACTTTGTTTTTTACTAAGTCGTAAGTAAGTAAGCAGAGCCAAAATAGCTCATTATAACAGCTGTGTGGGCATGCACTGGGTTCAAATAAAACAAAACGCCATACCGAGACACTAAATGACACGCTGTCGTATTTCTGGAGCAAAGTGAGAGAAAAGCCAGGTGTGGTTTAGCATGACCAAAATGGTTGTCAACCCGTCCCAGGCTGTCATTCCAAGATAGCCTGAAACAGGATGAGTCATGCAGGAAGCGACCCCTCTGCCTGACGGACGTCTCTCCCCGTTTCACACATTTCTGCCGAGCGGCTCAAAATAAAAAAACTGCACCGGGCCCGTCCAGCCGGATCACACAGCAACCAGTCGACTGGTCACAATCTGTCTATGCTGTCCCAGGTGTCTACTCCCGCCTCCTTCGCTGCCTTCTCTTCTCCTCGGGTAGACAGTACAAATCTGAATGTACCGATACGAGGGACATATCACAGACACTTGCAGATTCCTAAATAGGGACAAGCGCAAAAGAAATGGAGAGGAGCCAGACACAGAGACACAGAGGGGCCCACCGGGTGGGAACAAAGCTCAGCTATATGTACAGTAAGTAAGCCTGTGGTTGCACAGGAGGAGAATGCAAAGCAGGCTTTACACCAAATCCTGAATACGGAGCATTCAGCAGAGATGCCCGCAGCGAAAACACAGGCTCCTCCGACATGCAAAATACTTTCGCTGTAAAATCCACCATTATTAAAAGGTTTCAATCCAAAGGAGCCAGGCACAATGCAAATAAACGAAGTGTGCACATGCTCTAGAGAATGCTTTTCTTTTTTTTTTGGGGGGGGGGGGGGGGGGGTGTAGAGGGGGGGGGGGTATTAAAGAAAACTGCAAAATCGGATTTAAACAAGAGGCGAAAAGCGACAAATAGAAATGAGAGCTCTGCCTGCAGCAGACAGCCCTGAGGGAGAGAGGAGATTTAGGAGCATCCTTCAAGCTGTCAGCTCACAGTGAATAAGTGTCAAACTGGAGGAGAGAGGAATAGATAGCGTGATTGTCAAACGTCGGCGAGACAGCCTCGCGTGACCTCTACCACTCCGGTTTGTTTTTGCACCCCTCGCTATCTTGATCTCATCATCATGCATTAGCTGGTGCGGGGATACTACCAAAATAGCACGTCTTCACTTATTTCAGTACCATTCAACTCCCTGATGACGCGCTACAAAGAATGAGATTGTTTAGAGGAAAAACCACAAGTGCATAATATATGAAGACAGTGTATTTGTAGTGGTGTGGGACTTGGGAGATCGGGCGCTTACATAATTACATATGTGTGAGCTATTTTACTTTGTACTGTTTAAATACATTTTTAATGTTGATTGGTAGTTTTTGACATACAACTTTGTCACACTAACTAATGTCATACTCTCTATTTTTCTATTGCCCTGGTCTTTAACCAGAGAGCGAGGACTACACGGGGAGAGCACCTGCAGGGACACCTGGACTCCACTGTCACACGGATCACATCCACTGCAGCAGATTTTCCTTTACAATCCGACCACACAAAAAATAGGACATTTGCAAATGTTGCTTGTGTTGGTTTCAATTATGTTTGCTTAATATTTCCCTACAAGTGTTAGATTCAATGATAGATAAAATGGTTCCGTTTGGCCTCAGGAGGACTACAAATTGAACTTTGCCATCATAATACGAGAGCTAAAAACACCTATCCAACAATCCAAGTCTTAGTTTTGGCATCAGGCTAAATGTATGCTGGTTACAGCAGTCTGCCGTATATCTTAGATATATTGTATAATTTAATTATTACCAACAAACTAAACAACTTTTCCAAAATGATTGCCTCAAATTGGGTGGGCATAACATTCTTAGTCTGAGAGTAGATTTAAAAGCTTGCCGCCCTATAGTAAGTATTTGCCTGTGTGCAATGCAAGTTCAGTTTGCCTCCCCTGGCAATTTATTATGGCACTAATCTCTGGGCGCAGCAAACACCTCAGATTTCCTTTCAGTATCAATCTGTCAATTGGCCTCGTTATTTAAACTCATGTCATCAAATAGCAAATCAGGATTAACACGCTGCGAATTTGTCATCACCTCATATCGGGGTGACAACCGCGTTGGCATTGATTTGAGGAGCCAGGAGGCACGTTCGGATGTGGTAAAGTTGTGTCGTTTTAAAGGTGTGTGTTGTGTGTTTGCATTTGTGTGAGTGGATTAAGGTTGTGAAAGGGGGTACCAGCATGGGCCATGCTGGGACGAAGAGAGGTACTACTTGTATATGTGTATTACTACAGGCAGGTGGATATCCAGTGGAATTCCTCTAGTACCTCAGACCGAAAAAACAGAGGAAGTGAAAGCGTACCTGCATAAATCCACCACTAGCCAGCGTAACCTCAACAACAAAACGGAAACACACTGGAAAAATCCATTGCATAAATAAAGATATATACGAAAGTATCGATACAAGTACATGAATCGAAAATGTATCCTTCTCCCTGAGTACAGAGCTTTGGATCTTGCTTTTTTGTTGCAAGTTAAATATCTGTTTATCTCTGTCACATTTGAGAGCCTCTGGGTGTGTGTTGTGTTTACTAACTGGAGCGTTGCCAGCCACTGGTGGAAAAGTAATGGTTTATATTTGTCTCTGGAGGTGGACGGGTCGCCATGCCAAGATCTTCAACGCTATCTTTCTGCTCGTCGGACTGAGACACGGAACACTTTGTTTCCTCGTCACTACGGCCTGCTCGAGGGAGCGGATAGTGCGTTTTGGTCTCTCTCTGTCACTCTGTGCGAGTTCATTTTTGTGCCTGTGTGTGTGGCTTTGCTAAGGGGACAGCTGTGCTCATGTCCGAGGATCAACAGAGATGACAGCATCAAACCATCCGGCCAACAGCTGTCTCGCCTCAACGACATGTCACACGAACACCGACAACGCCACAGTTAACGGATGTTAACTGAACCTCAGTCTCTGTCACGGGGGATTAACAAACACACGTATGCTTGAGTGTTTCACAATTAAAGATGTTCCTGTTTAAGCACTTAGGTTTAAAGAACTCAGTAACTACATTTGCTTACTTCATCCGAAAAATATCAAATGATTTCATTTTGAAGCTGAAGCAACCATAATCGTCTGATTCAGGGGACCGAAAGCAAATCTTCTTAAATAAAGCAATGGTATTTGATATTTAAGAGCACACATTTTACAATCAATCCCGACAATATAAAGGTCAAGACACAACACCTCCGGGGCCATAAAATAACTATTTGGATCCACACTGTCCTTCTACATTCTCCTAAAACGGAAAGGCTGAGTGTAAAAACTTACTAGCCCTATATTATTGTATCATCCTAAAATACACCCTAATGCAGGGGTCTTCAACACTTTTTAGGCCAAGGACGCCCAAACTGGAGGAGAATTGGAGCAGGGAGCCCCTACTATATATAAAATTGTGTTTTATATTAAACTGGGGCGAGTGCCATCTATAAATATTGATACCTTGTTATTGTGCATTCATTGCTAAAATATATAAAAAATGGTCTAATCAACCCAACATTTTGCGACCCCCCCCTGCAATACCTCCCCCAAGGGGTCGCCGACCCTCTGCTGAAGACCGGCCATCTCTGCATTTTGGCATTGGCCTGATCTGCAGGTGACATGTCGTATTGGTCCACCCTGCCTCTTGCCACCAAGTCAGATGGCATTGGATATTACATTTATAATACATAATACACAATAATTAATAAATAATCTTTCTATGAGCAAAAAGAAAAATGCACACACAAAAACAGTGAAAACACTAACAATAACAGTCGAGGCTCATCCTTTTATCTAAACACTAGTCCCATTCCTGACGGCATTTTTTGGTTTTCTGGGTTACACAGTGTGGATGAGGACATTCATCATATCCACATAAATAAAACTCCCACAAGCTCATTGTGATGGTTTGAGTGGTAGGCTCATGAAATGACAAACTCCCCCTAAATCACTCTCAAATCTAATACTTTCTGTTTATTTCACTGCTTTTCTATAGACAACTGAGATTACAATACAAGGCTAGACTGTACACAGGCGGAACAGAACACAACCCCACTAGTTGTATGCATCACAGAGTGGGAGAGTGAGAGAAGTGTTCGCAATAACACGAGATCAGCTATAGTGGGGCCATAATGTCAACAACCTCCTATGACCTTGTTTTGGTTTGCATTCTAAGGAAGGCTTCCTTCATACTGAGAAAATGTTGTGCTTTCGGCCATAGGCCTATCTAAAGGCACACACACAAATACCATAAGGAAAAAAAAAAAAGGCATTCTGAAAACCTCAGCCTATCTCGTCTGGAATTATGTTGCTTTGTTGTTTTTTATCTGTTACTGTTCCTCCGTCCTTTTTAAAGACGCGTCTTTGCCGATAAGAACAACCGTGCTTTCATCCAACTTGAAAGGATAATCCAAGATTTTTCGCAGCCTGCGGATCACTTACAGTTGGTAAAATGAGATGTGATAAGTGTGATCCCAAGAGAACAAGACGGAAAATTAAAACAAATAAAATTGGGTAGGGTTGAAAAATGGAAAATGGCAACACACAACACATTGTATAGGCTGCAAACCCAGCTCCTTGCATTGTGCCCTGCAGTTTGCAGACTCTCGCCTTCTGCTGCATAAAAAGAAGTCACAGTTGATGAGGAAAAAAAAAAAAATCTTTAAAGAACAAATCATTTGTTCTCTCTGCCCCCAGAATTGTATGCCAATGTCATATCCTTGGATACATGTCAAGCTACAGGCAGTTGGTTTAGCAGAAAGACTGAAAACGGACAGACAGCAGAAAGCTTAGATCTATCCCAAATAAATATAAAAACAACTTTCAGCACCTTTAACACTCACTAATTACCATGTCATCTAAAAACTTCAAAACATCTAAAAGTCACAGTTGTGATATGTCACAACATTTTCAGGATGCAGTGACTTCATATGAGATACAGCTGTTTACATTTAACACTTGTATCTTGTGCGACAAGGATTTTCCTAGAAGCAGATGAGTGCCACGACACTGGTCTCACTTGAAGCATTACAAGCGAGTCACATCTCGGGCCTGGACCCGTGTGATAAGGGTAAATAGTAAATAGTTTTCTGCGACTGTGTGCAGTGCATGGGATTATTCTCTGACCAAACACAATACGTGAGAGGAGACGAGTGAGCGAGGGGAAATCCAAATTAAGAGCCGGAAGCCCATGGCAGATTAAGTCAGCAAGAGACAATGGAAAATGAGTTAAACTAGCGTGAAGCGGAATGATAAGGGAGAGTAAAAAAGGTTTTCCACCCAAATTCCATAAACAAAAACATAGAAAGTTTTCCAAGGATATACAATAAGTGGAAATTTAGCAGGGCACGTTACCCACAGGGGCTCAGCTTCAGCATATGATATCATATCATATTACACGCCGTGTTCTCCTGGGGTAATTGGAAGGCTTTGTGCATTGTGAATATAATATTATGCTACAGAAATACCATTACAATATCAATAGGACACAACACGGCAGAGTCCTTTGCCATCGGAACATGGCATTTGGCTGGTTACCGAACATTTTATTTTTCACAGTGGCCACGAGTGAGCTCAGTGAGTTACAGTAGCTGCTCGATTCCTCACTCACCCTCATTCCACACAAATCACTTTGTCTGACAGCATTTTCTCACACTCTCATCATCTGTGACAGACTTTATTCTCAGCTGTTCGACAAATGTGTTGCGCGGTTCATTTCCGCTGTGCAGGCGTACGGAGACTTAAGAACCCGCTTTCAGTCGTCATGAATTTATTTCCTCTGGCGCAG
This sequence comes from Colistium nudipinnis, assembly GCA_016785305.1. Lineage (NCBI taxonomy): Eukaryota > Metazoa > Chordata > Actinopteri > Pleuronectiformes > Rhombosoleidae > Colistium > Colistium nudipinnis. The sequence goes on from JAFBJU010001075.1 coordinate 584,569, forward strand.
CAGATGTTAAAGCAGCCCACGGAAAGCGTCAAACTGGACTAATGGAATGGAAAACTCCTTCTAAAAGGCTTCAACTGGTACTCCCTCAATTCAAATGATATCTTGTAATAGATTTAATAGATAAATAAACCCCAAATAATATGCTTTCTTTATGTTTCCTGTTTTTCTTTAAATGGTCGCGGCCGTGAGAACCCTGATTGTGTAAAGAAAAAATGGACACCAGACAACACACTCCTGGCTATTGACTGGACATTTAATATATACTATAATGACAACACAGAACTGATGTGTATCGTCACCATCACTCTCTTTGGGGATATGACTTAGAGAGGATAATTAGTGGGATAAGTGTTCTTATTCTATGATGAACTCCCTGTAGGAGTGTTAGAAATGCTCCTAGTCGATTATGTTCTCAAGTGTGTCTATTTCTGCTCATTTTGACATACAAGGATCTTCAACACACGACAGGACAACATAATTAGTATAAAATGGTAATGAATAATGAAAGTTAATGCATAATCCATTTGCCGCCTGTTCTCCCTGGTTTACTTTGTAATGACACTCTCTAAGGTCTATTTTTACCCAGTTCAGGCACAGCCACAGAGGCGCATACAAAAAAACTAAAAAACAACCCACACCGGAACATAGATTAATATTGCAGTTGAAATTGCCAGAAAGCTCCTTCAGGGGCTTGTGATTTGTTCAATACAGCTGACCTATATGTCCACAACTACAGTAGCAGTCCCTTTTTCGCCTCTACAAAGCTTTGATACAACCTTTTAAACAACGCATTAAAAACAAAAGTCTGTATTTCAATAAATTAAAAATGCCAAATGTATCTCAGTTTCAGGTATTAAAGTGTTATGCTCTGCTTTGTCGTAAAGTTAAATGTCACAACTTGAGAAAGTGTAATGGGTTTTATCACTGACATTTTTGAGATATCGAGACATTTAAAACATCAAACTATTTATACAGCAGATTATAATTGTTTAGTTTGCATTTTACGTATCATATTTTATACAGGTATCTATACAGGCATAAGATATAAACCATTAAAAAGACAAAAATGGACCATAGCTAGCTTTTTTTGTGATCATTGGTTAAAGAGTTAATAAGTATGCAGCTAATGGTAAGACAACATATTGGATCCGACAGAGCTATTAATACTGTAGGTGACGTACGTTTATATACTAAAGGATAATTCTGGGCCTTACATGGCTGTGGCAGAAGGTTCTTTATTATTTTTTTCACCTTTAACAACTAAAACGATGAGTTGATTTATCCACCTTTAACAACTAAAACGATGAGTTGATTTATCAATGAACCAAAATTGATGGTCAACACATTTTCCCCACTGTTCCTCAGTTCCAGCTTAGCCGCTATTCTATTTAAGACAATAGTAGCTTGAATAATTTCCGGTTTTGCTTCACAGCACTCACGGTGGTCTTTTGTTTATTGTAATCCCAGCAAGCAGCAAGTAAACAACACTTAATTAAAAAGGGTGCAAATAAAAAGCTCACCAAGACGATCAGCTCAACTCTGAGCCCATTATTGTTGAACACACACACAACAATAACAAGCAGAATTGATGGATATGAGTGGAAACAAAATGTGTTACTAACCTCTGGCGTCAAAGAATTCCTCATCGGAGCTGTCAACGGATTCTTGTGCGATGTTCTGCAGACACCAGTGAGAGGCACTGTGCTTTCGTGATGAACCTATACATCAGAGAGAAGGAAAGAAAGAGAAAATCTGCTGAATGCGCTCGAAGAAATAACAAGCTGGTTCCGAGTCTTGAATTTGTGCTGAGCGACAAATCAATGACAGCTCTAAAAATTCAGCATCAAAAACAGAGCGAATACCCCAGGTGGGGTGAGTTGGCCTTTAGAGTGTCACGCAGCAGGTGAAAAATACCAGAATGGCTTTTGTCCTTTGAGCAGTGTCAGAACATGCAAGTGTCTCAGCATGAAGGCCAGGCAGTGTTTTATGACCTTCAGTTTTTCATGTTCACTCAAGTAATATATATACTGTATATATATTATATGTTATCACTGAGGTAGAAGGTAGCTGGAAGAAACAACATAACGCAAAGCTGATTCTGATTCTGAAGAGGCCATTAATACAAGTGGAAAAAAAAAAAAGGGCAAGCTGAACTGTGTCAGGATTCTTATTCATTATCATTTATTGTGTTTTCATGAGTCGAGCCGGTGACTTTGAAAAAAAAGTTTCTTGCGCTCAGCATTGCTGCACACTGGTGATGTAGATGTAATGAACCACATGTGCCTCTGCTGGCCCTGGGTCAAATTTTGAAGCTTCATTTTCCCCATAGCCTGGGTCCATTGCGTCCTTCCTCACATCGCAGAAAATTCATAATGTAGCCATGGGCGTTGGTAATTCACCAGACTCAGAAATGTAGTGAACATTTCTACTTGACACATATAAATCAAGGGAAATGGGAAACTTAATAAACCATCCCAAATGGCACCATTCAGTTTGGCAACATTTTTCCTGCATTAGCTGGACCAAGTGGCCATGCATTTCGATACACACCGGAGGGAGTCTCACTGTATGCATGCAATTATTTACACTTTGCCTCGTGGGATATTGAACAGTTTCCACCTTCACATCTGCAATTCATACAGCACGCAGCTCAACTCCGGTTTAGCCCCTGAGCTCCCTCACCCTTGTGAATTTCAAATTAGGGCAGTACTCGCTGAGAAAAGTTGCCCCTTGAGGCTTTGCATGGAATGTTAGCTGTTGTCTCTTTCCAACAATGTAACGACCGAGCATCATTTTCAAAGAGAAAAACGTAGACATTTTCTGTGTAGTGGTGCTATAATGACAGTATAGTAAGGGAAGCCCTTCATATTACTGTTCCATTGCATCTATGGATATAATAATAATAATAATAATAATAAGAAGAAGAAGAAGAACAATAATAATAATAATAATAATAATAATAATAATAATAATAATAATAATAATAATAATAATAATAATAATAATAATAATAATAATAATAAAAGAGAAGCAGCTTACAACAGCTTTGTAAACCCTCTAGTCTTCAGCAGGCCTTTAGCAGAGGGGCTCCAGCATCCTTGAAACTCTACAGAAACTTTATCCCCTGTTATCTCTGTGATCTGGGCCTGTACTTGGAGATGACTCAGCAGCAGCGGCAGCAGCAGCATCACTACTTGCCAAAGCAGCATTATTATAGCACCTTACGCAGCCAGCCATGTACCATTCCTGAGTAATAATTTGTGTTGACTAAACTACCAGTCAAGGAGGTCAACATACATGCATACACCATAATAATTATGCAATTATTCGATACAACAGTTACAAAAAGCTATTACGTAACAATTATCCATTTTAGGCAATCACCCCCTCCAACTCCCTCTTAACAACCAAATTGGAAACCGGAATCATGGGTATTTTGTTTATCGCAAACACTCCAAACAGGTCAATAATAGGATGTGAATATGTAATATTTCAAGTGTCTCAGAAGTGCTTGCATTGATATTAAACAATAGACAGCTGGCACATCGGGGTGTGGCACATACGTATGCATTGTGTCAGACCTGACAGTGGCAAGGACATAAATACACAGAATGTAATTCATTCCGTGATTTTCCAAAGAACCGACCTTCATATGAGAACTCTGTAAGAATGGGTACATGATGGTTACACAGGTCTAGGGTTGTCACGATACTACAATTTCAAACTCGATCCCGATACTCAGAAAAATACTCAATACCATTTTTGATACTGCGGGGGGGTAGTCAAGCAATTATTTTTTTTTAATAAAAGGTTAGAACAATACAAGAAACGTATTTACATTACAAACTATTTCAAATATATTACTATATTTACATTACACATTTTTTGAGTCAAGAATAAGTGCATTTAAGTCAGAGTGGCCAAAACACCAAAAAGTCTCCAGTAAAACCAGAAAAAGTCGCCAGATTTGTCACTGGTCGCTTTTGAAAAAAAGAAGAAGTGGCTTTCGCCTTTCCCTTGTCGTTTGCTTCGCAAGCAAAGTACTTCCACGCAAGACTTTTGCTTTTGTCCCTTTATACCAAAATTGGCCGGGAAGGCCCTCCTGCACTTGCCATCTTTTTTTAAAGTTTCGGTGTCAGTAGTCAGTTCCGTGTTTCATATGTTTTCAGCCCCACATGAGGGGAGGGGCTGTTTGTGTGTGTGTGTGCGTTTGTGACTGTGTCTGTGTCTGCAGCAGTGCCGTGTGAAGTTGTGTCAACTGGAGGAGGCATGTCATAATAATACTAGGTTTTATTTGATGGCTGATATCGATACCTTTGCAAAATAGTATCTAAATGGATACATATTTTTGGCATCGATTTGTATCTAAGTTTTTTTAGCTTGCCTACAAAGGTCATTTTTTAACTTTACTGCATGTCCCCAGTGAACTCATACAATGTAACCAACGCATAGATATTCGTGTTTACTGGTTACTGCAAAGTAGGTAACAAACACACCCTCTAAAACGGAAGCAGCACAACATAAGGCTGCAGGGCTGTGAGAATGCAAATTTCAGCATCTCATATCAGCCCTCGTCTTCCCTCTGAGCCGTCTCCTCGATTCTGTGTATATAAGAGAGCCGTGCTGAGGAGGCATATGGACGGGAGGAGGCGTTCTTCTGTGCCACAGTGTTTTGAGCTCCCGTGAAGAAAGAACACCAACTCCCGAGTGGGAGGAGAAGCTGATGGGCAGCACAGCACGGGCGAAGGAAAGGAGCACATTTTGGGAATGTAAAAAAAAAAAACTCTCTCAATCCAGCAATCCTAAGCAAGCTACCACCCAAAGAAAGAAAATGTTGAAAAAGCGATCTCCATCCTGAGCTTTGGTTTGTTGAGAGCACTGGATGCACTGTCCTACCAGGGGTAATTAAAAAAGAAAAGAAAACGGCACTTGTCGGATGTGATGCTGGCAGATGCCCATGCTCCATGTTTTCTGTGGATGGTTCTGCATTCAATTTATCCAGGAGCTGTAAACACCCTTTGAATATTTAATAAGGCTTAGGAAAGGAAGCGATTGCTGGCGCGGCGGAAGCCTTACACCAGTGCACCCATCGCTGATGGCGATCGCCGAGGCTCCCCAAGGAGCACTTACACTACACTGCGTCGCCACAGATACAGAATGAAATGACTACAGATCGTGGTTTCGGAATGGGCGGGACCGCAAGCCTGAGCAGGTCCTCCGGCTTGTTCAAGGAAAAGGGTCGTAGTTCTGCAATTTTGTCATGTACACATCGATCAATCACCGCAAGTTTTCATTTTTCTGCTTCCGGAGACCTACAGGGAGGAAAGAGAACAGGACTTGCGGCTAATAGATTTCACTTAAGAGTATATCGGAAGTCAATACTGGTGTGACTGGATTGCGGTCTCAGGCATATTAGGGGTGATTGGCTTACCGATGTACATGCTGTTATAATTAAAGCTCTACAGTTATGGTGGAAAGACCGTACGCTTTGTCAACATGCATTTTGAAAATCATCCTTTTGTTTACAGTATGTATATATGTGGCCCAAGATATATCCTGAGCAGCGCGCGGTGTACCAATGACGGTTTCCCAATCTCTCCACCATCTCCGCTAAAGTTAAACCATTTGACAAGGAACGCATGACACGACGTGACATAAGAGTTTCAAGCCAGGCAGCACTGTGAGGCTTCACTTTTGGCACAGCAAGGACGTGAACTCAACAACATTACACAAAGTGTGGAGCCAATGTTACATACTGTATGTATTCATATAGAATGAATAAGGATGACAAATAAAGAAATTCCGTCCTGAAACATGAGACAATTTGAGTTTTAGTCAAAAAAAAAAAAAACATTCATCCTTCTTATATTTACGGTAGACATTGCGCTCTGTGGTGAAGTGACATAGTGAATACTCCGAGCATCAGGTTGATGAATAGCACTATAACACTTGAGTTTGGGTTTGGACAACAGACTTGAAGCATTCATTATTTGTTCCTCTTCATCAAGGGGGTTCATATAATTATATGCAAATACGGATATAATGGAGAACTCACAGTCAAGCAGCTGTCAGCTCATAAAGCTTGCTCAAGTTTGATGCCTGTTCAACCCCAACTGAGTCACAGTAAAAGTTCAGTTCAATTCCAGCTGGGTATTACGTCACAGAACCGCTCTGTGCTGTATTAATAGACCGATATATATATATTTATATACCCTTTCTTTCATAATTGAAAGTAAAGCTTGCAAAACAAAAAAAAATGACATTGGAAATTGACTGCGCAGCGAGATGGGAGAAATGAAGAGGCAGAGGGAGGCCGGGGCACTTTATTGAGATGTGTTCAAAGACAACCGGCGTGTAAGGACTCTAAAAAGCTTCACTTCAGAGGCCAGCAACAGAAGATTGCTTGCCGTTCACCGCCGCCTTCTCTCATCTTTCTTTACATTACCTTCTTTCCACTGGGGTTCACACTTAAAACTGAGGGGTGACAGCATTTATTTCTCTAGCCACCCCACCGCAACAACAGGTCATGCACACACAAGTGGCTGCAGAGATACACGTGTGTGATGAGGCAGCACTCTGATGTTACACCTCGACCGATGGGTCAAATGTTCAAATTTTAAGGTTGGATGAAATGGTTGGCTCTGTTTGATTATAGTATGAATCCCCGAAAATGCCAGATTGTATATTTCAGGCAAAGCACGTTTGTTTTTTTTCTCCATATGCACTGTAGTTCTCTTACTATATTAAAGCCGTTCTAATGAATACTTCTATCAGCAGGCAGACACAGTTGCACTACGTTGGACTATTCATCAGAAACATGCTGTTGCTACTCTGTGTCTACTGAACATGTAAGTAATCAACTGTTTGTGAACAACTTAAAAAAAAGTTTGCGATGGTGATGAATTATCAGCTATGTTTAGACATATCTGCTGCTCCTAAAAACGATAATGGAATTGGATACTAATTATAGATCATAATATGCCAACATATTTGACTTAATTGGTGTTGTGCATCACATCACATCACATTACTAAACATGGCAGATTTTGTGTAATTAATCCAACCATCCTTCCATGAACTATACCCCTTAACCTTTTCGCTTGCGACATGGCTGGAGACAATTCCTACCGACTTTGGACGAGAAGCAAGCTATGATTGGCTTTTAAGATCACGAGCCTATCACAGCACCAACATCCAGAGGCAAACAACCACTCATCATTTAGAGTTGCCAATTAACTGAAATCCAATCTGCATGTCATGTTTGGGGGAAACTGGACCACACACAAAAGCTCACGCTGACAAATTTGACACGGCTCACAACTCTACCACTGTGCCTCCCCGTGAAGCATGTTATACTTAAATAAAATGCCATTCAGTAAATAATCAAAAGAATGTTAGAGATTTCAATTCATTATACTACTGAAGCAACTGGATGATCTGCTTCTGTAGAGTTGACATTTTTCCACAGAAGTTGTGCAGTTGAGCAATAGTGGGCAGCAACTTTTGGTGAGTGTTAATGTCAAAGGTAAAGAATATATTTCATTCTTCATGACTCATAATACATCATGTTGAAGGAAAAAATCTTTCTCTGAGTCTTGATGATGTTTTTCACTGATTTTCCTCAAACGTATTTGCACACTGGACATAGTACATACTAATGAAAGAAAAAAAAAAAAGTTAATCGAGGCAAAGGGTTTCTACAGGAGGGCAGTTGCTGAAAAGATGCATTCTGGATGGGAACTGTGAGCTAAAAAGAAAGAAATAGCATGAGTGCAGCTCCTGAAACATTTATGATTGAAATCATTCATGTTTCTATCTTTCACATACTCCTCGACTACCCTGCCAAAATTGTACTCAGCATCTCCACCACACTTGTCTATGTGCTTGTTACATTTCTGAATAATTAAATCTCAAAAGTTAAGGCAATTGTAGGAGAGATAAAAGGCTCTTGTAATGTGTATTTTTTTCCAAATGGAGCCTGAAGGCCCAAGAACCCAGTAACCTTAAAGTTGATGTTGTATACAAAAACACACTTGGCTTAAGTGGTTAGCAGCCTTAAATCTGCATTTCATTAACTCACAGAATTCTGGATAGGACTGTGGTTCACTTTGACTCTGGATCATAGAGTGGCTGATCATGCAGCTGCCTTTAATTGCCGGACAACTCATCAGGCATGTGGCTTTTATACTAGCGTGCACGTGGACTTACACATACTTATCATCCTGAAAGATTCAGGACAGCCTCGCATTGGAAAATCCTGTCAGATTCTCAATATTGAGAGATTTACACTTACGTTTTAAATGGTAAACAGTCAAGTTAACACTATGGCAACATGCAGAAAAGAAAGTAGAAAGAAACATGCCTCAATTAACTCACTTAACTATCCAAAAGTGAAGTGTCATTTTATGCCTAGAAGGCAGCTCTTTTTGGTTAAAGCTCGCGTCAGCAGGCAGCTCACCAAAAACAAAGGTCTTAAACAGCTGAAGAGGCAGATTTGTATTCCTTGGAAACCTGCAAAATCTACAGAAGCGTATCGCTGTAATAAATCACCTATAATATGTCAAACAAGTTTCAAATTCTTTTTATAGGCCTCCCACATAAATATGAGTGCCTTGAGACAATTTTGCTGTGATAGTATCACAAAGGCCCTGTGCAGGGCTTGAAATGATATGTACGTGAAATTGTACTGTGGAGACAGAAAAGTAGAGCATTTGTTGTTTGGCACGGCTGGAGGACACTATTCTAACCAACTTGGAGAGGAATGTATGGATGCATGTAAGTGGTGTGCTTTTTAGGAAGGTGATGGACAATGGAGGATAACCATCATTCCTTCAGTATTTTGGTTTAGTTTCTGCCATAACCTAGATGTCCATCTGGTACATTGTGAGGAGGGAACGCTGGAGTAGCAACAGGGAGACACGCAAGTTCACCAAGGTTCAGGTAAGTTGACAACAAACCAATCACAACAACAAAAAAAACATTGACAAATACAAAGCATGCACGTTCCAAACCGCAGTCTCGGTCAGAACAATCTCAGCTACAAATTGATATAAACCAACTAAGGCACCAGAGTTAATAATCATGTCATTGGGGATGAATGAAAATGATTCTACAGGCCTTTCACAGCCCGACGGCTTCCACGGGTGACACTTTTTTTCCCCCCCTTTTTGTTGTCTGAGCTTCTCGTTTAGTCATCGCTACTGGGATTTAAGGAGGATTCCCAGAGATACCAGAAAATATGCGGCGTTGCCCTGTGAGGCCGAGAGCTCCAATCCTTGTCTCGTATTTTACTAACCCAGCTCTCGCCAGTATACATGAAATATGGATGTAGGCAAGATAAAACATTTACAATTTTGACCGTGAAACTGCTTTAACACGATCAGCCAATGAGGCTATTCCTTGGGTTCTCTCCGATTTGAGAATAATGAGCAAGCCCTCAGCGTTGAGGACGACTCAGTGGGAGGAACTCCTCTTTATCAGGAACCTCATTCCCTTTTGATCAACTGCTACCCTCGTGAAGGAATTTCCCCTCACAGGAGTTTGCCCTCATCCCCCTCGCGCCCAGATGCTCTTTAAGCTACACAAGTGCCAATCTCCTCATTTTGTAATTAGCAGCATTTATTAACGGAGGAACTCAAAGTCACCGACTGCATCCGAACGCGATGCAGGGGTTACATGTGATGGCACCTGCTGCCGTCAAGCAGAGAAGACGGGCAGGGACGGGATCTCCAACGATGCAAACCCTTCCGGAGCGACTATTGGACTGGCCGGAGCATCGGGGTGTGATATGTGCCACATCTAGGAAGAATCCAATAATGTGTCGTTTTTTTTCTCCTGTTTCAGGCAGAAAGGGGAGGAAATGAGAGGTGCCTCAGCCCCTCATTTCAACATGCCCCTGTATAGATGAAAATCACACAGCGCTGACAAGAAATGACCATCTTGAATTCCACAAAGAGAAGTACACTGGGGTGGGGAAGAAAAAGGGCAGTCGGTTAAGTTACAGCTCCCTGTTACAAGTAAAAGAAATAATGAAAGATGGGAACTGTGTCTGTTGGTTTGTACTCAATCAGCATGTTCTTACATGATGAGTCGAGAATTGAATATGGGGCAACTGCACGGCTGCAGGTACACACAATCGTCAGTGTAACAAATGACCTCGTATAACGCAGTTTTTATTATATCGCCATTCAGCTGAATGTGGAAATGACATGCTTTTCTTGATGTAATCGACTTTTCACTCTATAACTAGACACTAAGCCGTTTTTCTAGCCTCACAGCAATATGCAGCCATAAAAAGCGAGAGCGAATGGTTCCTGTTTTCTGGATGAGAATATAAGAAAGCGTGAAATGCATTTATGTCACTGAGCTGCTGCATACTCCACTACGTTCCCCACACTAACTATCCGTTGGTGAAGTGGGGGCTCACATTTATAAACAGCAATGAACCCGGACAGCGGACTCACTGCTCACAGCATCGTGTCCTGGTTATTGAGCCACGTTCCCCTATGCATCTGGCTGGAATGTTAGAGCTTTCTTAAAATAAGGACTCCCCATTGGTTGAACACACCAGACTGAGTTTGCTTACACACAAACTCTAGAGAGCCGAGAAATTGTGCCTTCAAAACATCTGCTTCGAGGCGTGTAAGAGCTTCTTTGTGGACAGAAATTTTAAGTGATTCACCAAAAGTGAAACAGAGAAGTCTGTTTTTTTCTTTTCTTCAGGCACCGGTGTGTCGTTGGGATTTCTTTTTCCCCCCGCTCCAGGTGTGCCAGTCCCCTGCCACTGCCCAGTCTCTGACCTCAAATAGCAGCAGGCCAGCTGCTGTGCGCTCCGTGACGAGATTCTCCGGGACACTGGCCCATTGTGCTTCCCCATGACAAACAGCGATTACATTTGAATTAACGCTGTTTCGTACGATCAAATAAACTAATAGAGGTCACAGGCTGAATGCATTAGCACATGTCTAGGAGGGATGAAAAAAATATACTGTGGTGCTACATGTTGAGCAGGCTGGGGACAATTTGTGGGCATGTTGCTACACACAGCAAGATGCTGCAGTGTGTCACTGTGTGTATTTATCATGTCATAAAGTGCGTAATGAGCAACTAAGTTAGTGGAAATCACTGCCCGCATCAAACTGGATCCTTTATGCAGATAATTTGCCAGCAGTCGTTTCCCCGATAAAGAGACCTGACCAAACAAATGCATTCAACGCTGAAATACGGGGAAATGGTTTGCTCTCACTTTATTCGCCCTGGCAGAGTGAGAAGGAAGCGAGAGAGAGAGAGAGACCGTTCATCAGCAATCCTCCGGCTCTATTTTTAGCCGTACGCTGAATCTCGGCAAAGCAGCAGGTAGGCTGTGCAGCCGATTGTTTTATATGGACAACAAAGGGGGACTGTGTGTGTGTGTGTGTGTGTGTGTGTGTGTGTGTGTGTGTGTGTGTGGGGGGGGGGGGGGGGGTGGGGGGGGGGGGGGGGGGGGGGGGGGGGGGGGGTGATGAAGATGTGCTCTCGGCCACAGCTCATGCAGTGCACTCTCGAGGATGGAGAAACCAGCATGAAGCAAAACAGGTTATGGTTAGAATTGTTGTGCCAGCTGGTTCAACTGCAGCTTCCATCAAAAAGTCCTTCAACCCTCTATAGCCATTTAGCCTCCACAGCCACTGAAAATATCCAACACTATCACATCAACGTTATTTTTAAAATATTAATGGAACAGAACTAAGCATCCACCCTGGTCAGACAGCCTTGACTTTTGCTATTAACCGTTATTATTTGTTGATGATGTACTGCTCCCACAATGGAAACTAGGATGCAAAATATAAGAGCCATGAAAAATCCATTATGAAAATATTGAGGGGATTTTGCTGGATAAATTAAAATACTGACGGATTCATAATGAAATGAATCATTTTTAGTCGTGGAGATTGCAGAGATGATGGACAGGGCAGACACAGAGACATTGGGGAATGGGTCACATGGGGAGACTGTGGAGGTGTCAAGCAGATGCGGAGATGAAGAAGGACAGAGCGGGAAATAGAGGAGTAGAACCTGAAGATGGCTGAAATGCAATATGGAAGGGTGCCAATTTCCATGAAAGAAGAAGGAAGAAAGGGGATTTTTAGCTGCGGTTCCATTCATTTCCATCCATTGTAGAATCACTAGAATGTCTTAAAATGGCTATGAAAGAGGTGTGAATATTTCTGATGATGGTTAGTTCTGCTTTATTTTACGGACTGACACTGTATTCAACAGTAATTCCCAAATCCGTATTACTCTGCTAAAATCAGGCCATCTTTCAATATTTAGATGACAGACAGTTGCTGAATCTTGACACAAGCCCATGTTTCGGAAATAGCTGGACAAAAAAAAGCACAGCAAAATGTTTAGCAGCCGCAGCACTGGCTGTTATACTCAAATGATGACGTAAGGGCACGCCCATATACTGTTCTCACTTTATATTTCACAGTCCGCATCCTAGATGATAACAATGCAAATGTTTCCCCTCAAGTGAATAAGGGAGAAGGTTTAAATTAGAATTAAGTGGTGCAAAATTCCTTGCAGCCCTCATATGAATGAAAGGACAGAGATAAGATTGGCCTGCATGCAAGTGAAAGTCGTGAAATTAAAATGCCTGCTCCGACCATGATGACGCAGCTTTGAAGAACAATTGTCTCCATAAGAACTGCTCCACTTCCCAAGTCGTATGGTGAATTGAGGTCAAGCGATACATTTAATGAAATAAGAATAGACTGCCTACATGAGATATGACTTGAACCAACCGTAACGTAACACATGCTGCACGTTGCCATCAATCTGCTGCCAGCCTGCTCGGGCATTGCAGGGTTCAAACTATTTTATAGCGCTCTGCTGAAATAATGTGAAGGCCCTCAGCGTAGTTCCCATTAACAAACAGACAAAAATAGATTTTTTTTTTGCATTCAGGGAAACTAATTGCATCGCGAGATTGCCTGCTAAAAATAGGAGCACAGATTTCTGGAGCCCAACCAACTCTTGGAGACTTTAGAGGCTGCACCTGCCTTTTATTATGTTAAGACAGACATTTGCATTTATCTCAGCCTTAATCGTCTCCCAAAAATGAACAACAAACCTTTTACAAACTGTGACCCACATAGTTGTAACTGTTTAAGAATGAAAGGAGTTCTTCTCTTCTTTGAAGACATTTCCTTTCATATTTGTGTCACAGACCTTTCTTTTATTTTTTTTTGATCAACCTTCATATTCATGCTGGGGGTTAGAATCGATGTAGAGATGATCATTGAGATCAGCATCCATACACGACAGCACCATTGAAGTCTGTGGACCATCCAGAAAAGGTACTTTTTAAATTTAGGAGACTTATCCATCTTTAAGAGGTTAGCGCGGGTCCTGATCTCAGCCTGTCTCGTTTTATTGACATTGTCGTGGAGACAATCCACTCTGTATGCCAATTTTGCTTCAAATCCAGAAATAAAGCCACTTAGAATCCATGGAACTAATATGCTAAAGGCCAAACCCCACTCAATAAAATCCCCTCTCAGTTGGGACACATTTTGCCACCACTGAGAGTAATAACGATCTAATATTTTATTGATCCCTGCAGGGAAAAATCTATCTCGGCTCTCACGTCACATAAAAGGCCAAAGCACAAAGATCACATGCAGAGCAGCGAGCCTGGCGCTGCGGGAGATTCAGTGGTTCGCCAGAAGAACGACTCTCAACACCACCAACTTGCTATCTATACCCATGGCCATTCCCATATGAGGGTTTTACATTAGTTTTTTTTCAAATCCGGAGCGTTGTCAGTCCGAAAGATTCAAAAAAAGAAAGAAGCAAAAGCACAGGCAAAAAAAAGGCTTTCAAAAGTGGAAAAGGCACATGTGCATTTCTATGCATTGTTGCATAAACACCCCACAAGGAGCACAACACAATCTCAAGGAGCACTGCATTTTTTCGAGGGGTAACACATTAACTGGAAACCCCAATCCAAGAATCTTCTGAATGAGCAACAATACAGTTTGTTTCTATACATATATCAATGTCTCCATACTCCCAATGCCACCCATCCACTTGAGCTGCACAGCTGCCTGCCATGATTAGTAACAACGAACTGCTCTGTTATTGCTTAACCTTGTCCTGGCGTTTCTTCTCTGTTTTGTTTTTTAATGTATTGGTTTGAGTGGAAAAGCAGAGGGGCAGAAAAAAGGCTACAAAGAGCACTCGGTGTTTACCCTTACCACCACGTTTCACTACATCCTTAATTTTAGGAACTGCTACTAAAAAACAGATTCACCCCGTGCGTTAGTGGGCCCTCTCTCTCTCTAGGACACCAAATCAGTTCACCTGACCAATGTTTGGTCAGTGTGTGACCCCCGCAGAGTCCCGCACGTCAGGACAGGGAACGCACAGGAGGACACAACAGGCAGGACACGCAAACACAGACAGTTTGGGGGACAGAGCCCCGGTGGTCGCGCATTCCTACAGACTGCGCCCGCGCGCGCCAACCTCCAACAATGTGACACGCGGATTTCTACCTGTTAGCTTACCTTTGCCTCTCGCGTCCCTTGACATAGTGTCCACCCGGCGTGTGTCCGTCTGCGCGTGTGTGTGTGTCTCTCTCGGCGGGGTCACGCCGTGGACAGTGGCTGGCTCTCCTCTCCGGTCCTCTCTCTGGCTCCCCTCTCCCGCCTGCGGCACCTTGACGCCAGACAGAGCCGACGCAGAGTGAAGGTGGCGCGGGCAGCTCCGGCTGCCGTGTCGGTGTCCTCTCGCCGCCGCGGAGACAAGGGAAGGGGGAGGACGAGGGGGTGAGGGGGGGAGGAAGGACGAAGAGGAACAAACAACCCCAGGAGCGCGTGCAGCCGCCCTCTCCTTCACCTGTGCGATGTCCGTGCCGCAGACATAGTTTAGTTTGGCTCACATGTCGGAGCTGCTGCTGCTGCCTCTCACGGGTCCGCAGCTCGACTGCCTCCAGCGGTGCCCCCCTCTCCGTCTGACTCTGCACAAATCCCCTTCAACAGCTGCAGCAGATAAGCAAATCAGAAGAAAAAATAAATAAATAAGAAACGCAAAAACATCTGCACCCCACACGGTGCGCGGTCCTGCACCAAAACATCGAGAAGGGACCACCGCGCGGGAAAAGCCGCTCAACAGCCGCAGGCTGGCACGACACATTTAATCAAAGTTGAATCAATTCCGAGTGATCGGTCACAGCAGAATCGTTCATCAATACAGGGCTGCATTCTAATAAACAAAAAGTCACTGTGACGGTGACACCAGTTGCCTGCGTTGTTTTTCGGTATGTTTCCCTGTGTAGGGTGTGGTTGTTCTGTAAGATGATGTGGAGATGGTGAGGAGAAGGGGGACACTACATTACAGAGGAATCTGCATGTATGTAACATTAAATATGGAGCCACACTGAATATGAAAGAAAAAGAAGTTAGGGTAAGTGTCATATTTGGCCACGTTAAGGTGCAGTTGTTCCCTGGAGGATGTGGAGAACAGTTGCCGCAGATCACTCGCTTGTTCATTATAAATGACAGTATTCTATGAAATGCATATTGAGGCACACACAAATGCTTTGTGGATAACTTATCGTAATGAAACACCCATAGCCATGTTTGTTTAGTTTCCGCAACACACACAGTGGGTGTGTTGCATGTACTGGATAAAAGAGGGTGTGAAGAAGATGAGGTGTACATGGGCTTGAAAAGAGGAAGGACACTAAAATCAATACAACCTGCAGATGGAGGGGTGAAAGCTCTCACCACTGCCCCCCTTCCATCTCTGAGGCAGCAGGTGCCACATGGTCACATAGGGGCAGAAACACAATCTACCTAAACAATACAATCAAACCAAAAACTATCAAAGACAAAGCCCTCAGCCATAACAGAGGAGAAATGAAGCATATTAATTTAATGTTAAATTCTTCAAATCCAGTTGTGAGATCTGCTCTAATCTGACGGATGCTATGCCGCTAATTCCTTCTTCGCCTTACCTTGACCCCGCAAATCTTGACCTGAATACCTGTGATTATATATATTTTTTCCTCATTGTACACTTAAGGCACACATCAGTGCGTGAAGTGGTAGTGACCTGCTGTGTTCATCGCTCACCCTTCCCATATGAGGCTACACATAAGGTCAAACAATCCCATATGGATGCTCTGGTGCACACAAATGAATATTGATGGGGTGGAAAATGCCTGTGAACGAAAGCACCGCTATGGAGTCAGAGACCCCACATTACCAAAACTCTACCAGGAATACACAGGGCCAATTTGTATTTATCATGATATCCAATGACCATACAATTCAGGCTCACAACACGGAGCTGAAATCCCACCAAGAAAAAACTAATGGCAAAAAGCGTTAAGGCCGGGAAGCTCAGCAAGACAGATAGCACTTATTACACCAAGTGGCTACACTGACTGGAATCCAAGTGAAGAAAAAAAAAAGTTCAACTCAGTTAAGTTCTTCACATACCTTTGAGGACAAAGAGTCAATGGTAATGCATTTCTCTACAGTGCTGACTGACGTAACGCATGGCACACTAGTATCCAGTGTTCATTAAGTAATATATTGTGATTTTGGGTGAAATAATGAAAAAAAATCCCCAGACAGATAAATTCCATGCTAACTTTTTTTACTTTAACATAACAAGGCACAGGCTTACAGAACTACCGTTCTTTGTGTAAATGTTTAAGGAAGTAAATCATCACTGCAGGGCTTTTGGAAAATAAATGAAAAAAAAAATCAGCAATGTCAGACTCTCAGGGAGTCTGAAAATACAATACTTGCCCGTCAGCAAACTGAATTTAGCACTCCAGGGTGCAGATTGGCTTTTTTTTTTTTGCTGTCTGAAAATTTGTTTTGGGACTGGGTGAGAGAGGAAAAATGTTTGGCAGTACCAAACAAAAAGCTCTAGGATTTCTGTACTTTAAAAAAAACACCATCCACTCTCTTGCTGTGACCCTCTTGGTCCTTGCTATCGAATTGGAATATTTGAATTAATTAATGAGCACAGTTGGCCTAGTGGTCTGAATTTGCTTATAAGAAACGGCACCATTTCTTCAATAATGAGTCTTTCTTCAGGCAACGGTGAACTATCCTGACTTTATCCTTTGCATCACTGGCCTTGCTCATTGCTTTTTATTTATTGGTCATATATTTATAATTGTGTTCAATTTTTATCCTTTACATTTCTTTATCTCTTTTTCCCCCCACTATACAGCAATACTTTGCTTAGATTTTATTCCATCTGCAGGTATTATTTGATATAAAGACAAGGACTTTCTTACTAAGGACATTGTGGGAATGAATACGTCGTCCGTGCTTTGATCAAACACGATAGAAAATAGTATGTTAAGGAATCCCCTTGGATTAAATTTTTATTCGATATGAAAAAGAGCAGGGTTGCCTATTATGCGTCGATATATGTAAATAGGCAGTTGTTGACTTTGGCTCATAAGCTCACCGTTCAGTGTAGGCAGTACGCTGACTGGGACGAATGTTACACTAGCGAGTAAAAAGGTCACACTGCTCCTCCTGCTGAAGTGAGCCATATGTCTAATCTCAACTGCATCTTACTCAGCACTACAACAATGGTGAAACACACTGAAGGCCTGTCCCACTCCATTAGCCTTGCATCTCCTTTGAGGTTGGCAGAAAATCTTCTCTCTCTCATAATCACAGTGTGAGTTTAGTTGGCCGTCTGCTGGGGACTCCGTTTCTGTACTTGTTTTCAGACAGAAGTCAAGAAATGACGCCTGAAAATAATTTGACCAGAAGGTACTTGGGGAATTTTCGGAATACAATGAAAACAATGGCACTATTTGCATGAGAGATTGCGGAGTAAGGACCACTGTCAACAGAAATAGTGAGCGAGTCGTCAGCTCAAACATCCAACACAACATCCCGTTCGACAACAGCGAGAAAGTGAGAAGGTCATCAGATGGCAACAGTCCCAAAGCGACCTTGATCCACCTGTTTGACTAAATGTTCCCTCACCATCAACAGCGTCATTAACTCTGATAATGAATCGGTGGTGGCTGGCGGCAAGGTCGAACCCTCTGACATAACATACGTTCACCGTTTCCTTGTTCGCTGACGAAACTCCCTCAGGCCAGTGCAAAGTGGTAACTGACAAAACATTCTGCTTCATTCTCCAAACGTTCAAACACATTCCGTATCCCTGAAACATTTAACGCGCAGAATGCGTCCAGTTCCCCACTGTCAGGACGAGCTCAGTTCCCCCGGTGACACCAACACTCCCTGCACTTTGAGACAAAAACGATTTCTATTTGTATTCAATCGAAAACAAGACCAACCCCGCAAGATGCTGGGGACCGTGAAAGCCTGCACGCGCACTCAGACGCCCACGCAGAATCCAGCATGAGACGCACGCAGCTGATTCCATGTGAGCTAATTCACTCAGCCGCTGTATGTCCACTGTCGAAGGCTGGTCCCCACAGGCCAGAGGAAACATCTGGATATGTCCCCTCTGCTCTGTCTGCATGGCAGTCATGCTGCTCTCAGAGGATCCACACAGCTACTTAGTTTGCGAAGTCTGCCCTGTTCATTTTAAATTCAGAATTCGGAAACATTTTGGCATGAAGACGATAGAGCAGATCATACAGTGTATAAATAGAAGGCCATCGTTTGTTTGGCTCTGTGGGAAAAATAAACAGCAATTAGTAGAGTGTTGAAAAGATCATTATAAAGTGTGAAATCAACAAAAAACATGAAATAACAATGTGTCCTGTATTCTATCTCGACATAAGGGACATCATTTACTGGATAAAAAATAACTTATGAGTGGGAATTAAGGTTTTTCTGTGTCCGTAAGCTTTATTTAGATATTAAAGCAAAGGAGGGAGTTACAATGGATCACACACATGATCTTATTTGAAATCCTTTGGGTGGAGACTTGATGGAAATAATTTATTTCAATATTCCCGTGTGAAAATAGGAAGTGCGAGTAATCCTCAGTGAGATTTAAACATTAGGACCCTCCCCTGCAAGGGGAGGGTCCTAATCTTATAATCCTCTGTAATGTTGTGATGGTTTTGTCAAGCTTATCGAAACTAAACTGACTTTCCCGGAGGAATTCAATAACAGATACAGATGCACATTATAGCGCGATGTGACTCATGGTCTACGTGCAATCTCATCTGCTGCTTCATTGTCATATTAAATATGACACTTTTTCAGATACACTATCAAAAGAGTGTTATTGTGCTTGAGATGCTTGCAAAACTATTAAAAAAAAATCCTGAGTCATCATATGCAGATTCTTCGCCAAAAATAAATATATATTACAGTAAGGTGCAAGACACCGCTACATCCATGACGCTTGTGACGTCCTACTGGCTGACCACAGCTGGAGTTGGATGTGACTGGACGGGCTGCAGAAACTCCGAGGTGAAGACGGCCTCCGAGTACTCCTCCACAAAGTCCTGAAACTCTGCCGCTACGTCAGCCAGGGCCTCAGACAGCAACTCGTCTGCCAGACTGTGAGACGACAAAGAGCCGAGACGTTACAAAGGAGCCCGAGTCTATCATTTGACCAATCACTGTTTGGCAACAAGTGGAAAACAAAAATCATATAAATCGATTACAATTTCAATATCACTCCTACTAAAATGTTAGTATCAGTTACAATTCCAAGTATATATCAATGATTAATAACAAAAGGGCTAAAACTGTACATGCTGTGATTGTTATTATAACGTATCCTATAATTTTATTTTCTTGCCGACACATCTGACACCAGACTCTTTTGAAATAGCTCAATACAAGAATAAGTAGTCTCTTAAAACATGACATTTGTGTTGCCTCACAGAGATTTCAAAGAAAATATTAATCATCAGGTTTGTGGCATTAGAGGAACAAAAAAAAAAAAAGACTTTCCTCTTAACACTGGAACCAGCTAAAAACACAGTGAAGAATCTACAACTATGGATTCTGGACCACCAATACGAGATACTGATATGAATAAGCTAGAGCCTATAGACATGCTGCATTCTGTGCAGTTAATGCTCCCAGTATAATGAAATCCCAACACAAAGTCAGCTCTCAGTTAATATGTGCCTGCGAGTGTGACCAGTGAGTTATTATTGGTGGGTCGGTTTTGTGGTTTGTGGCTATCCCAGTCAAATGAAAAGGGACATTAGGGAAACCCGTTGCCCTGAATAGGCTGTAAGACGCTCACCTGTTTGCGATGGCCCAGGGATCGAAGCTGGCCACGGACTCGTGAGCAACGGCCCGCAGGTAGGCGTCGTAGTCTTCCCGGTAGCGCCTGATATTTCTCAGCATGCTGCCCGGCACAGAGGTGACGACCCTTGTCCCGGTCACTGGGCCCGAGAACACAGCGTTGTTTGTGGGCTGCTGCTCCTCCTGGGATGGCTCGTCTGTGGGGCTGTCCACGCTCCGGACCCTGAGAGTGTGAGAAACAACAAGAGGATGCTCAAAGGACCACAAATACTGGCTATGCTCGATAGGAGGCAGAGAAATATCCAAAATTGGGAGAGGTCTCGCGGCATTGACCGGTTCTCTGGTCAGATTGACTAGGGGCTCAGCTGGGCATTGCCATGGCCTGGCTTTATAATCCTCTCCGCTCGGACAAATCAGCCTGGCTCTCGCTCTCCGAGCTATATTTAGTGTCGCAGCAGTTCCCAGAGTGCCACTCTATTGCGCTTCCCAGCCTCGGCCGTACATGTTTGTGTTTGGAGCGGGTAGCACACTGTGAGGTGGCCATAAATATTGAAGAACCGGCACAGTGAAGTTTGCTTCCAGTTTGAAATGGGTCGATTTACTGTCTGAGACCCAGTGAGCAAAGGCAACAATACAAAAACTTGCAAACAGCCTATTCATAAAGCTACAATAGCACCCACACTTTCTTTTTTGCTCCCATAGGCCAGCTTTCCTTTTCTGATGAAAACCCAAAAGATCCTCTCCAAGGGCAAAATTATCTGGAGAAAAACGATGTGAAGGAAAAGATACATTCTGCTCACAGAACTAGTGAGTATTCCAGTGAATCTGTGTTTTGGTGAGGGGTGCGCGTTTCGGTGTGATTGACAGGAGAAGACAAACAAACATTCACCCGCCATCACATTCATCTACCTCCACATTGACCTGCAGTTGGCAAAAACATGTGTTTTAGGAGCATCATAGCCTTTAGTATTTTTTTTTTCTTATATTCTTACCTATTCTTAAAAAATCCTTGCACTACTTTAATCTCGGATCCCGATCATGGTTAGTTTGCCTTTTCGTTTCTCTACTAACAGTCCAACAGGTTATCTGGGAAATGGAGGATGTGGAAAGGGGTGGTGCCATGTGTGATACCAGGAAATGGACGCAGGCCAAAGACCAGTGTGGCTCAGGAATGGTAGGGGTTGATTCGTACGAGAGGTCTCAGCGGGCTTTTGAGAACAGCGGGACGGACCTGTGCGATCAGAAGGGTGATGTGAGGGGAATTCTACTGCATTTGAAGACAATCATAAAGGTCACAAACTGGATAAATAATGGTGGCGGCCCAACAGCCATTTACTGAACATCACAGCTTTCGGCTTATTTGAAGTAATTGGCCTGAGAGTCACAAACAAAGGGAGTGGTGGAGGAGTCAGAGAGCAAATGAAGAATTTCTTTTTTTGGGGGGAATACATGAAAGGGGAAGAATATTTTCTCGAAGGGCTTTCATCTTATTCATCGAATGGTTTGACCTCGTGATGTGGCCGTGGCGGTTATATCAGCAGGAGCCGGGGGGTGGGGTTGGTGGTTGAGGGGACATGGGATGGTGGGGGTGGTGGCTGCGTGTGTGCGGCCTCCTCACCATGGATACGTAAATCTTATCTGCCTCTCAGCGGAAAGATGAAATCTGAACGTCCATTGTGTCCGAGGAGGTTTGATAGCACCTCACATCAGCACGGACTGCCGGGGTGAAAAGAAAATAGAAAAGAAAAATAGATGCTTGTTTCGGAAATTGCTTTCGAGAGCACAGTGACGCCGTTATGCGTGATGACAGATGATGTTGATAACAACGTACAACAACTACAGGCCCCAACTTTGGATTTTAAGCCATGACAAAAAAAGGAAATGCAGAGGCACCTTAGCAGAGGCTAAAATGATAGCTTTTGCAGCTGTAGACCATAAAATGAGAGCTCCTTTATTGGCACACTGAGATTTTTATGCCTTTGTCAGCTGTAATCGCTGCCATTTTTTTATATTTTTTTTATGTGCTCATATGGGTGTGTGAACTGCACATGGCATGCACGACTCCATTTTCCCGTGGAGAACACAATGAGGTGTCTCTCAGGGACGAGTGAAAGTGGTTATAAACAACTAATCGGCGCTGAGAATCGGTAGACATGATGTGCTCGTTGTGCATCGTGCGGTTCCAAATCCACCCAAATTAAACCTAGCCAGTGTGCGGCACTGAACACCGACGGACGATAAACACGCCCTCCTTACAATTAAAAAAAGAAATGGACAGTCTGTTCTTCGGGTAATTTGCAGTACTACCAGAAAATATTTTTTTTAACAAATAACTCTCCTTTCTGTCTCTCTGCCAAAGCCTGGCATGCTGTTTTTTAATGACCAGACCTGCTGGCAGGTTTACGCAGTTTACCTGCAGAGACCCATTGGGTATGAAATGTTTTGTTAAGTGGAGAACTACTATTAAGTTACTTGTTGACATTAGAGAAAGGCATGAAGAGCTGCTTGTTGTCCACTGCTTAAAGTCTCATTATGCCTCGTCTCAATTTGGGCCGTAAGACCTTTGGCTCAGATCAATGCACAAAGCATAGCCCCAAAAGAGAGCTCTATTAAACAATGTACCAAATACACAAAAAAAATCTATCACATGCTAAATAACTACTTTCCCCCAATGTATCATTTCTACCAAAAAACAAAACAAATGGCTCCCTCGGCTTCACTTCCAAAAAAAATGTAAACATGGCATGACATCGACAGACTTTTCTCGAACATATACAGTATTATTTATGGAATATTGTACATTTTCAATTGCTTTAGGGTGACATGTTGAAGATTAGATATCACCTTTGATTGATCCATATCCAAATCTCTTAAATATATCCAGAGTGATGAAGTTACATAAAATAAAATAAGAAAATAAATCCAAGGTCGAGGTGCCAATTCATTTAAAAGGTACTTTTAAAGGTTATTTGGACTGAGGATAAACGTGATGCAGCGCTATCTGTCTCAGTTTAGCCCTGAATAGATTCAGGAAGCGCAAGCACAAATGAGATGGCAGTTCTAGAATGACTTTGCTACTATTACGACGACTCAAGGCTGCATACCACCAAATATGGAGAAAAAAAATATTATAAAAAAGACATAAGTGAACATGAGGCACTCAAGAGTCTGACTGACTTCAGTTTGTGAAAAGCAACATCCTGCCGTGTTGTCTATGTCAACAACTTAGTCCTCCCACTCTCTTTTCCCCTCCCTTTCAAGTTCCTCATTAATTTAAGCATTACAGCAGCTGCAGCCAAAGCCCAGGGCAGGAGAAGGTCTCGCTGCCAGAGTCAGGAATAGACTGGGCCCTGGGTACGGCAACCACCGAGTGAGTTTGTGGGAGGAATAAGGCCTCCCAGTGGGAAGGCGATTATGAGATAACACGTCACTCAGAAAACACAGCAACAGTGAACTTGCTGGGAAAAAAAACACTTCACTTTTCATCAAGGCTTAGTTAGGCCAACAGTGGATGACTTCCCGTGGAGGCGGCTGCTTTTGTTCTTTCATAATGTGGCCCCGGGAGGTTCATTTCACCCATAAAAAGTAACCATATATTTCCAAGCAATCAAAATCCAGTCGAATTATATCACCATTTAATAAACGCATTAGTCTGGCGTCAGAGCAATGAGGCCCAATTTTGCAGGCTATAAATGAGGAATCTATATCGATGAAAGCTGGTAACCCTTTTCCCTTCTTTAAGATGAACAGCGAGCACAGAGCCTTCAGCAAGAAGGTGAGACAGAGAAAAGGATTAGAGTCTGAAAAAAAAAAGGGGTAAAGGACAAAGTAACCCACCCGGTCTCCACAGGATTTTTCAGGACGATATCAGCGGCAGAGGTTTGCTGTAGCACCGGCCTGGTAAGCCTAATTGGCTGCGGAGAGGCCGGCCTGAAGCCTGAAGCGTTGCACTGAGGTCCTGGGAAAAACAGAGATCAAGGGGAGGAAGGGAGAGTGGTAGCGTTTGTTCAAAGGGACAGAGGGGACAGACGGGTGGACAGATGGAGGCAAAAAAAAAGAAGAAGAGCATACAATCAGAATGACAAGTATTCTCGTCATTGTCGCACCGTCTCCATCTACAGGAGACATCTGGAAACTCATTTCTCTCGATGCAGAATAAGCAGGAGCGCATTTGTTAGTGTCTAACCTGTCAATCCTGGTTGGTCCCAGTAAAGAGGGTCTGAGTAACTGATCGAAGCAAACCGTCTCCTCACTTCATCCTGATCCCTCTGTTCCGTCAAACACAAACAGAGCACACACATTTTTATAAACATATTTACCACTGTGGCCAAAAGTCGACAACATCAGTAAACAACGCCACACGCCGGCTGTCAGCTCACAGCTCACTATAAATAACAAACCGATCGCTGGCGACCTTTGACGGTCCCGCGGTGACCTTTTTGTCGGCGGGCCTTTCTCACCTGAATCTCCTCCATACGAAGCAGCATGCTCTCCAGGGTGGGGGCCTGCAGCCCACACTGGGCCAAGCCCTCTGACCGTCCGTCTGTCTGCGCTGCCCACGCCGCCCGAGCGGTGTCCTCCAACAGATCCTCCAGCAGCTCCTCACTCAGCCGTTCCACCGGCTCTGCTGCCTTTGGAGGACACGTATGACAGGACAAAAATGATACATAAGCTGACTTATTAGGCTTAATTGTAAAATGGTCGAGCTCTTATTCAAGTTATCAAATGCAAGGCCATATGTCCTCTCTCCTGAGAATGAATGGCAACAACAGCAAAACTCACCCTATCTGCATCCCGCTCACACCGCTGATTTCTGAACAAGGGGCCGATCTTGCTCCTGGACTCCGCAGTCTGCTGAGGTACAAGGAAGAAAAACTAATTCAGTCCCTACAATCCAAAGTAATCATCATTTAAATCCCAATTGGTCCATAAAAAAATCTGACAAACCCAAGGGCAAACGGAACAGTTTGCGCTTGGGTTTATTTCAAGGGGAAATCAAATGTACTGATGTCCCTCTCACTTTTATTTAATTTAAAAAGCAATCCGGCGCAGTTCCGACCAGACACACTGTATCCACTTACCTTTGCTTCATCCAGAAGGGGCTGAATTCTCTCCCGGGCCCTCCGCTCAGCACTCTCAGCCCACTGAGTTGGCAAGACCACCTCAGACCTGTAAATCGAAAAACACACCCACATCGCAAGCTGTCACAGAACACTTCCCGTGGCTGTTGGATTGAACTACAGTAAAACTAATGAGAAATGGTATGAAATGTGACTGTTTGCACCCATAAGATGACTTGGTTTAAATGACAAACTCTTAAATGAGTAGGCTTGAGATTAATTCAGGCTGCTGCTGCAAAAGGGTTTGGAGCCAGATCAAGGCAAGCATTCATCATATTCACATTTCTGCATTGAAACAAGGTCAAACACATCCAACCATCACTGCTATCCATAGAGGGAAAGCGTGTGAACACGGCAGTGAATATATCTTGGCTTCTATCGCCACAGACACTGATGCAATTATCCAGCTGACATGCTAGTTTTTCAGTGACTCCCGCTGAGATCAGTTCAGGACATAATAACTCTTAAAGACATTCACTTGATGAATGGGAATGAGCAAATCATACAGGGAACAGTTTGTTGATTGTGAAGGGGTCTGTTGTGTAATACCCGACACCTGTGTTTTACAGGGGAAATAAGTGGAACAACAATCTCCAGACACAAAACAATAGAATGCTATCTGCCTCTCTGATTTTCGGTCTCCATTTCGCAAGCTCACTGTAAGATTTCTTTACATTACCTTTCTTGAGGCATTTCACCTCGTTTATAAAAAATACCCAGCCACACCGGGCAATTAGTGTGTGAAGAAGCAAGAAAGAAACTCACCCCACACAACTGCTGATGTATTGTTGCTGCAGAGTATGCTCCTTTGAGGCTGTGTTGTGTTGTGTTGTAAATTGGCCAGTTACTAATTGAGAAATATGTGGTGACCTAAAGGAACATATGCCCTTTTTTTTGATGCCGAGACCGTCTACGTTACCTTCCGTTCTATTGTTTGTTGGTCACGCTAATGGTGTACTTCCCTATATAATAGTGCATTAAATTTGGAGGCATGGCACATTGAGCTAAATGGTAGATTATTTTATGAATTATTGCTCGGCTTGGCAGCAAGATCTATGTTTTTTTTTAAGTGGCATTATGGCTCGGATACATTTGTGTACCAACTCAAAAACTCATGTTCTTCTCTCACCCGATTGCTTTCTGCTGCTGCTGATGATGATTGTTTGATTTGTTACAATTTAGTGCTACATTATTAATGGATGTTTTAGCATTTGGTGTCAGTCGAAAATAAAAACAGGAATTCATATGTTAATCAATATCGTATTACTACAGTACCTTAATCTGTGAAAACGTTCTGCCTCTCCCTTATTTAGCTGGTTGAGCTCTTTCAGTCTCTGCATTGTCACCTTATCCAACCAGGCTTTCCTGTGCCAAACAAGCAATCATCCAATGAAGCTAAATGCAAAGTCAATCAAGCATTTCCCACAAATAACATTTAATCCCCATCTCCAAAATCATGCTGCTTGCCACTGATTAATTGGAAAGAACAATTGTAGTAATTAAAATGTGATTCAACAGAGGTGTATATGGAATACTCAATGAGGTTCTTATAATCACTGAAAACGGGCCAACTATTAATCACTCAAAAAGAGAAATGGCCTCAATCTAGCTGGCACTCTGATTAATTTATTTGAAAGAATTAACACTAAATTACAATTGGAGTATGGTCTGTAGCTTTGAGCATGCGGGGTCTAAGATATACGATAACATTTCCCTGAATATGGTGAGAATGATCATTAACATTTATTTCCCCTAGATTTAATCAGTTGAGGTTTTTCTTGATTTGCTGAGGTGAAGTCGAAATAACGAAATTCAGACAAAGAATATGCAGGGATAATTATTATTATTATAGTATTTCATTCTGAAATATGCAAGCAGAGGAAAAATATTTATATCTGGAAAATCTTGTCGGGAGGTGGGCTTTACCTTAATGCTTCATTGTGAGCTTGTTTCTTCCTCTCTGAGCTAAGATCCGGCTCTGTCCTTAAACCACTAGGTACAGTTTGCTTTGGAGAGCTCTCTGATGGCTTTACAGGAGAGAAGAGACACCGAGGCTCCGGCCTCCCTCTTTGAGGGGATCTGAGAGATAATAAGGTAATATATCATATTATATGATATAGAATATATATTATACACTATTCATTTTTGGGAAGATTAAAACGGGTTCAAAAAGTGAAAGAGTTTCAGACATTGCAAAAGTATAATCCTAGTTATGTAGTGGCATAAGTCATCACGTGTAAGGGAACAATTACTGGCTAAAAGCATTGGCGAACGACGACAGATGATGTAACGCTGTACAAGGGGATCAATTCTCACCTCTGCAGAGGCGGCGAGTGAGGGGACGTCGGTATCCAGGGCACAGAGTGTTCTCTCTGAGGGAGAGTGTTCACTCGCAGCTGAGAGGAGACAGTGGGGTGCTGAAAGCCTTCGTGCCGCATCTGATTACGCTATGAAAAATGTTTTACTAATTATTAGGTTATTCGGCTTTCATCTCCGAGACTCATCTGTAATTCACTAAAAGGGCAGAATTTAGTAGGAGTCAAGCCAGCGCCTTCACCATAACTTCCGCCTTTCCTCTTTCGGGGTGTCGTCGTTTTTTACAGGAGGTGTTGGTCTGCGCTCGTCCCCGCAGCCCTCGGAGCCCACTCTGCTCGGCCAGGCTCGCCAGGCCGGCCCTCAGCAACTCTTTTCTGTTCATGGGCTGGGCAGAGGTGGTTTTGGGTTTCTGAGAGGCCACTCTCCTTCCTGCTGTCACACATGACAAATCCAACCTTTTGAATTGTTTACATCGTGATTGAATATTAAGTAGAGGCTAAATGGATATTTCTAAATACTGTAATTAATTAAACAGGAGGAATCTGGCAGGCTGAGACATAACACAATTAGTGAGCACTCTTGAAACCCAGCTGACAGCCCCGATAAGTGGCATAGGGACGTAGTAATACAACAAAGATGTTGCCAGGGAGATTTAGGCTCATTGTGGGCGTTTGTGCTTTTCCACAGGACGCCTCTCAGCCCCAATCAGAGCCAGCAGGAGTCAACCGCTCATAAGTCTGAGCAGCAGGGGAGGCAAGAGCAGAGCACCACACTTCCATGTGCTGTTCTTCTATCAAACCTTCTTGAGCAAACCCTCACCATGGACACCCGTTTTGGGATTTGCGGGTTTGTGAGGGCCTTGAACAATCGAGCCGCTGGGATCCTTGAGGACACGAGGAGATGGCATGCTGCGATGAGGAGATGTCCTGCGGGGAGCGCATGTTTGGGCCTGCGCTTTTTGAAGTGCCTCTTGTTTACCGAGAGCAGAATCCAAAACCTTTGAAAAACAGAGTGACAAAATAAAAAAAAAACTTGGAAATACTGAGGCTGTCTACGAAATAAAAAAGCATCAGTCGAAAGTAACTGTAAATTTTACTTTTTTTAAGATGAATTCAAATTCAGCTATATATATATATATATATATATATATATATATATATATATATATATATATATATATGAAAATTAAAAATATAACAGAAAATATTATTTGTGACAGATATGCTAGGCACCTTGACACACATTAGGTATTAGGATGATATGCAATGTCGAATAAAGAAAGGGTTTTACATCAAGTTTTGCTTTTAGTTTAATCTTCAGCAACTAAAATCCATGCTCAGTTGGACAATTGGGATCCAGTGGAAAAAAAAACAAAAACTGTTTGCAACAGAAATATTTAACTGTTCTTTCTATAGGTTTAGGCTTATAATACTGCTAAAGTGCCCTAAGACTGGTTCACAGACAACATCTAAGAAGTCATTTATATAGCAGTTAATGTTACATTTTAAATCTACTGTGCTGTCTGATTTGAAACTTTGACCGTTTACCTCTAGTTTCCGCAGGACATTGACGACCATCTCTGGCACAGCTGAACCCTGGTGCACTCCGACCTTCGCCGAACACAAAGAGAGCTTGCGAATCAGCTGGCCCAGCTCGTTGTAGTGAGGTGGCATCTTGGTTACAGTAAGATCTGAAAGCTGTCTGATCACGTCTTGTAAGGCCCTGATGGCCCCCCGGTGGGCAGCTGCAAGCCTGTTTATCGCAGGGGACTGAAGGAAGGACAGAAGGTACATGTGTTTTACATAGGATAAAATAGATACCCGACTGCTTTTTTGGGCCGCAAGTATCCCTGCTAAACCCTATGAAATGTCCTTTTCACAAACATAATTATGAAAGGTGGTTAAAAAAAATCTGCTACTAAAAATGTATTGAACATCATGGCTATGCGTTGTTAAGAGATTTGAGTGGATAATTAACAGCCTTGAATTGAAGCATAAAGAACAAATACTCCTGCATATTCAGACCACTGTGGCCTCGACATAAAAAAAATCTACTAAAATAATGATGACCTACCTTTTTGGTGTCCCACAAATTCTGGCTTCTTAGCTTCTCTATGTCTTCTTGTATTTCTTTCACCTTTTCAATGACAATTTCATAGGACAGTGTTTAAAGATACCGGACAACTTAAGACGTCGGTGAAGGTGTCACATATGTTTGCGCAAGCGTGATATACCTGTTGTTGGAGAACATAGATAGTCTGTGCTGAGCGAGCTGCCTGCTTCCGTCTGCGCATCTCCAACTTGTCTCTCTCCTCAGGTTCCACCCGTTCCTCCATTTTTCCAACTGTTGTTTAAATCCAATCATTCGTTATTATGCATGAAATATAAAGCCCTCTGGAAACCATGCCGATTGATGTTTGTGCCTGAATTGACTTATACAATTACATAAAAACATAAGTTTCATGAATCCAAGCTGTAACATACAAGCCACAGTAACATGCTGTTTTTGTAGTTTACCTCTGGTGCCGAGCTCTTCTACTTTCTGAAGATACACATCTAGCTCATATTGCAGCTTGTAGATCTCTGTGCTTAAAGGAGCCTGTTTAACCCCTTCCACCTCCCTTGGGCCAGGGTCTCTGGTTGTCTGCGGTGACTGGCCAACCAAAGGCATTGGACGAATGGGATGTTTCTGCAATGTTTGCTTTGCAGGATGGATGGCTTTCTCTTTTGGACTGGAGGCCTTTAACTTAACTTTACTGGGGCTGGCTGCAAGCTCCTACAGAGAAAGAAAAAGTGCTTTTTACTGGTGACCAGTGTAAAAACTGGTGACAGTTTCTTGAGTGTTACACAAACTAGGAACATACATTAAGAATTACCTGAGGCAATTCTGCATCACTTGTATCAAGAAGTGATTCCTCTTGAGAAGGTCTGCCAGGGGATTTTATCAGAGAATCGTCCCGCCTTCGCCTCAGATCTCGCTTTGCAAGCTTTACAGCGGCCTTCAGCCTGTCCTCGGACAGCGCGGTGAAGCTTATGGAGCTCCTGCTGCTGACCACGCTCTCACCCTCACTGTGACTGCGAGGCAGCAGCCTCTCAATCACAATGGGAACTGGCCGGTGTACATGGGTGGCACGGTTTCTGGCACTTGCAGGGATGGCTTCATTGAACAATAGCTATGTAATTGTGTGAGAAACACATGGGATTAAATGTGGTACACAAACAAACAACTGTCTTAATTCTACGCTTTGAATGAAACTGTTTTGAACATGCTAATTATCTTCATGAGCCTTATAACACATCTCACCTAAACTACATTTTTATTGTTACTGTTACTATTGTTTACTGTTCGGGGGAGAGGTGGCTGAGTGTTGAGGGAGACAGGCATCGGACCAGATCAGTTCGAGGACCATTCGAGGTGGTCTCCCTCTGGAAGGATGCACAAACTCCCGCCACCAACAAAAGAGACCACTGATGCCCTTGAGCAAGGCCCTAACCCCATCTGCTCCCCTGACGCTCTCAGCTGTCCACTGCTCTGTGGCTTGCATGCGCCACAGATGGGTTAAATACAGAAGACACATTTCCCCTGACTTGTGTGTTTGCATGTGCATGTTGTGTAGGACGATGTGCAATTCTAATTCCTAATTCAAAGATGTTGATTAAAGTGTATGATCATTTTGGGGTTGCACTGTTAAACCACGCAGTGATGTACTGAGAGCGGATTGTCTTCCACTCTCACCGAAATAGGTGGAAAAATATTTTCAAATAGAAGCATTTGCTGAAGTAAATGCTGAGTGAATGCTGCTTTGCTAAACATGCTGAATGTGAACATTACTGCCCTGAAGGAGCTGAACAGGTTGAATCATTGAAATGTGCAGATTCAGAAGTCCAAAAAGGAGAAGAGCTACAGGTAATACTAACATTGACAATAGCAGGGAAGAACTGCAGTAACATCATTCACACAATGATTTAAAAAATGACAGGGAAACAATAGTAGAAGTATTTCTACAACAATAACTTCTACAACAACAATCAACGCAGTGCAATTCAAGGCAGCACATACCACTGAATAACATTAGTCAAATGAAGCTTACCTTGGTGTTGGACATCCCAGTGGTTACATCGCTGTGGTTTCGGTTTGAACCGGAAACAATCCAGTCTCTCCCATGACTTTGTTGACCGGTCGGCAGGTACTGCGCAGCCATGGCGCAAAAAACACACACCCTGTCTCCTCAAGCTAACACTTCACTGGCAGTCGTTTATGTGTTCATAATTCGGTTAACGATACATGTAAACGACATTGGCGTCTCTTTTGGAAAATTGGATCATCTCAGGCAGTATATGTTCAAAGGACGCCAAATACAATTTCGATAAGTCTGATCATAAGAGCTTAACTGTAACCTTACCTTGGCCTGACCGGAAGGTTCACATAGGAGGAATGGAATGGAGCTATAGGGAGGACTGTGCGTCGGTGACTAAGTGTCTGAGCATAACAGAATAACTCCAATGTTCCTATTACACATGTTCACAATGTATACCTTTGCTAAAGAAGAAAAAAGTACGGGATGGAGAAAAAACATCAGAGTCTTTGGAAAACCAGTGCTCCATCACATTCGGTCCCCAACTCCTTCTGACCGAGGAGGAGTATATAAGCACTGCACGCCAGCCTGAAGCCTACACTGCATCATTAACACTGCAGTATAAAACAGCACATGGTCAATTTAAACCACAAAGCACCATAAAGTTTGGTCCAGGCTCCACAATAGTTTGAACCGCCGCCATGACAACAATAGAGCATCACAAACCGGAACAAGTTATTCGCTCTCTTCTTCTACGGTCTAATGGCGGTCGACAGCTAGCGCGGAAGATGCATTTGAGGACCTGACTCGGTGTGGGACAAAGTTCCTCTCTCTCTATCTATAGATAGATAGATAGATAGATAGATAGATAGATAGATAGATAGATAGATAGATATTCAATTAAATGCACTTTTACATCACTTACAAAACTATTGAGATCAACACTTTCATTTATTTTAAAATGTTAAATAAAAGATTTATGGAAAAAAGTCAGGGTGCAAAATTGAAAGAAGCGTAAGTTTTAGTGTTAATTTCACTTGTATATTGTATAAAATCCACAAAAGTTGTGATTTTCATTGAATTAGAAAACAATATTAAGAATACAATAAAACAAAACATTTTCACCTGAAAATAGAGAGTACAGTTTCCTAAAATGGGGAGTAAAAGTGCGTCGTATTGCCCAGGTACACTGTCACTTTAAGAACCTTTGCAAAGCCCGGAAGTGGTTATGTCCTGTTCAGAGTATATCTAGCAGGTCCAATGTGTTCGAGCAGTAGTGGTTCTGACAACTCTGATTTAGAAGCTCCAACTCAGTGCTTTTTTTTTTAACATTCACTCGGTCTAAACGATGGCTCATTACGAAGAAGTGAATGCGCGTGGGTATGGTGAGTTCTGTCACGTTGTGTCTGAAAGAAAGGGAAAGGATATTTTTGCTTATTTTTCTGGTGATAAAGACGCTGAAGGAAAGAGCTGGTGCCCGGACTGCGTGAAAGGTAAATCGGATATATTAAACCATAGCTGTTAGATGCTTGTGTTTATTTTTGTGTCGCCTCGATTGGAATATTTGGTCATGTGACCCAATGTAACCAACTTTCCACTTCTGTGGTAGCAAAATGACTGTTATTACTGCCTTTCATTCCATACCTCGTGTACGTTCATTTACCAATCTCTCACAGTGTGCAGTTTTCTTTTTCAGCTGAGCCTATAGTAAGAGGAGAGATGACTCATCTTCCTGAGGGCTCTGTCTTCGTCTACTGTCAAGTCGGAGAAAGAGCTTAGTCAGTATTTCACTTCTTTGTGTGACACCTTCTTACAGCAAACTTCCCCTCACACAGATGACATGCTGTCACGAAAAAAGAGCAACTGGCACTTATTTATATTACTGAACATTTTTTGATGAGTCAGACAGACAAGAATACAATCAATGATGGCAATTGCTGACTATCCATTTGTAAAAACAATTATTGGCAGCATTACAGCACTCCCTAAATGGGATCATATTTTTAACTGAAGCAATATGACAAAACACAATATCATTTAAACCAGTAAATTCATTTTTCCCTCCACAAAGACAAGACTGCGTTGCATGTTGTAGAATGAAGGAGCCAAAATATTTAACTTCAATGCCATTCACTTTTGTAATCATGCAATCGTTTATATAGAAATGATAAGCAGTGATTTCCTTTGTTATCAACATTTAAATGTGTTGTTTAGTTATTGGAATAACCCACTAAAAGTTTTAATTTAGGAAAATATAATTTCAACACGGCTTCTGTTTTACATTATTATTATTATTATTATTATTATTATTATTATTATTATTATTATTATTATTATTATTATTATTATTATTATTGGCATAAGCAGTCCAACAAAGATTTGGATCAAAGCAAGAAGAGAATATTAATCTTAAAGTACATTTACTCTGCCTAAGCCTTACCAAGCTATTTTCTCTCATATGTGTGGGATCTTATCAGCTGCCTAATTGTGTCTTTTTTCATGCTTTAGTTGGAAGAATCCAAATAACGACTTCAAGAAGACTCTGAACTTGAGTGGAGTTCCCACCCTACTGAGATATGGCACAGTAAGAATTTGCTGCTTCATCAATATAAAATAGCTAAATGTTAAATATTTTATAACAAAAGATCTTTCAAAATAAATAACATAATAAGAATGAATTAATTATAATATTCCATTTTTATACAGGGTTGAAAATGATCCTATTGTACAGCAGGATAAAAGCCAATCTTGTAATGTCTTTGTTTCAGCCTCAGAAGCTGGTGGAGGAAGAATGCTTCAAAGCAGAACTGGTGAGGATGATGTTCACTGAGGATTGAAGGATCTCGTGATGCTCACATCACTAACAAAACATTCAAGACTCCTTTACTGTGAAACAGTTGTCACCTATTACTTTTAGCACTACTGCATTACTGGATATTGATAACTATTTACCAGATACATCTCACACTATAATTTCATTAAGATGCTGTTCTTTTTTAATTTGTTATGATCTTTGGAGAATATCTTATTTTTTTTAATTTGTGATTCTTTTGTTGCTTTTTACCCTGGAATAAATAAAGAGACATTTGATTGAGGCACAATTTTTTTATGAAGAGGCACACGGCACTGAGTTATGAAGAAGACTGGGTCATTTCGAACTGGTACCGCACCAATCAGGACCCACCAGTCAAGAGTCAGGAACACCCACTTTTTATAGCTAATCCCATCAGAGTTGGCACATGCTGTGCATGCTTACATAAACACTAGATAAACAAATTTAGGTACTCAAGATGAAGATACCTTTTTTGTTAGAACTCCAAAGAAGGTGTTCCCAAACATACAAAGCTGTGATATGTTCCTCCTCTTTGTTCACAATAGGTTGGATTTTATCTTTAACACCAATTGAATTTTAGAACTCTATTATAAATATAGCAGTGCAACATGTACACTATTTTCTGCTGCAATGTAGTACAGTAGTTTCATAAAGTAGCTTTAAATGGAAATACTTAACTTGAATACAGGTACCTATTTGAGTACAATACTTCATCAATCGATGCAGTTCACTGTATATAGGGTGAAGCTGTGTCAGAAATCCCTTCTCTTGCTGCAGCCCAGGCATTTCCCTTCTGAGAACACTAGATGGCAGCATACTCATGAGAACAGAATGTGGTTTAGAATACAAATCAGAGTTGTCCTTTTTTCTTTTCTTTTTTTTAACTATACTATTATTAAACTGATTATTAAATTTGAGGAGAATCCTAGATACTGGTGGTCTATAATCAGTGGGTCAGACACATTCTGGGGAGGGAAGGTTAAAACATAAAGTTATATATTAAAAAAAGAAATAAACTAAGGTGCATTTTAGTAAACATAAGAAAAACAATCCACATGAGGGAGAGCGTGAGGAAGTATCCCCTGTGTGATAGCCCTGGATGTCAGGATGAAAGTGGAGCGCAGCCGCTGTTGCAGTCGGGGCCATTTAAGCGGAGCGCATTCCTGCACACGCACACTCACTCTCAGACACACACCCTCTCAGACACACACCAGAGGAGCACAGGGCGCAGCGCAGCTCCGGAGCGGACCAGCTCACGTTGGAGGTGGACCGAGTGCTGGTGTGTCGCCTGGACGTAGCGGTTACACGCGCAGCAGGCTAAAGGGTGCGCGCGCGTGTCTGTGTGTATATGTACATGTGTGCGCGTGTGTCGGAGCAGTGCACGCCGCGATGTCGGAGTTTCTGGTGAGTCTACTCGGGGAGCGGCTCGTCAACAGCGAGAAAGCCGAGGTGGACGTGCAGTCGCTGGGCGCCAGGCTGTCCCTGGTCGGGCTCTTCTTCGGCTGCAGCCTGAACGCGCCGTGCAAGCAGTTCAACGGCAGCCTGGCCGACTTCTACACGCGCTTCAAGAAGGCGTCCGAGCACAAGGACAAACTGGAAATCGTCTTCATCTCGTCCGACCAGGACCAGAAACACTGGCAGGACTTTTCGCAGGAGATGCCATGGCCCGCGCTACCTTTCAAAGACAGACACAAAAAGGTAAGACGGGCCCGCGCTGGGGATGCGGTTGTGTGTTGTGCGTCGAGGCCGTGTGCGTCCGCCTCCACCCCGACGGTGCACACAGGTGTGGGTCACGGTCGCGTCACTTCTTAAACCTGTTTTTAACATATAAAATCTGGACAGACTACAGTCACTAGCTAGTCCTGTATCCTGTATCAACTATCTTTAGTAAGCCATTGCAAACTAGGCATTGATAACACACCAACCTCTGCATTAAATGACACACAAGTTAATATTTTAATTCACTGGTTAAAAAAATAAAATAAAAATAGAACCGCTTGCAGAGGAAATTAAAAGTATAATGAATCCAGAATGATATTTGCACCACTTGCAGTCAGCAAAGGAAATATTTATCATTGGACTTGACTGAAGTCATTATAATCTAAAGGTTCCTGGCCCCACGTTCTAAGACGAAACTGAAAGAAATAAGTAATTTCCCCTTTTGCCCACTCACTTTCCACATGCAAAACATTTATCAGCAGTAAATGCAGGGAATAAAAACGTTTCAGCAGAACATCACAGAATTATGGTTTGATTGCACCCAGCATTTCGTCCATAATATGTTATCTTAGACATATTTTGCCACCATTTCATCTACAGCTTTACCTTATGGTGTCAACAATGCAGCATGGAGAGGATTTCTATTCCATTACTTTGATTTGTCATGCATTTTAGTCTCTTTTTTTATTTAGTTCAGGAAATCCGAAGGCATGAGGATTTTTTTCTTGTCAAATTTAGGGCAATTAGTTGCTTTTTATTGGAAATAAGCTATTTTTAAATGTCAATTTATTTTCTTTTAGATTCCTATTGTATGGCTTTATTGCACAATATGTCAACTTATAATGCTGACTGCAAATTATTGTGGAAACGTTTTATTGTTGAGGACAAATGTTTCCATTTTCTTTTGTTTATAGCTACATCTACCATGCACAAAATAAGTCACTCATAAACATCTGTCGTATAAATTATTATACGCCAGATGAAAATGTTTTTGGTAGAGGTTTTTATATATTTTCTGAACCTAAAGGTTGTTGCAGATGATGCATAGTAAGATACAATAGTTTGCTGTATTTACTAGTATCATTCACACATGTTTTACTTCAGAGTGAAAACTAGCCAAATGATTGTAAAAAAAGGATTTTGACCCCCTTGCTTTTTTAAGATATGGTGTGGTCTGGCTTACAAGGAATGTAGATATTTAAAATATATATATATATAAATGTAAAGGAAACTCCACAACAAATACAAAGATATTAAAATATTGTTCATGTTATGCAATAAACTATAGTGACCTCAAATGATCAACATCTAAAACACGTCTGTATTTGGTCACTCTTTTAGTCTTTACCCTCCTTCATCCAATCCAATAATAAACTGTGCTTTGTCTAGGGGAGGCATGACTTGGACTGAACCATTGGCTTGTAAATTCTTTCTGATTGCCAATGATGATTCCTGTTACACTTTATAATGAAGTCCGGGTGTGAATAAAGGCTCGGGGGGGGGGGGGGGGGGGGGGGGGGGGGGGGGTTCTAGAGTGGGGGTTCTCTTGTTGTTGTCTGGAGCGGAGCACAAACATCGCCACATTGCAGCATCACTGTAGTCCAAAGGCATGTGGAAAATATTTGCGGCATCAACGTTACCGTGGTTAATGCTGACGTTGATAGTCTGCTGTCCGTTTTCGGCCTCTTTCAGACATGAGCAAAGCAGTTGTGCATCTGCGCTTTGCACAGGCCTGCGGTTTTGGTTCCATCTGGGGCTTCATTCAAGCTTTCGGCCTGTTCTCTCTCACCATTATAGCAGAGCCTTGACAATCCGTGTTTCAGCGTGTAGCTTTGGTGTAGTGACAGTTGTATATAAATGTGACAGAAGCACAGCAGAGCCTGCCGGTACCCGCCATCATCCTCCAATTAACTCCTGATTTATGCATGTTGGCATTTACATTTTATTATACGGCTACAGCCATCTATGCCGTGGCCTATGCATTCATTCTCACTGCAGCCTTTCTCCTGTCCAGATGGCTGGTGCTTATCTTGGGAAGGCTGGATGCAAAGTCATTCAATACGTTAAATTCATAGTTAAAGTTGGATCTTCCACTCCCCACCGCCCACGCATATTGTTGCTTTAATTGCCTATTGTGTGGGGATTTATGCATCTTTGTGAAACACAAGTTGGTCGGCTCGGGAGAAAATAATGCACTTTTGCTATTTTTTTCGGGTTATGATTAGATATCTCCAAATCAGAATAATATTCAGCAGGCTAGGGAAGTGTGGAGTTAGCGTTTGCTAAGAATTGGCTCCGGGTATAACGGAGGAGGACAGTGTGCTCATTATGTGCTGCCATGTTTGAATGGGATAATTGCATAAATTCGGGGTGATTTGTCTGTGCCATTGACAGCACTGATGGGTGAGTGAGGCTGACCCAGTGGAGGGCTCTGTTAATGGAGACCCAGTGTCCATCTCCTCTGCCACTTCTCTCAGGATCTTTTTTGACTTGGTGCAGCCAGACCATCTGGTGAAGGAGGCACATTTTCCTCAATCTCGTCTTTCAGAGCCTCGTCACCCATATCCCCCTATTTTTTCTCCCACCTTTGCCCTGACTCGGCTATCTCTCTAACTGGAGGCGTTCCTCTGTTCTCTGTACTTTGGGGGTGGGGGGCGGGGGATTATCCTGGCCTTTCCATTGCAGGAAATGTTTATTTATTCAAAAAGGGATCATTGTCTTAATTAAATGCAGCGAAAAGAAAGTCTTATAATGTTTACCTAAAGTCAAACCCATATGTTTATTTAATCTGTGAAAACGGTCATGTGTTTCACTGGTGGTTTTGCAACACATACACATAGACACAAAGTATAATTATAAGCCTTTATATTTTGGTGCCGGCAGATTTGACATAGATATTTCCTGTGCGTGTCTGAGCATACTGAAAAATAGCACTTTTCCATTTTTTTTTTGGTTTTAGAAATGTTTCACATGTGTCCATTATAGACCGTTAAATCACACCAAGGGTTAGAATGCAGTTTTTTTTAACAGTGTACTGAAGGTCCTCTATTGTGTGTCGTCAGGGACCCTCGAATAACTCATTCTCAGTGTGTAAGACGACTGCTTGTTGTTTAGGGACGGCCAGCTGTCTGGTCGTCTTGGCTCGCCGTCACTGCCTTACATGGACTTGCACAGGAGGAGTGTGAGCGCTCCATGTAAATCAATTAAAGCTTAAGCAAATGCAATGTAAAAAAAAAAAAAACCCAACTTGACCAAAGGGGGAGAACAAGCAAGGATGCTGCCAGAGGAGTCGGTCCTGCAGGAGTCAAAGGGGGAGGCTCACACACACAGAGAGAGAGAGAGAGAGAGAGAGAGAGAGAGCGAGCGAGGCATGTAGCCGGCCCCCAGAGTCGGGACAGCCGCGTTCTGGGCGCGCAGCCAAAGGATAAGGGGGCAAGAGGCTTCAGAAGAGAGGCTAAGGATGCCTTTCATCAATATGTCAGTGATCCGCTGAAAACTGTAGTGCACCCTGCTCTTCATGCAGCTCAGGCCTCCTTGCCCTGTGACCGCAAAAGTGGCCTGATTTATCTGCTGGTGCTAATTCTCTGTATCTGTGTTACGTTTGTCGATTTTCTGTGCGACTGCGTCGTCAGATGTTGTCATCGTTGTTGTGTGCAGTTGCGCAATGTGGGCTAATAACGGCAACAGAATGTGACATTTTTGTGGCTCCTGTGCTGTGGAAAAGCTGTAATTGAGAGCTTTAGAGTTAATTGTAGGATTCGGAGAGGAGGATGTTTGCGTCACCCCTCTTTGCTCCGCCTGCCTCTACTCGGGCTCATGAGAACCAGCCGTACGTATGGTATCAACATGACATCAGACTTGGTTCTCAAAGATCACAGAGTAGGTAGTTAGAAAAAAAAAGGTGTCTACTTCAGACAGTGGCACTCACTTTAACATTCCTAACTCTGATCAAAGTACACAGGGTTTTGGAAGTAGCCTGATATGAAGTTGGCTGTGGCACAAAAAAAGTAGTTAATCCTTACTTCAAAGTATTTGACAGTTTAAAATCTAAAATGGCGTTTAAATTTGGGTATATTATTTTAATATTCAAGATTAAGTTGAGTTGAAGTCTGTCATTGCCATCAATGTTTTTTTTGCAGGTTTTATTTGACTCTATAAATGTAAAAATTACGACCTTTTCTCTCTGGGAAAGAATTCAATCGAAATACGCAAGTTTGCATGATACCTGTGACAAAATACACTGGTAAATGTGTTAATACTAGACAGCATAGGTAATTTTTTTTACACAGGCAACATACCACAGGATGCAATGTTTTGGCTGTGTGAGGCCAACGGCATGAACTCTAGTGTTGTGAATCAAGTCAGCAGAAGCATATCGTATGTTAACTGTCGAGATGGTGAGAAGAGGGCTATTATGTGTGGTCGTTGCTTTCTAATCCAACTGTGAATGTACCATGCCCCTTGCCATTGCTGCATTACACTTCACACCAATTAGTTTGGCGCTGTGCTTACTTTTATCTTTCGGTAAGCTGACCTTGTCCAAGCCGTCGCCTTGACTCTGGCTGTAAGTGTGCATTCCTGGCTGCGGCGCTGTAGTTTAATGTGACTCCATTGTCCTGCAGCTGTGAGGCCTTGTTGCTGTGCGCCATGTTTGACAAGAGCTTATGTAAAGAATGTGCGCAGACACCTGCTCCGCTGGAGCTGGTCGGGGCCAGAGGGCATGGAAACAGTGTGTGCGTGTGTCTGTGTGTGTGTTTGTGAGGGCTTCGGGGAAACTGGCAATGCCAACTGTTACATCTCACACCACCGAGCTTGTGTTACTGTCTTCTTTCACGGCCCATTGTGACCTCCTCACTGGGAGATCTGTTATATTATAAGGGGCAACAATGCAGATCTCATCAGAGGTGAAGTTCAGAGGTTTAAGTTACCCAAGTGAGAGTCACACTGTGTGTCTCACAGAACTCAATCTGTTTTTACAATCCGCAATCTAGCCTTGAAATGAAAAACGCACAATGGCTGCGAGGCAGCGACCTCTGTCTGCCGTCCACCAACCACTGAAACGATACTCCCGAACTGACTCTCCCTCTTTGTCCCAGCGTTCTCCAGCTGGACGCCTCATGGACCCTCTGTGGTTTTTGTTTAAGGCAGGACTTTCTGAAGCAGAGTGACGTTAAAGATAATCGTCATGGATAATGTGCTCGCCGCAGTGTCCGCAGTTGCTCTCGAAGAGAACAACAGACTATTCATCCGTTTGCGCACACTATCCCCAACCCGGCTCAGTTGTCGCATGCCTACAAACTTATGATCGATTTTGGATACTAGTGATGAGGGGAAAGAAGATCGTGCATGTCCTTGGAAATATGCGCCTGCTTATTATTTCAATTCATATGTCCACCATCACTTTTTTTTGCTGCCGTATTCGGGCGTGCTCCTCATTTTCTTTTCAAGGAAGGGTTGCTGTGCATGGACCCTCCCCCAGTCAATCCTCCGGTCTCTAATTGCCCCACACCGCAGCTCAGCAGCCCTCTCCAACATAATAACAGCATAACCGCCCCAGGGGCATCCTGCCATCCAGAGCTGTCTTTCGTCTTCCTTTTGTTATCTCTCCTAGATTGAATGTTGGCTTTTTGTGATTGCTCGGTTTCCCCCCTCATCGTCACTACTGATTAGATTTCTCGAGGCAAATGAGAAACACACAGTGATGGATATGTGCTCTGGTCTACGTTCCAAGAAAATCCCTTTTTTTAAATCAATGACACTCAATGAAAGCTTTACGTTTTAGGATATCTGCTTTATCAGTGTCTGTCAGTGCTGGTTTGATGTCAATTTATTCATAGCCTGAAGATTGGCGAGTTTCCCTTTGGACGATAACCCCTTTACCTTTCGTGACCACCATCCCTCTCTACTCCCAGGATGGAAGCGCCGATGCGTACATGCAAGCGGGAAACTCCCCCACACTGTGCCGTTTTCATCCAAGTGTAAGCGCTCCTGCAGCTCTTGCTCCTGTCTGAAAAGGAGCTCGCCATACAAAGAGACCTACTGTCTCAGCATGCAGCATGGCACACTTGCACCAGACCTGCTGTCTTGCCTACAGTCTAGCTGTTGCACGTGGCAAAGGGATTATTGTTTTTTTTATTATCTCCTGTCTTCATAGATAATTAAATATTGTCATTTCAAATTATGCCTGGCTCTATTGTTGAAATAGTTCGATAAAGTGGTGCATAAGGCGTTGAAATGGCTTAAAGGTGTGATAAACCAACCCAAATCATTAAAGTGACACATTTTTGTGGAAGCTCTGCAACAAAAAGACTCCAGTCTTGTCTTTGTATAGTTGGCATGTTGTGTTTAGACAAAGTGGAAAAATGTTGAGTGAAGCGTGGCTAAGGGAGATCGATTGGCCTGTAGTGTGCTCATTATTTTCATAAGAGAGTCCCTTCGAATCATTTCCAGGTGCATCCAGCTGCTGCTCCTCCAGGAGATGGCACACCATCATGCTTGGATGCCGATCAGTTTATGTTTCCCCCCCCCCCCATTTATTAATCAGAATCTTTGAAAGCATCTCCAGACAGGTTCACTGAGTTTACTGTGCCTGTGTTCACGCCCCTGCAAGCACCCCCCCTCCTCCCCCCACATAATTGCACATTATATCTAGTTGGACAAATGGCTACGTTGATATTCCCTGTTGGTATCTGCCATGCCGTGTGTGTGCACGCCCGAGCTGCATGGTGCTTTAGAATACATTTGTGTGCCATTACTGAAGGTCACTGTTGGGCAAGCTAATCTGGGAAACAAGTAATGGCGCTGCATTGTTGCCCATAAATTCATACATGCTGTTACACGATTAGTTACTCACTCTTATTGATTATATTAATATGGTCTTCAGCTGGCCCCAAAACGATATTAACTGGCACTGAAAGCGTGGGGCAGGTACAATAGGGTTTTTAAATGGTCATACAGGTGTGGAATATCTTATTTACTAATGCCTTTCGCAGTATGTAATTGGTGATTTCAGTGTTGATTCTTAAAGCTACTAGTTGCAGATTCATTATAGTATCTTTCAAATTATTATACAAAAAAATAGTGCAATAAATAGTACAGTCTTTCAGTTCATTTATCACAATAGTACAATAACAATATTGTACTATTTGTATACATTTCCTGCAGTAAGAAGTGCCTTTTCCAGCATCT
The DNA here is from genome assembly GCA_016785305.1 of Colistium nudipinnis. Classification (NCBI taxonomy): domain Eukaryota; kingdom Metazoa; phylum Chordata; class Actinopteri; order Pleuronectiformes; family Rhombosoleidae; genus Colistium; species Colistium nudipinnis. The sequence continues at coordinate 628,036 of JAFBJU010001075.1, forward strand.
ATTATGTTTTTACTCTGTATTTGTATAGTTTCCTGTGTTAATATTTTATTATTATAATTATTGATTATTTTCAGGAGACATTGCCATGTTTCTGACCTCCTATTAAATGCAATTCCAATATGTCCATTGCTCTTGGATATATGGATCCTTAGACGCTAATGGCCGCCCTTGTGAAGAAAATCTTGATGGATAACTATGAATGCATTTGAGATACGAATTGTACACACTGAATCTTGTTTGTTCACTTCGGCTCCGAGTAGAGTAAACAAGCAGAAGAAATGACCTTGCTGCTGAGAAACACATGGTTTCTGTATAATGTGCAACAGCAACATGTCTGATTGAATCCCATATGGTGGCTGGCATCAGGGGGAGGAATTAGAAAGAAGATGCATGCAGGGAAACGATAAACACGAGGGGAAGCGCCGGTGTCGCGGGATGTGCTGATGAGCCGGATGAAGAAGTGGCCTTGGAGTTGTGCTAGAAATTGGTTCTTGAGTGTTGCCGTTTGTCTGAGGCTCGCGAGTCCGCTCGTTTCTTCAGCTGTCACTGCCTGTTTTGAAATCATCCATGCTACGTCTTTGTTCAACAGAAAGCCCCACCACACGCATTCCTCCCGTATTCCAGCACTCGGGGAAGTATTAACCAGAAGGGACTCGCTCAAATCATCAGACATCAGGGGACCCCCTGCCGGGGCTGCGTGGTGGCTTAGCTCTGGTTCTGTGTTGGCTGGCTAATCGCTGTTTTGATTTTTTTCTTTTTTTTCTTTCTTTTACCCAATTTGTTTGCACGGAACACCGATCCCACGGCCACGTTGAATGAAAGGGTTTATCAGCTTAAGCCTGTTGCAAGGAGCACGAGAGGTCTCATCCTTTCACTGAGGACAGAGAACGGCCGAGTGTCCGGGGCCTCAAAGAGAGAAGAGAGATTACTGGCATGCAGAGTTGTGGCCGGCTTCTTTCTTGTCCTGCACATTGTTCACTTGGTGTTGAGAGACACGACAATTTGATGCTTGGCGGCATCAAATCATGGACTTCAAACGTGTACTTATTGATTTCTGATGGCAACAGTTAGTCTAACATCCTGTCCTATAGGAGTAGCCACATTTGTGTATGCATGGTCTGCTTTTGTTCCTGTTGTGTAATGCAGTGTGCTACGTTGATTCATCACATCAATAATAAGTCTTTTGGCAAATAAACAGTTATAATATCGTTTACCTTTCATGTTTGGCTGTTATAAAGCAGACTATTGGCTTATTTGAGTTAGGGCTGGGATATATGTTGTACAACCACCAGCTTTGGCTTGATGGTCTTTTAGATTCTGGAGTCCCTGGGATTTTAACTCCCCCCCCCCAATAATGCCTTTGACTAAAATAACTTCTTTATGAATTAAATATTTATTTAAATACCTTAATTTACAATTTAAGGTTTACAATCGCAAATATCCCCTTCTAATTTGATAATAAATGCCATTGAAATTGAATACTCATGCAATTACTTTCAACTGACATCACGAGTGCTTCCTCTTTTATGAATACCTTTTCCACATTGCATGTCCGGAGATATGACTTAAATGCACAATGCCTGCAGTGTTCACGCTGCATTTCAGACCCGTGAACTATTCACCTAAAGATGCCCGTTAAAACACTGTGATGCTTAAGCAGTCACACGTTTCACTTTTTTTTATAGTTTTTCACATAACATGTTATTTTTAGGCATCGCCCTTGTGAACTGGACTGGAGGCTCATGTCTTGTATGGCTTCTTTCTCTGGGGGGAAATGAACAACGTTAAAATTGATACCATTCTTGCTGACGTGTCCCTTGGCCTGCGTGGTGTTAAATTGCGTCGGGAGACGGTGCAAATGTGGGGAGCGGGTGTGCACAGTTCTTATATTGCTCCCCCTGTTCTGCCGCTCACCAGTTTGTCACTCGCCACCTGCTCGTTTGACAGCCCTGCCGGTTTTTGGGATCAGCAGGTGTGCTCTTTAAGTCCAAAGGCAGCAGGTTCTCCTCTGACGACCTTGGTCTGTGTTGTGCCCGCTGGGCCCACTCGTTTTCATGGATGGAAAGTAGACTATACTGAGATTATTAGGTTTCTATGGTGAACCAGCTGTTTGTATGCACGAGTCCCCCCGAAGAAACTTACAAAGCTGATTTAAATGAGGCAGAAAGAGGGCCAGATGAGGGTTTCGTTTTTTGGAATGTCAGTGGTTCTGCCAAGTCCTCTACCTAGCCCCCCCCTTTTTTTTCTATTGTCATCCATTTTATGCATATGGTGCAGGTCAAGAACCACAGTTGCTGGCTATATGTTTTCAAATTAGAGATGGGGAGTAAAACAAAATAATAATTGTTGCAAATGAGGATATGCCTGTAGTTTTTTTTTTTTTCTGGAATGAAACATAGCGACTGTAAGGGGGAGGTCATACTAGCAGAAAAGTGAACATGTGGCGTTCTCTTTGTGGCCGATCCTGTTCAGAAACAAAAGCATCTTCATCACCCCAATCGCTTCCTCTCGCCGCTTTGTTGCTTCAGATGTCCACTGCGGGAGCAGTCCAGAGGAAGTGCAGATAGAAACCCTGACCCGTGGATATATATTTGAGAAGTCCACAGGAAGGTATTAGCCCGAACTCTCTGCAAGGATATTGGCGTTCCCACAGGTGCTTTTTAAAGCCCTGCTTTTCCTCAGCCTGACTTCGGTAAGCTTCAGCGGCTGAGGGAGTGCGAGGAATCCTCTCAACTCTGTTGTGGGTGAGAGGAAAAAAAATGTGGGAAGCCACCTGTCAGTGGGGTGGAGATACGTTCATGAAGTGCACTGTAATTACTCTGGTTAATTACTGGCATCGGAGCGTAATCACGATATGCGGAGGCAGCGTTCTTCTTTTCTTTTTTTAAGGAACAGCCTTTACCACGTGGCAGAACTAAAGGATTTGACAGTGTGGATAACCAAGCGATGTGTAACGCTGCAGAGATGCATGCGGGACTGTTTTGGTGAGGAAGGGATGCATCTGGCTGTACATAACAGCTCTTCTTTGAACATCTTTTTCCTCGATCCATTCTCGGGCGCTGAAAGCGGAGCCAAGTTAAATATCTGACGTGGCCACATAGCTCTGAATATTTCCATGGAAAGGACAGAGATTTATGTGAGTTCATGGACAGAGATAATAGATTGCCTGTTGTTTGCTGTGATAAAGTTGCCTATATATATTTTTTTTCATTGCCTGCCACTCTTTCCTGTAAAATATTAGTTAATAATACATAGTGATATGTCATTTGTGACCGTTGAGACTTATGGCATCACAGTCGTCTGGAGTTGTGTGTCTTTACTTAAACCATAGCTGTGCTGCTATACTGCAGTGTGCAATATTTGAAGTTGGAAATGAAAAAAAACCAACTATCTGTAAAAACACACTAGTCCTTGAATGTGCGAGACCCTTAAGTTTTTGTGTGCCTCCGAGGCTAAACTTGCCAGCCTAGATGCATTTCTTAATTAGCCTCCTCTTGTTTAAGTTATATATATTTTTTTATAATTTGCCATTAATGTGTCGCCAACATTGCATTAGAAAAGGCCAGAAGAGTCGGAGGCGACCTGGCAACTACTTTACTCCTGACCAAAGCATATCTTTGATCTTCAAATTGCCCCGATTACATGTCGCAATATTCCATGTAAAATTCCGCAGATTACCATGTTTTTGATGTTCACTCCTGCTCTTTGTTACCCCCCCCCCCCCCCCCTGCTCTTTTTCACCCCCCCCCCCCCCCCGTGCTGTGATCACAGAGGTAACTTTGTGCCACATAGTAACACTTACTACTGCTTCTCATTATGCAAACACACAGATGACACCTCTTTATTCCAGTCACTGCTTCTTTATGCAAGTACCAGAGGAAAATAGGCCGGTGATTTTTTTTTTTGGCTATAGTGGTGCAGGCGATGGTTGGTACGCTGGGTTGACGGATTGAGAGGCAAGGAACAAGAGCGAGATTGTTTTGCTTTGCTTTTGTGTTTGCCAGTGGTGAAGTGTGAGCAGCTGTGGGAGGATCAAGCATGAGTACTGGAATAATCACTGCAGTATACAAGCTTAGTCTGCACCATTCAACTGCAGCTGTTTCCTTTGCTGATGAAAGAATTTTAAAAGGAACGTAACGTTGCTCCAGGAATATATATATATATTTTTTTGTGAGTGGAGTCGTAACTACCTAGCAGGGGCTTGCTGGAATGTGGCAACGTTTTAAAAAAAGGTAAATACAGTTAAAGTTTTATGGTTTCAGGCCTGTGACGCACACTGGGAACCAACACTCCAGTGTGGACAGGAGTGCTCCGATGATTTATTGCCAACCTGAGAGTCCTGGACATACCCTTGCGCATTCACACCGTCTCACTATGCTGTTTATTATAGACCCCACCCCTGGAGCAGTGTCCTCTTCCCACACAATACAAAAGAGATCAGGATAAAAAAAAAGAAAAGAAAAAGTGGGTCAGGTTTCCATCTATTTTTGCCCTGTATGTGTTCTTCCTCCTGATAATACTCTCTTCAGGGGGGTTTTAAGATTTGGATGTTTTGTTTATTTTTCTATGTCGTGCTGAAAACTTAAAAAAAGTGTTTCAACCATAATTCATCACATAGATGTTCATCACTTAATAATAAACTAGCATGTTAAAGTTGAGGGAATGATAGTAATTGAATCATTCCCTATTTATTTCAAAGAATGTAAGCTACAGTTTAAGTTGTTCTATCGTGACTGGTGTGGGTGCATTTTGATGAGATTTAATGTGACTGATGGTTTGGCAGCATCAATCCCACGACTGCCGTCATATTTTCACTCAAATCTCGCTAAAGCTGATTATTTTTGCACCAGAGAACGTTCCCATTTTATTAATTTTTTTCCTACTTACCCCACCCACCTCAAACATGCGAGAAGACCTCAAAAACATGTGCTATTACCATAAACTTTGGCGGAAGATTGTGTGCTAACGTGGGCCCCACCACTCATTGTCATCAGCTGGTTAAGGGAATGTGTTTCCAGGGTCTTTTTTTTGTTATAACAGAAGTGGGTTCTCTTTTGTCACCAATGTGCTTTAATAGCAGTACATATCAGTCATGGCCTTAACTCAAGGTCTTTTTTTTTGTTTTATAATTGCATTTACAGACGTGGTGGGTTTTGTCTCCCAGCAACATTCCCCTGCCCAGCTATTTCACTGATGAGCAGCACTCTGTCATCTCAGCCTGCCAAATGTGGCCCTTGAATAATGGAAACGCTCCAACAAGAAACCGCTTTGGTCAAAATGTTAAACAGGCAGCTCACTCAAATACGGCACTGTTGCCATGATATGTCTTTTTTTATGCTCGGCACATTTTGTGAATTGTCCATCATCGTGTGTGTGCGTGCGTGCGTGCGTGCGTGCGTGCGTGCGTGCGTGCGTGCGTGTGTGTGTATACCAGTACATGAGGACATGGCATTTGGCTACTTATAAGCCAAAAGTGTGCGTTGTTGTGCAGACCTGGCCTTCGCAGTTTCCTCTCGTTCACCAGGGAGGCCCGGGTTTCGGGTTCATTTAAAAAGTGTGTGCCACTCTTCCTGCACACTTTCTCAGGCTCTAACAATAGCCCCCTCGTCAGTGGCCCCTCATAATCCTCTTTAGCCCCCCCCCGCCAGTTGTTTCCTCTCTCCAACAGGCCAGGCTGGGCCACCCCACTGTGTTGTCGACATCAACCAATCATGTTATGAGTGGCTGCAAAGTTAACTGTTTAGAAATGGCACAAAGCTGCTTATAGGCAAGTTAAATGCTTTGACTTTGAAATCCAAAATTGCTTCAGATATTTAACCGAAGCCTATTTGTGAACACGAGAGGATTCTGAATTGGTGGAGTGCGGGTTTGTGGGTGCCATTTTTTTTCTTTTTCTCACATTATGTTATACATTGTAGGATGTATTGGTGCACTTTGATGGCAGCTGGCAACCCCTACCTAGTTCCTAGCTGTTCCATGGTGTCTTAAGTAAGAAGGAGGGCCAAATCACTACAGTTTTTACCGAAAGATGCAATGTGTTTCCATGCATTGTTGCATTGTTTAATCATCTGCTTTGATACTGCTCTCAATTCAGCATGGAACAGCAGCGCCGTGGAGGGTGCTGGGAGGAAGGAGAGAAGGGGAAAACAATGAGCTCAAAGGCTTTGTTGCGTTGCTCAATAAACATTTAGTCCCAATTGTGTTGTCATTCTGCAGAGAGGGTTTCAGAGGTATTCTGACATGGATACTAATTGCAGTTAACTGTCTCAAAATAGTCCAAGCCTATCAACCCACGGGGTGGGACTGTGGATCTTTTATTGTTTTTTGTTCAAAAAAGCAGATCTCTCTCCCAGTGTGTTGCCCTCTCCCGTCTTTTTTTTTTAAATTTATTGTTGAATAGATTATTTCAGCTTGATTTAAAAAAATATATATATTTAACTCCTTTAAACAGCCTTTTTCTTTTTCTTCAATGGAATGCCAAGTGACAGTGGTAATTGTAGATCAAGGCTGGGTGCTGGGGAGCCGGCCGGCCTCGGGAGAGGGGAGGGGGGTGGGGCATCTGGCTCTTGGTTTCAGGGTTTGGCGGCCGCCCGGGACCACCGATGTGCCACTCGTGGTGGGAACCAAAGCGGGGTCCCTTGTGAAGTCGACCCATGGTCGCAGCAGCTCTCCTGTTGTGCCCTGTGCCAAATGTACAAGAGCTGCGCTTTTTCATGTTTGTAGCCCTCATCGTAGTCATTCCTGCTCTCTGCCCTGGCCCGCCGCAAACACTGCGAGTCGGGCGAGCGCTGACACTCCAGAAATCCACTTCAAACAAACAATTAGAGCACGCTGATACACAAGGCTAATGGGCTTTTATGAGTACACTTACACGCAGCCTTGCTGTTGAAATGATTAATTAACATCACCCGACTTGTTAGGGCGCGGGCAGAGCTATTCCGCTTACCGAGGTGAAGCATATAAAAATGACTTTGCGGCTGTGAGTGTGTGTGTGTGTGTGTGTGTGTGTGTGTGTGTGTTTGGATATAGTGGAGGAATGGTAGCCCTGTTCTCTCCGAGCGGCGCCTCACCAGCTCCCACGATGTGGCCTAATGTATGCAAAGCCGTCTCTTGACAGGGCTTGTTAAGCATCAATACTACACTCCTGCTCCAGAGATTCATTTCAATATGGGGCCATTACTGCTGATAAAGTCCCTGCTCAGCCAGCTGTTTCGTTCCCTTTGTATTGCATTGTCGCGTTTACAGATCGGTCCACAAATTGACATGGTGGAGATGACGTCATTAAATGCTGAAGTGCAGAGGGCTCACGAAGAGTGGCCGCGACGTCCCATTCAAATCAAACATATGGCTGCGTATGACATCCCTTCATCTTAACACATTAAGTATAGAGTTCTGCTTTGGGCATGCATGCGTTTATGTTAAACTACAGCCTCATCTTTCCAAATATGTGGGGAAATCAAGTTCAGTTCTGTTTGCATAACTGAGTGGAATGTTTGCATTGCATTTGCTTCCATTTTTGGCCGCAGAGCTCGTAGTCTACCCTCTGGATTAGTTAGCCAGTGGACGAGAGAGAGAGACTGTCGTATCCAGGAAGGAAATTTAGACTTTTTCTATATGTCCTTAAGTAGAAGTCATCTGCTAATCAAGTTACTTGATTTTTTTTACCTCGAATTATCCCACATTAGTTCTTTTTTTTCTGTTCAATATGACGATGATTTTAAACAAACCGTGTAAAAGCACATCATCTAGTAGCCGTTTGTTTCCTGCCTCCTCCGATCCCTCAAGTTGTGTTCCTTTCACTGGGCTAGGCGCTCTGCAGAGATATCTTTAGCACAATGAAAAGAATCTTTGAACAGGAATATCTCAAATCGTTTTCACGCTGCTAAGGCCTGGCTCTGTGCTGTTCATCTTGGCCTAATGGAACACGACGCTGTGGCAATTAAGCAGCTGTTTAAAATTAATCAAATAAACCTCCCACTGCCTTTTTCTAGACACGTGGACTTCCCAGAGGAGCAAGAAGAGGAGACGCACCCTTTTTGCTTTGTTCAGTGTTTATGGGGTCCCCCGAGTTAGAAACGGGTTTGTCACCTATTTTCTTATTTCTTTTTTTGTTTGGTGGTTGGCTGGTTAATGACTCTTTTTGCATTTCCCTCCAAAAGCTCGTTCACTTGACCGCTCCGGAGTGTGCCGTAAGTGGACAGAGTGCTGAAGCTCTAGATGATGGATGGTCTCAGACAAAACTGTGTGGCTGCAATTTGACCTGGACAGAAAACACAGTCACTATGGGATCAGGCTGTTGGGCTTGTATTGGGCAATCTTTGGCAATTACTTCACCAAATCATTAACAACTAAATGAGGTTGCATTTGTTGCATGGTAGAAGCAGAAAATGAGCTAAAGTCGTGGGAGTGACGTAAAAAATGTTACATTGTGAAAGACACGGAGTCATCACGAGCCAAGTGTTCATGTTTTGGAGGAGCAATTAGTGGTTATTGGATTTCTGTGGAGCATTATGGAATGGGCTGTGGAAAAAAAATCTTTTATAAAAGCATGATTGCATCCTCTCCCCGTTATGCTTCTATTCAGCGATAATTCCCCATAGGCTGAAGTGGGTTTTTTTTTGTTTTTTTTGTTGTTGTATGAATCTGCTGACTGAAACTCCTTGCGGAAACAGTTAGGCAATTCAGGATGTTTGTGGGCTCATTAAAAATTGAAAAAAAAAATTGTGCTTTTGTCAGGTCTGTCATGTCACAATGGAGGAATAAGTTGGAGGGCGAAAGGGAAAGTGTTCTATACAAAAGTCCAGTCTGGGCCGAACCAGTCCAGGCTGCTCCATTGGCCGGACCACCCAGACTGATCTGGTGGGCAACGCAAGTGAACATTATGTTACCCTGGGAATGACAAATCAACAAAAAATGTGTATAGAGTGTTAAGATACCTAAAACCCCAATAAGGTAATGGTATATAGCTTCACATCTCAGCAACTACTGGTCAGATTGTGATAAAACATTTGGAAGTTCTTGATCCCCGCATGATGCCTCCTATTGAGACTTCTATGGTGGATGCCTTTTACATAAAGAATGTATCAAATAGAATATCAAAAATATATAATACCCAAATTTGTCTCCTGCTGAACCATTGTGATCTGTAATCTTGGGCTTCCCTATGGACAAAGTATCAGCTTTACATATTGTTCACCCTGTCAATGTTATTGACCTTTGACCTCTTCAACCACTCTCACAGTAAGGAATTGCTGAATGTGGTAGAGAAAGCGAGCTCTCCCCTATCTGTTCTCCAAGGGCTATATCAGGGAGCTTTGCAGGATGGGAGTGAATGTTAAATAGCAGCGATACGAGCAGAAGTAAGGAAATGGTAGTGGATGTGTGCGTGTGTGTTTTGTTTACTGAATAGAGTGCTGAATGACCCCAAATCATTTTGTTTACACAGTGTTTGCCAACAAGGAAGCTACTTGAGGTTTATGGTTTCAGCTTCCCTTTGCTCGCCGCTTTAGGCCTTTTGCATATTAGGCGGTAAACATAGCAAGTCATAAGTAATGTTTGTGCTACTAAAGTAATATAAGAGGAAGCAACGTTTAACTTGCAACCTTTTTTTCCATACTCGTCTACTTCTCTTTTTGACTCAAATGCCAACAAACCGCTGTTTATGTATTTATTTTAAATGGTAACACTGTTACTGTGTGGGTTAGTTTGGATTTGTTTTTCTTATTCAGTGCATTCATAATGGCGTACTCCGGTTCTGCCTTTGGGTGCATATTGCGGTTTCTACAGTGATGCTGTAAAAAACGATGCGAAGACTATTAATGTCAGGACCGTGGAGCCATTTCCTTTAACATATAGTGTTCTTGTCACCCTGGGAGTAGTGGATGGAATTCAAGCTGTTTTCAAGTGGGCTGTCATGGTATAGCTGTAAAGGACGTGGTAGGGAACATTTCAGGTCCATAAAGCTCACGGTGAGCTGGAGTGAAACGCAGCGGCCGAGAGTGGGGCTGTGCGGTCTGCGTGTGGTAGCTTATCCGTCAGATATTATAAATATTATCGGGAACAAACTCGCTCTGCTCTGCTCATCGCAGTCTGTCGTGTGGGGCGGCGACTGCCAAGATCTTCACCAGTTGTGCTGTTGTCTCAACAAACGTGAGCGAGCGCATAAACAGCGAGCCAAGAGAGCCTGGCTGCCATATATCTTTAGGAACACCGGGCTCCTGTTTATAGATAGATACGATCATTTAATCCTGCAGGAGAATTAAGAGCTATAATGGAGCGCTATGCTGCCATGTTTGTTGTGAGCGAAACAGAAATGATTTCATACTTGTAGCTCGTCGTCTGATCTCATGGAGACATGCCTTGTCCCATATGAGCAAACCCACATTCAGCACTGAGGCTTAACTGGTAGTTTATGTTGGAGAATTCCAACCACTTACAAACAGTGCGCGCCGTGGGCCGCCACATATACCGTGTATTTGAGAGACCGCAGTTTCCTGGTTGGTATTTGGCTGCACATGGAGAAAAAAAATATGATCTACAAGGGGTTTTGATCCCAATCCCTAAAGCCTAGAAACAACAAAATGACTGCAGGCAAAAACAGAATATATTAAGTTCAGTCCAGACGAGTGAGATGTGGCGTAAACCTACAATTAGAATATGATTGAGATTGACAATTCGCGGGTTACACCTCTGAATACTGCCACGGGCTACAAAAAAAAACGACCCTAAGCCTTAAAAAGCAGCTTCACTGTGATGATCTCTCCACTTGGCCATTGTGTCGACCGTACCGCCGTGTTCCACCACCCAAAGGCACAATGCGTACCGGTCGTCTGTGTGTACGGATGTCGGTTTCGCTTCTGTCCGGCAGGACGTTGGTGTCTGTGTGTGTGTGTGTGTTCTCGGAAGGACTTTGTGCGATTCCTGCTCGTGTGCATTACCCCGAGTGCCACTCACAGGCTGCGCGGAGCAGGGGAGGAACCTGTAGGTTTGCTCAATCCTGTTAATGTGGAACAGCATTTAATTAGATTCGCTCTACGTGGAGCAGCTGCATCCGTGTCATGCCGCGCGCACGTGACCAAGTGCAGAGGTTAAGGCTCGGATTGCTATGAAAGGACCTGTAAAAAGTCTGGCTTCAGCGGCCGCACAATGGCCGGAGGCGAAGAAAAGTGTCCGAAGACAACTGTGTTTGCAGTGCAATTGCCCCCCTGATGAATGTCATCTTAAAACCCCCTGTGTCATAAGGGGGAATTAACCTGACAAGTTCCCAGGATTGTTTGTTTGTCTAACAAACAATACAAAACCCATAGGTATTCAATTATAGTCACATTTAACACACACACAGAAACATACGTCCAAATTGTGCTCAAAAGTAGTAATCATTCATGTATATTTCTCGTACGGTATATTCTTTTGATTCATTTTGTGTTTGATGTTGTTAAAATGAATCCCCCCAGTCCTAGATTATGAGACACAATTATGAGATTATTAATGTGAGTGGGTGACGTTTTTGTCTTGGCTTAAAGGAGGGAAAAGCTGAATCCATGTATGAGCAGACCTGATAGATTTTGACAATGACACGTCTCGTTTCAGTCTCTATTATTTCCCCTCTGTGCCGCTGTTGATTCTGTCTATTAGCGCCCTAAAAGGAGAGGAACCTTGCTTCCAGGCCAGGGAAAACTGCGTCACTGACAAGTCACACTGGAAAGCAGAATCGCTATATCGGCCTAATTTTCCACAGCAAAAAGAACAGGACGTATCTAAGCAAATATATATATACAGTATATGTTGTATTACTGTGTATCAGAGAAGCATACTTAAATGCAGTGTGGCTGCATCACCTTTCCACCCCCTCCTCCGCCAGCCCCTCCCTTTCGGGCGCATGTCGCTGCAGTCACTCGCTTAGCACGGAGGGGGGGTGACGGAGGAATGGAGGACTGGAAAGGTGACGAGAGGACTGAGAGATAAGCCTGATTTCGATCTTGGTTGAGCTCCAGGCGCAGGCTCCTGCTCCCCGGCAACCAGGAGAAAAAGGGACAATGGCTGTGGCAGCACGGAGTGATTCTTGTCATAATCTGTTGCTATCAGCTCTGGCGCAGAGTATAGTTTTGCACAGAGGCACTCGCCGCTTTTCACAAAGACTGCCTGCCACGTTTCGTGCCATTGTGCCACGCAACCACAGCCTGACAACCACACTGCCTGGTTATATCCGAAGCTGCCTTATTCCTGTGTGAGCTGATACATGTTCTTGGGTTACGGGTATCTCTGCACTCTGGGGCTAGTTTTGCAGATACCTGTTGACGCATGGAATATTAACTGAGAAACATAATCAGGCATAATTAGATTCAATAAATATTCAGAGAGTGAGTCAGCTGTAATTCCTGCAACCACATATTGCTTTGGGAGTGCGTAAAACAAAGCGGACTTCATTGCTCACATTTGATGAACGGTGAAATACAAAATAAATAAGTAAAATGTAAAATGTGACCGTGGTGTCGATAAAAGGAGAGACCTGTGGGGGGGGGGGGGGGGGGGGGGGGGGGGGGGTGCGTTTAACAGAGATGGTTGAGAACTGAGCAGTTGTTACTTAATCCTACAAATATAATCATGACAATGATCTAGGTATTTGCCCGAATTGGTGCTATTTCCCCCCACCTTACTTTCTTAACCCTCACCACACACACACACGCACACACACACGCACGCGCACACACACACACACACACACACACACACACCCACCCCTCCACTCCCAACTCACACACTACCACCTTGTGTGCCGTTTAAGGTCTCTTTGAATATTCTTTTTGTGTATTCAGGCGTAGAGTGGCTGGTGATGCAGGAGCTGCGAGGACACACACACACACACACACAGGCTGGCTGTGTGGGACAGGCGCTGGTGCTAACGGCTCCGGTGAGACGCTGGTGGTAACCAGGAGGGCGGAGAGGGTGCGCTGCACGATCGGCCCTTGGCGCAGAACAGCAGCGCCTTTTGTGTCTGCCCCGTTTCTCTGACTGGTTATTTATAAACCCAGTAAAGCCACAGCACATTCCAGGCCGCCACACACACTCGGGGGAGAGCGGCACCTCACCCATGTGTGTCCTCTTTGTCTCCTCGTGCAGCTCGATCCGAGCGGCCGGGTTCACGGATGACGTTGCTCGCTGCTGCTTGCATCTGGCGTCATGACACAAAAAAAATAGTATAGTGTGGGATTGTCTGTCTGATTATGGAGGTGCCTGGAAATCTCCTTTATTTCTTGTTTTGCCATTTAGTCTGCTGTTGCATTTTTATGACCACTGCTTGTGGTCCTCCATGACTCATATTAATGGGAGAGCCTCGTTTTCTTGGCGATGGATTCCTCGGTTGGCCCCTTCCTGAACTCCAGGACTTTGAAAAGTGCAACTCTCCCTTTCTCTCCGTCCAAATCTGCAAGGACTTTGCCCTTTGAGTGTGTGGAAAGCGTTAGTCGCAAATCCCTGGACAGCTTTTCAAAACCAGCACGGGACAAAGCTGCATTCAGGGTCTCCTCATTAACAGGAGGCCATATTTGCTTTATCTTTGCCTGTGGATCACTCGCAGGAAATTACATTTCTTCATGTTTCCATATGAGCAATGCTTACTAAACTGTCTAAATCAGACTTGTCTCAGATGATGATGATGATGATATAGAGTTTACAGTTTGCTTTTCTTTTTCACGCACAAGCCGCTTTGGGAGATTAATGCTCCTCCTCATATTCCATTTTGTTCTGACTGAGGCTTTGTTTCCTGAGAACTGTTGGAGAAAGTCCAGGCACTGGAGGACGTCCCTTCTCCTCCCTCTGAACCCCTTGAACCGGACTCAACTCGCTCCAAAGGTCTCACAAATAGTCCCAAATGTATAGTGTGGAAGCAGTACACCTGTCATTGATTTCACCTTTAGATGTGTTTGTTTGACCAATGTGCATTGCGCTCTCCGAAGCGAAGGAGGCGGATGATGTCGACCACAAACATCTCTGTTGGCCGCCGTCCTGTTTTTCCATTTCTGTGAAAGAATTGCAAAGACCGTGTGGTATGTTTTCCACCCCCTCTACCTTCATGATTATTGGCAGGCTTTAAAAGAGTTTTCCATTATTTATAAATATCAAGCCTGATAACTAAACACAGAAAGCACTCTGAGACCATGGTCTGCTTTGTTATCCTTTGCAGCCTGAAATGTTGGCGATGGGCTGTAATTGCAACAGGAGTCTGTCACTGTCTCTACCAATGTGATCATATACTTCCAGAGTTTTGTGTGTGTATGTGTGTGTGTGTGTGTGGGTGTGTGTGTACATATAATATATATAATATATAGTGAGTGAGCAAGATCAAATCCGGGGCCATAAATCTCTGTCTTGCTTCCACACCTGCACCTTTGAGCTGTCCACTTCTGCACTGATCAGCCAGGACTCGCGTTAGTGCCAGGTGTTAGCGGGCCCAAGATGCTTTGCAGCCATCTAAAAGCAATAAATCTGTGGCAGCTTGTTATTTCTTTCATATTCTCTTTAATTTCCCTTCTCCACAGCGAGGGCGTTGCTTTCAACCGAACATTATGTGGCAACACATTATTTATCGGCCAGTGGCTGAAGCGTTTCCAAGCTTTAAACACTAAAAACGTACAGTGTATAAATAATGGATATGTGTTGGGTTGAAGGGAGGTTTTTTTGCCTGAGGATTACATCATTTTGTCTAAAAAAAAAAAAAGGAAAAAAAGGCTCCTTGAACTGCAGAAATATGATATCAGAAGAGTCTGTAGGAAGCCGAGACTTAGTGAGTGCCGTTGACCTCTGCCTGCATTCGCAGGAGGCCTCAGATCTGTGCTGTCAGACTCGTGGAGCTGAATTACAAACGCACCGCGGAGGGTACACTCTCGGCCTCTGATGCAGCTCTTTTTTTTTACTCCGTTGCACGGGAAGCTTTCGAGAGCAGATGTTGGACCCGATCACTCTACCTGAGTGAAACTAGAAAAGCACTTAGTGTGAACCAGATCTTCTGAACCAGAAGAAGGTTATAATCCAAATCTGCACCAAATTATTTATTTCATCAATTATTAGCTTTGAAATGTACAAATATGTTGGATCTGCCCCCTTGAACACATCCACACCCAAATGTAATGATTTCTTCACTGGCGCATGGCCCATCACTCCACCGAGTTTGGTTCAAATCCATGCAGCACTTTTGGCGTAACGATCCCTACCATTTGTCTTTTTTATTTATTTATTTATTTTTTACTACAAAGAGTCTTCACGGATTTGTCCTAGACAAATCCCATTAAAATAAGCCTTCAGGTCTACAAGTTGGGGAAAGCCGTGTTTCCTTTTTGTGTTTCAGTTTAAAAGCTGAGGCAGTTGTGTTAGGAAGGGTCAGGGTTAAATGCAGGTTAGGTGTGGACGGCAGACGTGAAGGTCTCTAAGGCCGTGCTGTTACAGCCTGGCTATTAAAGGATTGAACTTTGAACCTGTCCATCTCTGGTGACGTGACCCTGAAAATTGACACCTCCGCTCTCTGTGTCTTGTTTCTTGCCGCCCCTCTTTGCTTACTCTCACTTGTCAGATGTTTGTCTGCCCTTTTAAAGCCCTTCATGTAATGGTGATGATTCAACCACGCTTACATTAGGTTTCTATTTAACCTGTGAAAAGCAGCACAATACATACATCTTAGATTTCCCCGTTTTTTTTTTATAGACGTTGCTTGAGTTTCACTACATGACACCACACCTGTCTTCAAAACAATGTGCTTTTGTAAATCATATCAACCCTCATAGTAAAACGGCTTGTCATATAATAACCGTACTGTCAGACTCCCGTTTATTGACTCGGATTATCACTCAGCGCTGGGGATAAAGAGAGATTACTACTACCATGACACCACCACAGTATCAGTGGCACTCAAGGCTCGTCTGTCTTCCATTACTGAAGAGGAAATGAGATGTTTTTATTTTACATTTTTGTTGACCATGTTACAAAGAATACCACATGTTCCAAAACTAATTTCCTATCTGCAAGTCAAGCATTCACCAAAAATCAACACGCACCTTCTTGGAGACGCATAATCCGTCGCAATGAGTTTCATCTCCCTTATTTTCTGACACTGTATATTATGGTGGTTGAGTTGGGGGCAGGGACTGTTTTGAAGAGAATGCAAGTTATTACGTGTTTATGTAGGCTCCCGACTGAGATTTTATGGCTGAACAGCACCATTGTAGCACATGCCAACATTCATGTTAATCTTTTTTGTGACCCCATTTTTCATTTTCATTTAAAATAGCTTGTTGAGTCGAATCCTGGATCTTCATTTGCTGAAGATCATGTGATTCATAATGGATCTTGAGAAGCAAGGTTTATTCAGGTGTACTCTCCAGCACCAAGACTCCCAAAAAGGGATGAAAAGCCAATTTGCATGCTGTGCTGACAAAATACTGACCTTAAATGGATGGGTGCTTATTATGCGGCTCAGCAGGGATTCGGCTCCGAGCTGCACCTTAGACCCCCCCCACCCCCCGTGAGCCAGAGCATTGTACATTTTGTTCCACTGACACAAAAGGTGAGGTTGTGTTTGCCGTCAAATCTCCCGAGGTCAGGCGACACTCTGCCAGAGCTGAGGCCAGATCATTAGCATCTTAAAAAAACACTTTTAAAAGCCAAGTTGCACGAGGAAGCATTTTTACAATGTGCTTTCACGTACTGTTTTATCGATGCTCCAAGCCTGTCTGTCTCGTCAAGTTAATTTTCTCTCCCATTGTCTTTACTGCCTTTTTATCTAATCTTTTATTTTTTTACTCCTTTTTTTACGAGGCACTCTGTAGCTTATGTAAACACTGTGAAATGTTATCCCCCAATGTCCCAGTTGAATTGTGGGAGTTTAAGGACATTCAACCGCTTTTAATCTTTAAGTGCATTGATAACATAGTTAAATGTCCATTCACTCAATACCAGAACATAGATATATGTTGGCTACTCAGCCTGTGTACATTTGCACAATAATTTTACCATTGAGTCCATAGACATGTGGCACAGCTTTGTTGTTTCTGTGATGTTTCGTGCAATACTTAATCTGGATAAACTGAATTCAGTTCCCATGAGACTCTTCAACTGGTCAATATGGCCTGATTGGGCTGGAGGGAGCTTATGACGGTCTGAATGTTCTGCCACTGCTGTGAAAAGACTGGGGATAAGCCAAAAATAAGGAATGCATGGAGTGAGGTGGTGGTGGTGGTGGTGGTGGTGGTGGTGGGGGGGTCCAGAGATACAAGAGGGGTCCAGATGTATGGCGTAGCTATAAAAGGCACAAGGCCCGGTCAAACAGATGTGACTTAATGGGCGTAATACTAGAGGAGGAAACAGGTTAATGGATGGATATAAAATGTCACCGTGTAACCAAATGTCACTTTTGAGCTCATGTAATGAGCGGAAGACCATCCTTTCCCTCAGGAAACCAGAACCACTGAACCATTGTTTCCCTGGCAGGACACCATTGTGTACCCTCGCCTGCGGAGGAAGATTTGTGCTGTAAGTGTGTGTGTTTGTGTATATATCATGTTTATCATATTTATGTTCAAATGCTGCTGAGGCCTCTGTGCCGCCTCAGTCAGAAGTATCTGTTATTGTATTAGGTTGAGTTATTGTGTTTTATGAGGGCTCTGGGATATTAATGATAAAGTTGGACCAAAACCATTCAGCAACCTTCCACGTACACTTGGTCTCAGCATTATGGAACTTATTATGTATACTGTTCGTTGGATTTGTTCAGGACAGCATTCATGATCTTAATAGGTAATCATGCTTGGCTGTGGTGACCAAAGACATTTGGTGACATTAAGATGTTGGCAGTGTAGCAACAAATACTTAGACAGTCACCATTCGAATGACATTGCAAAGCGGTTTTATGGTGGAACTGGATCCATGCCGTTTTTTTTCGAACAATAACATGAGCACAGAAAAAACAACCACCTGTGAAGATGTGCTACATGGATTGGAGCATAAAGAACCAGCGGCTGCCTTGAGTACATACAAAAAAAAATAGATAGTGTGTCTGAAATTTGCACCTCAAATTCTGATTAAATAAGAACGTCCTGTGATGGGATCAGGCGAGTGCAGCCACAGCAGACTTTCCAGGGCTCCAGCACCGGGAGGCGGAGTGGAGGGAATTAAATGCGGGGTTAAACGGAGGTCACAACAGGGAAGCTGTCTAAATCCAGGAAACTGGGGTACCAGAGAAACAATAACATAGAGAGTTATGGGTAGAATTAATGTGCAGATCCTGTGGGTCTGTTTGCTGACTGTAGCTAATTGGGCAGTAAAAGTAAAAAGCACATGCATAAAAATGTGTATGGCTTCTTTTAAAGGCTGTTTTGTCTTAATATTAATATGTATGTAAAAATCAAATGTGCAGAGGCACAGACTGAGTGAACCTGTACTTTATTTTATTTGTCTATTTTGTATTGGTTTACAGGAGGAGAATGTGCGTTGTATTACCTTTTGGCACGCGCTGATCTCCAAAAATGCACAGGGCTGTCCAAGTCTTGATTCGACTGATCACTTGCGAGTGTCAATGCCTGTCTCAGAGGGTCACGCTGAGGTAAAAGATAAAACTGGTGCAGAGCCAGACCAGCTTTATATCATCTCTTTCTGTCTGTGAAGACTCTGCAGGCCTTGACTTGATGAAACACAGGCCACTGATAGAAGATGTGAGTTACAGCTACCTGGGAAAGCATGACACAATGTTCACACAACAAGTTTCTGTCATAAATCATTCGGTAAATCATTATTGCTCACTAAAGTAGTGCTCTCAAAAATAACTTCACGATTGACCTGCAGAGATTGGCAGACATCTGTGATGTTGTAATTGTACATGGTGTTTTTCACACACTTGTGCAGACAATTCTGAGAAAGGAATGCACGTATTTTAAAATTTTTTTGAAGTTACTTTCATCATGAGTTGCATGAGTATATGCAAATATGTGAGTGTTGGCATGTGTGGCTAACTCACTTAATGCAGGGCTACCCAACCTTTGATCTTAGTTTAAAGTGAAAATGAATTAATAATATTCCCGCAAACGGCTCTTGATCTTCATATTTGGCATTAGATTAGTTGCAAACAAATGCTGTGCTGAGTAACACATAACCTTGCCCTAAAACTATACGCAGACCCTGAGTAACAGCATCTCGTCATATCTCATGATGTGTGGTGCAATTTGAGAATTTTCCAGCCACTGCTGGAATACTGTTCACACTTCTTATTTCATTTTGAAAAAGGGGGGTAGCTCGGGGGAGGGGGAGAGTGAGACTGGTATTAACAACTCTGGGGGGGTTAAGAATGCACCCCCTGCCGTCCTGACCTTTGACCTCCCTGAATGTAGGCCTCAGGGGCAGCCCATGTCTGCGTAGAGACAATGCTGCAGATACCTATTGAGCCCTGGCTTTTTACTCCTTTACAATCCCCCCCTGCTATTTTACGTCACGTTCTTCTCTACATAAAAACTTCTCGCTGAGCAGGGTCCAAGTTTGGATTTAGAGGCTGTATTCAGGGAGCCGCTTTTGTGCATACACACAAGGCGGGAGGGGAGGGGGAACACCCACACACACCTCCCTCTCTCTGTCTCTCTACATTTCTGCGTTTCTCACTCTTTTTCTTTTCCTTCTGGGTTATTTCCCCAAAGCCCTCTGAAAACCTGGCACCTGTTTTCAACACAAAACCATTAATTTATCACTGAATTATTAACTAAGATCCCACAGTGTGTCTGGCGCTCTGCAACATGTCCTGACTTTTTGCAAGGGCAGGGGGTTGTGGTTGCCCTGGCAACCAAAAAGGGCTATTTTGCCTGCGTCTCTAATCTGCGTCTGGAGGATCCATCACCAAAATGCTTCAGCCTGAGAATGTTATAGGATTAATATAATATACACGCGGTAGAGGCAACATTTTGCATTTAAGTGGCTCAATGTGCAGCACGCTGTGTGCTTTCAGCTCGCCAATTTTCATGGAAGTGCATTTGCCCATCAAAATGGCTGTGTAGTGCAGGGTGAGCCTCTGTAAGGAGCACAGTGGAGCAGGAAGCAGTGTGTGTCCTGTACTTTCTATATAATAGAAATATACGTGATACCTGGGGAAAAAAAGGGAAAACTTGGTAGTGACACCACTGATGTAGAGATAAGTGATAAAACAAAGACTCAAGATCAGAATTGGGCTTGATAGCATTTCATTAATCGGGCATTACATTCAAATCAAGTTCATGTTTCCCCCTTTGGAATATACTATAGATATAAACAATTTCAACTCAAATATTCAGTGGTTAGTGGAAAGCCAAGTATACATTTGGTTTTAGTGGTATCTACTCATCTAGTCAACTTTGATTTATTGTTTTTCACAACCTGTGAAAATGTGCATTTGCTCTGGACATGCGGCATCTATTGCACTTCTGTCTATCCAGGGAGAGGGATCCCTCACTTGTGGTTCTCCGTGAAGTTTTTGCATTATTCTCTCAGTTCAAAGCTTTTTCTTATGAAGTTTTCCATCACCCGTATGCAGTAGCGGGCCGTGCATTTCACACCTAGGCCTTCAGTAGCCCGCCCCCTCAAACATGGGAATAGCGCATCCCGTTTAACATCAAACACTGTCTCTTGGTAGAATCAATATTAACCCTAATAAAATGAAATTAATAAATTAACACTATGTATGCTACTCTCAAGGAGGGAGAGAAACATACGTTTTTCGTGGTTTTCAAATGGATATCGATATCGCGTCTGGCAAAGAATGTTGTCCAGAACATTGCTGTTGAGTTGTTGGCAGTATGTGCGAATGTCTCCGTGGTCTGGGATCCTCCGTGCGCTCGTAGTGTTTGAGATGCGCGCAGTTGCCTCGTAGAATTGACCAAGTCATTGCCATTCACTTTAAGCTACCAGCATCTTCACTGCTGATTCTGAAGGCCTAAGGCCGATTAGTTTGACCCTGGCAACAGATGACAGCTGAAATGTGATAAAAGCTCTAAAATACACACACTGCTGGAAGCAGCGCATCCGAGAGAAACGCTATGAAATGAAGAGAGAAGGGATTAATTTAATAGATATTAATGGGGAAAAAAACTGCCCATATGAAGATGTTGGCACTCTGGAGAATGTTAAGCCTTATAAGTCAAATTGGTATTTGTGAATATAAGATTTACAGATCATATTTAATTGATTAACAGTCCATCTGTCCTCAAACTCATGAACTGGGTAAGCATAACTTTATGTGAGAAGGCTGCTAGCATTACCTTCTTTCCTGTTTTCTGTGTTCCTTTTCTGATAGAAGTAATAGTAAGTATATATAAAGGTTTAATAAGCAATTGGTTAGTGCCTGAGAATAATGTTGCCAAACGGCAACAAATCCAAGGTTGGACCGGTTATCTGAACCCATCTCTCCATGATGAGAGCATAGCACACCTGGTGGTTCATATAAGGCAAAACTACTTGCACTTGCGAAATGAGATGAAGCTGAAGCATATGAAGCAATAGGTCATCGCGCAGGGAAAGGGCACAGCAAAGTGTGCAGCTGTCGCAGCATTTCGAGAGGGGAGAGAAGAACTCTCCGGCGGGTAAAGCGATAGTCGGCTCAGGGCCGCGCAGATTGAAGAGTTAACATGCACACCAGCCGCAGTGGTGTGGGCTGAAGTATGGCTGAGAGGTGGGAGGGGAGCGCTGGCTTTGTAGCCGTGAAGAGCACCAACAGTGGTTTGAAGTGGATACAGGCAGTTACTGAGAGCCCGCGGAGCAGATTGAGCAGAGGCGGGCGGGGTGGAGCATAGAGGAATGTAAAGTCAAAACTGGCTGCAGGGGCCCTGGCCAAAAGGGAGTTTAACAGCGGCGTTGTCGGAGGATGGAGGGAGCGAGTAATGAGTGAGCAGGAGACGTTTGTTTCCCATCTTTCCTCAACTATAACGGCGAGCAGAAATGCCCCCCCCCCCCCCCCCCCAGATTCCTGAAACATCCCCTCCCCCCCGAAAGATTCCTGAAACATCCCCTTTCCACTACAGCAAATCTTTACGGTCAGAGATCACACTGCCTGAAGGCACTTCACATAAGAAAAAAAAAAAGTTCCAGTAAAAGATAACATGTCAACATTGTCGAACATGTCTTGAGGGGGCCGGGTCTGTCCAGCAGAGGCTTCCATTTGAGATAAGAAGGAAGAGAAAAGTATGTGCATTATCTTTCGGCCCAATAATAAACCTCACCTTATGAATTGTGAAATCTCATCTGGGTGGAATGAATAAGATGGAATTGCATTCCTTTTTCTTTCCAGTGGTCAATTAGAACACGGCAGTTTCTCTCTCATGCAATACTCAAAGATAAGGCGGTGAGCTGCTGTCAGCGTCACAGCGGGGTACTTCTCATGTCCTCTTTTGTAAAGAGCGGACTTTCCTTTGTAGCGGCACTGTTGTAACGAAGCGGCGATGGAAGCGTCTGGCAGATGCCTCAGGCCTGGACGGCTCACTGAAACCAGATTTGAGAGGAGATTGGGGCTCAGAATAGTCGTAGGTGAATTGGGCGCGCTGAGTGATGACATTTCTTCCACTCTGGTTCTCTCAACAGGATGACACACACCACCACCCAGCCACTGTTGGAATCCTAACCGTCGCCGACAGGCTGCATTTCACTGCAGGCCTGCGGGCCTTTTAAAAGGGACTGAACCAAAACTGAAGCAGATGTGTGTGGGTTTTAAAGTTTTTAGAGCAGAGCGAGCGGTGGTGGGAGTCTCTACTGCACCTGTTAGTAAAAACCTTTTAAAATGCACAATGTTGCCGTAAAGTGCAACGGCGCAAAGAAGCATTTAAGCAATCTCTACGCGCGACATCTGACACGGAAATGTGGATATGCCTTGGGACATCTTGGATTTCTTCCCCTCCTGCTATTGATTTATTGCCCTCTCATAGTCGAGGAGGATTAGAAGCAGGAAATGAATCCACTCATTGATCCCGTCATGTAGAAAGAATGGGCTTTTTCTCAGGGTCGGTGGGGCTTTAAGTTATTTAACTGCACAATGATCCTAAAACTCCACAGGGGGCTGATGTGGCCTCCTTCTGTACATGGATCCATAGCCATACGCGATCCAATTAGCATAACGAGCAGTGGACGTAGAACGCCTAGGAGAGGAAATGGATGGTTGGTATGGATTTTCACTTGTCCCTTGTTTCTCAACTGTTGGTGGGCTCTATGCACGGGTTATTGGCATATTTTAACCAGTGTTCAACTATATAGACCAGCCTCCTGCCAATCCGTGTTGTTACCCACTCGGTTGGTATTGATAATGAAAAGTAGCCCCCTTTAGAGAAAAAGTGGCAACATGCAATCATGATGCAGTGAATTCAATCTGTAGGCAACAGAATAATTATTTTACCTCGAAAATTTGTCAGATTCGCTAAAAAAACACTTTGACCATTCCATTAGGTTCCGCCTTAGACTAATAAAGCCTGACCTGACAGATGATGAAAATGTCGTTGACACCAAAGCTCCGGCTCAGATGAGGAATCAGGGCATATTTGACGGTTGTGATTTATGTCTGTTGTTCAGTGCTACAAATCACGTCACATTCTGTATTTATTGTCTCGGCCTGTGGTTCAAAACTATATAACAATGTTTTGGGGTAAATAGGCCACTGTGACATGTAATCCTCAGGTAACCTACTCATGAATAGGACTGGAAAGGGAGGAATCTTATTGCAGGAGTTATTGTCTTCAGTGATTTGGAAGAAGATAATAGATTTACAAGTAGAGGACAGTGAATACACAACACCCAGCCAGCTGTGTGTGAGGATTTTCTACTCCCACAATATATATGCTTTTGGCTCTCAAGGTGCTGTAAATCCATTGGACGCCTGTTTGTTTGCGACAGTCGCCAGAACACGCAGCTTTGGTAGTTACAAGGTCATTCATCCGTTTTGAAATCCTAACAGCCCCTTTATTCCAAAGGTTGATCTAAACCCTCAAAGGATTTTTTATCATCCGGAGGGCCCTTCTGATCTGGAGCCAAATCACCAGGCGGACATGATTCAAGGATGCAGTAAATTAGCAGCAAGACAAAGAGGAGGAATCGGTTCTGCCTCTGTGGTTGCTGCACACATCTCTCAGCTGCTCTCATGATGCTGGAGCATGAGAGAAATGTTCGAAAATCCAAAGCCTCCGAATGCAATCTTCCAACACATTTAAAATGAAAGGAAAATATTCCTGTGACAGATGTTTCCTTAACCTGCAGTGTCCTCATTGTGACAGATTTGACTCTAAGGATGTCGGTGTCTGCCTTGTTGTAGATCCCAACGTAAAAGTGTCAACAATGATTACACGGATGGCCAGGAAAGTTTATATGGATGTCCATGATTGAATGAATCCAACTAGTTTTTTTTTTTATTACAGTGTGAGATGATTTGATTTGTGTTAATCTATTCCTCAAAAAGCTTTACAATCTACATGGCTCATAGTAAGGTGCTGTTGAGGTGACATTTCATACTTTAAAATACCAGTAATGTTTCCGTAATGATGCTAACTGATTGATATGCTGTTGCATATCTCAGTGTCGACACCTCTGGGCCTTGACATGGTGGAGTACAACTTTTAGTGCCCATTTTTCTGTCAGTGCTGAACCAATCACCCTATCACACGCATTTTTTATTTTGCGTTCCTCTCACAGTAAAATCATTCCTCAAATCTCACATGATCAGCCTGGGTGACAGCAGACAGCCAAGGGGACCGACCGTAGACTTGCACAAGAGCAGTGTCGGTCACAGTTAAAGCTTCTGACCCTGTCAAATCTTGAAGGGAGATTGAGTTTTCAGAGCAGCACGGAGCATGTGCTAAAACCAACAGCAGTCTGGAGGATCCGGGCTGTCTTGTCCCCGGGACAGGCCGGCTGACCTCTGCTGTCAGGAAGGGTCGGTTCGTTGGTTGACCTCTTCACAAGTTACGCATGTTGCTGTATATACAAGCCGCGGAGACGCAATGTGACTAAAGCTCACACCATGATGTGCATACTGAATAAAGAGAGAGAGGGCAGTTTGCGGAGTCTGAAGGACGCAGTGAAAAGAGCAAACAAAAGGTTTTCATCAACCTGGAGCTGAGTGGTAACTAAAACTCCAGGCTTGCTTCAGCCCGAGCCCGAAGGAAAACTTTGTGCTCAGTTTGTTTGGCTACACATGTCTCAGAATAACTCCCGCAGCAGCACATAGTTAATGGCAGGCCAAAATGTGCGTTTGTTTATCAAAGATATGTCACTAATGTTTCTTCCATTTAGAAATATTTCTTTTGCACAATTGGCTTGCATAGACATTTATGGCATTTGGAATCTGAAAGATATTGCTTCAATAAACTTTTGGAGACGGGGAGTGTTTCTCTTTCCTGCTCTCGTCTGTGTTTTCTGAGCCGGTTTCATTATTTCATGCGAGAGATCCCCTTTCTCCTCGTCTTCTTCCTCTTCTCTTCTGTAGTCGCTGAAGCAGCAACATTGCGCTGTGCCGATTGCGGTTCTTCACCAGACTCTTCCTTTCACAGTGTAGGCCTGTTTTCCTCTGATATGGAAAGTAACTCTCAGATAAGAAATGCTTTAAGCGCCTGATCTGCTCTTTGATGTTGAGGACTACACTCTACACTAAACTATGAATGTCTTCTATTCATGTTTCAATTTTTATTTATTTTTTGTCTGTAAAACGTCTTTTCCATCTAAATGAGATTGTATTAATAGCAATCATATGGTGCGCATAAATACCTACGAAAGTATAAATCACAGCAAAAAACCAGACACTAATGGAGGATTCAGAAATGTGTTTTTTTGTGGCAAAGCAAACGCTGTGTGCTTTTTCCAGCTTCGACTCTTATTCATGACACAGCAAGGATTGCTCCAATTCTTGCTCTTTAAAGTTAGATCAGCCCTGTAGCAATGCCCCCCCCCCCCCCCCCCCCCCCCCCCCCCAGCCCTGTAGCAATGCCCCCCCCCCCCCCTCTGCAAATTCACCGCAGGGTGGACTGCGCTCCTCTATTTTTTATTCAACCTTTTATTCTCCTGGCTCTCTTTTAAACTACCGAGAGGCTGTTTGGCCTCTAAAATACAAACGCTACTGTACTGACATTTCTTTTGGTTATAGTGTTGTATTTCAGGTGAACACACTAGTGCTGCACTGAAGACGTACTTTCTTATTGCCTTGAACTGTTTTTCCAGGTCTGGAATTTGAAAAATACTTTCAAAATGTGTTATTTGAAGTCTTTCCATTCCGTTTTCTTTTTTTTCCAACTTCTCCTCTCATCCTTCTCTCTTTACAGATGAAGCTGTGGAACAAGTACAAGGTAACCAGCATCCCGTCTCTGGTGTTTGTGGATGCAGCTACAGGGAAGGTGGTGTGTCGTAATGGTCTACTGGTGGTCAGAGATGACCCCAAAGGTGAGATCTTGTTTTAATTCCCTCACCTCGAGCTCTCGCCTTAATCCTCTTTGCTTAGTGCTTCACTTTAACCACAATCACCACCAATTCAACCATAAAAAAAATATCACTTTGATTATAGGAATGCATTTTGGGGGTCAACAGAGCAGAGCAATATTGATCCATTTTGTGCACGCGCAATCCTGAATTCTGGCTGGGTGGCATTCCTCAGTTATAGGTAACTAGCAGGTTCCAGTAGCTTTCCGAGTAATCCCTCTCTAATAAACAGCAGCAGTGAGATACACCCAAATGAAATTGCTCTGAGTTCATTCCAGACTGTTACACATATCCTTAAAAAACAAACAGCAGGTAGGGCCTGAAATTCCCCTGAGGCAAAGGAGACATGAAGGAGCAACTAAATGTCACACACAATCGACATATATCTTTATACACACAGATATAATATACACGTAATGGGCGCAGCGACTAAGTTTACACCTGCACGCACACGGATTCTCCGTTACGATATTGGCCAAATGTTTCTGCAAACTTCCCTGTGGAAATGTTGCTACGTGCCACATCACTCATCCTTTGGCCAAAGCATTTTGTAACGCCCCTTCTTCTTTTGTGTTGATACTTCCGTAATTATGGCGCTGCATGAATATTATAACATGTCTGTGTGTCACTCCCTCATCTGCAAAGCCTATCATTTCTGCTCTTTGAAGTGGAGACGGAGCATTAACAAGAGGGGGCTTGCATTCCTCTCTTGTACAAGGGGACGTCCTCTGTGGCTGGGAAGACCTTCACGTTTCAAAAAAAAAAAACGCTGCCTCTATTATACTCCGTTTGGTCGTCTCCCAGAAAAAGAGAGGGCCGTTAGTCATGCGAGAAGGAAGAATTGGGCCACTATGGCCGCACAGCAGTGAAGCAGAATGAGCGCTGTGACAGATTTCGCTGTCTGCCAAATGAAAGCCAGACCTAGCCTGCAGTATTATTTCCATGATGCATTAACTGTTCTTCCAAACTCCTGTATATGTGGCTTGAGAAGGGATTAATCCCCGGCCTCAGTAGCAAAGGTGGACACTTGCGCTTGATTAGCTGGGATTTTCTAGCAAAGCTACATGTGAATTAATGACAAAAACAGAGGCCATGTTTTTTTTTACGTTTTTACCTCCCTCTAGTTTTTCCGCATCAGGCAAACTAAGCGCAGCTATGCTTAGGAGAGGAGAAGGGACGGTCAAAATGTTGCCACACACATCAAGACTGGAAAGGGCGGCACAATGATTCAGGACCCTCTGCCTTTCTCCCTGGATGAAAGGCCCGGCTTGAGTGGTGGCAGACCAGCCTGCAGCGTAAAAAGATGGAGTGCACTTCTACAATCAATAGCCGGCTGCACCAGTGCAGTGCAGACGGGTCATTCTAATGAAGCCCTAAACAGCAGCCCACACAGAGAGGCCGTTAGGAACCAAACATTTATGATTAGCACGTCTTCTTTTTTTCTAATTTGGCAGCACCGGTGCGTCTGCAGTGCCGGACGGTGACGAAAAAAAAAACACACTGAAAAGCGATGAGAAGTGTGAAAGAGAGCAGGAGATCAGTCTTGCTCGAGAGGCTTTCTGTTTTCGTCCAACTCCAAATTTGCTTCAGGTGTGTTGTGCAAAAGCAGACGTCACAGTTAAAAGGCCTGTAAGCAATGTAGACGTGACGTTCGGCCTTGTCCGTGTTTTCTTCAACGCTGGCCCACAAAGTGCCACGGTCTGGGCAAAAACATCTCAAATAATATTAAATGAAGAACAAAGACATGTATTCACATCAGTCACGATTCTTATTCAGTTCTGATGGTCCTCAGGTTTTAAATTAGGTCGTTTTGAGTTGGATCTCCCGCAGCTATTGGATATGTATTCACAAACATGCATGCGTCCAATAGTTGTGTTTGCGAGTGCATGCTTCCAAAACTTGAAACATTTCCTTGTCGCTGCAGTTGTGTTGCCATTGTGGACATGTGAGCATTTAGGTCAACGCACCGCTGTGTCAATCATGATGCTATTGCTTCAGATGAGAGGTTTTCAACAGGGGGTCCGCAGATGTACTGCAGGGGGGTCGCACAATTTTTTGGTTGATTAGAGAATTTTTTATATTTTTTTTCCACATTTTTTCATATATTTTTTTGTATAATACACATTAACATACATCCAACATATTGTTGTGGCTATGTTGATACATGGCACTAGGCCCAGTTTAATATAAAACACCATTTTAAACAATATACAGTATATTGCAGGGGGTCCCTGCTCCATCTCTCCATCATTTTGGCTGTCCTTGTTCCCACATTTCTTTTCTTCTTTCTCAACTCCCTATGTTTCCCTCGTCCCTTGCCCGACCGGCTGCCAGGCCTGGAGTTCCCCTGGGGGCCGAAGCCGTTTGCGGAGGTGGTGTCGGGGCCCCTGCTGAGGAACAACAGGCAGACGGCAGACAGCGGCTCTCTTGAGGGACACTACGTGGGAGTGTACTTCTCTGCACACTGGGTGAGTGCGCAGAACAACAAAGAGGAGCCTGGTTTTATTTTATTTTCCTTACATCACTGTCAAAACACCGAGGCACGGGAGAGGAGAGAGGGCAGTCAGGCGAGACAGATAAGGCAGAGGAGCGACTCCGTTGTGTCCATGTGTTTACATTAACAGTGGTTCTCCCTGTCGCTATCACCTCTGGAGCTTTTTCTTCAAAGACGGCATCGGTCGCCACACCCCCCGCTGACATCATCACTATTGTCTCCTTTTGTTTTTGGACCTGCTAATAGCCAGCGAGGGTCACTACTCAGTGGTGCGGGACAGGCGTGATATCATCTGTGATCGATTGTGAGGCGCAGGGGCCAGTGGGCACTGGCCTCAGCCTGCAAAACCCCTAGACCTTCACTAAATAAAAAAGAACAAGTCACAAAAGCCATTACTGGACTTTATATGCAGTGTTTTTACACCACATTTCCTCCCATGTAAATCAATCCCTCATTAAAGTCATCTCACAAAAACGTCAAATTCCAGCACCAACTTTAATGTCCTCGGGACCTGAAATGGCCCATGGCAGGGTAATTTTTTTTTTTTTTTTTTTCCGCCTGTTCCCCTGTTTGGAGAATGTTTCTTTGGGAATAACCTTACAACACAAAATAATTGAATAGACTTGCTCCGTGACAAACATCAGCTGAAAAACACGCACCCAAAATAAGACTACTTCCTGATGCTATACACACGCGAGTTTAGAACATGGTGTGCGGTGTTTTCCTCCACGAGCCGCAGAGAAAGGAGTCCATTAATGAGCGGTAAATCGATGGGCGCTTTGGGCTTCACACTCTCTCGCCCACAGTTCCTTTGTGTTGTTGTGATGAGATTGCATGAGTGGATCCATGAAGGTGCTTGACATACTGTATTCACTTTAATCAATGAATGGCCATCATATACCTTTACATCTCCTGTATCTTCTTTAAAACATGTAATCAGTCATAGGTTTTAATGAGATATAATGCGTTATTTAACCTATGTATTTTACAAGATGACACAAAAGCCCTTTTTGTTGGCCACAACATGAGGGTTTTTTTTTTCTATGAGGTTGAGGCAGGGCGTATGCAGAACGTAAACAACCTTTAGTGTTATATTTCACCCTCGCTGTTCTTATGGAATATTTCAGCCACAGCAGGCAGCTGCCCTCAGCACTATACTGTACCTGCTCAGGCCCCAGACGGACCAGGCCAGAGACTAGCTGCTGAGAATAATGAAGCATTTCTCAGTTTGGAGTCAGACATTCCCCCTCAGGAGTTGGTGGAGACCAAAACAGAGCTATATTAGTGCAAATATCGCACTCTGATTCGCCAGGTGTCCAGAAACATGACTCCAAACTAAAAGCGAATGTTCATCCATTAGCAGCTGCTTCCCAACTAGTTCATCGAATCAACATTATAAGTCGATTTTATGTGCTTGTTGGTTTCACAGCAGTTTCTGCTGCCCCCCAGTGGCCAGGGTATTGCATGTTACCACCGTAAAGCATCATGACATTGATAAAAATAAATATGTTTTTTCCAAATACTTCCGTTGATAATGTGACTATATTTATTAAAGGACTACAGGTGCTTAAACCATAGATTTTCAAAGCAGGCAGTTACTAGAGACAAATAATTATTATCCTAATAACACATTCTCCACCTTCTCTCAGTGTCCACCGTGCCGCAGTCTGACCAGGGTCCTGGTGGAATCCTATCGAGCCGTGAAAGAGGCGGGTCAAAAGTTTGAGATTGTGTTTGTCAGCGCTGACAGGTGAGACTCACAGTGCCAGACCATAAACAGGATCGTAGTCATTGATACGTGCATCTGTCTCCGTCTGTCACCTACACAAATAATCACACATCTCTATTCAGCTGTTATTCGAGAACCAACCAGATCGACATTTGTGGGTACTTTCCATCCTCTCCAGGTCAGAGGAGTCGTTTAAGCAGTACTTCAGCGAAATGCCATGGTTGGCGGTGCCATATTCGGACGAGGCTCGGAGATCACGACTCAACAGACTCTACGGAATACAAGGTATCCAACGGGCCTCCTCCTCCTTATAAATGTTCCTGTGGGTGTGTGTTTTTTTTTTGGACAAATGAGTTATGTCACACCCGGAAACACTGGCACTGACGGCTCTCTGTGTTGGGCAGGCGAATAGCAACACAGATTGCCCTGCAGCCCAAGGAATGTGGGCCAGTTGTCAAGTTTACTGTCTTGTTTGCTGCGGAAGTGCTGCCCCTCCCTTTTCTTCTTTTTTCCTGATTAGTGGCTGTGTGCGTGCTTGAGCGTGCGTTCTTGAGCGTGCGTGCTTGAGCGTGCGTGCTTGAGCGTGCGTGCGCGTGTGTGGGGCATGTGTGGGGCATGTGAGGAATGCACGGAAGACGAGGCAACACTGCCCCCCCCCCCCTTCCCTCTCTAACATTCAGGACCCAGCAGTTCATGACGGCCCCCACCTCCTCTGACTTCATTCCACATGCGCAGACAGGAACCCGTTGACTCCAACGCTGTTTGCTCTTAGATTATGTTTATGGCATAACGCTGTTAATAATGCAAAGAGACTGTACTCGGAGGCACGGTGAGAACCAATGAGAAGGGTCAGAGGTCCCGCTGGAGGGGTGGGCACATTGGACGTGAAGGTAGACAGTGCTGTGGAGAGAGATCAAAATCACCAGGGAGGCAATGAGTGGTCAGAAAAACATCCACCACAAAACAAAGAAAAATCTCAGTGGGAGAGGGAACAGTGTGCGTCATAATTAAGGGGAAATGACCTAAACCACCTCCCACATTGTTTCCCATTCCATCCCCCTTCACCCTTTGTCTTCCTCTCACACCGTCCTCTCCTCTTTTTCTTTTTTTTTTTCTTTCCCTTTTCCTCTTGCCCAGGTATTCCCACGCTGATTTTGTTGGACGCAGAGGGTCACATGATCACACGACAGGGTCGAGTGGAGGTGCTGAACGACCCCGAGTGCCGGCTCTTCCCTTGGCACCCCCGGCCCGTGCTGGAGCTGAACGAGTCCAACGCCGTGCAACTCCACGAGGGGCCCTGCCTCGTCCTGTTTGTGGGTGAGTAAATAGGCATTCACGATGCAGTCTGTGCCGCTCCGCATGGGGCTGGGCCCGGAGCTGCTTGTATTTGAATGAGGTGGCATTTACGTGGCGCATATTGAATGTCAGAGTCTCCATGGAAAATTCTTCCAGCGTGGAGAGGTCCGGGGGTCCACAGGTCTAGTATTCTAGTTTTTATCTATTTATATGCTAATGCAGAAGGTGCACAGATGCAAAATGCAGCACATTTGTCAAGAGCATTGAATAATCACTAAGGCGTGAATTTAGATTAGTTGTGAGGACTTTCTAAAACCAGAAAGTAGCACATTGGAGTCAGAAAAGGTGTTGCATATTGTTCACCCTTAAACAATTTGAGACCACCCGGGCATCTTTTGAGGTCAAACCAGATTGCCAAAAAAGACGGAGACCCTCGGTACTTTTTCCTTTATCTCTTCCCTCATCTGACCACCAGTCGCCTCCCCTTCCGTGCCTCCCAGTTTGTGCATCTTTAATCTTCCAGGAGGGCCGCTTTTCATAGTTTTAACATCTTTCCGCGCCTCTTCCCCTGGTTCATTCAGATGCCGAAGAAGAGGGGGAACTGGATCCAGCCAAGGAGCTGATTCAGCCAATAGCGGAGAAGCTCATGGCAAAGTACAAAGCCAAGGAAGAGGAAATGCCGCTTCTGTTCTTTGTGGCTGGAGAGGTGAGATAAGCCACTCAAGGCCGAGTAGAGAGCCACATCACACAAACCTGCATAGCTGAAAATGTACATGACACACTGTGTGTGTTTGTTTTGCTGTGTGGGCTTTAGTTATCACATATAATGTGTACCGTCTGACCTTCTATTTGTTTTAAGGCTGGTACCAATATAACAATGTTAATATTTCCATATTCTATTGTTTACATCTAACATTATCAAGCAGTTCTGATGGAGACCTATACGTTAGCACTTAACAAAGACACGTGTGAAAACAGCAGATGAAATATAAACGTGCTAAAGTTCTCGAGTGGACAAACGTGGCTGTATTTTAGGAGACGTTTTTGTGTGGCTAATTTAAGTCAACAGTAAGAATCTGTGAACACAACAGTAGAATATGATCTGGTTATGCTACAGGTTGCAGGTTGATATGGTAATGATATGCCATGTGTGCAAGCAGTTGAAACCGTTCCGGATCCTGTAAATACATTGGCCACATTAGAATGGATGCACAGTTGTCCGACTAATGTTTGACGCTGAGGAGTTGTGTACAGTGGGTCGTGGGCCAGGCAGCCAAACAATGTCCGTGAAAAATTCTGTTGGCCGATGTTGATGATGAGTAACACATGTCAGATTCCCCATGGTCACGTGATCCATTGTTCATCTAAAACATATTGATTATGGCTGAATTTAAATTTGGCTGTAATCAGATTTCTTCTGGGTGGTTGGAAAATACGTTTGTCAGGGCTCTCTCATGGATAACCTACTGTATATAATGGAAACAGAGTTTTCCAGAAAACCTGCATTCGGAATGAGCCAAGCCTCTCGCTCACAATAATTATTGTGACCCTTATTGTTTGTATTAGCGCCAACACTTTGGTAACTGCCAAAATGATAGTATTCGAGGTCAATTAGGGGGCATCCATTCAGCCGCTTGAACCTGGTGCGACACTTACATTCTGACCCATAGTTCAACTGTTCACCTTTGTAGCGATGTCTGGAGCCCGAGCGTGCCAGGAGACTTTCTCTACTCCCTCATGCGGGCTCTAAATCATCCTTCCATCTCCCACTTTATCTACTTCATCTCCTCCCCCATTCTTTCCCGTGTGGGACAGACTGTGGAGTTTTCACCACTCCCATTATCTCATCATGCTCTGACCTTCATAGACCTAGTGGAGTTATCATCATCATACAGACGTTATGAGGAGATTAGCCTCTCCTTCCTGTTGTCTTTGTGTCTGGCAGTGTTGCAGGCCAGCTCGTAGACACCAAAGGGCGTGTTCACATTTCAACTGTTATTGACATATGCACGCAGACCAAAGATGACTCGAGTCTTAATAACAGACTACAGTTGAAACTATTTATTTGACCTAAAAAGCATAATGTTGCATCAAAGCTTGCCGTGATCCAGACGCATCTGGTATTTTCCCTTATGGCACACGCGCTAAACGCGCACACCTTTTACATGGAGCACAGGTGTAATTTCCTGGCTTAATATCCACCGGATATGAATTCACCAGGTTTCATTTCCAGATTGGGTCCATGGTCAGATAACACTTCCCTCCTCAGGATCTGGGCTCAGACTCCTGCACCATGGCCTGGGTTTGCCCTGGTTGTTGCAGGCTCTTTGCCAGGCCAGCTGCTGGGTTTTCTGTGTCCATGAGACAGCAGTATGTTGGCAGTCTCTCAGGGGGAGGCCGGGCTGAGCAGAATGACACAGGATCTTCTTACCGAATAGAGAATATACGCCGCAGAGCAGTACAAAGATTTATTTTAAACCCGGCATGGAAGATCTACTGTTCTTTAAGTTATGCTCTGTAGTGGTGGATGCGTGCGAAATGATTTCTGGTAATAATATGCATTTGCCTAAGAATTACACCGATTTTTGTGACGAGCAGCTCTGTGACCGTCGGTAGTGAGTGATTTTACTCTTCAAAGCTTTGTGTGTGTTCCCCAACAGTGATTGCCTTGGCTTTGATTACAATTTGTTGCATTAGGACTCCAGGACTGCCTCTCCAGCAAAATCCATACCAGCAATTGGATCATGCTGCGATTTTTGGTCACATTGGGAATTTCTGTTCCGTTTGTTTTAATCGTTAGTTGAACGTTTTGTCACCCCAATGAAACCCAGTGTTCTTTGGTTTGTTTACATCTGCTTGCTGTTAATTCCACCACCGTGAACTGACTGTATAGCAGTTACTGTTGAGGATATCTGAGGCCAGTCTTGTCATTATCAGTTCGGCCCTTATCCGGCGATTCTTATCTGTGAAATACCACAGTGCATCAATCATCGGGAGTAAGCCCGTGGCGTCCAGCGGTTTCCACATGGTAAACACACGCTGAGCCTTATACCACAGCTGTGAGTGCGGACCCTTTGTCTCTGAGCTCTGCTACAAGGGGGGGGGGGGGTCTCAGGAATGGCAGCACCTCAGCAGAAGCAGTTTACACAAGCAGAGAAGTCGCACAAAAGAAGATGCATGATGCATGTTGAATGAAGTGGTGAGCGTGTGGTCATTTGCAGCGTAATAAAATGGGCTCTATTCAGAGAGGAAAGGCCACACTGCAACTCATCTGCGCCATCTGTCAGCAGTTTTGCAAAGCAGAGCTCACAGACTTGTTCTTGGCATACTTCTCCTTTTTGGGCAGCTGCGAGAGCCGAGCAGTTCAATGAAAAGTCCGGGAGCGGAACTTGTGCTTTCATCCATTCAGCAGGAAGCGCTGCAGCCTCTCTGATAACGGCAGAGACACAACAGACCAGGCCTAAAGAGAGGAACTCCATCCAAACTCGCTCAGTCTTTGACCAACCTCACACTGGCGTACGAATCGGTTACCGAGTGCGTTAACATCGGAGTCGTGGCCTCCGTGAGGAGTCCTGCACTTTGTTGCAGTGCCACCCGCTGGCCTTTTATTGTTGGTTCTGCCTTTTCGACGTAATCTGTACCATATGAAACTGATCTCCTATCTCTGCGAGTCTCCCTGGGAGCCAGAGAGCTGAGCTGAGGGGAAATCAGGCCATGCCGTCATGAGGAGCTGAAAACGTCTCAAGGGGAAGATGCTGTACGCATTGTGTAAGTCCACTGTGTGGCTTAGAGAAGATATATAAGACTAATAATGAACCTCTGTGAAGGCAGGAATGTGTTCCGGAGGCATTGCCTCCTCCTGGAATTAAATCTGGAATTATTCAGCTTCACTTCCATTTCATGTTCTCTTTTTCAGTCTGGATAATGAATATGTTTCTCAAGCTTGTTTGAGCGTTTCGGCCTCCCTGCCTGCAAGTGATTAATTTCGGTTACCTATGTCTCCAGCAGCTGTAATCCTGACTTCTTCAGAATTGAAAGGTGGAATCAAGCCTCAGGCAGAACCCGATTGAGTAGAGACCTCAGTAAACGCAGCAGATATTTTTAACATGTTCCATCACATGGCTGAGCCCTCTTTCCTGCATACTTGGGCTGCTCAAATGCTCCTTGATGAGATATTTCGTTTTTCTTTGTTTGACCCACCCCATGCTTCATTCCTGTCTTTCTCCACATAGCAGGAAGTGTGAATATGCACCGACTCTCTGTACCTATGGTCCTTCTACGGTTGTTGTATTTCAGTAACTGAAGGAGGCCTGGTCAATTGTCTACTGACAAACAATTTAATAAGAAAATGAGATCAAGTCAAACAACCAGTTGAATGTGGTCACACTGTCATTACTGTTTTCTTCAGTGTGCAGGAATTCAACACCTGAACATACCACCATTTAGTGTTTTCCTGCTCGCCTGCCATACTCCTGTTACCCCTCAGATTTAAATAGTTGCCCCTTGTGTGCTCCCCACCATCACACCAGGAGCGAACTATAAGACACAAGATGCAATATTTTAAGTGAGGGGAATCTTGCAGAGCAAGAGATTATCTTTTGTCATACATTTTTGATTCACCCTTCTGGTCGTGACATGGGCGTATTGAAGTACTTGCAGATAAAATTGTCATGTGAGTGTTCTTACTTTCCCACAACCGCTGTCACATCATGTGATATCGCACTAATCGCTGTGTCGGCTCTCCACCGCAGGACGACATGACCGACTCCCTGCGGGACTACACTAACCTCCCAGAAGCCGCGCCTCTGCTCACTATCCTGGACATGTCGGCCCGTGCCAAGTACGTCCGGGACGTCGAAGAGATCACGCCGGCCGTGGTGGAGCAATTTGTCGGCGACTTCCTGGCTGAAAAGCTCAAACCAGAGCCCATTTGAAGAGTACGTCCAAATAGAAATCTGACACGCTACACCGGGACCCACTCCTTCATCGAACCTGTCGCTACGCCCCTCACCTTTTCCCAGCCTCCCACTGTCTCTCCCTCTCTCTCACCTCCCCCGCTGACTTTGTCAGACTGTTAGAGAGATGTCTCACTTTTTACTGACATTTTTTAATTTTTTTTTTAGACATGTTCCTCTTTTCACGGAGTCCTCTCTTTTCTCCTGTGGTGCCTTGCATTGACTATAGTCCCTACAGTAATATATATGGCGATTCTGTTGGGTTTTCTTTTTTTTTGTGGCTCAAGAAAAGTATTTGTATATATTTTTTTCCCCCACACAATAGTGTTTCTGGACCTATTCTTCAGCTGATTCTTCGCTTTCACTGTGTTATGTCTGCCAGATCCTTGTCACTTCTAGTTTCCGACTGATGCCGAGAAACAACGATGCATTTTTATAGCTGTATTTTACATGTATGATTAGTGCAAATGTGCAAACCCTTAGTTGGATTGTAGCCGTAAGCCTTCGTGGCCCTATCTTAAGCAAATGAAACCCAAATGACAGGTGCACATGTAGTAAAGATGACGTTATACTTGCTTGTAACAGAACAATGCCTGATGTTTTAAGTCCCCTGTTTTGTGGTGTGTGTGTGTGTGTGTGTGTGTGTGTGCGTGCGTGTTATGATGTGAGTGAAAGTCATCTCTAGCCAGTTGTTAATGGTGGTTCTCATCTCAAAGTCATTACTAGGATTTTCTGTGAAGATCCTCTAATGAAAAGGCAGGGTAATCCCCGAAGGCACACAAATGGCTTTTGAAAAGTGTTGAATGTATAAATCCCTATATTCTGTTACTTCCGTCATGACTTTTCACACCCATTAAAATTTCACTGGCAAGTTCGGTTCCTGTAAAGTTCTGTTGATAGAGTTTGCTCTTAGATATGTAAAATACACATAACGGAACAATTTCAAACAAGTTCCTTTGTTTTTAAGGTTTTAAATAACACCCATGGCCTCGGAAACCAAATGCAAATTTTCAATTTATCATTGGGAGACAGTTTGCAGATTGACTCATTGTGTTAACATACAACATTTCTGGTGGGAAGGAAACTGCTGATCTTCTGTCCTTTAGCTTTTTTTTCATTTGGCAACAACTCACTATGACTATAGATACAATGACAAACTGATCTCGAACGTATTGTTAGAAATCCTTTTGTTATGCATTACTTTTCACTCAGCTGCATCACATATGACTTGTTTCCTATGTCCTAAGATTACACAAGGACATCAGAGCTCACCTGTATGTGTTGCTCAAGCTGCTGCTGACAGGATTTTCAGAATTAAATCATGCCTGGCATTAGCGAACAGCTTAGTTGGACAAGCTATGGCAAATTTATTTTATAAACACTATGCATTTCTTGATGACCCGCGTGTCTCACTTAGTGACATTTTTTGCTCCACTTTCAACACTGCACAACTTGGAGTCAAATACATCCGATGGGTGTAACAGCTGCTGCTGCTGCATGGACACAGCCACACTGTCATTTAGTCAGTTTGAATGGAAACGTCATGGAAACTTCCCCTCAGCTTTAGATTTCAAATTCCTTCCAGATGTTTGTATCAGTTTTAACAGCTGCTTCCTGCCCTCGAACAAAAGAAGACTGGCTGCCATGGCTGAATTCAAGCTTTCCACATTAGGAACCACAGGAATAAAGAGCCTATGACCGCCAGTTTTCTCAGCCAACTGGACTGCTTCTATACTGAGGCCGTGCGTCTCGCCGCCTATGACCAGAGCGGTGGGACGCTGAGCCCAGCTCTGGTGGTACAGCTTGGAGTCCACTCTGGGAAGCAAAAGTCCCTCATCTTCAGAGTCTGAGTCCGAGTCCGAATCGTATTCCTCAGAGCGGGCGTTCCTGTGACTTCGCCTTGTGCTGACCCAGCCATAATCTCCTGCTTTGGAGGGTTTGTGGGACACATCAAAGTGCTGATCTTCTGCTTCTCTACTTCTATCGAGGCCACAGCCGCTGTCGGCCACGTGGACGGTCACAGGTTTGGGGACATGATTTTCGATATCTTCCCAGCCAAGGCTTGAAAAGATGGGAAGGCGGAAATGTGCACCCATTGCTGCACGCAGAACTTTAGGCTCCCAAGCATCAACACAACCTGTTGGTGGAAAAATAAAGAAACGCATTAAAAAATGTGCTAAGTAACAAAACGTCATTTTCTCTCTGGGTGGGGTGTGCACTGAAACCCTCCTCTCTCCTACCTTTGGTGAGCAGGACATTATGGCATCCAGCGGCAGCAGCACATCGCAGCATTGTCCCGAGGTTGCCTGGGTCTCGGATGTTGTCGCATATCAGGGACAAGGGCACAGAATGACCGGTGTTTTTGAAGTTTAAGCGCAATGGGTCCGGACGAGCAAATATGGCTGCGGAGGAAGAGATGTAAATCCGCAACAATTCAGAGGATCTGTGCTTCGCAATTACGAAAAGAAATCTGAAAAATATGCAAGTCTTACCGATCACCCCCTGTGGAGCCACAACGTCAGACCAGAGCTTAATCTCCTCAAACTTGACTTTGACTAGCGTGGCTCTTTTCAGCTTGTCCAGGGGCAGCTCCTTAAGCCGATCCACTGTACTGAAGAACACCATCTGTGGATTGGCGCCAGCATCCAGGGCATCGCAGATAAGACGCCTGCCCTCCAGGAGGATCTTACCCTGTTGCTCTCGAAATGTCCTGGAGCGAGCGATGCTCACTAACCTCCTGCAAAACAGATAAAGGAAGAAATGTCATTCAAATTCAATAATGCTAAGTTTGTGGTCATGTAAAACCAGGAAATTGTTTAAAAAACATTTGAGTAGTACACCAGAATCCTTTGGCATTATTAATCACTCATCTATAATCTTGCCAGCTACTTTATGCATAACGGTTTACCAAAAAACGAATGGAGTGACTGATCATTTCGGGTTGGAAGAACAGTGCATGATCACTGGCTGTCGGAAGAAATAAATATAGCTGTAAAGTGGGGGTTGAGTTTTTTCTCTTTTAGGTTGATTGCCACTTGGTCCGAGGTGACAGTTGAGGTGACTTTCCTCCGAGTCTCAGTGTTGTGAGTGGAACACTTACGCCAGTCTTTTATCT
The DNA here is from genome assembly GCA_016785305.1 of Colistium nudipinnis. NCBI lineage: Eukaryota > Metazoa > Chordata > Actinopteri > Pleuronectiformes > Rhombosoleidae > Colistium > Colistium nudipinnis. Next base: position 668,067 of record JAFBJU010001075.1, read on the forward strand.
CCTGGAGAAGCCCTCTCAAAGCGCAGTCCATCGACTTGGTCCTTCGAGACAAAGACCTGAGCGTGTTTCTCCACTGGACGCTCATCAGCCTTAACGGATCCTCCTCGCTGATGATGCTCTGCTGCGGCTCCTGCGGCTCCTGCCTCCTCCGTCCTCTGCCTCTTATCATGCCGCTCCGCTGCCGGGGGTTGCGGCCCCTTGCAGGCCGCTGGTTTAGCCTGCTCGTCGGGAAATAACACTCGCACAGGTTTCCTCCTCAGTCCCCGGACGTAACGTTTCGGTTCCACAATGACACCGACGTTCCGTGTTAGAAAAGCGCGTTGTTCCCTGTAAACGACACATAACACGCTTCTCACGTACGCTGCCATGTTTTCAGACCCTGCAGATCACTTCCGGGTCACCGGTTAACGAGAACGTTGAGTTACAACGCTCCTCAGTATTTTGCACCGCTTGCTACTGCGATAAATTGGTTTATATTGTAGTTAGAGCCATACAATTGGTTATAACTAGGTTTCAACTTTTTTAAACGTATTATATTTAAGTTCATTATGCACCCTTCCTTTGCCCCGTTTATTCTTCTCTTGTTTAACACGTCTGTGCACAATCACTAACTTACCGCCACCTGCTGTAACTTTACTGACATGGCATTCTACACATGAGAATGACGCTAGTTTGTGTGTTCTGTTGTTACCAAAACAGTCATCTGGATTGAATTGCCTCTCCTTGACAATTATCTCTTAACTTGATTTGCTATTTTGATTTATAGTTACTCTCAACTGTAACCTCGCGAGAAAAAAACTCAGCGACACGTTGGGTGATACCATTATCCCGAATGGCTTGGGTGGTGAACTTATTATTTTATTTATTTTTTCATACTCATATATATCATGTGGTATATAATCATTCCACTTATCCATAATAATATGACATATAGCAGCAGTTTGATGATTTATAGGGTTTTGTATCGGCAGTTGTTAACTATTATTTGTAGTTCAATGGTATTTACCTCTAACCAATCGAAGAGAGAATAATCGAGTGTTGAGGAAGCTTAATCGCATGCTGCGCACGACCACTCTGTATCTCAGATATCATAATATTTGCAGGGAAACATGGGTTCAAGAAGGGCACTGCATTTTGTTTTCAAAGTTGGCGACAGGGCCAAAACAGCTTTGTTTTACCGAGATGTTCTGGGCATGAAGGTACTTTGTCTGATCCTCTAAGAACGTCCATATGTGTCGGAAATCCATTCATTAACTTTAAGTGTGTTGTAAAACGAAGTAGCTAATTCCTCCTCCATCATATGACCGACTTTGGTTCCATAGATGTGTTCTCGGGCGGAACGCAGTTTTCATATCTGTTTTTTTTTTTTTAGATTTTACGCCACGAAGAGTTTGAAGAGGGCTGCAAGGCAACTTGTAATGGGTGGATACGACACTAAGTGAACTTTGTACATACAGATGTGTAAAGCCCAGAGTTACACAATGTTGCTCATACCCCAACACTGACCACTGCACCCTTCCTTTGTTATTATAGGCCATACGATGGAAAGTGGAGCAAGACAATGGTTGGCTTTGGTCCAGAAGATGACCATTTTGTCGCTGAGCTGACATACAACTATGGGATTGGAGAATATCATCTCGGCAATGACTTCTTGGTGAGAGATCACTGAGACATGGACACACATGTTCTGCGACACGAATGTTTACAAGACCTTTGGAGAAAAGACAATGTGAATCCATTTGTTTGCTATAGGGCCTCACTCTGCAGTCAAGCCAAGCTGTCAGCAACGCTAAACGTCTGGGATGGCCCCTCACTGAGGTAGGAGAGGCATTGTATCTGACCAAGGCTCCAGGAGGCTATCCCTTCTACCTGGTGGACAAAGACCAGCCTCCTAACGGTGAGGGTCACTGGCCTCATGTCTATCTCTGATGAGAGTTACCATTGTAGATTCTGCTTTGCTTAAAATAGTCCATTATTCCCTATAATTATTAATGGTTGTCATTTTATCACATTTCATAAAAGTAGCAAATCTATTTAGCTCTTACACCCTTCTCTCCTGAACAGGAATTTCAAATGGATGAGGGACAACAATCATTTTAACCAGCATAAATAGCGTTTTATAATATTCTTACTTATGTGAGCGATCCCATAAGCCCTGATAATTTGTGCCCAGACCCTGTGCAGAAGGTTTGCCTTGGAGTCTCTGATCTCCAGAGATCAACGCACTACTGGACTACACTCTTGGGAATGAGGGTGATGGAGAACAATGAGAAAAAGAACACAGTGCTCATGGGATTCACAGACACACAAGTGAGTCATGTATAAGCCAAATGGTATGAGTTGCTTCTTTGTTTTCAGAATGTCTTAGATAATTAGATTGAGTAAAGCCTACAGACAAAATAATTTTACAATTAAGGTTTGTATTGTGTATGTCATATTTTGTCTTGATGTTGTTTGATCACTTTTATTAATGTGCATGTGTGATGTATTTATGTGTTTTTATTTTTGTGCAGTGCAAATTAGAGCTTCATGATGTCAGTGGAACAGTAGATCATGGAACAGCATTTGGGAGGATAGCATTTTCATGCCCACGGGAGCAAGTAAAACATTACTTAATGCATAAATACTCTTTGTATAGTGGGAAAAATCATCACCATTCATTATCATAATTTGTATTATGTTGATCATGATGGATTATCCCCAGCTGCCTGACATCGAAGCCTTGATGAAAAAAGAAAATCAAAACATTCTTACTCCGTTGGTCAGTCTGGATACTCCTGGAAAAGCCACAGTAGAGGTGGTTATCTTGGCTGACCCAGTAAGTGTATTACCTGAAAAATATACTATCATGCAAAAGGAATGTGAGTAAAAATGTTGACTGCACACTGTTGGTTACAGGATAGCCATGAGATTTGCTTTGTGGGAGATGAGGCATTCAGGCAGCTGTCTGTGGTGGACCCAAAAGGAAATGTTTTACTCGACAAGGTTGGTGTCAAATGATATTTCTGAATTTAATTTGTGTCTATGCATATCTAGATATTCAGTGTCTTTGTTCCTTATGCTTTTAAACTTGTTTTTCAGGCTATGGCCGAAGATAAAAGTGATGAGTGGTTTGCCAAGCACAACAGACAGAAAGCTGCTGCATGAGATGGAGATAGATCATCATCAGCATATCAGCAGATGAAGGCAATAAGCTACACAAGGCACTTGTAGTGTGAATTTGATCAAATATCAAATTAATTGTCTTTATGCTTGGAGTGTCAGATTTACTTTCCCAATGCCACGAGATGCTTTTCAATTGCCATCTGTGCAACTGGATGGACATTTTTCCAATATATATCAGTCCTATCAATAAGGCAGAAAGGTGGGCAAAAATGTTTATTTAATGCAGCTCACTTCTAAGAATTGTGAATGGTATCAACCTGAACAGGGGCACAAATCTTGTGTTGCACCACATTTAGTTTGTTGCAAATGCACCACTTTAATTGCAGAAGTAATATTAACTGGGCTCAAAATTGTAAATGTATGCTGCAGTTTGTCTTGTCTTGGCTAATTTGTTCATAAACATTTTTATAAAAAATATTATATATATAATATGTGCATGTCATTGTATATTTTAATACATTGTGATGTTGTACTGGTTACATCATTATGTTTTGCTATACACAATCTAACTCAGTAATACGAAAATGCCATAATTACGTCATGTGGTGGAGTTGCTCTGACTGATATCCTGTCACTCACCAGCTGAGTGCTAAAAATAAAACGGTCTGTTTCTAACACTTCCCCTGTGATCGTGTCATCTTCTGTGAGTTCCATGATTGGGAATTGACTTTGTGTTGCCAAGTGCAAAGTTGACAGTGAGTGTTGTCGGTACCTGGCGGAGTTCCGGTTGGCAGTGTGCAGCCGGGGAGTCTGGGAGCTGGAGTGTCCGCTCAGAGTGAGCAGAGAGCCCGCTGTCAGCCGAACCTGCTCCCAGCAGAGTGATGCTGTGTCCCGGAAGGCCGGTGCTGTGAGTATATCAGGGTTAGAGCGTCTGACAGCAAGCCAAACCTGTCAGAGGCGGCTTTTTGGTGGACCAACTTCTCTATTCTAAGTTAGCTGTAGCGCTAGCATGCTACGGGGCTAGCACAGAAGATATTGGTGTGACGCGGCGCGAGATGGGTTTAACCGTTTCATGTGTGCTTAGTTTGGAGTTACATTACCAGCCCCATTCCAGAGAGACCAGTCAATAAGGTGAAAAGCTGTGAAAGTGAAGTCTTCGGACGCCGTGGAACTACGTGCTGTTCCGTGCTCACTATGTAATTACACCGTAGTTAATTAGCCGTGTGTTAGCGCAGCGAGGCTACCTGCAAACACATCATGTAGTGATTTGTATAGCACAGCGTTTATGAATTTAGCTTTTGCAAACCTTTACAATGCCAGTCACTCGTATAGACTGGCTATTGTTTCTGAGGAGCCAGCACGGGCACACGTAGTCAGACTGTCATAGCTGAAGCGACTGCATCTCTTCCTCTTTGACAGCGGACAGACAGACAGACCCATGTCCAAGATCTGGGTGTGATCAACCAGGGACACGATGTCTCTCTTGTTGATGTCCTTCCTACTCATCCTGCTGCTTGGGATCGTGTTTTTATGTCTCATATTCAGGTAAGACTTTTTATTTGTTGCATAGTTTCTGCAGATCATCGACAACACTCCAAGCAACACTGATTTACCTTAAGCTCACGCTGAATATGCTGCTTATAGGATTTACCCAGCTGTTTTGTTGTATTGTCAGGTGGCTCATATGCACCCTGGCTGTGCGATTCTTCCAGACTGCACTCAACGCTGATCTAAAGATCAAGTCAGTTGGTCTGCTCTCCGTCCAAGGAGTCAGTATCCAGTTCCACCCCCAGCATACCCTGGTGAGAGACTCTGTGTTTACATGACATTTATGTCCTGAGCCCGTGCAGTGTGACCGATCCCACGTATCATGTTTGGGCTCCTTCCCATATTATATAACAAGGGTATGTTTTCTATGTGTGCTAACGAACAGTGGCTCTTTTTATGACAGGAAATTGACAAAATATGGATTTCAAGTAAGCTACTGAACCAGGATTTGCCGTAAGTTGTGTTGTTGCTGATTCAATTCCCCACATTCAGCAAATAGTTCAGTGCTGTTAGGTTGCACAGTTAAATGTGTGTTTGTGTTTTACAGGAGATACATGGCATTATGTGTTGGCGAAACCAGAGTTAGGTTTGACTTGCAAGCACCAAGCGGCCCTTTGATGAAGAAGGAGCATGGGAAAAAGTCTGGGAACTTTTCCGTCAGCCCAACAACGCTACGTTTTTTGTCACAAGTATGGACCTACACTATAGTTCAGCTTTGTTCAACTCCTTTGTAGAAAGCTGCTAATTTTCCTCATTTATGTTCTCAGCTGCTGTCATTCCACATCAGCTCGATCAATGTGATGGTAGTGAACATAGCACTCTCAGAGTCGCTATGGCACATGACTATCACCGGCATCACATTGTTACTCGACCACCAGACTAAACGGTAACCACATCTTTCTTTATTTTTTCTGTTTGTTGTTGCTGTCTACCACTGATCTCATTGAACTCTTCGTCTAATCTGACAGAACTGTCACTACAGGGAATATGCGAAACATTCTTTTTTAAATTATTTGTTTGCAGGTTAGCCTGGGATTTCTCAGTCGGGCAGCTCAGCAGTAAAGTGCTTAAAAGCAGCCAATTGGTGAGTTCGGCTGTTGCCACTGAAATATCAAGTTCTGGTTTAGGGTGTGTGAGTGACTAAAGTGCTGTCCACTGCAGGACATATGTTTGGCTGAAGTGGCCCTGAGCCTGCTGCTATCTGGAGATCTGAGCCTGCCAGACATGAAGCCAGGTTCCCTGTCTCTGAGTGTGAGGACACTGATCACAGAGTTACACGAAGGACTGTTCCTCAGCCAACACCTGTTCCCCCCATCTCCCTCAAGGAGTGTCCACGCGGCATCTGGTGAGCAAGTGCATGGTATGATATATATGAAATGATAAGATATACATAATTATGATATTCTGTATAACTATTACTTAAATTATTTCACAACATCTAGGTGTGTGGGTTGGTAGTTTGTGAGTTATGGCACTCCAACCTGTGTAAACAATAGATAAACCATAGTCTGACTGATTGTGGTTTCCTAGGAGCCCACAGGTTACTTACAGCCCTCTCTAATTTGATATGTTTGATATACTCAAAGTGGGTAGCAGTTTTCTTTATTCTGAAAAAGTAATGTTCTACCATCTTGTGGGATTTTCTCGTTGTTGTTCTCACCAGTAATACAATTAGGACATGGTCATGTTATACTCTGCTTGGTGCTTAAAATACTTGTTCAGTGATAAATAGATAAACATTAACCTGCCATATCAAATAATGCTGAACTTCTTTATATATTTGAAGGTCTCATGGGCCACTAACCAACTAAATCAGAAATAAAATAACTGCCATATTTTAGGTTATGAATTAAATACACATGAAGGGGTCTGAAAGAAAAAAGGGATGTTGATACTAAAGCGCATTTCCAATGTAAAACTCTTTTTTGGATCATAACAAATCTAACCATTAATGAATCATTTTTATTTACGTTTGACTACATTTCCCAAGTTACTTAATGTTTGCTGGCAGTGTTGAGCTAAGTTAAACCTCAGACTCATTCCATCCCTTTTTGACAGCTGATATGATAAGTGAAATAAAATCCTTAATAATATACACACTGCTAAATAAACATATATTCACTTTGATTAATATATTGGATTATTCTTGTTTTCAATACCTAACAATTAAGCTACAGCATGTTTGATAATATTACATAAATAAAAAAAATATTGTGACTTTCCTTACAGAGAGTGAAAGTACTGAGTGCATCCAGACTGAGTCCATTGAACGATTTCATCAGCTGATTCCTCAAAACATCATAGTGGAATTAGATAATACTAATGTTACTCTATCCATGCAAAGCCAGAAAAGGTGAGTCCGTGTTTCACCATCTCCTGCCTGTAGCTAATATTTTGTACAGTTGGGTCCCCTGTTGCATGGCATATTGACCTAAAAATTTTATGGTACTTTCCCCCCCAATCTGTACAGACACCTGAACTGGACTCTGAAGTCTTTAAAGGTCGCCTATGGACGTGACGATGAGCAGCTTCCTCTTAAAAGCTTCACTCCTGAGCTGAGCTTTCCTCACAGTAGCCTGGAAGTACTTCTAGAGGGTTCGTAGACAGTTGGTTGACAGTTGTTATTCAGAGAGAGTTGGATGGAGGGGAAATCTATGAATAACATGTTCTATTCCTTTTTTTTTAATTTGGCAGATGGACTTCTCCTGTCCCAGAGTAGGCAAAGAATTCTTTGTGTCAACACGTTAAAAACAGCCTTACAGGTGAGGAAGATTCTTACAAACACATTCTCTGGCCAGAGCCTCTTAAAGGTATGACTCATCATTTTGACTTATGTGTCTTGTGTTTTTTTTTTCAAATTTTAGATTACATCAATGGACATCTCGGGGTCATTCACAGTCACCACTTGCATCATCCACTACCGTCACCAGGAGTTCTCTCATTGGCTGAATCTATTTCCATGGGAACAGCTAATCCACAGGAAAGCAGCACATAAAAAAAGGCAGGTTGCGAAAGCAAATTTCAAATGTTTCGCTTTCTTCATTGCACCTGTTAGCCGGGTGGCGAGCGTTACAACCGGTGTCGTCTGTAAAAGTTTACTCCAATGAGTAAACTTTGAATCTTGTTTTATGTCACCACTTTTCTTAAATCTCCCACTGCGATGACAATTGCATTTTAACACATTTTGCTATCTTCTCTTTCTTACCCACTTGTTTTTGTGTCCGTCTCTGTGTGTGCTTCACCCATTCTGTATTATTTTTGTCCATAACCTTTATTGTGTTGGATAGTCCATTAGATTATTTGCCCACCCTCCTTTTCCTCAGGCGCCTTCCACACTTGGATGCTCCTGTGATGATCACTTCCTCTGTGTCCAATGTCAATGTGTCTGTCCAGCTGGGAGACACGACGCCTTTTGCCCTCGGTTTTCTTTCTGCCAACGCAGGTACTTTTTATCTTTTATATGCTGCACACGTTCTCATACACACACACACACACACACACAAGGACAGGCAGATGGATGTCATATGATGTTATTGCTACATTGTAAAATGAGGGCATTGTTGCGTTAAAGTGTAACCTCAACATAATGTGTCAAGCAAAAGCACTTATTGCTATTACATAAAGACATGTGCAAGTAATACACTGTTGTTACAAATACATTCAATACAGTTTCTTAGTTTTTTTTTTCTGCAAGCAACTTTCAGACCAATCTTTCTTTAAAAAAGATTGATTAGATAAGGGTTTTGCCTTACAGTGCCTTTGAAGTGTTTCCACCTGAAGTTATTCTGCTTTTACCACTGTTGACTTTTCACTGCTTTTTGTTTCGAATTACTATAAGATAAGATAAGCTAGTACCCTATTTATCCTGAGGAAATTGTTTCCATTTTGTGCTTTAAGCACATCATTATACTGGTTTACATCAAAACATGTTTCCACTAAACAGAGTTGTGATATGACTGCCTCTTCTCCGTGTGTGTGTGTGTGTGTGTGTGTGTGTGTGTGTAGAACTGCAGCATCTTCTTGACATTAAAATTGACGAAGAGAAGCCGGACACCCAGAATGTCCACCAGCGTGCATCGTTGTCCCTGGACAACTTTTGGTGGAGAGTGGGTCAAGGGTCTCACATCCAACAAGCACCCCACCCTCCTGGTAAACATGTGTGGGGAGAAGCTGTCATTTTAGACTCCCTCAGTCTTCAGGTAGGCAACTGATGTTCTATGTGTAAAGTTGCATAGCTACATTAGTTCACTATAGGATTTATTAATATACATGTTCGCTAATGTTTGTGTTCTCTTATCCATCTTCCTCCTAGGGGAGTTACAACCGACCCCAGGCAGAGACGAGTAGCCATTCTACGAGTCTGAGCGTGGAGTCCAGTCTGAAAGGGCTTCAGGTGGAGCTGTCGGAGACCTGTGCACTGTGTCTGTCTCGTCTGCTGAACCTCATTTGTGTTCCGGATGGTGTGGGTCCACGTCTGCCAGATGTGGCAGCAGTGACTCCCTCTGCTGATGAAACCGTCTACTGCAGCTCTTCCTCTCAGCTGCTTTTTAAACTGGACTGCAGTCTGGAGGATGTTAATGTGTTCACCCTCTCTCATCTGGCAGGTAAAATGTGTTCACTTTTGTTTTGGGATGTACGAAGACAAAGAGGTTTTATTAATTGATACATTTAGAGCTGGATACAAAACATGAATTTCGAACGTATTCTTTATGGCCGAACTGCAGAACTGCTACATTTGTAGTCAATCCCCACCTTAATTATATATATTTTTTTCCTTGTGTCTTCTTAAGGCGCCGTGTCACTCCGGATGGACACTGTCAGCGTCCTGAGCTCTGCAGAGAGCTCCACAGTGTCTCTGCAGGGTGTGAGCTTGTCAGTAGTCAAAACTGTCGCAGAGAACATGGAAACATGTTGCCCCTCCTCCCAAACCACTAATCCCGTGCTCAAACTCACCGCAATAGCCTTCTGTTACCACCTCGCCACCCACACTTTACAGGTAATCGGATCCTTTCTCTGAACTAAAATAGTGATGTAAAATATGTATTTATTTTTTTGTTTTGTGGGGTCTCGCACAGGTCGAAAGCGAAGACAAGCTCACAGTTGAATGGACGCCACCGGACCACATGGTCTTGTATCAGCACACGGCCGAGGCTCAGGCGTGCTGGTGTATGCTCTTTGAAAGGAAGGGAGAGGACAGTCCAACAACCCCACCCACGGACACCAAAGCTCAGTCAGGTCACACTAGAGTGCTAAGTGTGCGCGTTGAACTGGGCTACACTCAGCTCACCGCCCATGTTAGTGAAGAGAACTATATTCTGCTGCACTCAGAGGGCCTCTCCGTCTCCAAGCATGCTGGCTCCACCAACATACGCTCCCCGTCACTGATCTTCAACTTCGACGGCAATAACATTGTCACATTTAATGATCTAAATGTGGAGGCGCACGCGGAGCTGACCGAATCGCAGCTGCACAGAGACACCTTCCCCTTCCTCGCCACTCCCCACAACCGCGTCTGGGTCCTCACTTGTCCCTCCCTTGCCGTCGAGTTCCCCTACCAGTACAATTTCTCCGACACCTTCGACGAGGCCATCTGCGTGCAGAAGTGGTTGAAGACTCTCCATCGCGGGCCCGGCCCGGCGCCTGTAGTTGCGCGTCTGCCGCCCGACCTGGTCTTCAAAATCAGCCAGTTCTCCTTCGTCTTCCTGGACGACGTCTTTGAAATCAAGCTGCGTGACAACTACGAGCTGATGAAGGACGAGAGCAAGGAGAGCGCCAAGCGTCTGCAGCTCCTGGACAAGAAGGTGGCAGATCTGCGCAAACAGCACGGAGAGCTTCTGCCCGCCAGGAAAATCGAAGAGCTGTACAGTTCGCTGGAGAAAAAGCACATAGAGATCTACATCCAACGCTCCCGCCGCCTCTACGCAAACACACCCATGAGGAAGTCTCTGCTGACGTGGACCGTGTCCGACTTGGAGCTGGTTGCCTTGGCGGACGAGTCTCTTCACGGCCCAGACAGGGTGCGAGAGCAACTGAGGGACATTGACGGAATAAGTCCCTTCCCCAGAGAGGGACTCCCGCTGGTGGTCCAGTGGTGCCGTGCAGTCAAGTTCAAGCTGGTTGCATTTTTGGGTAAGTAAGCCTTAACCGGGAAAACAAAGTATCTCTGGTCAGGGCCCCTAAAGTGTGGGCTTAAGCCAAAATGATTTACCCTTGTGCCAGTGAGAATTCGGGACTACCCTCGCTACCTGTTTGAGATCCGGGACTGGGACCTGTCAGGGCGTCTGATTGGAACGGAACAAGATGGACAGACCAGAGCTCATCGCAAAGAGGTAGTCCCACTCGGTCCACCGTGGGGAGATGTGACGGTCCAAAGGAATATGCCACCACTCAAGTTCTACTATGACTTCAAATGTGAGTTAACGTTTGTCATCGTTGTATTGTCCCGCCACAATCCTCCACACTCCCGTGGATGTATGGAAGTTGGTGTTTATAAGCTAATCCCCTGAACTCTTTATCTTACTGTACCCTTTGCCTGCCAGTCACAGCCTAGTGACAGTGAACAGTGTCTGCTCATGACCGATGCAAAACCTTGAAAAAAAAAAGAAAAAAAGAATGCAAGAATAGATCCGGAATCTCGTCCGTGTTCTTCTGTGTTAAAGTTAATGTCACAATGACATTTCTTACAGCCAACATTTCTCTCTACACCATCGTGTGGGGCCCATGCTGGGACCCTGCCTGGACTTTGATTGGGCAGGCGGTTGACCTCCTGACCAAACCCACGGTTGACCCCTCACCTCCCCTGGCGTGGTGGGACAAGAGTCGTCTCCTGCTCCATGGACGCTGGGTTATGGAAATTGACCAGGCCAATCTTCATCAACTAGCAACAGAGGTAAAACAAACAAATAATTTGTACACCTGACGTAGACATAGATTTATGCTTATTCTGCATGTATTGTAAATATATATTTAAATTAACATATTTCAAAATGATGATTTAACACTCTTTCTTTTTGTTAATGTTTTATGTTAATAACTTATATCTCATATTTTGAGATCGATATTAAATGTTACGAGGCCTTTTACAGGACCCGTATAACACAACAGAAAACTTGCACTGGGAATGGAGCAAACTGAATTTTGACTGGAACCCTGGACAGTTTGTTTTTAAAGGAGACTTGGATGTCAATGTCAGGACAGCATCAAAGTAAGTGGAGGAGTCCAGTTGGAAAAAGTTTTTTTTGTAGAGAACAAAATTTGTAGAGAACTGTTCCGTAATGAATCCCTTTTTTTCCCCCCCATATTAGGTATGATGATATCTGTTTTTTACGTCTACCCAATCTGTGTATGACGCTTGACCTCCAATGGCTTTGCCATGGCAACCCCCATGACCACCACGCTATAATGGTCTGCTGTGCAGATAATGTTGCGGATCTGACTTCAGGACAACCTCATGACTCCTACAGGGCCTTTCGCTCTGAGAACATCAACCAGTCCATCACTATGGACCTTAACCAGCACTGTGGCACAGGTACATGGAACTAGTTTAAAATATGATATGAAATAATTGTATGAACTTCATGAATATTTTTTTTTCCTTTCCATTTTGTTCTCCACCCAGTATGACCATGACTCAACTTGCATTTACTAAAAGTGTTTTATAATCTTCAAATTTAACTCTGTAAACTTTGAAGAAAAAGCTGGTTAGGTATTCCATGCAGCTTATTGAAGCCCATTGCGCTTGAAAAGAAGTATTATATAAGTATACAATTTCTATTGCATCTTTGTAGAACCCTGTCAGCCCAGAATCCTGCTGTACAGCAGTACTCTGCGCTGGATGCAGAACTTCTGGGCCACCTGGACGGGTGTATCGCGACCGATATGCAGAGGGAAGCTCTTTCACAGCCTCAGGCCAATCCGCAAAAAGCTGGGTCAGCACTACAAACAGATGTCCTACACGGCTGCCTTCCCACAACTACAAGCAAGTGTTTTTTTGTATTGATTCTAAAAATCTGCCACATGTTTTTACCATGACATCTGCATTTGCAGTCACAGTACATGACATTAGTATGTGTCATTTAATAATTGTTTCCCCTTGATTTGTTAACATTTTTACTTGCCATGTATCTCCAGGTGCATTATTGGGCCTCATTTGCTCAGCAGAGAGGTGTCCAGGTTGAATGCAACAAAGGCCATGTCTTTACTCGAGGGGCACAGAGGCTTATTCCTCAAGGTAGAGATATGATTCAGATAAAAGGAGTGCGTCAGATTGGAGCCTCAACAGAGCATGAAGTGGTTTGTGTATTCTTTTTTTTTTATTATTTGGATGCATATCTGCTTGGTTTGCCTCAGCTGGGACTGTGATGAGGAGGCTGATTTCTGAGTGGAACGTCACTCAGATGGTCAGTGAGCTCTCGCAGGCGACTGTTCACCTGATGGCCTCGACTTGGGATGAGACAGCTGACCACCAGATCAACGCTCAGGTGAAGAAGACCCACCTGCTGAGTCTGTCTTCTCTGAGCTATCAGCGACAGAGCAACCGCACGGAGGAGGTAAAAATGAAAACCCATTCTTTGCACTTCGTCATTATTTACGATAGAATATTTTTTGTATTCAATTTCGATGTTCTCTGCAGGAGGTGAACCCAAGTGATGACACCAATGCCTCTTACGCTCACAAACTGCGCCTGGTCGACCTGCGAGCTTCGTGGACCACCACCAACAGGAACATTGCCTTTGGGCTGTATGATGGTTACAAAAAGGCGTCTGTGCTGAAGAGAAATCTCTCCACCGAAGCTTTGAAGGGTCTGCGGATCGACACACAGCTGCAGACCAAGAAAGTGAAACGCACCCCTTCCAACTACTCTCCCACCACAGCTCCCACGACGCCCGTTATGCCCGTCGTCAGTCGAGCAGAAAAGAGTCAAAACGAAGGTGAGGAAACTGCGAGACTGCGACAGCAGTTTAGAAATGTCAGTCCGCTAAATGTATCCTTTTCCACTTAGGAACATCGATGCTCCAGAAACTGATCGAGGAAACAGACAAATTTGTGGTGTTTTCCGAGGAGGACTCGGGTGTCAGCGACCAGCTGTGTGGCATCGCTGCCTGTCAGACTGATGATGTCTATAACCGCAACTGGTTTATCGAGTTAGTCAACTGTCAGGTATCTACGAGGTTATATTTGCAGTATTTATTTTTTAGTAATTCGATTAGTTTTCCTCACTACTACTTATTGATGCTTCTTGGTAAAAGTTTGAGTCGAGTTATATTTGTTTCCATGATAAATAATTATTGGAGGATGGAATGTGGACTAAAACATCCCAAGGAACTGGCTGACGAAAATTCCACAAACTCGAATGAATTGCAGGACAGTTATCCGGCCCATTATTTTGAGCCTCTGTTTGCTTTACCCAGATGATGTTGCGGGGCACGGAGACAGCAGGCTGTGTGTTGGTGTCTGCAGCCAAGGCCCAGCTACTGCAGTGTGAGCACCACCCTGCCTGGTACAATGACACCCTCAAGCAAAAGACCACCTGGACCTGTCTGCTTGATGGCATGCAGTACTTTGCCACCATGGAGCCCAACCCGTCTGAGCAGGAGGACAGGCAGCTGTGGCTGGAGGTAGGATCTCGCAGCTCTCACTTTGTATCCGCTGCTTTTCTTACAGGGCTGTTTCATGTCAGTTATGCAAATTGAATAATGTTATATGTTTTACTTACTTCTACTAAAATAAATAAAGGTACATTGGCAAAGCGTGAAACTCACAATTTAGTTTTGTGTGCTTTTTTAAAACACAACTCCAAGAAGTTATAAGTTGAAGGATGGCGTAGCAATGTAAAGAAGCAATAGACACTCATCTGTTCTGTGCAATACTGTTACTTCTCTGATGTGTCTCTTTTTGCATTATATCGTGTTTCCTTAGGTGAAAAACATAGAGGAACACAGGCAGCGTAACCTGGACTCTGTGCTGGAGTTGATGGAGAGTGGCCAGGCTGTGGGTGGAATGGTTAGCACCACTACAGGTGTGGTACTGCTCACATTAACCATTGTTGTGGAATTGTTTTTTTATTACTCACCATACTTCCTCTCTAACTTTAAATATAGATGCCTAGATGCACAAATGATTGATATTATGTAGTGTATGTTGAGAGATACAGATAGGACTGATTTTAGTGTGTATATAATACTTGCATATATAAATGTATGTGTATGATTTACTGTACCATTGTTTACCGTAACAGTTTTCCCTTTGCTACAACTGTAGATTGGAACCAGCCAGCTCAAGTGAATGAGACACAGCAGGTGCAGCGTATCATCTCGCGGTGTAGCTGCCGAATGCACTACATCAGTTACAGTCACGACATCAACCCAGAGCTGGCCACACAGATCAAACCACCAGAGCTGAGGAATAACCATGAGAAAGAGGATCTGCTGAAGAAACAGGCTGGTACGTCTGCCCTCCTAGAGACAGTATGCTTTACTTCTGCCGTATTTATCAAGAAGGATTGGATCTGTTTTTTTTTGGTTGAAAAAGGAAACTATCCACATCTTTCTGGATGAATGACATCTTGCACAAATCATAATATAGGAAGGGGAAGGGATTTAAATGGTCACTAAATTGCTCTGATTTTTGAGTGTTCCGATTTTCCAGGGGCTGTGGACACCTTCACCCTCATTCACCATGACCTGGAGATATCCACTAACCCCGTTCAGTATGCTATGATCCTGGACATCGTCAACAACCTGTTGTTACACGTGGAGCCCAGACGCAAGGTAGGCCCGAACATCATTTGGCCCATGCTCCTAGTTTGTAGGAGATTTCCATGTCTTCAACAATGTTTTTTCTTCGCTTACTGTGTGAAACGTAGCATAATTAACAATTGTATCCTGTGTGAACAGGAGCACAGTGAGAAAAAGCAGCGAGTGCGTTTCCAACTGGAAATTTCGAGTAACCCAGAGGAGCAGCGCAGCAGCATTTTGCACCTGCAGGAGGCAGTTAGGCAGCATCTTGCTCAAATTAGACGCCTTGAGAAGCAGATTTACTCCAATATCAGGGTAAGCCATGCATAGATTCCGTACCACAACATAATTTACCTAATAAATGATTGCCGTTATTATATAAAACTCGTATCTTTTGAAGAAATGCTGACTCAATTCTAATCAAGTTTGTGTTATGAGCTTTTAAAGAACAATTGTTTTGAATTGAAAAAAAGTTCATAAACAACGAGGACATTTTGTTAGTTAAGCATTGAGCTCCTGAACTTCTGTTGCTCTTAAGTCATGAAGCACGTGCTTTGTTTCTGCTTCCTTCTTCGTCCTGCAGGCCCAGCCCGAGGAACTGAGCGGCGACGAGCTGACGGAGATAAACACGAGACTCCAGAACCAGCTGAACCAGGAGAAGAATGACATGCAGATGAAGAGTGAAGAGCTCAACATTCTCATCAGGTATTCGTATCAGCACTCGTTCACATCCAGTACTGAAAAGAAGGTAACACACAGATACAAATAAAAAAAGACATTCTCTCATCTCCAGGTGTTTCAAGGACTTTCAGCTGCAACGCGCAAACAAGTTGGAGCTGCGTAAGCCCCCAGAGGACGTGAGCGTGGTCAGGAGAACAGAGATCTACTTTGCCCAGGCCCGCTGGTGTTTGACGGAAGAGGACGGCCAGCTCGGCATTGCCGAGCTGGAGCTGCAGAGGTTCATGTACAGCAAGGTGGGTACAGGGCGCAGCTACAGCTGTCTGGAGTTGAAATCCGGGCTTTGAAAGGCAATCCTGCTGGTTCATTCTGTGGCCCATTCGTTACTTCTTTAGCTCCTTTTCAAGCATTTTCTATTTCAGGTACTTGGAGAGGATAACAGAAACATCTTGTATGATAACATCTAGTTGCACATTGTTACGATCTTGACAACATTTCATGGACCAATTCAAGATTATTCTTGATCCTTACTGGATACTAAATGTTAACTGCTTTGTGAATCATTTGTCCCCACAGCTGAACAAGTCTGATGACACCGCCGAGCATCTGTTGGAGCTCGGTTGGTTCACGATGAACAACCTGCTGCCTAATGCTGCATACAAGGTAAATGAGTCATCATTATTCCGATTTGGTGGCTCAGAATTATTTGATTTAATTTAAGTTAGCTTAAGCTGTATAACCCACATTTTAAACACTGCTCATTTAAAAAACGGTCACAATGACACATGAAATTAATGTTTATTTAAATACGATTTTGTTCAACCAAGTTGGTGAGTAAATCACAGTAAATATTATTACCATTGCAAATGCAGAATTTATGGCAGAGCTTTGTATTGGATAGTATTACCTTGTACAGGTGTGGATAATATACCTTTTGTTGGATATTGGTCACATTGATGGCTCTCTGTCTGGTTTCTTTTGTGCAGCGTGTGAGGGTATGTACGCTGTTGGTACAGTGACAAGACTGTGCTGTCTGTGTTGACACCATCTTGTTTGTCCAGTGGAATCACTCCGTGGCTCAGTGGAGATTCATATTCATTGTTGCATGCAGTCTCAAATGATGCGGCAATGCATGTGCGCACGATGATTCAATACAAGTGCACTCACAACCAAATAGTGTAATTCAGTGCATTAATTATTGGTGCTGTTTGTATCAAAATATAGTGGGATTTTTGCAAAGACCAACGCTGTGCTTCTGCCATCATGTTTCTGTAGATAAAATAACTTGCTTTTGTTTAACAGGTGGTCATTCGTCCTCAGAGTAATAATTGTCAGTTAGGACGCCAGTTTGCTTTGCGTATCTTCAGTAAAGTGCGTCCCCCTGTGGGAGGAATCTCTGTGAAGGAACATTTTGAGGTAAGGAATTTCCCATGCAATGTGCAGATTGTGTTTAATTATATCTTTTAAATAACAATAGATTTGTGTTTTATTCTCAGGTGAATGTTGTGCCTCTCACCATCCAGCTGATGTACCAGTTCTTCAAAAGGATGATGGGATTTTTCTTCCCGGGAAGAAATGTCGAAGAGGAGGAGGTTGCCGATGAGGAGGACAAATTCCGATTGGTTACTACTGGTATGGTTGTTGACATACATGTTGACATACAGTAAATGTGACAGCAGTAAACCGAGGAGCATTATAACCTCTCTGTGTGTGGGGTGTTGAATTTCCCCTTACAGTATTTTGTCATCCCTCTGAGCTGTTAAAGAGCTCTGACACTTTCGCTGTGACCTTGAAATATGTGTGAGAGATACAGGGGGAGTATAAGGTGTAGGGTGCAGAGTCACCCAGAGGCCACGGTGCTGATGTGTGTGTGCACGTGTGTGTCCTGCGTCACAGGTATCCCTGTCAAGGCTCGGCAGGCGTCAGAGGACACCATGGGTGCCATGGGCCCCAGCAAAGGTGTCGCCCAGGGACTGAACCGCAGCGCTGGGGTCAGGAGGTCGTTCAGGAAAGCTCCGGAGGTAGATCTGTTATGTTCATAACCACAAAAGGTTATTTCGAAGTAAAATAATCACAATATTATAAATACAACACAACAGGCCATGGTACTAGGGGCCACACCTACAGATTTGCTGTTACTGTCAAGAGTTAGGGAGGGAATTATGATAGGTATAAAAAGAAAAAGAAAGGCATACACTTATTTACCAGATATCAGAAGTGTCAACATAGCTTTGGGTATGAGTACAGTTAAGTGGAAAACAATGTTATAAATGTTGTGCATCATTATGTCATTTTAATCCCACAGCTGATTTAAAAAAAAAAAAAAAAAAAAGATAAACTGTCTTTTAACATATAAAGACTTGTTAGAACCATGAGAAAAGTAAGAGAATGGCTGAGTGCCATTAATCCTTTTTTCTTAAAGGTAAAGCATTTCCTTTTGCTCCTACCAGCATCCTGTTGATGACATTGATAAAATGAAGGAGCGAGCAGCTATGAACAACTCTTTCATCTACATCAAGATTCCCCAGGTGCCACTTTGTGTGAGCTATAAGGTGGGTTCATAATATCTTGATCTCCAAACAGCTACCTGCACCTTTGACAATTAATATTTTTGCTGGCAATAAATATTGTTTTCAATAAAAGTGAATATCTCGCATAGCTTTAAATTGTCAGGAGAAAAGACACAGGACTCTGTATGATTGTGAAGTGTGCCTCGTGTCTGCTGCATTTGTTAATGATGAACCATGTTGTATCGCTAGTTCAAATATTATTATAGCTTCTGCTGCCAAGCGGATAAAAACAAACCTATTGAAGTGAAGATGATGGTCCATTAATATTAAATGTGTGTTTGACTTTAAAATGTCTGTGTCCTTTAGGGGGAGAAGAGTAGCGTGGACTGGAAGGACCTGAACCTGGTTCTGCCGTGTTTGGAGTACCATAACAATACCTGGACTTGGCTGGACTTTGCCATGGCTGTGAAAAGGGACAGCCGGAAAGCACTTGTGGCACAGGTAAATACAAGTATAATTTGCACTTTGGACTCCGGGAGTTGTTATCTAAGGAAGACACTTTGCTTTTATTTAAGACTTCAAATCAATCTACTGTTGGATTTGAGCACTTTGCGTATTTTATGTGCTGTTGCCAAACATTTCTGGGAGAGGAAAATGCATTTGCAGCGACATTGAGAAGATTTGCCATTCACAAAGTTGTCCTTTTCTTGCTTCCTGTCGCCCAGATGATAAAAGAGAAGCTGCGTCTGAAGCCGGCCTCAGGCTCCGACCTGCGGGGGAAGGCGTCCGAGGGGAAGTCAGACAACAGCCTGCAGCAGCAGGAGGAAGACGAGAAGGCCCGGCTCCTCATCGGCCTCAGCACTGCCGACAGGAGCTCCAGCAAGAAGAGCATCTTCAGCCGACGCAAGTGAAACGAAAATCAATCACTCACTCACACACACGCACACGCACACACACACACCTCACACAGAGTCTGAGCTCCACTGGATGATCCACCACAGTCTCTCAGTGCAGGGTCCACTGTGTTAGGGATCAGAGTATCAGCGTGGCTTTGCGAAGGGAGATGATGATGAGCATTTCACACACTTGAAGATATCATATTAGACCTGCTGAATAGAAACAAAGCTGGTGAAGTTTTTGTTTTTGTTGACCTCCGATATTTATCAGATCTGAATTTTACCTTGAAGGAAGCTTGGCACCAGGATTACCACGGTGCTATTTTGACCAAATTCGTTATCTTTTCAACTTAATTTCTGTGCCATTTAAAATAAATAAATAAAATCTCATTCTACATTTCTGCAACTTTCAAAGTAGTGACAGCTCAGGTTGCATCGAATGTAGCGGGGAGGATTTACAGTATGTAGCTAGCACTTCACTGGTAACCGTTTCCCCCTGCTTCTGGAACTGCCGACGATGAGTGATGTTTCCTGCTGGTTCGGGAACACACTTGAGAAATAAGTATGCAAGAACAAATAGGACTCAGTTGAAAGCACCTTTCGCGCTTGCCATCTGTAAAACAAAATGGATTTTGAAATGCCATAAACAAATATATATATATATAGATATATATATATATATCTATATATATTGCTCTGTTTTATTAAATAAAGTTTATAGAAGTTATTCACGGCTGTATGACTGTCGCTGACAGGAAGGCCTTTTCCCATTAAAGAGGATGTTTTCTATTTTACTTGGGACTGAGCGCCTGCACCCCTCAGCCAGCTGTCCCACTGCACCTCAGTACAGTCCAGGACAGGGAGGGTGTATTGTGTTGCACCAGTTATGTTTGCTGGTATTGTGCTTCAAGGAAATGTGTTTTGCAGCTAATCGCTGAGTGTATGCGTGTCATTTTCACACTAAAGCACTTTTTAATGCAAAGTTTTTTGATATTTTTGTAATCACGGTTATTTTTTTCGTTAAAATGCTTTATGTATCTGTGAGATATATATATATATATATACACACACATTATATCGCTCACATTTCTATTCAGGCAGAGGATCAAAATTGCCCTGAACATTTCAATTCAAAGGATCGATATCACAAAAGCAGATGTGTTCATGTTTCTACCAGCTGCGTGGCTTAATTGTTTATCCGTCAATAAAAGTGTTGTAGGCTCTCACTGGTGCGTTGTTGTTGTTTTTTTTTACTCTGGCGTTAAACCAAAGTCTTGGTCTGCAAGTGCCACAGTAAATTGGGGAACAGAGGGGTGATCGATCATTAATCCGACAGCTCCAACTGGAGCGGAATCGAGCTCCTCTCGCTGTGGATGACTCCCTGCAAACAGGCTGCAAACATTTCTCTCTCTCCTCAAGACACACACACACACACCGAAAAACACACACGAAACACGTGGCTGCGTCGCCGTGCAGTCACCGAGGCGACACTGTTGTGGGTCGGCGAGAGGGAAGAGCTAAATTGTGTTTTGAACCCGCCGCTCGCAGTGGAGGATGGGATGGGCAGCGACACCAGCAAACACGCGAAGGTGAGTTCAGATTGAAGCTTTGCTCGCGCAGGTGACTCGGATGTGGCCGAAAAACTGCAGGCGTGAACTAAAAGATGAAGAAAAGAAAAGTACGCGATGCATCTCAATGTGTCCCGTTGACGCTATTTGTCCGTTATACGGGCTTTTAAAAGCAGTCGATTATCCACATGTTTAGCGGGAAGGAAACGCTATCACCCAATCACAGCGAAGACTCTGTTTAAAAATAGTGCAATTGATTGGTTAAGTGATCGGTGACCTCCCCAGCCCGACCGGGTGTCAATAGATGCTTGTTTTGTTCTGCAGCACTGATTGAAGTGGATGCCGTAGATGAAGTCTTTCCTCACTTAGCACCCACTCTGGTGGATAAAATAAGATTTAGGCAGTCCTTTATTGTCTCACAGTGGGGACATTTACCACGGCGTGTTACCCATCGTTTTACTGTGTACAACCGCCGCGATTTTAAGTGGCGTATGATATCGGTGTCGAATTAATGAGGTATAATAACTGCCGCTACAGTGTGGGGAATACGTTTGCAATGCCATTAAGTAAAAGTGCTACCGTCGGTGGTAATGTTCCGTGCTTTCCTTCTATATTTAGAGAGGGGGACCCAGTGTCTCACGTCGACTCAGTCTTGGTTTCCTCTCGAACATGCCGCTCGCCGTGGCCCACCGACACTCGGCTGTACTTTCTCAGCCCGTGGGACTGCACCGTACACTGGCCGTCCCCAGCCTCCTGCTGCCTCCGGAGGACATTGCTGAGGCGTCTGAGGTGACCTCCGCCTTTCTTCCCGAGTTCCCACTCTGTGCGGCTCCTGTGCAAGACCACCTCCAGGTACTCGGTACAGCATGTTTGGGCCGTGGGCCCGCATGTTTAGATGCAGTTTAACAGAGTGACGAGAGGAGTGGAGAAAAAGCACAGAAAATAACTGTGTCTCTTCGGTGCATACAGGTCCTGGGCCTCATCACCAAAGGGTCATATGGACCCATGGTGAAAGTGAAGGATGTTTCCAAAGAGAAGATCTTTGCCGTTAAGGTAAGTTCAGTTTTTTAATCATAATAAAAATCAGTGCTGTAACAGAATTATGCTCTTCACGAATGTATAATTTGTTTTGTGTAATCATATTAACTGTCGTGTAGGTTTTGCCGAAGTCTGAGATTTTGAAGCGAAAAGTGTTGGAACAGTCAAAAGAAGAGGTCATCATTCAGGTATAACACTGTGTAAAACTCTCAGTAGGTACAAGGACTGCTGCTGTTACTTTCGCTCAGTTAGCGTTGCAAGGATCTGTCTATCAAAAGTAGTTCATCTGCAATCATCCTGGTATTCAATTTATATATTTTTTCAAACAAAAACACCACATATTTGCCCATTGGAGCTTCTCAAATATGGGCATTTTTTTTGCTTCTTTATATCACACGTGAGTTAATCAGGGATTTTATTATTGTCTTTGTTTTAAATGCCATTACACTTTTTTCCCCACATTTCGATCGATTCCGACGATTGATCGATAAATTGCAAAAAATCCCAGCAGATTAATTTGTAAAGAAAATAAAGCCCTTTGCTTCTCACTGATCCTTTCCACTTAATTCCAAACAATCCCTTTCTGAATGCCACGGCCATTTACAGGTCCGTGGCAACAATTCACCATCTACTAATGGCTACTTCCTACAAGAAAACACACCATGGTACAATGTAAAACTGGTTTAATGAACATGACTGTTCCTTAAACTCACTGCACTCAACTCAGTCACCAGAACTTTGAAAATCTTTTGGATTTGGTGGAACATTGACAGCATACCGTATATGGAAGATCTGTATCAATTATATAATAATATCATTTAAACATGGAGCAGAATATCTAGACACACACATCTAGAATATACTTATAATATAATCTCCGTTTCACTGTTGTATTCACTGTGTGTGTGTGTGTGTTGATGTTGTATTGCAGCGGCAGCTCAAACACCCATTTATCCACAATCTGCAGGACTGCTGGCAAACGCAGCGTCACCTCTTCATTAGTGAGTTTTAAAAATATCACAGATGACACCATTTGACCCTCTGCTATACTTTCCGTGTCCCTCAGAAGTCCCCCACTGGTCTAATGATAATAAATCTGTGCATCTCATATTGAGGAGGTAGAATGCCATCTCATGGTGTGCTGTGAAGCACTCGTGTCTTCTGCCAAATGTGGCTGCAGCTGATGCACTTCCTGTATGAGTTAACCATGGCCATATCATACCAATTCATATGTATCCAGCATTTTTTTTCCCAGTTAATATTATTGATGAATACACAATAGTGAGGTTTCTAAAATGATGGTTGAGAATTTCACTTTAGAATTCCAAAGCATATTTTTTGGGGGTTGAGCAAGTGTTTTTTTTTTTTGTCTTTTTTCGTCAGTGTTTTCCTTATATTTAATGTTTCATCAGACATCGCTCACCTGCGTAACTCAAAAACATATATTTGTGTCTCTGGTTCTTTGCAGTGAGCGACTACTGCAGCATTGGAGACTTGCACACCTGCTGGTTGCTGAAGCGCCGCTTTGGGGAGAATGAGGTTCGGCTCTTTGCTGCGGAGTTGGGCAGTGCACTGGGTTAGCGTTGATCAGATGTTCACAATCCAATTGAAATGGAATCTAACCGTTTTTGTAAATAGAGCCTGTGTGCTTTCTGACATATGTTTGTGATTTTTAGGATTCCTGCATGATATGGGGATCATGCATAGAGACATAAAGGTGAGATTGCCACATGTGATGTACTGTATATGCCTTATGAAACATATTTAAATCTTATAATTGTGTTAGGGTTTTTTTTTATGATGGCAATTTTACTGTATTTTCAGATGGAGAACATTCTTTTAAGTGATCAAGGTACTGTGTAATGATCTGACTTCAGCCTTGTGAGAACATAAAATCAATACAGTATGCAGTCATCAGAATACATTGCTATTTAACTTTATTTTATTTTCAGCAGAGAGACTACTCTGGTCACTCATGCACAAGGACAAATAACAAATAGGTGACATATTTTTTGGCCGCTTTTCCTCACCCTTTTGAGGGTTAATGTTTAACTATATAAATGTGTGCCAATAGAAATAGCATCGCTCAGGATGGTACCTTGCCACTTAAGTAGAGAGTGCTCTGAGATTACATAATTCCACCAACACTCATCTCATAATGTTAAATAAAAGGTAAATAATTATATCCACCCCTCAATTGGATCCACTGACACGTGCACCTACATTTGAGGCTTAAGACTCTTTTGCAAGAAGTAAAACATTCGCTTTTTTCATTGTATACATGTGGTGTATGTTTTTCCATTTTCCAGGTCACTTTCGACTGTCTGATTTTGGTCTCTCGTGTCGCCTCAAACGAGGAGGACAAGCTTTTACAATATGTGGGACGCTCCAATACATGGGTGAGATTTTGGTCTAATAAATATATCTTGAGATTATGCTCACTGGACGAAAATCGTCATTTGTGGCAGTTGGAGCTGCATGCATCGAATTAACAAAATAGACAAAGACAACAAGGGGAGAAAAGATCATCAATGCAGGCCAGGACGTTTGACCTGAAACAAGAATGCAGTTCCATTGGATGATTTTGTTCAAGCACTGTGTTTGCTTTCAGCTGCATCAGGTTAAAGCCCCGTCTGTGTTTTGCTCTCATTGGATTCAGTTGAGCCAGTTATGAATGAGGTGCACCTGCGATGTACGTTTACAGAAAACACATGTTTGTTCCCCAGTGTTCCCTACCTTTTATATCCTGTTTTACATAGATTGCCTCTCATTCCCACAGCGCCCGAAGTTTTACGTGGGGGTCCCTACAACCACGCTGCTGACTGGTGGTCTCTTGGCATTATGTTGTTCTCGCTGTTAACGGGAGAGGTGAGGGCGCATCAAATCAATATTTATCAGCTTAAAATATGTGCCACTGAGTTGGTACCTGTTTATGCACCTAGTTTCCAGTACCTGTAGAGCGGGACCACAGCACCATGTTGAAGAAGGTCCGAGAGTTTCCTTTTGTCCTACCCAACATCTTCAGCTCTGCCCTGATCTCACTGCTCACAGAGGTTTGAGCATCCGCTTCTAATTTACACACTATGATGCCTTTCAATAAAATAATCTCAGTCTTATCTGTTTCCCTTGATGCAGCTTTTGTGCAAGAATCCAGTGAACCGCCTCCGTAGTCTGGAGTGTTTTGCGCAGAAGGCCTTCTTTCGCGGCATTTCATTTGACTCTCATCTCCTTCAAAAGAACCCTGTTAAGTTCATCCTCGAGCTCAGGACTCATCCTGATTGGGCAGCCAAAGCAACTAGAGGCCTTCCTGTGGACTACTTTGAAAACTTTGACTGTGATGAAATCCTTTATTCTCCAAGAGCTCCCACTGAACTGCCTCCCACTCAGGCCAGCGTGGAAGCGAGTCCGGCTACAGAGAAGACATGTGAAGCTTGAGAGTGGACCGTGTGTCAGTGCCCTCAGCTATGACTGTGCGGGTCCTACTTTTGGCCCCTAAGGCGACATAAAGATAACCTTACCTCACAACTAAAGGTTGTGGGGGTGGCATGAAGTCTGTACCTGCGGACGCAACTCAGGGCTGAAGCAGATTCTGCTAACTGTGTGGGACATATTAAAAACATAATTCAAGCTTTATTTGAATTCACAGTTTATATCGTCCTAAAAAGTCAAATGTCATTTAATATAAAAGTGATCATTTAGCCAAATGCAAATACAACAGTTATCTACTAGCGACTATTAGGACACAGAATTTAAGGATTGGATACAATTTTAGCAGTTACAAGTATAAATCGTTATTTGCGACATCCTGAAACCAAACCTTCTTGTTTTTTGAGACATTTTTTACCTACAGTTGCCCTGCAGTCAGATAAGCTATGTTAGTATAAAACGAAGCTTACAGTTAATTTTAAAATTGTAGTGTTATTATTTGTTTAATAATTTACCGTAGTGCAATTCCATTAAAACCTCAAAACACTCTTGAGGGTTGTATTTCTATTTTAAGTTGTATGCTTTTTTTATTATTGCATAAATCTTACCGGACTACTGGTACAACCAAACACAAAAATAAAAATAATAATAATAATAATAATAATAATAATAATAATAATAATAATAATTAATAATAATAATACGCTTTATTTGTATAGCACTTTTCATGCACAGGATGTAGCTCAAAGTTGTTTGGCAGTTTTTACAGGAGATACAACTTCACAGAATACAGAATATAAAATATATCAGCATAAAATTATGAAATTATAAATGATGGTCCATCTGCATTACGTCTTATCTGTGAATCACTATCCATAAGTGGTGGTTTATGTGTTTATGTTCAAACTAAAGTGGAAATAAAAATAAAAAGATTGAGTCATGAATGCACACAAATGCATGGAGTTTCATGCAAGTTGGTGTCTTACAGTCAGCTCGACTTTCCCCTGTCTCTCATCAACTAAACTAACTAACTACTAACTACTAAGCTATTTACACATTTTAACTGTTGTAATGTTCAGCTGGCTTTTTAAACGGCTCTGTAGGATCAGAGGTAGCATGAGATTTGACCTACTGTTATTTCAAATCACACACATGTTGTACCTGGATACATTGGGGCCAACTTTCAGCCTTAGCTTGACCTATTTAGAGGAGCACTTTCACAAACCCGTCGAGGACGACCTTAATAGGACAGAAAATTGAGGACCAGATAAAGTATCATCATTAAATGTTTTTAATTAGGTAACAGAGGAAAAAAATCCAGAGTCCCGACGGAAGCAGCCACATATAATTGCTGTCCCTCTTGAAGTCGTGTGTCTATTTCAAACTGCAACTCCTGAATGGGAATGTACCGGCTCCTCCTCGTGCCGCTTCCTGACATTCCCTCTCAGGCCCTTGTCTTTGACAGGTCCACCTGTCTGTATTGTAGATGAATAGTGGCAGGCAGTCCAGTGACCCATATCTACATTCAGAGACACACTGACCCACAATAGTGAAAAGAAGAGTCCCCTGAAATCACTGCAACTCAGTGGGATGGCTCACAGCTAGTCTCAACAAATGGTAACATTATATGTACATTATATATTTAATTTGTATACGTATATTTAATTTGGGTCACGCTAACATTTCTTTTTTTTTTTACATTGACTGGAACCCACAAATGATTGCTATTCCTGACACGCCATTTTCTTCAAAGTTTAGAGTTCACAGAAGAAGCCAATGAGTGCATGAAATTGCTCTGAATCTCAAACACCCCTGTGAATTTAAGGGTGCAGACCAAATTATCAGGAGACTCAAAATCCACCCCAGGGCACATTTTTACTAATTAAGATTTTTTTTTAAATAGGACGCCTCAGGATGGACTTATTATTCCACAGTTCCACGGAGTTAAACGCATTCTAACATAATATATGCAAAAGTTGAAACAACAAAATGACCATCCAATGCGACTTGTTTACGACACTGTATGTTTGGAGGAACTACGTTGCTTTTGTTGTTGCATGTCTACGGAGGACCTTGGAGAAAGCACTAGATCAGGGTGAAAAATTAGCAACTGCACAGCAATATTTTTTTTTTACATTTAAATGGAACAACGAATCATCAAGATTTTTCTCATTTGGGGCAGAGGTGGGTGTACAAGCCCCGCCCAGGGGTGTCGACTAATAAGTAGTGACACATTTCAGCTGGATATACAAACTAGAGCTGACTAAGAGACTCAGTCAGTGTTCATCACATCAGGGGACAAGAAACATTTGATTTCACTTTTTCAGGTAAGATTCTTCGCCAGTCGTTTTCACACCTAGGGTTTGTTCACTGACTGTACATGTGTGTATATCATCACTTTTTATGCTCCTTGTGTTACATTTTAAAGTTACCTCTGGGATCAAGAAACGTATCTAACTGAATCTTTAAGTGGTACTTTGTGTATTCTAATTGGTTTAATCATAGATGTACAACTATAGGAATTTCAAATGATCATGGTCATTTTTAGGTTTATGCTTGGTTTCCAATACACTTGGTTACGGTTTGTTGCCACTGTGATTGTTTCACTTTTAAAGGTTCAGCTTAATTTAAAAAGAACAGTGATGCCATTTAACCATGCCATTTGAGTACGTCTATATTTAATGCTCGATTTCTCATCATAATATCACTTCTTCTGTATGGGAAAGTCAGTCACTCAGAATGACGTACCAGTTCCCTACACTCTCCGAGTCACAGAAGAGGGAGCTACATGAGACGGCTCTACGCATCGTTTCTCCAGGGAAGGGCATCCTGGCTGCAGATGAGTCTGTGGGTCTGTTGTAATCAGTTTCTCTCTTTTCTGTGACCTGCGGAGAAAATGCACGCCATGAATTCATCCGGTTTCAAAAAGCGCTCGGAAAAGATATGAACTTTTGTGTGCTCATCGCATTATGTCACCTGCAGGCAGCATGGGTAAGCGGCTGGCCCAGGTCGGAGTGGACAACACGGAGGAGAACCGCAGGCAGTACCGTCAGATTCTCTTCAGTGCAGACGACCGCATCAACGGCTGCATCGGAGGGGTCATCTTCTTCCATGAGACGCTGTACCAGCACTGTGATAACGGCGTGCCCTTTGTCAAAATGACCAGGGACAGGGGCATCATGGTCGGCATCAAGGTGTGGCCGTTTAGTAGCAATTGATATAAATATTGTGTTTTGTATTGCTCAGACTTTTATGATAAAAGGTTGTTTCATTTAAAGTATGCATTTGTTTTAATGAATTTGCGATCATTCATTTTCTGAGTGTATTCCTTGTTGAAACTTCTCTCTCCCTCATTACTCAGGTTGACAAGGGTGTCGTAACCCTGGCGGGAACATGTGGGGAGACCACCACACAGGGTCAGACTAAAACAACTTTGTTTATGTTGATTGCTGATGGGAAATATTTCACCCGTGGAAATTCCCCTTGTCATTGTTTTAATACCTGTTCCAAAGGTCTGGATGGACTGTCGGAGCGCTGTGCGCAGTATAGAAAGGATGGAGCCGTCTTTGCAAAGTGGCGTTGTGTGCTCAAAATCAGTGACACCAATCCGTCTAAACTGGCCATCGCTGAAAATGCAAATGTTCTCGCGCGCTACTCTAGTATCTGCCAGCAGGTCAGGACCCAGTGTACCATCTCAGTCTATAAATGCAGTACCTTTGTGATGTCCTGTGATGATAGGTCTCTGTTTTCAAAAATATTTTCTTTCTCTGGCAGCATGGAATTGTGCCGATCATAGAGCCGGAGATTCTGCCTGATGGAGATCATGACCTGAAACGCTGTCAGTACGTCAATGAGAAGGTTCTTTTCTTTTCTTTTCTACATAGTAAATGGGCATTGTTGTGCGTGTTGCATAATAACTGGATCACGAGAGTAACTGAGTCTACTGTGGATTGCAGGTCCTGGCTGCCGTGTACAAAGCCATGTCCGACCACCATGTGTACCTGGAAGGCACTCTCCTCAAACCCAGCATGGTGACCCCTGGACACAGCTGTCCCACCAAGTACAGCCCAGAGGAGGTTGCTATGGCGACTCTCACCGCCTTGCGCCGCACCGTTCCCCCAGCAGTCACAGGTGAGCGAGAGTGCTGTTGTGCAAAGATTAGACACAGGCATATCCTGACACGAATGACAGCTATTTATTTGTCTGTTCCCTGTAGGAGTGGCTTTTCTCTCAGGGGGTCAGAGTGAAGAGGAGGCCTCTGTCCACCTCAATGCCCTCAACAACTGCCCTCTGGCCAAACCCTGGATCCTGACCTTCTCCTTTGGCCGAGCCTTGCAGGCGTCTGCTCTCAGAGCCTGGAGAGGGCATAAAGAGAACGAGAAGGCCGCCACAGAGCAGTTCATCAAGAGAGCAGAGGTACTTTTACGTCATCTCATATATCGTGTGACATTATGCGTCACCTCAAACCAGAGTTTGTTTCCTACTTTGTGTTTGTTTTATGGTTTTATGCCTACTCTGTTCACAGGTGAACAGCATGGCATGCCAAGGGAAGTACACGGGTGGTAATAACTATGGTGAAGCTGATCAGCTTATTTATGGATCCTGTCATGCATACTGAATGCAGCCACATTAAACTGGCATATATAAAACCAACATAGAGGAACTGTAACGTAACATTACATGTGTAGATACAACATTTCAGAATGTTGCCACTTGATGATTTTACATGTTGTCTTGCCTTGACAAGGAGAACAATCAGAGCATGGCCTTGGATATTTTTAATGCATGTACTGAATGAAAGATTTTGCTTTACTTTTGTTAGTGGCGTATAGTATGGCATTAATTATGGCAAAGCCATAATATAAGCTTTAAGATCCTACATTCATGACTAAGTCTCACAAATACTAACCTGCAAAGTGATGTAAGTAGAATTGTGCATGCATAACAAAAACGTGTAGAGAGTGTACACGTTAGCCTATTTTAGTCTATTTATTTTACATAGACCATGCACACACTTAAAAATACTGCACCAGAATCAGCTTTAAGATCATTTTCAACAGTAAATTAGAACTGTGTAACATTGTATGTGTGTGTTATCATTCCCAAGATAATTGTGTCCAAATGAAAGAATTCCAACAATAAAACAGTGTTCAAGCAAAGGCCGGTGTGGAAAGTGTATTTTGTGTAAATCCAAAATTATATGATAGGTTTATAGTCTCACTCAAAGAAAATCACACAATTTTTGTATACAGTGTACAAGAAACATAAAAAAGACAGATCTTTTATGGCCCGTTTTAATTGTTTTCCTTTTTTTTCCTTTTATAAAAATGATCGCATCATGCAGAAATATAGAACTGTTATTCGAAATATCTGTCTTATGAGATTATCCAAATACATTGATTTTATATATATGCAACTAAAAAAATCACAAATCAATCATATATTGTATTATAATTTAAACATTGAATATTTATCATTTAAAATGAGCACATGTTTATATAAGAAGGGACATGATTTATGCTGCTGTAGCAAGTTGGAAACAGTGATAACCCTCTGACATAACTGTGGAAATGGGTGAGAGTATCCCATGATGAAGCAAAAACGTCAAAAAGAAAAAGCGGAAAAAAAGTACATTAAAACTATGTCAGTGTGGGCAGACAACAGAAGGGCTGAACTTCCAGTGCGGATTTGTGTGGATTACATAGGACTACAGGAGGAATTACTTAGTGGGCAATAATGTCTAATTTTAGTGTCAGCTTATAATTGGCGGTGGGGGACACCTAATGTGTGAGTGACGTTTAGTATTTAGCCATCGCGCAGTCATCCAATGCACATATCTATCTCCGCCATCGAATCTTCGGAGAAGTGATTGATTGTTATCACTACACCTGGTCATTAGGCGGACTATTTCGCGCGGCGGAAGCGTACGCCGGCCGGGGCTGCGGTGTTTCCGGTGTCCATGAACGAGCTCGGTGAAGAAACGCGGCAAACAGGAGCAGCGTGTTCCGCCTCCTCCACGGTGCTGTTGGCCCCACGTCCCCCGAACTCCGCTCCGTCTGCACGGGTCAGAGCCAGTATCTGTTAAGCTCCGTGCGCCCGCCGACCGCCACCGTGTCTGCCCACGCTCACTCACGTACGCCGCCAGCAGCGAGTTGTCCCTCTGACATGTCGGGTGTTGTGCGAGGCCCCGCCGGGAACAACGACTGCCGCATCTACGTGGGCAACCTGCCCCCGGACATTCGCACCAAGGACGTGGAGGACGTCTTCTACAAGTACGGGACCATTCGGGACATCGACCTGAAGAACCGCCGCGGAGGGCCGCCCTTCGCCTTCATCGAGTTCGAGGACCCGAGGTGAGGAGGCTAACCGCGGTTAGCTCGGCAGGCCAGAGGCAGCGCCATTGTGTGGCTGCACAGCGCGTGTGCGGACCCCTTAACTGAGCGCGCTCAGATTGCAGCGCGCGCTCCGTAACAACGTGCGATCCTGCTTCTTTGGTTTTGGATTATTTTTTAAACGGCACAATCCCTCCACCAGCGGCTCATTTGTGCAGCAGTTTTCTCTTTTAGGTGTTAACCACGAAGCACCCCAGTACTTCGTGGGTTGAAGATGAAGGACTCCTCAGTGCTAGGAACATTACGTTTCATTGTGCAACGTTGTAGTAAACACTAATGGACTTGTTTGTTATTTTGCAATGACCAACAGTGCACTGTTGTGTGTCTCTTTCCTTTTTTTTAATGAAAGCCTGAGGAGATGCAGCATCGGATGAGGCAAGCCGTGGCTAACATGGCTGACACCGTCCCCGCTCGCCTGCTCTCTGCATGTCCATCTCGGACACCGGAGGCAGCCACGCGTTAATGTTTAAGCTGTGTTGTCTTATCAACAGGGACGCCGATGATGCAGTATACGGACGCGACGGTTACGACTACGACGGCTACAGACTGCGCGTGGAGTTTCCCCGGAGCGGCCGGGGATCCAGAGGAGGCTTCGGAGGCATCGGCGGGGCTCCCAGAGGGAGATACGGACCTCCGTCCAGACGTTCCGAATACAGGGTCATAGTGTCAGGTAGACGTACCACTCGTTTGTCTGGATATAGTCCTCTCCTAGAATGTTGACTCTTAGATTGGAGGCTGTCAGGCGGAGATTATAAAATAACTCCACAAGTTTACAGAGAGCACCTCTCTGTGCGATGAACTTTGCTCAATTGAGCGCCAGATTCCATTTAGGACAATAATATGGGTCAAGCATGGAAACATCGACTGCAAATGCATTCATAGTGGTTGCCCTGCTCATTTCCCAAATGTATTTATAATTATAGGTCACTGTCACTCAAATCATAAATCTACTTTTTTGTGCTGTCTCATGTTTAACGTGTAATAGTTGTGCTGCAAGAGATGATGCATTATTGAAGATTACTGTCTAGATTGTCTCGAAGTGTCAATAGTCTCCTGGTTGACATATGTAAATGATGCACCTGACTTGCATGGCTAGGCATAGAAACCAGAAGACGCTGAAGGATTTTCGCAGTCCTTTATTGATTCAGCACAATTTGTCAGTTATCTTGGTGGTTGATCAGATTGTGTGTGTGTATCGCAGGTTAACACAACATTGCAGCACACATCTACAGAAAATGAGCAAATCACAACAGTTGCTTTCAAGATTTGCACAATAAGAATAGTGTTAAGCTGAGCAGAAATTATTTCAAATCCTAGTAATGCTTGTTATGCACATCTCTGGCGTGTCTCCATTAATTTGCGTATTGTGGCGTGGCTGACATAATTTTCGTTGTTTTCAGGGCTACCCCAGAGTGGCAGCTGGCAGGACCTGAAGGACCACATGCGTGAGGCGGGCGACGTGTGCTACGCGGACGTTTTCAGAGATGGAACCGGGGTTGTAGAATTTGTACGCAAAGAGGACATGACCTACGCCGTTCGAAAGCTGGACAACACCAAATTCCGCTCACACGAGGTATGTGTACTGATTTGATCAAGTGTCACGGATAGTGTATCTTTGCAGTGTCGAGGTGAGTTGTCTGAGGCAAAGCCGCACGTTTTGAAAAGCACACCCGGTCCTCATTTCCTCTTTCCATTTTGATGCCGTGGGCAAGAATGTTGTCTTTTCAATGTCAAGTTCTCTTGTGTCTGCCAGGGAGAGACTGCTTACATTCGTGTGAAATTAGACGGTCCCCGCAGCCCAAGTTATGGAAGATCGCGCTCACGCAGCCGTGGGAGCCGGAGCAGAAGCCGCAGTCGCACCCCCAGCCGAAGTCGCAGCAATTCCCGTGGCCGTGGCAGAGGATCTCCCCGCTACTCGCCTCGGCACAGCCGCTCTCGCTCTCGTTCCTAAACCTTTCTACCGCTGACGTTTGCCCCTTTGATGTGTACCCCCTCCTTTTTACCTCCTTATGAGTTTCCCCAGATGTCTGCTGTTGATTTTTAATTCTTCCATTTCATGTCCTGATGTCCATGTGGATGATGATCTTGGTATGTAGGTGTACACCCCCTCCTCCTCCTTTCCTCACCCTCTCCAGCTGCTTCATCCTCTTGTTTGTTCCTTCTTACCTCTCTGTCTTCTCAATTTTTGAAACATAAGAAATTGTGCTGTGTTGAACTTCAAAAATGTTGAGTCCTTATCTGCACTCAATGTTTTTGACAATTACATTTCATTTACTCTGTTTTTTTAAAATTCTTGTTGGTTATGTGGGGTGGGCTTTTTGAATGGGTAGCCCAATGCTTAACTGTATTTTACCCTTGTGTCTTCCTTTAGACATCTGAAGCGAAGGATTAAAGTGATTTGGAATAAAACCATTGTGGAGCACATTTCATTTGTATGGTCAGGATAGGACATCTAATTGAGGAGCAATCAGGTCGAGGCAATGGTACGCTTCATATTCCATAAATTGAATGTTTTGACTGGTTACCATGTCATGCATGTTGTATTTAACAAAGCCATATGTGCTGTACTTTCTTATACGTAACATTTTTAACCTGCTACCCTTGACTGTGACAGAATAAGCCGTCATAGATCAAGTGTTTGCGATGTAAGTGTAACGTTTTGTTTTCAAATGTAAAAAATCTGAATCACTTAGTTGCAAAAGCTTCCCACTTTTAACTTGAATGTCCTCAAATGATATAACTTGAGGGAGAGTTTATTTGGACTTTTTTTTCTTGATTTAACATGAGTGCTCAACATGGAAAAAAAAAATAGGCCCGAACATCTTGACATTTTATTCTAACGGTCTGCCTCTGATTTTCTTCCTGGTATTTCAAGGTTTTGATTGGAGGAGTGGCTCAGTGGATCCCAATCCTTGGAGCTGGATGAGTGGATCGATTAGGGAAGGGATAGGCAAGGATGGATGCTCGGAACGGGATCAGTTTTCCAGGATTCAAATGAGCGTTGATTTCAGAACTAAATAACATGGAGTCCCAGAGCAACTTTTTTTTTTTTTTTTTTTTTTCTATTAGGCCCTCCCCCTATCTATAAAGTTGTTCATTGATAATGGCTTTATTTTACAAGAAAAGGAAACTGAGGACCAGGAAGTTGGATCAAAGGATGGAATCGTAGATGCCTGGTATGAAGGAATTAATTACAAATTGGGGTGGTTTGGATGTGGGTTCATTTGGGAGGACTTTGTATGTTTTATTTTGCTTAATCGTTTTTTTTCTCAGCATTTTCAATAAAATTAATTCAAACAAGAAAACTAGTTTTGTTTTTATTGCAATAAAAAACTCAGCAATATGAGATGTTAAAAGCACTTTCTTCATTACAGCCACATCCCAGTGAACTCACGTTTAACACAAATATTTGTGAGGTACAGATACATTTTCTTGTATAAAATGTAGTTTGCATGTGTAGGAACTTACACAACATAACAGTAGCGTGTTAGTGCAGTGTTGCAGCTCAGACCGATGATAGGCCCTGAGCACACACACGCAGTGAAGAGTACCTGCAGGAAAAGGGACTCGTTTCCGTGAATGATGCATTGTGGGACGAAATAAGATGCCGAGAGACAGGAGCAGGAGAAAAGCGCGTGGAGCACGCGGGGAGGCAGCGGCGCAGCCAATGGAGAGGTGCAGCCTGCAGCAGAGGGCGGGGATCAGCTGAGAGCCCTGCACACACACACACACACACTCACCGCACACTGCCTACATGCTTATTGTGCAAATCTTTAAAAAGCAATTAGGCTTCAGCATCATCTCCTAGCTGCGGGGAATAATCTTTGTAGTGTTCACCAGGAGGTTGGAGAAAAAGGTGAGTCTCCGATTAGATCATCCGAAATGGGGACTGACTTGCTTGCCATATTCATTCGAGTTTCTGTCACAATGCTCCGCTTCTAGTCCACGTCTTCATTTATTCGGACCGCTTACACGCATGCGGGCTGCATTGGCACGGCAAGCATATGGTTACGCAGGCTGGCGATGGTGTTGTCATCGTAGTTGTGATGTTCTGATGCCGAAGCAGTTTTTTCTTTTTTTTTTTAAGTGATTTGAGTCAAGTAATTTAACTCCACCTGTATCAAGTTTCGCGGCCCAATCCATGCGACGCGCAGGTCATCGTCGGGTTCACGGAGCCACGAACGCACGGGCACAAGTTGCGACGATCAATCGGTGCCAGCTGTGGAGAGCGCGGTGCCAAACGGCCCAACATCTGCGTATGAGCGATGTTTTTGCGATGTTCCGGCGCGCCACGGTCGTACGTCCCCCATCACCACGTGCGGTGCTCGTTTTTGCAGTGCGGTACGTGTGAGTTAACGTGCGCCCCCCCCACCCTTCCGGCAGGCATCATCTTCTCCCTCCTCATCCTCCTCAGCCATGACTGACAGGAAAGCTGTGATCAAGAACGCAGACATGTCCGAGGACATGCAGCAGGACGCCGTGGACTGTGCCACCCAGGCCATGGAGAAGTACAACATCGAGAAGGACATCGCAGCCTACATCAAAAAGGTGAGGAGCAGGGCTGGCATCTGTGGCTCATTCCCAGATCTATTTTTACTCAGGGTCCCAGCATAAAACGGGATTTGATGACCCTCCCCTGAAACACACACTTTTACCCAGACACCTGAAAGAGCATCTCCAAAGTTTGTTACCAAGTGTTTGGATTTTCGCAGCTACACTGATTTCAAGTAATTCATTGAATAGGTGAGGAAGTAATCAACGGTTTAGTAGGTAAATTAAATAACAGTAAAGTGACATTAACAACGCATAGGCTTTATTGTTGCTACAGCTTTGGTCGTGTATGTAGGGCAGGTCTAGCAAATTACAGACAGTTTTGGACTTTTGATTTGGGGCTGATTAATGTTCTCCTTCTTCTCAGGAGTTTGACAAGAAGTACAACCCCACCTGGCACTGCATCGTCGGGAGGAACTTTGGCAGCTATGTCACCCACGAGACGAAGCACTTCATTTACTTCTACCTGGGCCAAGTGGCCATCTTGCTCTTTAAGTCGGGCTGAGAGGTTTCTGATGGTTGTTTAGGAGTTTTTCTCCCCGAATCTCAATCGGAAATGCACTGGTGGCTGATGTCTCCCATTCACTAATAACGACATACCATGATGCAAAACCGGCCGTGCGCAATTGCATGGACTATACACTATTTAATATGTATGTTACAGTAAGTTTACTTTTCCATAGTTGCCATTTGAATGCAACTAAAGTAGTTTTTTGTTGATGCTGTTAAATTCTGGGTTTTAAAAGGTTTCATCATGGCCCTTGATTGTATAATAAAGGAAAGCTGTAGAATGTAGTGGTGCATCTGCTTTCCTTCACAAGTGGCATTGCCAGATCCTCTTATGAGATACATCCCCATCTGTCGGTTTGATGGTAAAATCATACTGCGTGCACCAGTTCATAATTAGGTTTTAGCCTGGGATCTTTAAAAGAAGTTGGTCACTAGGCCAAAATTGTTAGGCCCTATTCATATGGGCTACTTTCCAACAAGAGAATACTTTGACCTGACAGCACAAGTTCAGTTTCTGTTATCTCACTCATTGAAATAGAACACATTGGGGGGGGAAACACTAAAGCTTAATTATTTATTATTTGGATTTGAAGTATATCGCGACTGGAAGGGACATTTTTGCAGCCGCTTTCAGAAACGTTTCACAGCAGCCGACACACTTGACATTTTGGAACAAAACACGGGCCAGTGCAAGCTTTGCCAAGGGAT
Source organism: Colistium nudipinnis (assembly GCA_016785305.1). NCBI lineage: Eukaryota > Metazoa > Chordata > Actinopteri > Pleuronectiformes > Rhombosoleidae > Colistium > Colistium nudipinnis. Next base: position 705,733 of record JAFBJU010001075.1, read on the forward strand.
GTCGGCGCGTGCATTTTCACTGTGAAGGAGGACACAAAGCAACTAAAGCTCGCGTACACAAACCTTAGCCTGTAATGTCGGAGTAATACCACTACATAGTCGGATACAAAATCACTCAACTCGCAGAGAGCTCACTCTTATAATCCTGTGTTTCTGCATGTTTGGGAAATAAAACCTACATCATTTATTTAATTGTCAGACAAAAGAAAGCTGACCTTGGCGGTAAATAGTTTATTTAATGTTCACTTTTGAGTGTGTAGATATTGGACCGAGCCGATGTGTGTCTTGTCCCAGTAATTGCTAGGAAGCAGCATTAGGAAGGTGACTTAGATGTAGAAATAGCTGCAGTCAACTCTAGCAAGGCTACCAATACCCCTTGTGTTTCAGATGGTTGTGTGGTCCTATGTGGCTTGTGATTCTTTCAAGTTGCATTATCCCTCACCTTTATTTTTCTTGCATTGCCAGTGTACTGCCAGACACGCTGCGTTGACGAAGCATTTGGCGCCGGGACTTCTCAAAGCAACTGTCGGCAGGTAGAACTATTGTCTAGCGCTCTGTGTTTTGGGTTTTTCCTTTTGTTACGTCAGTATAATTCGTTTGGAAAGGCAACGCACAGTTCCTGGATGTTGATGTTTAGCAGCGAGATTTGGTTCAAGGAGTTGGTTGACGCCACGCATCTCTCGCCGTAGGTTAACAAGGAATGTGGACTCTGGTTTGCTATGGGTAAAAAGTGCATTTCTCCCGTGTTAGCTCGGATTGTCTTCGAAGGTACGTCTTAAGTATTGTCAATGTAAACTAATTCAGTATTGTTTTCCTCTGGCATGTATTTTTGCTGTGTATATGTAAGAGCCGTTCCAATGCTGTTAAATTTGCACAAAACGTGTGCCTGTCATTGCTCTCAACTGTAACTGGCTTGAGTACAAATGCACTTCATTACAATTATCCAGTAGGTTGCTACAGAACCAAAATCGTATGAACTCGATAAAATAAAAAAAACTAATTGTTGACTTATTACACTGTGGCCTTTCATTTTGTCTTTGTAAAACAAACAGACCGCTGACATCAGTGGCTGCGTTGTGTTGTGCTCACTGATTTGACCCGACAAGACACCTCATCGCACATGTGTGATACACCGAGGCTGCATTTAAATCATGTCCCATTAGAATACATTTTTCAGTGAGCCATGTAGCAAAGTAAAATTCCCTTTTTAGGATTGTTCGCTCCAGTAATGAATTGATCAATTCCTAATTTGTAGCGACACTTTCTTTCCTTCTACTGAGTACTAAACATTTAAAAAAATGAACGAAACATTCAGCATAATTCTGAGGAAAATTCCAGCAAACTGGCAGTAAAATATGCACACAATTTTTTATTTATTTATTTGTCAAGGGAAGTACCTAGTTTGTTTTATTCTGAAATCTGCCGAAGCATGAGCTTGAAGAGTTGGTAGAGCTGAGAATGCAGGCCAGACAAGTGATTAATGAATAATTTCTAGAGACAGACTGAGGCTAAAGTGGGTGTAATTAGATACTGAGTGACACAGAGACAGCTTAACGATATATTGGGAAAGCATATCTCATGACCTCACACTGTTGATACTTAAAACAGTATTCAGAACCCCTTTATAGGTAGGGAGCTCTGCTTGAGTGATAATCATGCATACTGTGATTGAATGGATAAAAGAGAAAATGGAACACGGTAATGGCCTCACTTCACTCAAAGTTTTAAACAGAATGAGTTGGAATGAGTTGGTGTGCTTTTTCTCAAAACACTGACTGGTATTTTACACTGTTGTTTCCTATCAGCGTGTCCTACCCCCACAGACCTGCTTTCTATTTCATAGCCTGTGGCTGCCCTCATCCTTCCCACACAGAGCTGTAATTCATGGGCAGAGGATATTTACATATAGATCCCACATTGCTCCGAAATAAGCTCTTTTTAGCTCCCCGTAGATTGGATTTGAAAAACATTTGAAATAAACCTGGACTGCACCAAACACGCTGTTTGCTGTTTTTGGCTTGGAGTGAGCTACTCCTGTGTTTAGTTCGGAGCGTGGCTCTCATTGATGTGGTGGATGTGCTCCACAGATGCCTCATAGACTGTGAGATGACCAGTGGGCGGACGTACTGTAACACTGGCATAACAAGGAGGCACATGAGTCAGTCTGTCACAGCCACCCCTGTGTGTGTCTAATTGTGAGTGTGTATGTGTGTGTACCTGCTTCTGAATGCAAAGTAGGCTCTGCTGCCCCACCAGCAGGATTGGCTCCAGCCGGGAGAGGCGTGGCTTTCATGCTCCTGCCTCACCTGTCAGCTGCCTGATCCCTGATTGGTGTAGCCCCTTGCATGGCCACCTGTGATGACTTGAAACTATTTAAGCTGGAAAGACTTTCACTCAGTCTGCCTGTTGGCTGTTGAGATTTTGTTACTGAGAGAGTAGGACGGGGTCAGGCTTAGGAAATCATAGTTCTAGGTGACAACCCTGTTTTGGTTATATGTACTAATTGACTTTTTCTGTCCTGGCCGCTCACCTAACTTGAACAAAGACTAAACATTTTTGATTAAACTATTCACGCCTGGGTTATGTTGCCTCTCTGTTTCCCACTACAAGCTTAAGAGGTCGTAACACAGGTTCACATATCAGGGATGTCACTAAGAAGGGGAAACGTGTTGCACATTGTTATGTCACTGGCAGCAACTGGACACACAATGTGTGGGCTGAAGTACATGAAGTTATTGTCGGAAAAATTAATTTTGAATGTGTCATCGCAAAAAAAAAAAAATTCTTGAAGGTAAAAATATGTTCATATTTTGCTGGGTATTCTGTGTCTGACAAATATGCAGTAAACCCAGGGAGCTATACAGATATGAAATTGAATGTCCTTGCTTTATCTGGCTGTATAGTGTCACTTCTCTACAATGTATATATAGCTAGATAGATAGATAGACACATAGATATATCGATGGATCGATAGACATATTGAGTAATTATTACATGCAGTGTATACAATGCTTATATAAAAAAAATGGTTGAGTGATTATAATTTATCATAATTATCAGTATTATTAGTTTTTACACAAAATGTTGTTTTGCGTCTAACTAGTCTTGAATATTTGGACTGGCAAATCAGCAATGTGCAATGAGTCCAATTGCTTTGCTTGGCTTCATGCACTTTCACATTGTAACCACAGGAGGGAAACCTTTGTCTTCAGTGCAAGTCTCTTTCTTTCTGTCTCCCTTAATCAGTGTTCCTGTAATCGTTGTTGCCCGCTGTATCTATTTATGTGTCAACTTGGCAACACTTTCTGACTCTTCAAGGCACTTTAGTTGCTATTTCCACTTGGTCAAGTTTAAGAAGACAACAATCAAAATACATTTTGGAGCAAAGCACAACCGAGTGCTTTGATTAATTAAACATTAAATCAACAATTAAATTGACATTGTTTTAAGAACATTATTACATGTAATTCTGTCATCCTCTGTGTGACCATACTTTAGTACTGACATTTGAGCCTTTTTTGATTTATTTTATTTCTGCGCCAAGAGCCACAAGGTAGATTTGACAAAAGTGACTAAACCAGGACAATTTACTTATTTAGCATGTTGAGGAGATACAAAGAAAGTATATGCCAAGAAGAATAAATAAATAAATACAAAATATAGTATATATAGTTAACTGTGACTAGTCAAAAAATTACAACAATCCATTGGATAACTATCCACATCAATAGCAAAGTATAAAATGCAGGAAGGTTTGAAGAAAATGTGCACATTTCCAGGAATAGAGGAAATGTCATATTAATAATAATAGTTACTTATTAAGCTAGGCAAAGGCAAAATAAGACATTTTTGTTTCTTCATGTGTTCACCCACACAGAGCTGCTCTCTAGGTGACGGACGTGAGGGTTTGAATAAAGGCAGTCTGTGCTTTGTCCTTGCGTAGGACACCCAGAGGTGATTTGGTTCATAAATGATCGTGCCCGGTCTGCTTTGCTGCACCTGAGCGCAATTTGTTCTAATGGCTTCCTCTGAATGGACTGCGGCCATGACGGCTTGCGTCGCAATGCAGGAAGTGGCTGGAGCAGTCACCCTGTACAGTTTCACTCAGGTGTGATATCGCTCATGTACCATTAGTCTCATTAATAGAATCTGTCGATTAGATAGGTGGACCTCAGTAGGATGCACTTCCATGTAAATGTTTGCATCAAACAAAAGAGGAATAATCTCCAGAACAAATGCTGCATTGCAATACACTATTCTGTGAAATCATCAAAACCACATTCTTATGCAGAAGTACGTAATGCTCCGTTTTAATATCACCCCACGTCTCAGCAAACATCCTGCATGACTAAATGAGGAACAGGTTAAAGGTTGAAATGGCTGCCTTTCATGGGCCGCAATATTTTTATGACCTTGTCTGCTCAGACACTAATGTGAAAACATGCAAACATGCTCCTGGCAAAGGGGAATGGCATGACTGCTCAACGAATCATAAAAAGGATAAAAAATATTCAGGTGTTTAACTGCAATGGGTTGCCAAGCTGATCGGACTGAAGAAGTGAAGAAAAAAAACGGTTTGCATTACCTCAAAGTTACCATCTCTGTCTCTCACTCCCACAAACCACCTTATCTGAGCCAAACCCTTTATGGACCATCACCTCATAATCAGCACTTTTATGGCCCTCGCTGTGCGCTGCTGTCAAGGATAAGGTAATCAGCTTATCATAAAGACTTGATTTATAAAACATGTAAGCAATAAGGGCATCTGAGTGATTCCGACCCTTCTTTGATAACTTCCACAGAAGTCACCTTAGTTTCTCTCATTTAAACCAGTCACAAGGCTTTGGAAAGAAATATTCTGAGCCCTGCTCGCGTAGTACTTCATTTTTTCTCTCTCAAGAAAAAAAAAAGAATCGTGTTCAAAAACCAAACATCAGCATGTTCCTCCTCCAGGCCATTTACCTGAATGAGCCGCGCAAGGAAGGAGGCAAGTGAGACTTGTTTCGGTACTTTCTTGCCTTATCTCAGATCATATCCCGTCACTGGAGGCATGTGATGTTGGGCAACGGGGCCATAAAGCAGAGCAACTCTTTATGAGCGGGACTGTGAAACTTCAGCTTCAATGAGCGGCTCTGTGGCCGCAGGGGGGCCTCCTGCACTGGCTCCCTACAAAAAGATTAACTTGAAATGAAAACCTTTAGACAAAAAACGTTCTGGCACAGGAGGCTTTATTTATTGTATTCCCCTTTCCCCCATTTAAGTTATTAAAAAAAAAACACACAGAAGGAGGATTAAAGAGAATTTGAAAAGGGGGGGGGGGCGCTTACACAGATACTGCAAGGATAGTGAAGTTGCAAATTGAATCCGATAACTTTCTTTACTGTGTTTTTTATAAGCTGATACTCACATTTAATTACGGTGACTTTTGGAAGATTTAATCTATGCATTTTTATGCTTACATCATGTGTGTTCATTTCCTAAAATGACATCAATCCATCTCGCCACTTGGCAGTTAACTTGGTCACACAATGGGACCAACAAGATCAGGCCTGTGTTAAAATGAATAAAGGACAGGCTTAAGAAGTCTGAAAACACAATCAAAACTGAATAATGATTTAAAAAAGCCAATTTCTGCCGCAGCCACATTGAAATGTATTGAAAATATATAAAAAAAACGACAATCAAATGACAAAAGGAAATTTCCACGCACAGCTGAGTGCAGTTTACAACTGACGACCTACCCAGGTGGCCTGTGTTTGGCCTAATTGTTCAGCGCAAGCAGATACAAGGCCATGCTACTGAATGTTCCTGGTGGAAATATGGATTACCGTGAAGAGGACAAGTTGGTGCAGGCAGAGGGAGCAGAGGAAGGAGGGGAAGACCGAGAGCTGTGGTCTCTGATGAGGTAAGGCCCACAATGATTGAGCATGCGGCAGTACAGTGGGCGAAAAGTTACAGTGTTGGCTTCCTGAGTGAAGCTCGTTGCCAGTTTTGTGGTGGAATGAGCTCATTTTGAAACATGTGTGATGCGCTATGCTGGTGAGAACGACCCTCGGAGGTCGGATGAACTGTTGAGCTGAGTTGCATGTTGGTGACGCAGACTGTGTGAAACGTTTTGAAAAAAGGAGTTTCAGTAATGACCAATGTTTGCTGGCAATTGGGGAACCAAAAAAAAGGGTGGAATGGGGCTAATCCTGCTCACAGTCGCGGCAGGTGCTGTCAGACAGATAACTGATGGGGTTTAGATTGCCCTGACAAAATTTTAAAGCAGTTATAAAAGTGACTTTTTGTTTGATATGTGTCCCTGACTCAAGGTCTGTTTGAAGACAACACAAAAGCCAAAGGACATGGCCGAAGTGGGTGTGTGTGTGCGTGTCTTGTGACACACCGGGGGTCATGTAGGGGTTTGGTGAGGGAGGTTGGCAGCGGTTGGGGGTGAGGAAGTCACACAGGTAGGGGACACTGATAATGCAGGCGGTGGGACTGTGCAGTCACCATGTCTCAATCTACAAACCCACCCTGCATGACTGGTCTTGGGCAACAGCTAATGGCCCCAATTACAGTTTCTCTGTCCTCCAGAAAGCAGCCAGTGTGGCGTGACCCCTCCGAAATGAGTCTTCCTCACGAGCTGCATGGCAACAACTGAGCTGCATAGAGACCAAGAGGGCTCGATTTCATGTTTTATTTCTCAGAGAAGAGTGAAGAATCAAAGGTTTTTTAACACACCGATTTAAAATCCTTTCTGCCGAGACCTGGCCCGGTCTCTGTTTGGCCCCACGAGACCACTGAGCCGTACGGGCACGTAGTCTGTGATGAATCGTGGATGGAGCAAGAGTGAAACAAATGACAAGCCGAGTGCGAGGGTGGGAAAGGAGCAGAGAGAGGGTCCGAGGTGGAAAGGTCAAACTGATGTTTCACCGTAAAGCTAGAGAGGGACGTTTTGTTTTTTTCCGACAGGATGCCTTCTGCGGTCGGGGGTTAATGTGGTGTTGGAAGGACAGAGATGTGCGGATGAATTAATTTTAGGGATGAGCAGAGGAGCGTGGAGACAGAGGGCCAGAGTCCACTGGTGGAGTGGGACGGGGCCGCGGGGGCTTTGGAAAATGGGTTTCTGAGTGCAGGTCTGTTGGTCTCACCGTCAGTTTAATCCGCCTGAACCCTGAACAGCACGGTGAGCAACATCATGTCAAGTGTCTCACGAGTTTGACAGCATTGCCACTCTTTCCATGTTCTGCTCAATAAGTAACTTAGAGGTGACAGACGTGGACACTTATTGATTTGGAATGAATCTCTGTGGTACACATTTTTATCAAAATGTGATACCCCTGGTGAGAAGCCAAGTTTTCATCCATCCCTTTATGAATCTTGCCGACTTTGATGATCTTCAAAGTTTTAGATGCATGTCACCAGAACAATTGGCTAGTGTCGTGAATTCTAATAGGAAGTATCTCAAAATTATTGTATCTCATAAGTTATTTTTATTTGTGAGGACAATCATTCTCTGATGCATCAATCACTTGTGCTTTGGTGCTACCGTAAAGTTCAAATTCATGCTCTTGAATGAAATGTCTTGACTGCGGGATGGAATATAATACGGATCTAAATGTTAGCCCGCTGATGTTAGAAATTTTATAGAGCTTGTGCTGCATCTTATGCTGCATTCAAGTATTAATGTCAATACTGAATTTCGTATCTTTTTATATAAACTGCCAGCAGTTGTGCATTTGCAGCTATTGTGCCAACAGTCTGTTGACATGTCTGTAGTTGTCAATTTTTAATTGCGTGAAATCAGAGATAATGCTGGTGTCTGCAATGTTCAGTATCTCTGACCCTAAACTGAATCCGCTGTTTGTATGACTACGGTTAAAAGGATGTGCCATAAATGTGGCCTCAGAGAGATGTAAGTGTGTGGCTGTATACGTTTTGGTTAAATTAAAGGATTTTTCAAGGCCCGAAGAGGTTAAAGTGTGCAATTTGTTAAAATCAAGTATTTAATATATGTATACTCTGCGGAATTATTTGATCAAAAACGATAATACAAAAAGCGATTTCTGAGAGGTTTTTGGTTGACTGGATGAGAGAGTCATATTCTGATGACTACACCGGGAAGGTGAGAAGTGCAGGTGGTTTAGGCAATCACTGGGGACAAGACAGATGCCATGGTTGACTGAGTGTGAAGCTTTTCTCTTTACTCATGAAATAATAGATAACTTGGGTTCTACATTAGGTGGCACAGGGCCACCATCCTAATTGTTCAAAGCTGACTTAAATAAGCAAAGCAGAGTCTGAGGAGCTCCTGTAGGACCTTCAATATCAAAGTTCATGTTAACAGTAGAAATGTACACTTTTATATATATAGTGTAACATTGGCACGTAGCTTGACAAGCTGACAGCAGGGATGGGGGAATGACGAGTCTCTCTTCATTTTTAGGCCATTTTAAAATAACTGTTTATTTTGAGTTATATAACCATATAAATAAATTCCATTTATATGACTGCACCGGCAGTTCGTAATCTATCCCATATCTAAATTCCAGGGAGGATGAGATGTGTTGCTGCCCCATGACAATGATTCCATTTTGCTCTGTTGGAGTAAAGACTCACCAACATCGATCTGTGCATGAGGTAAAAGGAAATGTGCTGATTCCCCGCACGCTGGGTTATACATTAACTGTTAACAAAAAAAAGAAATAAAAAGAGCTTATAGACTTGACAGATAACCTGCTACTGCATCCGTCGGAGAAGGCAAACAAGTTGCTGACAGAAAAAATATTCCTGACACCGAAGGTCATCGTAGCCACTGTCACATTTATGCGTTATTGGTGTCGTTACGACCGAGAGAAAAAAACCTTTGGGTATTGGACAGCGGCAGTAAACGGAAGGGATTGCAATAAATGTTAGTTTCTGTGCTTTTAAAATATTGTTTTAACAAGAATACATTTATACAAGTAGAACTGCAGTACATATATTTCGCATTTTACATGTACCCTTACACACAGGCAGAAACGTAAAGAACTATACTTGAAATTTCTACTGTAAAGCTACCGTAGTTGAATTTGAAATGTCTTGTTTTACATGGGGAGAGATAACTGAAACCACAGCATTTATCTATTGTGCAAATATACAAATTATCATTTAAAGACATACTTGGTTTGGATGTATTCTGTATCTGTAAAATAATTACAGCTGTATCGGAGAAAAAAAAAAGAGCGTATAGAACATTTGTTTTGTTGACACTGCATTTACTTCTTAATTTTTGTCCCAAACACACAACTGTTTTATGAAGTTTAGCGTTGCACAATGGATGGAGAGGACAAAATGCAAACATGGGTATTTTATCAAATAAAGAAATGTGTATTTTTTTTTTTTTGAACAGATAAATAATTTCAGCTGCAGGTACATAAGGTCCACCTCGCTAATGGAAAGAGAAGGAATTGTGTTAAAGAGGAGTTGATTGCCTCTGTGTGATCATACTGGAGAATTTAGTCTGTTGAGCTACGTTGTGTTGTGGGTCTATGTGTTTCTTATTATGAATTTTTGTCCAGTAGTAATGCATATTTTGCATGATCACTACATTGAAACCATTGTATGAAAACCATTATTTTACAGCAGGTCGTGGACTAAATCGTACCCTCTGAAATGTGCAACAGAAAAAGGCGATTCAAGTAAACTTTATTCTCCGTCACTAAAAGCTTATGATAAAGGAGCCTCAGAGTTTAAAAGGGGTGCTATTGGGGACCTGTGAGCGCCTGTGCTTATTTTGTCACTTTTGCGTCTATGCTCATGTGGCAAAAGGCTGTGCTTCAACAGCAGTGTGTTTGCTCTGCAGGGTTTCCGTCAGAACGTTCCACCTCTCATGGCTGCTAATGGCAGGTGTGCATGCCTGTGCATTAATTAGGGCACTGTGAACCTGCAGTTTAATCGCAGAGGAAGCCGAGCAAGTAATTACTTTTGAATCTCTAATTGCAGGCAAGGAGAAAGAAAAACATTGGGCTGGGAGGTAGCCATGGCTGAAAACTCAGATGTGCACGCTGTGTCTCCGTGTGTCCCACTTATCTGGTGTAGAATATCTGGGTTAAGTGGGACCAGATATTTGTAAATCAAATGTGTGTTTGTCTTATTATGATTGATAGAGAATGATAAAACTAATTCAACCGACACTATTTTTGTCATTGAGTCATTTTGTACTGTGACATAGTTTAAATCATTATTAGGGAGTCAGTGATGGCTCATATGTGGACAATATTTCCTCTGTCTCAGTATAAGTTCATTAGCAGGCTCTGACAGTTCAAATAAAATCTATTTAATAATTGAATATTTAACGATAATTAAGTTAAGCTCGTAATTAACAATTACAACTGATTTTGTAACAATCAATTTCAAATCTAATTTTGTAATCTGTAGGTTGAAATGGCAGACTGAGCTTAAGGACTTTCTTTTCTTATTTTTTGTTTCCTTTCATTGATATACATATTTTTTGACAATCCAAAACTAGATATTTAAAACATGATATTTGGTAACAATTAGGCTATTGAAATAACTCGGGCTAATTCAACAGCCCTGCTGCTGTCAACCCTTCCTTAAGGTTATAATCAGTGTTGGAAACTAACTCTGTACACTTACTCTAAAACTGAGTTAACCTTTAAGGTAACTAGCTTGTAAGGCAGAAGTTACCTCACAGCCGTCGTTACTTTGCACTTCCATAGTTTATATGCCAGATATAATTATTGTATAGATTCTTATTTAATTACTCAGAAACATAAAATGCACAAAATAACTCACTGATCTCTCATTGTGGCTGTGTGCAGAGTTGTAGGGCCTTTAGGACGAAAACGGCCGTGAACCATAACACTAAAGTTGTCGTCCAAAACAATGACATATATCATATATATGTCATTGTTTTGGACGATATAGACGTGAGCGAGGACAAAGTAAATACCTGATAGCTACATTCCTGTCTCATTTCCAAATGCACTGCTAAATAAAGAGACCTCTTATCGTGCCATAATTCGTCACAAACTCTTCCTTGTAGGCGTGTCTGTTTGACTTCTGGCTCAGTGTAGCACCTAACTGCTTGGACCTGATCAACTCATGTTCTTTTCTCAGGACATTTATTGCACAGGGACACACCTTACACAGACCAGTCACAGTCTGTCTGATCAAAATAAGGTCATGGGTGATATCGAGCACGGTCGTGTGCGTGTGCTTAAACTTTATTGTAGTATGCCGTGGGCACACGCAACATTACCGGGGCAATAAAACTCTCAGAAAAAGAATAAACAGACCGAATCGATTGGACGGAGAGGCAAAAAAAAAAGAACGCAAAAGAAACATAATCAGTAATTCATGGTGCATGCTGCAGTGTGAGCGCATCATGCTCTGCAGACTCACCTGCGCGAAGATCAGGAGGCTGTTTGTCCAATCCTTCACTAGGTGACAGCAGTGAGTTCATCGAGAGGTTCACGTCCCGCACCTGACCTTTGGACCGTTACCCTGAAACAAGAGTCCTGTGTATCCATGGCTTCACCCCAGACCTATGCAAAATGAGCCACTGGTATGGAACTGGGAACCAGCATCCGAGCATTCGAGTCCGCATCATGCAAATCCCGCCAGAGTCACTAAATCAGCAGATAACAATGGGATGAATGTGGTCTTTCTGTGCCGGTGGGACATCATACTGTTGGAAATATTTGGGTAGGACCTATTGCTGTGCTCCGAGATGCCCTAAATATCAACTCCAATTTTTTGTCTCCAAACTCACAGAACACGTATGTTTTGATAGAGCAATCTCTTTTTGTCACCAACACATCTGCTCACTGGTGCACATCTCGTTTCCTCTCAGAAACAACTGTGCTGGTCGTGTTGTTGGAGCGCAGCTTCTTTGTCATGCCCCAGTGTGCCTGCGTGGGCTTTTTGCCTCATTTGCTTTCCCAGAGTCAATCTGTGTCACTGGGACGCTGCTTTTAAGGTCGTCTCTTAGTGCTAGGAAAAAATGTTTTTCAACGATTGTAGTTGTTTTTGGATGTTTTAAATTCAACAACAGCTTCGGAAATTTGGACACATTTATTAATACCAAAAATACAATCCTCCTTACTACTCAGTGCATCTCCCAAAGAGGTACACTTTTTAAGCATAAAAATACTTTCATAATACTCCAACCTCGCTGTTGTTGTTCATAATTTTTATATCGAAGGGTTAGTGTCGTGCTCTTTCATTTTGACATATGTCGACCAGCCTTTTTGTGTTTTCACCTGAAGCCATAGAGATAGCTGGTCTGCCCTCGTGTATACTACACAAAGTGGTTGTTGCTTCTATCCCTGAGTCAATATTGACCAGCAGCCAGTGGGAGAGAGAAGCAGCAGCAGCAGCAGCAACAGCTGAGAGGTGGACAACCACTACACCATTAACTGCAACAGGCTACAAAAAAAAACACACTTAAGAAACATTCCCAATTAAATAAACAAAAAATTAAGAAAAGTACACTGATTATTTGTCATCTGCGGTGAGGCCAATCTACATTTTTATATTTTATTGATTTTAGTGCAACATTTATCCATCATATTTTTTTACAGTATTTGTATGATAAACAAAAATGTTCACGTCACAATTATAGAAACAGTGCCAGAAATTTCTTCAAGAAAATGTTCAACTTATTTAAATCAGCTTAGCATAGCTTAGTTGTTTAAGCTGTGTTGATTTCAGCAGATTTTTTTTCTTCTGCATGTAAAGATGAATATGGCCCTGTGGGGCTCCACAGGTGATGGCCTCCACACAGGGGTTCTATAGCTGAACTGCAGAGGGCTCATGACCTTTGCCCTCAAATGTCTCCTCTCTGCTTCCTCAGATAATGGCAACTGCAAGAGCAAGCATTTCCGAATAATGAATGAATTTGAAAAGAGTGCTATTTCTGCAGCTTGGCTCGGCTACAGTAAAAGTGTAGGAGTTTCTGAGAGTTGTTGGGATCACAGGGGAGAAGGGGGGCGTCCATGATGTAAGCGGTCGTGCTGCCCTGACGAGCAAAATGCGGAATCCCAGTCTTTTCTCTCATGTCTGAGCCTACTTCAAAAACACTACGCTTGGCAGGATGGTTTGGAGTTTCTTATCAGCTGCTTTGTCATTGCAAGGAGAAAAAATACTACACATAAGAGAAAGGGTGAGACATAGCCAAACAAAAGTGAGACCAGTTTGCAGTGCCATGACAAACTGCTAAATCCCAAAGTCGCTCAGATCTGACATGATTTAACAAAAGAAAAGAGGAGGAACAGCTCAGAGCGTGACTAAGTGCACACCTTGAGCGTGAGGAGCAAACATAACCAAGACTTTAAAGTTTTGGTCCTAATTCAAACCCACAGAGACTCTCTGTCACACACACACACACACACACACACACACACACACTCCCTGCTGCAGTTGCATGTTGAAAGAGCAAACATGTTTGCTGCATTTAACACACACACACAAACTAAAGGCTGGCAGGCCTTCCCAGCTCTCCCCTTAGCAGGATCATGCACAGGTCATGTTTATGAATCGGGAGAAATGGATGGGTACCCACTCACTATCCTCTGCCTCACCCTCACTTGTATCAGTGAGCTTTGTGTGTGTGCGCGTGCGTGTGTGTGGCTTGAGCCGTCCTCCTGTGATTCATGGGTGTGTTGATGAAATCTTATTGTGCTGATAGAGATCAAAGCTGCTACTCCATCTGATGAAGAGAAACTGTGACACAATCAAAGCACTATAGAAATAGTCTGTGATGGATTTACTATGGTTGATTGTCAAATAAAATTGTTGCAGGATTTGCATGATTAATTAGGTTTTTGTGTGGATAAAAGATGGGAATTGGCATCTTTAAATCATAACACCATTTGGAGGATTTCCTTTCCTTGCAGACACCTCCTCGTTGAGGCAACTGGGATTCTTTTCCTCGGAGATCACTATCACTAGAAACTAACAAAGCACACTGAATTAATCTATTGTTCCTATTTTAGGATTGGTATACAAACCATTTTTTTTATTTAATCTGTGGTTTATTCCATGTCAACATTGCCCAATTCCTCCTTGAGGAGTTTGGCATTTTGAGAAATATGCTAAGTTACTCTATTGTGGGGAGTTGCATAATAGCCCTCTAAAATGTGTTTGTTATATGTAAACATGTAATATCTCGTGGGCTTCAGGCTTGGAAAAACATCTGTTTATTTTATTTATTGTTGTTTTTCATTACTTGACCTGACATTATATTTGAAGCTCATGCTGTTAATTTAAATGATCAATTATATTCTACCATTTCGTTGACTTTTCACTTCTCTGTCTGCTGTTGCCTGGTACCATAATATATGGATTTTGTTTTCTGTATTTGGATGACAGTTTATTGTTATCCACGGTACACACTGTGATAGTTAGTAGCAATCATCTGAAGAGATGCTTTTTTATTTCATGTGTAAGATTTAAGTTGTCACACGTTAATGATAATCCCTGTTGTTTCTAGAATGATAGGCTGGTTGGGGCCAGTTTGTGCCACATTGAAAATACATTGAACGGTTACCCAGGCAACCAGTGAAGACTCCAGGAAGCTACTGCATGACAATCTTATCAATTTGTCACCCTAGCAAGAAAGCAAATATGTTTGTTTTTTTTCTTTTCATAATGACAAAAAACTAAATATTTAGATATTGATCTGTAAAATTCTTCTACCATTTACATGTCCGACTCTTCTCACTGAGCACAGGAGATGAGTGGACGGAGAATTCAGGTTGAGGTTAAGGTCCAGCTCAGTCTGTGGAACGGTACATGGCTGTTGGATCCTGAACCTCACGCACAGGCCGCTTAGCCCTTGCCCTGCTTATTTCATTTGCTTTCCAAATGTTCCGGTGTGTGCACAGACAATACTGTGGGGTGAGATCTGACAGGTCACAACAGGTCAGTGAAGACACCAGAGGCAGCCAAGCACACCTTGACCCAACATCACTACTTGCAATCATTCCCTGAAGCTTGAACTGACATTTCAGTCACGACTCACGGATATGATTCAGTCTGTCACTATTCATTCAGGAAATAATATGATGTTTACCATCAGATGTAAAGAAAGATCTATAAAAGTGAACAAAGCACATGAATTCCATGTTTTACTATTCTATGAAACAATCAGAGTAGGTGTTATTCGATAAAACAGGTTATCTTTGAACTAGTGCAATTTCTGCACCGGGCTACTCTTCAAGCTCACGTCTGATTCGTGGAGATGGTTTAACTATATCTGAACCAGTAAATCGGCAAACAAAATTGGAATATGGCATGGTCTCCATAAAGGCTACACGAAGATAAATGCTAAAATACATATTGATAAGGTGGCCAACATTATCCTGGATCCGATGATTTTTTTTCCAGCATTTAGTGAAATTCTGCTGTCATAAAAAAAAAATGTCATGCCAAAAACAACACAATGTTACACGTTTGGATAATGAAAATCTGCATCCTGATGTGGAAAGGTAACTGGACATCAGCCCATGAATAACCTCATCCAGCTCTTACATTAATGATTAGTCCTGAGTGAACTGAAAGTTTATGGGTCTTTTATTTATTGTTGTTTGCAAAATAAGATACAATTGTAGTGTTTCATTCAGCAATTAAAGGATATAGGTACCTTAACAGTTTTATTGTGTCATGTCAGTGTGCACAGATAAGAGACAGCTAACACTATTTGTAAATTTCCAGCTTTTTGTCCCACATTTACATCTAACCTATGTTTAGCCTAGTTGCCTGATAACTTATATTTCAGGTTAAAACATGTCACCATTTTATTTCAAACGAAGAGTGACAAGAACTTTTACGAATGGCTGCCTTTGAAAAAGCGAATCTTTTTTTTAGCTTAATTTCTTTGCACTGTCATGTAAAAAGTGTGAGGGGATGCGTTGGGCAACAATGTTGGAAATTATTTTATTGGTTTGAGTTGACATGCTGAGGAAGGGTAAATGGTGTGGACAGAAATCAATTGAACTGCACAGAGAGAGAAATATAAAAGAAAAACTTTTTACCCATCACTTGTATGTTGCACTGTGGCGCAAATCTCACTTATGGATCTTGAATGAGGCCCAGTGAGTCTGTAAGTAGGACAGTGATTTTAGATTATAATTTAATCTTTTTGTGTTCATATCCAGTGCATCGGTTTGGCTAATTCATGTGTTTCTTTGGACACACTTGAGCTTTATGACACGTAAACACACAGTTTTTGGCCTAATCATTGGAATGGTTGACAAACATAAAAACACGTTAAGTCTCAAGACTTATTCTGTTGGTCAATATGCAAGATAAAGCCATTGGCGCGCTACACTTTACCTGATCTGACAGCAGGAGAATAGTTGGGTATTCTTCGTGGAACAGGTAGACTGTCCTGGGCCCCGGATGGTCCCTGTCCCTGGTTGCTCAACCCACAGTATGTGTCACCAATCTGTGAAAGCACAATGGGCAGTGCATGCTTCCGTGCTCCAGTGCACAGGCCGCTTTCACCACAGCCGTGATGGTCTGAGTATTGGATAAACTGTCTTTCGCTTTTTGTTATTATTTGCTGTTAATGGTTGACGGATTTTAAATTGAGACATGTGAAAGTGCCAGAAAAATGGATGCAAAAGGGTCAAGACATGTTTTTTTTTTTATGTTTACGTATGTATGTCTGTTAACACTGTTGATGTGATTTGCTTAAAGAAAAATGGCTTTCTCAAAACCCTACTGGGCTTCGATTTAAAATGAAATTCAATATTTACCGAAGTAAATTCTGCTTCATCTATTTTTTTTTTCACCTTTAACCAAATATCTTCAGGTTCAAACAAGCATCTGAACTTTTCAGTGTCTTTTTATCTCGTTATTAAGGAAATAGGTCAGTTTCTTCAGGCCCAACCAACTTAACACTTGAGCCATTAACTTGTCAGCGGAGATGATGGAGCTGCAGACAGACTGTAATTTATCGGTTTCCACTGGGTTATTAACTTTGCCCACATGACACCGCGGCTCAGGCTTTGCACACCAGAGCGAAGGGCAACTGAGGTGTGCATCGGCGGAGAAACTTTTCAACACAATGGTAGCCGAAGATAAGACCGCACTGTAATCTGTCTAATGACACCCAAATCAGCAGCCGCCGACGTCTATTTGAAGGACAGGAACAACTGTCATGTCTTTGTTGATGTCAGAACAAACATGTTCCTTAAATAAAACATCAGCAATGACACAGATCCATGTAGGAAACTGTTTGCTGCACTCAGCAGTGATTTTTTTTAATGACTATGTTGGGTTTCAGGGTTTTTATCATGCTGATTGTAATTTGGGGCATTTTATAGGATACATCCAGATAATATCCTCCCACAAGTTGAGTTAGGAGGAATAATAATCATTGTCAGCTAGGCTAAAGACACATATTGTCAATAACAAAGTCACTACAGCATTTAGGCTCCAGCACTAATAGGTTTAAGGCAATGTGCATTACAAATGATCAACCACATTGATACTACACTAAAAGATTACACACCTGACCAATAACTGGCTCGGTAGCTCGTTGTAAAGCATCATACGTGTTCACAGAGGGGGTCAGTGGCCTCTGTAGGCACCTTGTTTTTTGTTTACAGAAACATTTGTGTTTGCTGAAAGCCTATTTGATGTTAGTTGGATACATTTCATCATTGGTTTCAAGTAGAACTTTTAGGTCTGCTTTTATTTGACATTTCCATTTCAGCCATTGATTTGCAGAGAAATGTCCATGGCTACAATCTTGTCGACCGACTCTCTTATGAATTAACAATGTTTTTCAAGGGTATTTAATGTGTTAACTTGAACTTTTCAGGCAGATCGGCCCCTTTTGACTACATCCCTCTGTCTGAAGGATAGACACTGATTCAACTTCATTGCAGAGGTGAAAAGGTTACCGGCAGCCCGTGAATAACCTCATCCAGCACTTACATTAATGATTACTCCTGAGTGAACTGTCGGTTTATGGGTCCTTTTTTATTATTATTTGCAAAATAAGATAAAATTGTTGTGCTTCATTCAGCAATTAAAGGATATAGGTACCTTAATAGGTTTATTGTGTCATGTCAGTTTGCACAGATAAGAGACAGCTAACACTATTTGTAAATTTCCAGCTTTTTGGCCCACATTTAAACCTAACCTTAATTTAGCCTTGTTGTCTGATACTTTATACTTTATATCTATATCGATAGGGTATATTTTACTGTTTTTTTTTACTGTGAGAAGAGTTTTTACTAATGCATTTGAAAAAGTAAAACTTTTGTCAGCAGAATTTCTTCGCACTGCCATGTCATGTATTTTTCTAATATCCAGTACGGGGAAGAATCTGACTAAAACTAATCGGATTACCAGGCTTCATTAAAGGAGACAAGGTTGGATTAACAAGGATGGCAACAACCAACAACACCTCATTAACAACACAACCAACTCCTATGATTGCCTCATTAGCAAGTAACTGAAGTTTGGCCTGAAATGAGGACATCAAACACAGAAATAACCCAAGTAATCCGTCGTGTTCATCTGAAGATTATAGATGACACTAACATTTAACAAGTAGTAGATAAATGAGAACTGTGCAGGTGAATGGTGTGATTAGGATTTTCTAATGTTCAGTTAGTTGGGGACTTTAAGGAAGCAGCGCTGTGAGCGTGTGCAGATTGCCTTTCTTAAATGTCTTTAAAGCATATATACAACAGGGTCCAAAGTCCATCAAAGGGGAGCTGATAAGGGGGAGCCAATAAAAGCAGCGGTGCAGCAGTGTAAACACATGTCTGCCTCGGCCCAGAGCGGGCCTTTTCTGGGGATTTACATAAGGCTCCCATCAGCCGGCCCACTCATTACCATGTTTTATATTCCCCTCGCGCTCCCAAAGCATCATGGCAAAGTAGCTCCATCCTCCCCGTCAACAGGGAAGTGAAGCAGCTTCTCGGAGCAGGTGTCAGCAGCGGTGAACTCCCCGCAACACCGGGACCACAGAGGAGGAGAAGGGAAGAAGTGTACTTTTAACTTTTTCCTCTTGTCCGCCCGTCCCTCTGTCCTCCCCCTCGGCCTTTATGTTGAGTTTTTAATGTTCCTTAAAATGGTATCCAAGCTGACGTCCCTGCAGCAGGAGCTGCTCAGCGCCCTGTTGGACTCGGGAGTTACCAAAGACGTGCTGATCCAGGCCCTGGATGATATGGACCACGGCCCGCCGGGCTTCGGAGTCAAGCTGGAGACGCTGTCCATGTCTCCGGCGCCCCCGCAGGGCGGCAAGATGAACGGGGCGGACGCCGACTCCAAGCCCGTCTTCCACACGCTCACCAACGGTCACAGCAAGGGCAAGCTGTCCGGGGATGAGGGCTCCGAGGACGGGGACGACTACGACACGCCGCCGATCCTGAAGGAGCTCCAGTCCCTTAACACGGAGGAGGCCGCCGAGCAGAGGGCGGAGGTGGACCGCATGTTGGCGTGAGTGTTCCCTGCCACTTGGTTTATATGTATATATATATCAAAACTGTAAACATTTTTAAAAAGTTTAAATTTCCTAAATTCACGGCACCAAGAGGGTGAAACGAAAACAGACATTAATCGCCCATTCATAATTATTCTGGTAATTATAGCTCTCTCCAGATGCTCTTCATTTTATTAGCAAGTTTTCCTTTTTCATTTGTAGAAAAATAACAAACGAATCCAAACGTAAAAATACAAAAAAACAAACAAAAAAAAAACGCCGTTGTGAGAACGAAACACTTTTCATTCCTTGTGTGCAGTTTTAAAACAACCCGCCACTGCTCCGTTTGTTACATTCTGGTTACTAATTATCCGCATGGATTATTATGTCTTTGCCTTTGCAAAATATCAGCTGAACTAAGATCTATTTATTATTAACTATTCACTCCACCTCTCAACGATAAAAAAAAAACAAAACAAAAAAAACGGCTTCATGAGGAGAAGTGAACGGACGTAAGGCCTGGGATGTATGATGTAGGGTATTTAAGAATATTTACATTTATTATTATTATTATTATTATTATTATTATTATTATTATTATTATTATTATTATTATTATTATTATTATTATTATTGTTGTTGTTATTATCACCGTAGTAGCAGTATTGTTGTTCAAATAATAGTTTAAAAACAGCTTATGTACGCATACGTCAGTAATCCTATCATGAACAATAACAACAGACGTTGTCCGTGTCTGCCATTTGTTTCTAATTATCGCCACTCGAACCACTTGTGTCACTGTAAAACTAATATTTGAGGCACTATCGTTGGCTAACAGGAGCGGAAGAATATCCAAACGAACCCACGTGTAGTTAAGTTATTATTAATTTTATCCTATAAATCATCAACTGAAAGATACACAGTGTCGTGTGATGAGAGTGAATGGAGATCTGGTTATTCATTGTCAAAAGTTATAAACTAGCATCTCCCACTTAACCCACAGACTTAGATTTAGGCCTCCACATTCTCCAAAACAAACAGTCGTGTGGGGATTTGCTATAATGACCGATGTCAGTGTGTCTGGGCCTGCTATAATCTCTGTGCCGTCAGGGCTTCATTACATCGGACTCGTTTTTTTCTCAGCTGTTATAATGAATGGAGGCGAAAGGCTAACTCTACAGGTGAGACCGAGCACGTATGTGCAGCTAAATTTACACGTGGAGTCCAAATCCATTATATATATATTTTTTAATAAAAAAAGAATAATTGCGAATTAATTTTTAGTGCAATTTGTGCTGATTCACATATATGTTAACCATTGCTTTTAATCTTTCGTTATCAATTGAGGAAAATTTGGTTTCAGTATCACATGTGTTTTTAGCGTTACCTTTTGTGAATTGATGTGGAGTTCTATTTTTTTTTCCGAATTAAGAAATCGGAAAATTATCTTTTAACTTATCACAAATATCAACCCATTTGATGATGGGTCCTGGTCCTTTGTATATATTTATTCATTGTACATTCCTGCTTTGAATTTGCACACGCCTAATCAGACTCTTTCCAGGCTGAAATCTGAACTCAATACTAAGTCCAACCTGTCTGAATCCACTTGAACTAACCTTTGAAAATATTTACGGCCTATTGAATGGGGCGACAATGATAAAGGGCTTGCCTGTGTGGGGACTTACTATCATTACGGCCCCTTTAAACTTGAGAAACAGAGGCGCTAAAATCAGTTCATGCTCGTGTGTGTGTGAAGAGTCGGCGAAGATGTTGGTAATTTTGTTTAGATGTAAATATCAACTTTTATTGTGAACATAACTAAAATCCTCTGAAAGTCTTCCCCCTTAAACAAGGCATTTCTTTGTGTGTTTATAAAGACTTAACAGTGTGACATTAAGACCAAAAAGCATACTAGAAGTGGCTTTACTCTATACCACTCGCCTCTTAAAGCACCACAGTGAAATGAGTGTTCTGCTCCTGTGTTTTCCATGAACTCAGAGAGGATCCATGGCGTGCTGCCCGCATGATCAAAGGTTACATGCAGCAGCACAACATCCCCCAACGGGAGGTGGTGGACATCACGGGGCTGAACCAGTCTCACCTCTCCCAGCACCTCAACAAAGGCACGCCCATGAAAACCCAGAAGCGAGCGGCCCTGTACACCTGGTATGTCAGGAAGCAGCGGGAAATTCTGCGACGTAAGTTAATATTTGAGTTTCTCAAAGCTTGGCCTTGCCATTTTAATCAGGGTTTTGAAACCTGTCGGCATATGAACCATGGTATTTTCTCATCTTGCTGGGTGACATACATGCATCCAAAAACACCAATTTTACTACACTTGTGTCTATGTGTAGTTTTATTTTTACATATTTTGCTACAAGAACGCAGTGTGAAATTTGTTTAATTAAATATGCCTCTTCTTATTTTTCAGAGTTCAACCAGGCAGTGCAGGATTGTGGCAACAATATGACAGACAAAGGCAATCAGGATCCGGTGTTTTTTTTCCCAGAGTTCAACCCGTCCGGTCAGGGCATGGGTCCTCCCGGTGACGAGGCTGGCAGTGAACCCTCCTGCAAGAAAATGAGACGTAATCGTTTCAAATGGGGGCCTGCGTCGCAGCAAATCCTGTACCAGGCCTATGAACGGCAGAAGAACCCCAGCAAGGAGGAGAGGGAGGCTTTAGTTGAAGAATGCAACAGGTAGATCAACATGGGGCCTTCCTCCACTATCGTAGAAAAAAAACAAAACAAAAAAAACAATGTCAAACTCTTTTTTTTTTCCCCTCGTACGTCTGTTTCCTGCAGAGCTGAGTGTCTTCAAAGAGGCGTCTCCCCTTCTAAAGCGCAGGGCCTCGGCTCTAATCTGGTCACAGAAGTGCGAGTCTACAATTGGTTCGCCAACCGGCGTAAAGAAGAAGCCTTCAGGCAGAAGCTGGCCATGGATGCCATCACTGTACCGCCCCACAGCCTCAACCCTCTGCTGTCGCACAGCTCACCGCATCATCCCCAGAACAGCGCTTCACCTCCCAGTAAGACATCACCTCTTAAATTAAATATTCAGCAGCCGCTAGTGATAAGGCATTTTCTCTAATATTCGTTTCCAGAGGGAATTCGATTTACACTCCGGAAAATAGCGCACAGGCTGATTTTGTCAAAATGGGTTGATGTGATCAGAGGGCCAGCGAAAGAGGGGACAAGTGATCAATGAGCGTGAGTGAGTGAGCTGAGCAAATGCCATTGTTATTCCGATCTTTGAAAACACACTGAGAACAATCCACATTGTACCTGTAATCTCCACTCCAAAGTCAGCATGGAGGAGCATGACACACAAAGGCCAGAGACCCTGTGACAGGCCAGGGTCAGGCCAGGGTCAGGGAGAGGGGACAGACACATCCACGTCACCTCGCCATAACGCCGTCATTTCCACATTTCCCCCTCCCATACAGGTTGCTAATGACTCTGCTTAGAGAGTTGTCAAAACAAGGAAATAGTTGTGAGACGCTGCTCTGACCATTTCACCCCAACCTGATGTTTGCATTCGCAGTAATTAGTATTGACTGAGCGTACCTGGTGTATACGACATAAAAACAAAGCCGTTTGGCTTGGCAGAGCATTATCCTCCGTGCCATCACTCACCCTCCATAAAACTGTGATTTGAGAGAGTCACTCACAACCTATTGTTGTCCCCTCGTGTTCGAACACGAGCTCGGCTTTGAAGGGAAAACAAACTGTTTGCCTTGGCGTGCTCTTTTGCCTTTGGATAAACTGGTGCCCCTCGTGGATTGTCTGTTTGCTTGTGGTTTTCTTTTTTTTTGGCTCAGAACACCTGACCAGACACTGACCTCAAGTTGCAAAGCCAGGGAGGTCAGCGATAAGGCTGCAGAAGAGAGGGGTCAGTGTGTGGTGTAAAATCACTCTGCTCCCCCAAAATCCCCCTCTGCTGGCTGCTTACAAGGTGTCCTGCTGGCATCCTGCCGGCAGCATCAGCTGTTTTTCAGTGTCAGCCCCTGGCCTGACAATAATATCCCCGCGGGGCGTCTCATTGCGTTGCCAGGGCACAGCCTGTATTATGCATGCTTAATGGACAATTAAAACCCTTTGCTACTACATCTCCCAGGCCTTTGATAAGGGGCTCCTCTGACTTCTACTCTCTATACTCTGCCTCCGCAGGGGGTCCCATTGTCAGTGGTGTATTAGAAGACTGTGCTGACTGTAACCTAGGTTCATTTATCTCCGCTGGGCCTGAAGGAGGGCTTCTTTTAAAGCCTCCCCCCTCCCCTTTATGGGAATTAGTATAGTTGCTGAGGCCGGGCGCAGACTCGGAGCAGCAGGAGCTGTCCACTGGGGTATTGGCTCTTTTCTGGCCAGACTGGACTGATGACCCCTTCTTCGCCCATAGAGAAAGCGAGTAACCCCCCCCCCCCCAAACCACTGCTGCACCTTCAGTTATACAAGAGAGGTCACAACTGGGTCAGATCAAAGAAACTCCTTTTACTCTGGGAGTTGTTATTGATTCAGTCTCAGTTCGTTGGTCTCGCTGGTCACAATTGGATGGACAGTCAAACAGTGTGACACACAGTTTTGGTAGTGACCTTTTTAATTTCAGAAATGAAACTGATCTGAGGCAGATTACATAGTTTCTCAGCATGCCCATGTGAGCATGCACCTGTGTTTGCCTGTGCAATATTTAACCACTGTTCACCCAACACTGTTCCTGTTCTCAACTAATCGCTCCTATTTATAGCATTTTACATTGACGCACTAGCAGAAGCATCTCCACTCACAGGTTAGATAATGTCACTATATTATATTTCTATAACTTTTCACCTTGTTGCATTTATCTGACAGCTTTGGTCACTGGCTAACTAATGACCATCAGTAGATTATCACTAGTTACTTTTACATGTTTTGGAAAGATTTGAAACGATAAAAACTAAAGTATATTTTCATCTAATATTTCTTCCGAGACAACAGAGAGCTTTTTAAGAATAATAATAATAACGTAGTATTTTAACATTATTGTTTTGGTACTTTTATTTCAGTTAACAATCTCACTACTCGTTCTACCACTTCTACCACACACAATGGAATCAGGGCTTAGAGCTGAATTGTTCTGCAGGTTGTGAAAGTAGCAGACTCAGAAGTTCCAGATCGGATACAGTAGCAGGGGGGATTGGCCGTGGGTTGCATTGCTCTTCCTTTACCTCAGGCTGGTTTGAAACAGTGACACAAACACACAGAAAGGATGGCTGAGCTCTGCACTTTCCACTTCTCTGTGTTTCGCAGAGAGCCACAAAGAAGAGGCTGAATACGTCCTGCAGAGACCCAGGAGGTCTGTGATATGCAGCGCCACGACAATGGCCGCTGCCTGGGGTTGGGGAGGCAGGCTTTGATATTACATGGGTCAAACAGAGAGATAGAGCCTTTTAAACCTGCTGAAGATCCTTGCTACCACTCCCCCTCGGAAGTTCCCACCCTCCTCCTGCTCTCAAAGAGCTTTATTGTTGCATCTTGCCAGGGCAAAGTTTCAGTTTTCTAGAATCTGCAATTTAGAGGCAAAATTATAAACTTTATCCTCTTTACATTGATTGACATGACAAGAAAACGCATCCCTGGTAATGTTCAAGAAGTCCAATGTCTGGGCTGTGGAAGTCCTCTTTTCATGCTCCAAGGTTCCCTGTAGCTAGGATTACTGCTGAACCCAAAGAAGCAAAACTGGCCTGAATAGCATCCTTTTCTCCTTCTCATACTTTAAGAGGTCGCCCAGCCCCGAGATAACTGCCTTTTTATGAGTCCTCCTCTATTGTGTGGCAATGGGGGTCATGAGTCCAGTGGAGTGCTTTATTGTTCTGCGGCTGTGTTTACAAGCCATGGTGGAGTGTTGTGGGGTTGTGAGTCGTGTTGCAGGAGACAATATGAAGTCTGCGGGCTGTACAAAATGGAGGACAGGTAGTTTAGAGGATGAAATATGGTGCTGTGGCTTTGCGCCTGTGATTGTGGAATCTGTATATGTCTTTAGCCAACCTCTAGCCCAATATATGCTGGCTTATACTTATTTGTTGTCTCTCTGGGAGTTGGGTGAAAAGCTTCGAGCAAGATCTGAGAGGGTCAGATCTTGCTGTTAAATGTAACAGTTGCAATTAACCCAGTTTAAAAGAAGGACTGCAAACAGGGAGTAAACAGGGACCCTGATTTTGTCAAAAGGTAATAGAATTATAATCTCATTAAGTAGTTCATCTAGTAAAATGTCACATCTTGTTTAGAGCTGAATGGACTAGTGACTTTATTTATTAGAACATAGAAGGATAAATTAATCTGCACCTATGTAATAACGGGTTCATTCTTTTGAGGAAATCAAAACATTTATACATTTTCCCAGGTCTTACCTTTGCAAATGTGAATATTTAAAACAAAACATCATCTTTGGGTTGAAGTCTTCACCATGGATATGTTCAATTATAATTTTCCTATATTTCACAGAGCAAAAGATTTATTGGTGTGTCAAATTTAAATCCCCAATGGGTGTATGGGTACTGCTAGGTGAATTTTGGACACAGCCAGGGTAATTTTAAATGTCTTCAAAGGCCAGCATTGTACATGAAAGTACGTCAATCCATACACATTCATCCAGACACCTGAAGCAGATATCTGCAAACACATCCTGTTCCAGTTTCCAGCAAGTGACAAGAAATCAATGCCTCCCCCTCGTCCTCACTGGTCCCATTCACCATCAGTGCCTCTGCCTGTTTTTCTCTCAGGCTGGTTGTGTGGCAGTGGGTCTTGTCGTGTCCGGCTGTCACACATGGGTCAGGGACGGAGGGCCTGGAGGAGATGTGGGATCTGAGCGCAAACAGAGTCTGTCTCTACACTGTCACTGAGGGAGGGGCGTGCTCTCTGTCTGTGTGGGGCTGAGACCACAGGATAAGAATGTGTTTGACATTGCTTGTAATTGTGTAATGTTTACTCGGTTGGTATCAGAGGGGGCCTGCATTGGCAAACAGTAATTTGATTGTTGGTTGTTTGGGAGGGTGAGCCATTTCTTTGGGCCTCCAAAGAACAACAAGTGGTCTACACACAAGATTGAGTGATGGATCAACTCAAAGATTTTCAGTTTCACTACATTGTCACTGTGAATCTGGAGAAAGTAGAACGACTGTGACACTTTTGTGCAGTAAATGTATTATTGTCATTTGTTAAGTCCATTTCCAAACACTCTATACTTTTATTCCATTACATTTCATTTCTCGTTTCCTTTTTTTAATTAAAACAATTCATGTATTAATGACAATAACGGTAACCTTACCGGCGGGAAAAGGTGCATTTATCTAATGTTCCATTAGGGAAAAAAAATGTGATTAGAAAAATATCCAACAAAATTATTATCCTTCTCCTCCCCTCAGAATGATCTGGTGAACCCTCCGTGGGTGGGGCCTGACTTTTAGACTGTGAACCACTGGACTTAACTGTATAAAGTAGTTCAAACTACCTCCAACTCAAGCAGCTACAGCAGTTATATGCAGCATCAGTGAAAAACACAATAATATCATAACTTCTGAAATGTCAGTCTGCAGTAAATGTAATTAATTTTTTTGAAAGTTAAGGTGCGTTCTTGTAGAAATTCGGATGCGGGACTTTTCCTCGTGACATTGCGTGTGAGTACTTCTTATACCACTGGCGAAACGTCCTGCTGTTGACGCAGTTACAACGTTAGAGCGCTGGTCCCAGAGTCCGATGGGAGCTCTGCCGTTCTGCGTGCGTGTGCACAGTGAACGGCCTTGGCTGAGCTACGCAGATAGCAGCGGTGGACAGGTCAGTGTGTGTGTTTGCTCTGTCCTCCCCTGTCTGAGCCAAAGAGCAGCTAAGTGTGGTTGCTTGGAGTGACAGCGATGCAACAAGGCCACTACTGATATCTCTGTGCCCTATATACAGTAACTGTAGTGGAAGCACACAGCCGCCAAGAAAAGTGAAACCAACCTGCTCTCTCTCTTTCTCTCTCTCAGTGCGTTACAGCCAAGGCCCCGGCGAGGTCACATCCTCAACGACCATCGGTCACCACAGCAGCAACTCCATGGCGAGCAGCCAGTCGGTGCTTCAGCAGGTGTCTCCGGGAGGATTGGACCACAGCCACAGCCACAGTCTGCTGTCACCTGACGCCAAGATGGTGAGTGAACACACCTGGGCCTTCATGGCCCCAGATTAGATAAGAGCAGGGCTGTGTTTAGCGTGAGCGCACAGAGCAGGTTCCAGAACCTCCTCTCCCATCGGCCAACTGGCGAGAGCCAACAATTAGCACATTGTGCTGCGGTGTTTCGAAGGTGGAGCCGCAGGGTGGCAGGGCCATGGCTGGGCCACCACGCAACCTTCACCAGTGCACCGGGCATGTGCATCACTCGGGCAATAAACCTGACAAAGGAACATTCTGTTCTTATTGATTATGTGCCTCGCAAAGAGGTGCCGCAGGTGGAGCGCTGCTTGCTCTGCCAGAGAAATGACGCCAACATTTGATTGTTCACAATTCTTTTTTTTTTCTGTCCAGAACTCCAGAATTTCTACCCTCTGCCCTAGTCCAATATTTAATCAGTGACAAGGAAACCTGTGCAAGTACCCATACTAGTTTGAGTGGTGATGCAACAGTACTTTTGAAATATGACGTGTATTTTGTTTTGAGAAACTCTTAAAAAAGCCATGCAGTCCAAAAATGAAGAACAATATCTCCATTTAAAACGTATATCTGGCTAAGGGTCACAGAAAAAAGTCAATTATGCAAATCCACTGTTGAATACTGCACACAAACTTCCCTGTCAGTTCGTAACACTTCCGCCTTTTACAGCAATTAAATGACTTCAACAGTTTAGCAGGACAGAGCTGACAGCTTCTTATCTACAAATATGTATCTGACTACTTTCTCCTCTGTGAGGATCTGAATATAATGAAATATCAACAATACAAACACTTAATGTTAATGTGCTTCAAAAACTCATGCACATTCCTCTCTGCTTACATGTATTGTTATTATTTTTCTTTTGTTCCTTTTTTGCGTTAGCCTGTGTACTGTGTAAGAGTGTAGTTATGCAATTGTAGTGTTAAATAGAAGAATCTGAACAAAGACAACATTTATCTCCCTTTTTTGAGCAGACAACATGTGTTTCACTTTCTCATGTGAATGAATATGAGTGTTGTGGTCCATTATGATGAACAAAACTTTGGTTACATTTATTTACCTTTATCTCTCCCCAGATTTCTGGCTCAGGTGGGGGGCTTCCTCCGGTCAGCACGCTGACAAACATCCACAGTTCCCATCACAGCCATCAGCAGACACAGAACCTCATCATGCCTCTATCTGGGGTCATGGCCATCGCACAAAGTGAGTCCTCCGCCCCTCCCCACGACTACACACAGAACAGAAGGGAAAGTCACAGTGAGTACTGACGTCATGACTACCTGGCCTAACGGAGGTTTTGCTGCGTCCCACCAGGTTTAAACACATCGCAGTCTCAGACGGTGCCAGTGATCAACAGCGTAGCGGGCAGCCTTGCAGCGCTGCAGCCGGTGCAGTTCTCCCAGCAGCTCCACAGTCCCCACCAGCAGAGCCTGATGCAGCACTCTCCCGGCCACATGAGCCAGCAGCCGTTCATGGCTACCGTCACACACTCACACAGTAAGTAACACTGTTATTTCCCATGTCTCCTGTTTTAGTATGCAACCCCGCTGCTATGCTTTTTGAACCGATAGTATACATTTTTGGCTTTTGTGGCCTTAAAACAAAGCGACTTCCACAGGGCTGCAACTACTGATTATTTTCACTATTGATCAATCTGAATATTTTTTGAATAATATAATTGTGCGTAAAATGAATGTGGACAGTTGAATGGTTTTGTTTCCCTCAGACCACGAGGATCATCGTAGCTCAAAATGTCAATTTTTGACTGATTCCATTCAGTCTATTTATTCATTAGCAGTTCACTTTTAAATAATGTCTATAGAGGTCTGAAAAAGCTAAAGACTCTAGTTACATCTCAAGAAAAAATACATATACGTGAAGTCAGAAACGAATATGGACTGATGTGTTATTACCGTAACGCTCAAATAATTTACACATTTTTATTCCCTACTGCTGTGGGTGTGTAATAATAATCGATTTTGTTGTCATTTGCAGTGTATCCTCACAAGCAGGAACCACCACAATATTCCCACCCCTCACGCTTCCCCTCAGCCATGGTGGTCACAGACACCAACAGCATCAGCACCCTCAGCTCCATGTCCTCGGGCAAAACGGTAAGTCCTTAACCATCACCACAATATATTTTACAGCCACAGTTAGATGCACCTTCTCACCTCGCTCTGCCCGTCGCTGCATTTGTAAGTCCTCATTCTGGGTGATATGTGATATTATTGCAGTTTTTGTATCAAAAGTTTCCTCATTACCTACTTATACACAAAAAGTCCCCCACACATGGAGAAAAGACACAATCAAAGAACACACACACACACACTAATCACAGACAATGAGGAGAAGTGTGTGTTTATGATTGTATGCTTTTTTATTCCCTGTCACATTAGGATGCCTCTGTAAACAAGATGGTGCAACTCGGGGGTCTCTCCTGGGTAAATACAATTTATTAGTTCAGTTACACAGCTCAGAAATGAACAATATCGCACACAAATCAAATATTTTCGGTAGCTGTGCCCAAATGTGTTATTTGTTCGCGGCTGTTGCTGCTTCTGGATGCTGGTGCTTTCATTGGACCTCCAATTATCAGACGAGACATATAAACAGAAAGTATATTCATACTTCTTCTCACACCAACATCCAATCAATCTCCTGATCCCTCAGCCTGAACGCGTCTTGATTAGCGCCCCCCTCCTCTTACTTTCCTCTGGTGAGAGTTATCTCCGTGATCAGGAAATGAGCCTTGGCGTTAATCAAAGTTCTCAAGGCTTGTGTCCAGCTACTTCCCTCCATGCTACAGTGAGGCTGGAGATGAGAGGGGCTCGTTGGGGGTGGATGTTTTTTTTTCTCTCTTTCTTTTTTAGTAATCACATCTCTTCCTCTTTCCTACTTCTCCCCGCTCCCAGTGATCACTCTAGCCTGAAATGTTGACCATGGTGCATTCACACGCTCAATTTCCCACACTGAGTCAGAGCACATGTACGGCTGAGCTTTTAGTGACAGACTGATGGGTTGATGGGATGATAGCTCAGGCCATGTTCTATCCTCTGTGGTAAACACATTTTTCCCAGGGCCTCTGAAACAGACACATTATCGGGCCGTGGTTTAACTCTGGGTCCAGGAACAATTAGCTGCTCACCTACCCAACAATGAAGGCACATGTTTATAAACGTTTCTTTCAGTGTTTGAAGACACCAGAATTAATTTTAAAGTCCTGATAAATTAGAGTAGATTGAACCCTCACATAGGCTGACTCAAACTTAATTTTTCTTATTATTTAACTAACTTTTAAATTGTTAAACAAAATTGCCCAAAATCAAAAGAAAATACTACCAAGTAAAACAGTGATAACAAGAAGGGGAAAAAAGTATTCTGTCTGCAGCACATATTATTATATTAGCTTGTTGAAACTGATGCATTGCTGTGTAATTGGAATTTTACTATTATAAGCTGGTTTTATCAGCTTAATTTACAGTTGGGTTGTTTTGGGGTCAAAGCCCTACAAAGGGTCAAATGGATAAACGTAAGGGGTCATAAAACATTTCATTGAACAGGAAAAAGGAGATTAACTCAAACCTCAAGATGAACATCTTTTCTTTTATTGCGAAATCATCTCAAATATTAACAGGGGTAAACTTAATGTCCTGACCATGCTTTTGTCACAAACAAAAAATATTATATATTTCATATATATATATTTTTTTTTCTTAAATACATTTAAGGGCTACAACTAACAATTATATTGTGTATTTTAAATGTTTTTTTTAATTAATCAATTAGTTTGGTTTTATTTTCTAAAAACTGGATAGAAAAATCATTATAATACTGAACCTATGAGGAGGCTTCATCACATGTCTTGATTTGTCTTACCAATAGTCCAAAACCCAAAAAATGCAAATTTTACTATATTTTTAAACTAAGTTAAGGTTTGAGAAACTGTAATTATGAAATCATATAGAAAACATATTTAGACGAATAATCAATCATCAAAATAGCTAAATATTAATGTATCTGTTCATTGACCTTATCACTTATCAATGAAGCTCTAAAAGTTTATTTGTGACCTTATAATCTTACTAAATTAAATAAACTATTCATTGATGATGACCGATGAATAAAGATATAAAATTGAATGAAAATGAAAATGCTTCAATGCTAAACAAAATGGCTCTTGTAAAGTAACGATCTTGGTTATTCTAGGATTGGTCACATCATCAACCTGTGGCATTTCGCAAACACATTTATTTAGAGAACAATTAGCTGGCAGGCCATCACAGGTATTTTCTTATCAGGACTTTATTTGGACTGGTCAGCCTTTTTCACATGACATGACCAACAAACGCTGGCTTTATAACACTCATTGTTTACTGAAAAACCTCTGTTATACCTGAGTCCGTAAACCCACCTCTGCTCAGAGCCTGCCGTATAATGACTCAGGTCTTACCTGCGGGTCAGCTTTATCAGGTGAAGCTGTTTGCTGGCCGCAGGGTCAGGCCAGGGTCACCTGCTCCACCCTTGGAGACGTAGGGAGAAAAGTAAATTCCCCAAACAATCAAAAAAAAACGAGAGAGAGCATTTAAACGGAAACAAGGCTTTTCAGCGTCAGGACAAGAGGGATGAGGAATGTATTTGGTCAGGTGTGGCACATAAAGGCGCAGGGGTGATATATTTGCCAATGGTAGATGAAGTATTCAAATAATTTACTTTTTTTAAAGTTGTAATACAACACTATAAAAAAGTCCTCTTTTCATAAATGTACTATAAAGCTGGAGTTTTGTTTAGACTTTCTTTTTTTATTTCTGCATCCTTCAAAACTTTAGGTATATATGGGTGTTATTGTTTTTGTATTGTTTTTTAGCAAGACATTTTTCAGACAGGAATGTTATTTTGAATACACATTTGGTTCAATAGCTGCGCAACTGTGCATGTGGGAGCAATTCAAAATAAAACTACAGTGCCGATGTTTACTATAATGAATGCTCCTATCACCCTGTTAATAGTTTATGACACAGAAGAGCATGCTACACTATATCAGGCTTTGGCTAAGCACGCCATTCTTGTTAGCTGGGTTGGATCGATTCATTGATGGTTATGGACTTGTCATGGGTTTTGTTGACAATAAGAACATATTTTAGTTTTACCAGCCTCTTCCTAGTAAATGCATAGAAATATCCTAAAAGAAATTATAGCAAAAAAAAAAAATCTTAATTAATAATATGTGTTTCATATTTTCAAATGGAGAAAACTGACAATAATGGCAATAGATACATTATATTCATTTTACTTGTGTTATTGACCGATTGCATTTATTGTGTTATGAAACACAGTCCAAATTTGTCTGACAGTTGTCTCCCTTTCCACATTTTCAGTGTCCTCTTCAAGCTTGGTGAGAGCATCCTTGACTTCCTCGGTGCCCAGCAACCGGAGCACGTTTTTTCCACCCTCTTACTGCGGTAACTATGACAACTCTTAATAACCGGCTATGGTGCGCTGGATGATGAGTCAGTCAACAAACAAGCAGAGTGACGATATTGGGCCAGGGGTTGAAAATGAAGAATGGGGACAGAGACGGAAAAGTAACAAAAAAAATAAGTCCTCAATGTACCTGGAGGTGAAGAGACAGGACTCCCCCCTTCTGCCGCACACACATGATCAACAAGGATGTATGATTTTAACTCAGTCTTTGAAAACAGTGTTCAATTTTTCATGCCCCCGACCATCCCTTTTTTATTGTACAGTCATCTTCTTTTGTGACATTACAAAGGATCAAAAACCAAGCACCAAAAACAGCTCACGAACCATGTGGACCTAAATGAAGGCTCTGGGACAACTTATAGAACACTGTGATTTAAGGTGGAAATATGCGTTTTCACTCTACACAAAGGATACCTTTTCACGTGAGCATAACTGTGTGACAATCACTATAACCTGTCGTGACTTTGTGCATACTTTTGACATTTCATATCAGGAGTCTTCCATGGTATTCCTTCCCTTCACTGTACTAGCGTTATTGCAGGTGATGAATGCCATTTGTTGCTGGAGGGATTGATCATTTCAAGTTGTTTGGTGTCTATGTTGTGATTGAAAAAGACTTTGACAATCTTGAAAGGACTATGCAATGTGTCTATAGGTGTGTGCAATGCTTTGTATCGCAGGGTTCTGCACACAACTCCACACACTTGAAATGAATATGCACTATCAGCAAAGTCACCGACGATTATATTGGAGTTGCTGTTGATAAAGCTGCCAGTAAAACAACACAAAAGCAGATGTAAGCATGTGTGACAAATGTGTGTTGTGTTGGTACAAATTCTATTTGTCACCATGTCTGTAAAGCTAGCCTGCCATACCATATCTATAAACCTTCTTTTGCCTTGTGGGGGAGGACTGAGTCACACATGCAGTACGTGGCCCTTCCCTTCCATGGAAACCCCTGGATTTGTTTGCACACAGGTTCAGGTGAATTTGAGGAATGGAACACGCCCCCTCCTCCTCCTCCTCCCACTTCCTGCCAGAATGTGAAGAAATAGGACAAATATTGTCAGTAACTCCTCATCTTAAATCATGGAGCAGGACCCCCCCCCCCCACTGTAGAATGAAAATATTGACAAGTGCCCAGAAACAAAGTCAGATATTTTATGAAGGAGACATGAAAGAGAATAATGTTGTGACAGCAGCTGCTCTCTAATCTCACAGGAATCCACAAAGACTGAGAAATGCCGGTGAGAAAGGCAGCTGCTGTGGGTACAGTCACCCACGCGGACAGTATTAAGGTGTGTTCGGTCAGCGAGTGAAGCAAACGTTTCTCTCGTAGCTTGACGCATAATTGGTTCACTGTTTTATTGAGTGGGTAAAAGATATCTATGGGATCACAGCTTTTTATAATTTGGCACGTACAGTATGTTTGTTCCTTACTCAATTCATGTCCAATCATGTCCGTCATTTGACTTTGTAGGCCGGGTCCCCTTTGAGTTCTGTCAGAACACCCTGTCACAAATTATTGCGGGAAAGTTTAAAAAAGGGACTGAATTTGACATGAAGGGAAAAACTGTATTTTTATCACGACTGCCCATGTTTTTATGAGACAAAAAGGCCATGTTGACTATCAAACCCAGTATATCATATCAGTGTGGTCTCTTTCAATATTAGGTCATTACATTGTTATTTTTATCGTTTGTTGTGACTGTTAGAGGCACATCTTTTGCCATCTGATCAGAGGGCACTCATACTTGTGTGGCAGGACATGATTTTATTCCTACTAATGTATTATTTTTGTATAAAATTTAAATCAATCATAAATCATTATTTATACTTTCTGAGGAAATATTGATACTTCAAGTAAAGTTTTTTTTTCCAAATGAATGCATGTTTGTGGTTATTTTTGTAAAGTCACATATGTATTACACAGTGGTGGAAGAAATATACGGATGGTATGTTCAGTATTACAATGTAATACTGAATCTAAATTTGGAAGTATTAGCAAAAGATTAAATTAAACTTAAAGGATAATTTTTTTTAAGCAGACAGGCAACTTTTTATGCTTGTGCATGTGCAGTGGAGGTGTTTAATAATAAATAGTATATATGAATTCAATTGCATACAAAAAAAACTATAATTATTTTTTGCCAATTTAGGGGATAATTTCTGATCGCCGGATAAATGTAAGCTCAACTATCAGAAACTTTAGAGCCAGATGTCAAAATTAAATCTAAAGTATGTGATCGGTTATTTCCATAAAAAAGAATTGGTTATAGTGGGTTATAATTGGTTATATACATAATTTTCTCCCTTTGATGACACAAAACAACCAACTGAAAAGTTCCATTCTGGAGAGAAGTGCAGAAAATTTGAAATCAAAATCATTACAGCTACGCAATATGGCCGCTGCCTAATTAACAGAAAAGGGGCTGGAGAGGGAAGGCCTGCCAGGGCCGCTGTAGTGAGGCCTCAGGCTTGTTGAGATGCTAGTGTCATGAGCTGCTGGTGTGGTCACCTGACTCTTTCCTATCCCTCTGTTGACCTGCAGCCTCCATCATGGCCCCCTGCCGGGAAAAGCCTTGTAATCCACTGATGTTGCTCTATTTGGTTCTCAATGAGGCCTTTGATTTTTAGACGCAGGAAGCCTCTAAAGATCTGACATGTCTCTTTTACCCTTTTTTCCAAAAGAAACTGAAATACTGCCAGGGTCATTTGCATTTGTTAGAGATTGAAATACAACACTAAACATGGCCTTTAATTAAACTGCAAATTAGGGTTTCAAAACAAACTACATTCATTAGAAAATGTGAAATGTGTGAAATAATTGTTTTACTGCAAACATAGTTTATATTTGTTGGCCAATTAGTAAATGGGCTTACTTCACTCATCAGGCATATCCTCCCAAGTACTTCATTGTAGCTCTTGTTGGTTAATGTGTATCTTTAACCAGTATGGTCATGGCTGACCCTAACTTAATAGATTCCATTTATTTTATTTACTTCATCATGTGATTGTGATTACATAATCAACACATTCAAACCTCAGAAACATTTCTGTTTCACTCTATTGTTTACATATATTACACGTTTTATGTAATCTATACATGTATGGAAAGGGAAGTACTGCATCATCTTATTGGTTATAACAAGCTGTCACATGCTGTTTGAAATTGGGGATTTGTTTGGACAACGATAAATCAATATTTCAACTAAATTAAATAATAATAATGGGCGGGATGTATTCAAGCAGGGGGCACCATCATTTATTTCGGAAATTAACAGAGTTAAAAATTGCACTATTTACATGATGGTTACTTTTGAATTTTAAGTTCATAGTTTCAACCATAATGGAGCTGTAAAGGATACAACTGATTTGTCTTTATTAATACCTTCATGCTCTGCATCACATGGCTGATCAGTTGGTTATGTGATGGAGCAATCACATCATACACAAGACAATGTAAGTAAAAAAAGCATATGACAAAAGAAGAGTACAAACTACAATGTGGAAAAAGAGACAATATAACTATGTGTCTGCTGCTGTGATGGACGTAGACTCACCAATTCCGTTTCCGGCTTGGGACTCGAGGGGTCAACAGGAGAAGCGCACCGACATGAAAAAGACGAGTGGGACAAAGAGACAGAA
Source organism: Colistium nudipinnis (assembly GCA_016785305.1). Classification (NCBI taxonomy): domain Eukaryota; kingdom Metazoa; phylum Chordata; class Actinopteri; order Pleuronectiformes; family Rhombosoleidae; genus Colistium; species Colistium nudipinnis. Next base: position 742,463 of record JAFBJU010001075.1, read on the forward strand.
AATGGAAGCTGCAGGGTGAATGTGCCCGTGTGTTTAGCAGAACCAAAAGAAAGGATTCTACATCAACTCCAGCTGAGACCCAAAGGGTTAATGGATAAGGCTTCCCAGCATGGGTCAAAGGTCAGGAGGCCACTCTCTTCCAGGGCTAAATGGTCACTGCGACCAGAGTTTACACTGACCTTACTCTGGAGAAATACATACACATGTATGGAGCTGCTCTGACAGGAGTCTTCCATCAAAAGCCCTGATGATCAAGGAGGCTTCTGTTGTGCTCCTGCACAGGGATGGAGATCAGTCAGGCCTCCATGGTAACAATCAGTACCCTTCACTGTACATTGACACCAGTACCACCAACAGTGACAGCTAGGCTGGACACATGAAAAGATAGGTGGCTTTGAAGATTTTTTTTTAGTTCAGTTCAAGTCATTAGCACTTATCAGCAACTTAACAGCTTGTACAATATCTATTGACAATATTTCTGATACAGTAACATTGATACATATATATTTCTGGTATAAGGAAGTACAAATTAATTTACTGTAAATGATGTGATCAGATGACCTGTATATTTTTGTAAAAACAGGGCTTATTTAGCAGAAATACATTCTAAAATGAAACAAGATATACTACTATGCAGCAGACACACGCGGAGTGCGCACACATTTTAACACTTTACTATACTATACTTGACGGTACAACTCCGCAACAAACCAATACGTGACTTCCGGTTTCGATTATATTGAAAACATCATGTAAGCTAGGAACACTGAAACAGTCGCCAAATGGATGATTAATTATTGTGGCCGAAGCTGGTGAGAAAAAGCTTTTGCTTGACGTCTTACTTTAGCCAACTATAATCTGAATCTTGAATGGTAACCGCTGACTTTATCGGGAACAGACACAACATGCAGTATACAGTACGTCATTTCCTGTTGTTTAACTGTTTGGTATGTCTAATATCCTTGCTATCCTCTGCATTATTTTGCCTGCTCTGGGCTGTAGTTGTGCTGTAATTTTTCTTTCACACTTAAAATACATTCTGCGGTAGGTTTAGATTGTAAAAAATCATGTTTTGGGTGATAATAACTAGATATGTACCAGAAGGAGCTTTCAGCACAACATTCTTGTCTTTGTTTGCATATTTCAAATTACAGACATTTAAACTTAACTGGTTTACTCAAGTGTAAATACAGTTTTTGTCATCTGTGTATAACTATTATGCATTAATGAATGTGAAGTTTCTATTATTGTATAATACTACTTGTCCGAGAATACCTGGTGTTCATGAGTTTACATAATACCCCAGATCTACCTGTCACATCCAGAATTTTAATAATGTAATAACCTAATGAATATTAGGCCACTATCTGTATTTCCCAACTAAGCTTTTCTTTAGTTAGCATATTGGTCATTTCGTTTTCTCTTGAAATAAGACAAAAAATGAAAACAAACAAGGATAAACTAAATATAAATTCCACATGAGATCATTGAGATGAGTGTGCTTCCATCAGAATGAGCCCAAATTCACTGTATTTGCATCTGAGACAGAAAAACTGTCCCCCTTTTTAGAGGGATCCTGACAGATTGATGTTGTCATGCTGATGCTGTCCCAAGCTTGATGCCGGACAGGTTAATGATTTATGATGACTAGTGGGATGCCCAGAATGGGACCTGGGTTAATGTTCACCTCTCTCGCTGGACCTCCTCTGGGGGCTACCCACATCTAGTCCTGATCGAGCCGTCGAGAGGATCTGACTGACTCAGTTGGCCTCCAGCTAAACCCTCCGCACACAGCAGGGAGCCCAGGCTCGCCCCTTACAGGCCCGTGAACAAGCTCAAAAAAGAGGAGAGTGGCAGGAGACTGACAAGGCTTAAGGTTTTTAATGAGTGTCAATAGAAGGAATAAAGAAAATAATTCAAACACTTATAATGAGCACACATTTTCAAACCCATATTCAAAACACAATTTAGAATATTAATTTAGTATTGAATGTTAATTATAATATATTGGAACCCCAACAGCATAACCCTTCTGGGGGGCCCCAGGAGAAATATTTGTTCAAAGGATTCTTATTTACCCCGGCTGTACATAATAGTGTAATTATTTCCCCAGGCATCAAGAAATCAGCGAGAAGTGTAGCGGTTGAATTAGTTGTGTAATTGGCAATTAAGTCAGAAAGAAATGGTGACAACTTTATGTCTAATTGATTAATGAACAAATGTGAAATTCTTTAGTAAAAATGCCTGAGAATCATTTGTACTTCTTCTCCTATGTGAATGCTTCAGATCCTTGATAGTTTTCCCTGTTTACTTAAGTCAATGACTTTGGGTTTTAACTGTGGGTCGATATGTAGAAAATCATTTTTACGTATTTCGATAATGAAATTAAATGTTCGTTGCGTCTTACAGGACTTAAATGATGGAATAATACTAATGAAAGTAGAGACCAGGACCAAAAGGTGTATTATGTTAATTAGATTAAGTCAATTGTCAATCTCTGTAAATTGATAATCTGGCTTTTGGATCCTGCAAAGGTACATCTAGGATTTTGAAATCCCTCAAGTTCAAGACCTCAAATGTGTTGATTAATTCAGCTAACCATTCCTTTAACCTACTTTTAGGGACAAAGCTCTGATGGAGAAATATCGAATCCTCAGCACTAAGCATCACCTCAGTACCAACCAGCCAACATGTGCTGGTAAGTCTTCAAACGTTTGGTCTTACTCTCCCTCTCACACACTGTCATAGTCAGCTGCATAAATTACAGTAAAAGCAATGCTTGTCTCTTCATATGTAAAAATTGAAAAAGAGTTTTTCCTCTCAGTTGTCACTTTGAGGCCTAAATTGTTGCTGTTGTCTCTCTGTCATGTATATGGCCTCTAAATCATTGCTGCTGAATAGATCTGAGGTATAGGAAAGGTTGAGGCCAGACCAGGTGATGGATAGCAGCGGGTCTTGTCATCCGATGCCTTAGACTGCTCCATTAAGCTGTAAATCTTTGACAACAACACCCGCTCAGACAATGCTAGATAGGCTTTTCCTTGTTGCTCCACCTTGTCATTGGTGTAACAATGAAATTGCCAAGTGAATACTTTGTCGGGGCACACAATGGCCACAATACTTCCAAGCCACCAGTAAAAATGTTGGACAAGAAATTGGCAAGTCCTGTCCAATACTGCCAACTAAAATATCACTGTTCAGTGTAATGATGAAAATAATAATCTGTGAAAAAAAGGGATTTTGTTACTTTTGAAATATGTGAAACACTGTAGAAGTGGCATGGATTATTTGCAATTTGATATAATAGTGTAGATAAATAGTATTAGGGTGTTAATAGTTGAATCAAAATAGGAATCCTAAATGTTTAAATATGTGCATTTTTTGTTTCATGATTTATTTATGATTATAAATCATGTTGAAAACCTTTTGTTGTCATGTTAAAGCTGCATTTGAGGGCATTTGGGTTTACTTATGCTGCTGTGAAACTGTCACAGATGTTTACAATTTAATTACTCTGTGTGCTGGGCCTTGATTAACACAATCTCTGAAATACAATGAGACACTATAAGAAATAAACAAGTGTCAAACTGCACACCCTACAGCCAGTCTTTTTAGCACAGTCTGTGCAGTGTCTTTGTAGGAGCAGAGCTGGGACACAAGCCAAATGCTGACATCTGCTGGTAGAGTGACATACTTGTTCTGCAAACTAGACAGGCCCAACTACCATTGAGATGTACAAATGGTAAACATCAGAGTACAAGGACAATTGGGTGGGGTTGGTTAGGGTAAGGTTTCAATCAGGTCAAGCATTATAAGAGTCTACTGGCTTGGGGTAAGGGATAAGGCAATGTGAATGTAAATAGCTACTCCAATTTGTGACTTTAAGGCGATTTTGGGGGTCTTAGCTGTGACAGACTGATGGAAGGATGACTTAGATCTAGTACTAAATAGGCATAGTATTGAACAGTAGCAGTTCATTCTCAGGCCTATGGTTCCATGGCCACTCATGTCATTTATTATAAAAAAAAAACTGTTGACACAAAAGTATTTATCTAGTAACATAAGTAATATCTTGCTACATTATGCCTGTACTTTTCTGTACGCTGGTATCAATATGTATTATTAACATTGAACATATCTTCAATAATATTCTACCACGCTACAAGTTTCTAACAGAGCCTATCTAGAAGGGCTAAAGTGCTCGTCTCCGTGTCTGTCAGGGAGAGCTAAGAGCCTGACAGACCAAACTCAGGCCTTAAACTCCCACAGGCCCTCTCGTCACCGCTGACGTCACACTGCTACCAGTGACTGGTATCAAGATGGCGCTGCGGCCGGGCTCCGGAGGAGGCAGCAGGTATTTTAGCCTTTTTCACCCTAACCCTTGTCCCGTCCTATTCAGAGTGTGAGTGTATGGAAGCCGCGTGGCTTCCGCGCTTCTCGGGTTGGGCCCGGGAGGGCACCACGATTACGGCGGCCATTGGTGGCTTCTTCTGTTGAGGTCTTGATGTGTTGAGATGAGATGGCTGGTTGTCAGGTGTCCATGCTAGCGTTAGCTTAAGGCTACCTGCTCCTGCCTCTCCCTATCAAGAGTATACCGTAATCAAACAATAACATAAAAACAAAGACGCTAACAATAACGCGAACATCTTCATAACACCTGCGCATTATAACAATTCGTATCGTCCTGGCGCTTGCGGGATTCCACTGATTTGGCATGACATGTATCTATGTTACGCGTGTAAAGTGTTAACCATATTAAAAGATGAGACGTGATTAGATTACACGAAGCTCTTAAATCAGTGTATTATTCTCTTCTGAAACGCACTAGCTATAAGTTTTGTTCACGTTTCCCTCTCCAAGATACACACTGCTCTGCTTTACGTTAAGTGAATGAGTCTTTTTTTAATAAAGACAACATGCATAGTTCAGCCAGCAAGGGAAATGTCTAGATACTGTTTGCTAAATCTTAAGTTGATTTGTTTGGAGTTTTATTAAATATGTAAGATGATGACCTGCAGAGGAAGGCCAACCTAATGATTTTTTCATAAGCTGAATTTGAGCAGCTTGAATAATAGATATGATCTTGGTTACAAACAACTCAACTAGCCAGGTGATACTGATCCGTCAGTTGAGACCGAAGTTGAAACTAGAGCCCCCACGGCTATGTCAATGAGTCTGGACCGTATAGAAGAGCCGTAGATAGCAAACATTGCTTGATATGCATTGCATGACATGTCTTTCTTAAAGCTTGGTGTGTTTGCTCAATGCATGTTAGTCTGGTGTCATTCTCATTCAACATTTAAATTAGGTTTCACACTAAGTACTATTTATCACTGCTGCAATAGCTCTTCTCAAAAGTTATATTTTTTTATTATTTATTATTATTTTTTATTATTTATTTTATATTGTTGTTTTTTTTTATCTTTCTAAATGTCATAATGGACGTGAATGAAGGAATGATTAGGATAGTTTCCGTTAAATTCCAGGAGGTGGCGCTGTGGTGCAGCTTACAAAATTCAGTACAGAGATGCATGATTTTAATTTGCCTTTGTCATTTTAGTATCTGGTATGCAGGGCCTTTCGGGTCCAGTGTCTCTGGTGGCTTGATTTGAAACATTTTCACCATTGATTAAACTGCTATTCATTTTTTTTTTATCATTTAAGCAATGTGACATTGACAAATTGCTTTTAATAATTTCCAAGTGCCCATGGTGAGGTCATTAACTGGTTTGAATAATTCAACCAACAGACCAAATGGGAAGCATCACTGTCAAAAATGACAAAGAAGTACTTATCTTATCGCTTACATTTGGCTGATTAGTCTTTTTGATCTTGTAATCAATTAGGCAAGGTATTAAATGTGAAAAAAAAACTCATTCAAAGTTTCTCAGAAGTATGCATATCGCTCTGTTGCTTTTTTTTCTTAAAAGTGGCTTTTTACAATGATGTAATATCATTCTTGTCATATCTACTTAATAATCCACTAAAGGAGAAGATTCAGAATAAATGAAAAGTAATTTTTCTGATGATGACGACACTTGGTGACCCTTCTGACCCAGCCTTCAGTTTTCTAGCTTTCAACAGTTTCAGGATTACAGGTCACTTACAAAGGCACTGGCTTGCCTGGGGTCCACAGCTGCTGTCACTGCTTATCCCCCCTCTATGTTAATCTGCTCAGCCATGACCTGATATTTCCTGCAGAATGGCCCGACAGCAGTGCCAAACTGCTCCTGTAAAAGCTTTTTAAGCTGCAAATCTTACTGGGAGCAGATTTGAAAAATCCTCCAAGTTAAGCTTTATCAATAAATATAAGGGTAACCCTTGCTTCTTTATATGTTGTTTTAATTTCAGCCTAGGAACAATTTAAACTGTGTTTTTGACCACTAGGTATCAGTAGAGATAGACACTAAACCCAACATTGCCACATTTACATGTATAAAGTTTATATTTTTAAGTTATTTAACCATAGTTATTTACTATCCAGGGAAAATGTAGCAATATATCACATTTTAACTCTATTTTTCGTCTTTATCAGCTCCTTCTCAAAACATTTGCCTGTGTAGCTCGTAAATCTTTTACTATGTTTTCTATGCTGATGAGCAGGAAGTCAACAGTGTGTACAGAGTTTTACAAACCTTTTGTATTTATTTGCATGTATAAGTCAAACTTATTCCTTATTTGTAATGGACAGCTGATAATTGCATAAGCCAATATTTCAATACTTAATTAATTCCTTGGTTATAATGTCATGGGTATCAAAGGCCCAGTTGGCTTATTGTTTGTTTAGTGGCACGAGGAGGGTAAAAAACCATAATTAAAATTCACTTTGAATCTGGTTGTTAGGTCAAAACAAATGTTGCGCTGACAGCAACATAATGATTACATTCATGAAAAATGTAGATGTGGTATGACTGATGATGAAAAAAGTTATCAAAACATAACACCCATCTCAATAAGGTATGTGTGAAACTATGTAGTTTAATATTTAAGAATAGCAAACAATGTTTTTGAACCAGCCCAGATCATTTTTTTTTAACCCTAACCACGTTAAACTTATCATTTGCCACTTGATCACAGTTTTTAATATTTTCAATTTTATTTTTACTGATGTCAGCAATTTCTCATGCCTAACATCTTTAAGACTAACGTGCCATCAATATTTTTCTTTATTCTAGCTTTAGTCTGAATCTCACAACTTGTATTTTGTTTGTTTTTTCTCCTATAGTTTTATGTATCCTGTTGGAGGGGGCTTGGGACCACCTCAAGGTAAGTTGTTCTAAAGTCAACATTACCAGTTCAATTATGTTTGACCAAGATAATCATGAGCTGATCGAATTAATGGGACTTACAGTGTGATGAGTGGCATAATATTTTAGATTCGAAAGGCTATCTAGGATGCTGAATCATTATATATTGATGAGATTAAAAACTATAAACTTGAATCCTAATTAACCTGTGTTGATGTTGCTATGTTTTGATTTAGAAATTCCTTTTATTTTAAATTGCTATTGGGACTGCTATAGATCATAGTAGATCATCATATTTAGGCTGTTGACCCTGCAATAAGTCCTGCTAAACAATCAACACACCACTGGGACAACCATCTTTCAGGCATCATTAAATGCCCACGTTAGCAATATTATTTTAGTCAGACAAATGAGGCTCCTAAATAAGCCACTTATTCATCCCAGTTGAGTCGTAACATAGGGAATCCGGGCTGTCAGTTTACGTCTGCGGAAAAAAAATCTTTCTTGTTTGACTCCAAGCTGTAATAGCTGAAGTAGTCAGGTGAAAAAAACGATTTGTTGTTGAGCCAGTCAGCAATTGCTATCTTTCCAGCTGTCCAGGACATGGAGTTGGAATACTAAATTATGTCCAGTCTCTGCAGGCTTTTCCTCCAAACTCCAGTTTGAACTGTTTTTCACAGTGTGCTTTAAATTGGTCTGACTGATGTTTCTGTTATTGAGTAAATTGTCTCAAGTGTTTGTGTGTGATTCTGCAGGCTTGGTACCCATGCAGCAGCAGCAACAACAACAACAACAACAGCAGCAGCAGCAGCAGCAGCAGCAGCAGCAGCAGCAGCAGCAGGGCTTCCCTATTGTTCCAGTTATGCAGTCCAACATGCAGAGCATGATGGGAATAAACTTTGGGGGGCAGATGAACCCAGGAGCTATGCAGATGCAGGTAAGTCTGTGGATCTGTATAAGGTTTGCAGAGTTTTTATGAATATTTTGTCAATGAACTTCCCAACAACTACAACTCCGCTGTAGTTCCTTCGGGCATTATGTCATCTGCATTTATTTGGCTTTAATGAATAAATACATAATAATTAATGGATGCTGTATTTATCAAACTAGTATCACCTGTTAACCCTGCTTGCTTCCAATTTAATTAAGTCACAGTTTCAAACGTTCATTATTATTATTTGTGAGGTTCTAATTTGCTTTGCTTTCTATTGTGGCGAGTAAAACGTGTGTGACAGGAGTAATGCTGATGAGATTTCTGAGCTGAAGTTTGTCTGTTTGTTTGTGAATTTGTCCAAACAGGGTGGAATGGCCATTGGGATGCAGTCCCCCGGGATGCAGTTTATGGGTCAGCCACAGTTTATGGGTATGAGACCTGCTGGGCCCCAGTACACTGCTGACATGCAGAAGCAAATGGCCGAGGAACATCAGTAAGACCTCTTTACACTGATATGGAGTGTGTGTAAGCATGAAAAGATTGAAGAAATGTGGGAAAGATTTTTTTTTTCAGCCTGGCTCCATAACTAATGCATTGCTATGTATGTTTTGGAGTAGCATAACATTTGGTATATACATCATGCCCCCCCTAGATGAATTGCAACATCTTTGATAATTCCTTTAACTTTCTATTAGTAACATCTGGTCATAATTTTAATTTGTCCAATACTTTTGTTTAGGAAATAATTGTTATCTTCTTCCATCGACTCTTCTATGCGTCTATGTATTATAGCATATATATTTGTATATCCGTATATGGGAAATTTGTCTCATCTCTTTCCAGAAACACCCATGCCAACAAATATTTTGGACTAATAGGGCCACATATGGTTCTAAATAATGTGTTTGTTAAAATATTTAGTATTTATAGTAAAGCACCTGATTAAATGTAAAATTGTAAATTAAGAATTAAAAATAGACTTATTCAAGTTTATGTAAACATTAGAGTTCTTATTTTTTGTCTTTCTCCTCTATATATAATCCCTGTTCTCTTTGCACCTTTTAGGAGGCGTCTGGAGCATCAGCAGAAGCTGCTGGAAGAAGACAGGAAAAGAAGACAATTTGAGGAGCAGAAACAAAAGCTGAGGCTGCTCAGCAGTGTCAAACCCAAGGTGAGTCTCACTTCATAGCATGATTGTTTTTACTATTTTTCTGATATATCCCCGACTCACCTTTTAAGCCCTTTGGGCTCTTGATACCCTGTTGTGTTTACTCAGACGGGAGAGAAGAGCCGTGATGATGCCTTGGAGGCAATCAAAGGCAACCTGGACGGCTTCAGCAGAGATGCAAAGATGCACCCCACTCCATCATCACAGACAAAGAAGTCAGGTACCTTCACCGAAACTCCTTTTGTTGTAATCCTTAGGATTTTGCCTGTTGCGCGTCTCCATCAGCAGATCTACTGTTGCTTTGTTGAACTGTCTTCATTAATGATTGTATTTTTTTTTCTCATATTCTTTTTTAAGTACAGTATGTCACTTCATCCATACACCTGTCAGCACTGTCATGTATGTAGATATCCTTCACAATTTTTTTTTTTCTGTGAATTACATACAATTTTTGGCCTGCATTTACCGTAACAGTGGGGATTTTTGCTTTAGAGCAGGCTTTCCTGACATATTTGATTAATGAAACCTAAAATGAAGCAGAGTTTACTCATTCGTAGCTTTATGTTTCATGTCTATTTTTCCAAATTCCAAACAGATTGATTTGAAACCTTTCTAATAGTTAAATCTGAATATTTTAGTGATCAAAAATGGAAAAATATAAGTATTAGCGAAAAGTCGTGCAAAAAATAATCTAAATTCATACTGCAAGAACTTCTCCTTTAAGATCCCATTAAAAATGTAATGAACCACACATAATTCTCTGAAGTTATTGAACAATTAGAGGGGTCCTTATGGGAACCTCTGCTTTAGAGTCATACACTGCTAACATGCACTTTTAGAATTTTTATTCAGTATTAAATTATTAAACAGCTCTTTACTGAATACGAGTATTCGTAAAATAATCTAGTTTTCTGGTTTTGCAAAAAAATAAAGAACTTAGTCTTGCTGCGCACACCCCTAATTCATTCTCGTCTGTAGTGTGGGTCATGTGTTGTGCCATCATCATTATTTCTTCATTTTCACAGACTCGTCGCCATCACACCCGTCTGTCACCACTCACTCCCTCCTCCCAGCTTTGTCTGAGGACAATGACGAGTTTAGTGACTTTCAGGGGCCTTTAGATGCCCCATCCTCCTTCCCACTGCCCTCTTCCTCCACTTATTCCAGCTTTGGCCTCTCCTCTCAGCCCCACGCCCAGCCTTTGTCCGCCGCCCCCCCAAACACAGGTTCATCTGAGGATGATGATGATTTTAGTGACTTTGTTCGGTGCCCTGCAAGCACTCTACCTTCTTCCAACACGCACCTCTCCTCTCAAGACCAAATCCAACCTTTGTTCCCTTCCTCACAATCCCCCCCTCAGTCCCTCCCCGACTCCCAACATTCTGCTGTCAGCACCAGCTCCCAATCTACATTTCAAGGTAACTCTTCTTTTGCTTTGTTGACACCTCCCCTCCCATCCCCACAATTTATACTCGACCATTTTGACCTTGAATTAGTTTGGGGAATTTTTGTAATTTTTTGGTGATGCCTTTGTTCCCCTTTTTGCCTGCACATCAAATGGTTCCATAACATACATTTTTAAAGCCACCAGACAATGCTATTAAGCATTTAGAATTTTCAAAATTGCTTCATCCTTAAATACAATGTATTTCTTGGTTTTTAACCACGCAGTAGTTAAATGCTCTCATAAATCAATTTAGGGATTGCACAGTGATAGTAGACTGTTATCAGTCCCAGACTATAATTGTCTTAAAATGTAAAAGCCAAGTCAGCGCCATCTCAATCCTCTGGAGACATTTCTGACCTAGTTGTTAAGCATCTGGAATAAGTGGATTCAATTATGTCAGAATTCCTCGCCTCTGATTGAGCAGAAGTGAATCCTTAAAACAATTAAATGATTATAATTAGTGGCTATAGTGGCATATTATTACTTTTAAACATTTTGTCAGGGCTCAAAACAGAAAAAAACAAAAATTAATCAGTGGGCGTTCACCTGCTGTGATTGGTTGGGTTGAACACAGAGAAGAGGAGGAGAAATGTGCGTTAATAACAATGATAGATGACAGTGATGGAACCATTTATTTTTATATAATGAGTGTTCAGTTGGGTATTCATGATTGGTCTGGGGGTTGGTCTGCACCCTACGGCTGGAATGTCAAGGGATGGTTCAGAATCGCCTGAGCCAGCCAATGTGTTGTAAAGGTCAGGTTGCTTGGTGTGGTTTGGCCATATGCATAAACATAGCTTAGGTTTATTCTGCTTCCCCTCAATAGCTCTACTGGGCTACTTTTGCCGTAGTTCTTGAGAAGTTACGACAACATTGCCTATTTTTCTTTGTCCCCCATGATTCTTCTGCACAAATCACTTTGTGACGGACAAAGGCCATAGCAAAGTTGGAAGGATTGTGTATTGTATCTCCTCCATATGAATACTTGTAGAACACAGCAGGAGCCCATTCTTAGATAATCAACACTATAAATGTGCTGGTGGTCTAAACTCCACTGGGAAGTGGTGGTGTCATTCATGTTGCGTTGAACTGGACCTGCTATAAGTCCACAGGTGCTTTGTCATGAGATGACTACAAGAGCTATCAGCTGAGCTTCCTATAAAAAGCCAAACCTAAACTGCTGTGTATAGCTGGTCTGTGTTATAAAGAAGCTTGTTCCTAATTCCCCTCTCTAGGCCCGTCCCTGGAGGAGAAGCTATTCTCCTCGTGTGATTTTACTGTGGATAAATCGGCCCAGGTTAGCTTTAAAGCGAAGCAGAGTTTGGCGGAACTGGGCCCTAGAGCTCAAATGGCCGCTCAGTTTCACTCCAGCACTAAAGCCAGGAACTGGGCCGCTGCCCCTGAGGACTTGAGTTCTGTCTTCGCCACAGCAAAGCTACCAGAGGCCCCAGTGTCGGCACCCAGCGTACCCCGCTCAGCTATTGACCAACCGGTTGACCAAACCAGTAGTGAAAGTGGTGAGAGAAGTGCCTGTTTATCGGACTTCATACCTTATTCTTCTTCTTCTTCTTCTCCCTGTTGCTTTGCTGCAGCATTAACACACAACCAAGGCCGTAGTTTCCTTTCTCTCATGGGGAATTTCTTTCAACGTTTCTAACCCTGTTCAAATAATGCTCATACCAGTAAAATCAGATGAATCTGTTCTGCCTCCGTGGGTCATACTTGGTTTATTTGTTTCTGGACTGGGTGTTATGCTACTGTAGCCTTTGAACTGTTAAATTAAATCATGCTCCCTTTTTCTTTACCTCCGAGGTTATCATGGAGTGGTGGTGTTTCTGGTTTCTTTAAATCTTCTCCTCTCTGCTCTCATTTCTGCCTGCTTTATATCTCTATACTTCTGGACAAATCCTGCCAGATGGGCTTACGTTGCCGCTCTCTGCACACGGAAATGGACAGTGGCTCGGAGGTCCTAGAGTAATACCTGCTGCCCTTGATAAGCTGCTTTCCATTCTCTTATTATGCACCACCCTCTCGGAGAACGACTCGTGGTGCATGCTGACTGCTTTGGGTTTAACAGGGATGCGCATGGATTGGCAGGAGCCCAGACGTAATCCAAGGCTGATTGTGCATGCTCCTTCTTCTGTGCCGAAATGTGCTTGTCTGTGTCCATGTCCTCACTGTCATCAAGGGAAATCTAGAGACTCATCATGGAGACCAGGGAGATTTATAATTCGATTTTATTTAACTGCCCGAGACTGATGGGAGTATTATGTGCGAAAAGGCTGCCTCAGTGAACAGACTGTGGGAGTGTCCCTGACTCCAAACAAGCCATATCATTTTTCAAAATGTATTTTTATTTTTTTTGGCACTTTAAAAAGGTTAATGTCAGCAGTTCAATTAGAGTTTCTTGTTTGAGCTTAGATCTGGAAATATCTCACATTTATATGTGTGATTGTGGTCCTGTACAGGGGAGCCTTACATCTGCACCCTGCCTTCCAGAAATCAGGTGTATCATTTGTTGGAGTTTGATTCAAAGCAGGGCTCAGTTGGCAAGAGGCTTGGCAAATCGAATGCCTGTACAAAGCTTTTGGTATAGCAACCAACTTTGAGTGTGTGTGTGTTTTTCTCTGGCAGCAGGTGTTGGCGTGTACCCACAACAAGAACATATCCAGCCCATGTTGCCAGCCTGGCTATACAATGATAGCCTTGTTCCAGGTAAACGGTTACACAATATGTTCACAGTACTATACCAAATATTTTGTGTTCCTTTTCTGCAATTAACTATTTTAATTTCCAGGAAAGCCAAACATGTACTGGTTAATTTCAAGTGTACCTTGTACCATGTCTCTTCACCATGTTTGTCCGTCTGTGATGTTCTGTTCTCAGAAATGTTCAAGAAGGTTCTTGAATTCACCATGACACCGGCAGGGATAGACACGGCAAAACTCTACCCGATATTAATGTCATCAGGTCTTCCCAGGGAAGCCCTAGGACAAATCTGGGCATCGGCCAACCGCACAACACCTGGCATGCTGACCAAGGAGGAGCTGTATACTGTACTTGCACTAATTGGTGTGGCGCAGGTAAACAGTGGAGTTGAGACAAAATATCATTTTGAATAATTTTACCAATCGACAGCCAAATTTGGCAGGAGGCTTCTTATCATCCTCAGCCCAGGCCTGTCACCACTACCCCTGGGATGATGCAAATATGCAGGCGGCTCACAAAACACTGCTTCCATGCAAGGAATAATAAGGCACCTCTGTTGATGGAAATCTCAAAGAGCTTTGTAACACAAGCACTGCAGGATGCATTCAGAGGAACTTGTTTTTGTTAAATTATTTTATGCAAAACATTTTTTTTGCTTTAGTTCAATGAATGCGAATAGCCACTAAGTTACGTTCTCATAATCTTTGTAATTATTTTCCCTATTATAATTTGACAAGGGAAATTATTATTTGATTGAAGTTGCAGATAAATAAAGCTTGTTTGTTGGTATTCTATATTTTTCTTATCCGGATCAAATCCCATGGAAGGACTACCTTCCCATACTTAATTAAAAATATGTCAAAAACATATTGCTATATTTTACTTGAAATAAAATACATTGGCCGTGTACATTCAAAATTCAGCTTTGGACAACAGTTGAGGTCTGTTTTAAAATGGAAAATGCTTGCGATCAGTAGGATCAGTTCATTGTTGCTTTTGTTATTTAATTGGTGTCTTTGTTGATAATGGAAACACATAAAATATGACAAGCTACCATCCCTTACACCTATGTCGTTTGTTTCAGAGTGGCCTACCGGCAATGAATGTGGAAATCCTCAGTCGGTTCCCCTCTCCACCCGTACCAAACCTGCCTGCCCTGGCTATGGCCATGGCCTCTGTCATGCCCCCGCACCAGCAGCCAATGATAACCCAGCCCCCAATCTCCATGGCCATGCCCATGCCTTCACCAACACCAACACCACCAGTCATGGCGATGACACCCGCTGCACCAACTCAACCGCCCACAACCGCTAACTTCGCCAGCTTTCCTCCAGCACAGGTAACGAGGGCTTTTGATCCAGCCTTCAACTGATGTGTGTTTTGTGCACTGTTTACTGTGGTTCATTTTAACCTGCATCATATTAAATGTTGCTGATGCAGGGCACCAAGGCAGATGATGATGACTTCCAGGAATTCCAAGAGGCTCCAAAGTCAGGTTCAAAAGAGCAGGCCTTCACTGAGTTCCAGGGGGAGTCGGGAGGAAGTTTCCCCACCACAATAGCACCTCAGAACCAAAACAGGTAAATGATGTGAATACTATGGAAAGATACACTGACTATGCCTAAATTAGTATACTAGTAATGAAATTATCCCTAAATTCACATTTTAATCTATCAAAATTACACTGCCCATAACAGATGGAGGTTTTAATCGGTGACTTACCAAATGCTGATTAAATTTAAAATGTATATATTTGTATGTATTTATCGTCACTGCTGACTCCTTAGGCACTTCGGGTACTTTTACTTTTCAAAAGAGATTATGTAAATGTTTGCTGTGATGAACGTCTAATACGTTGTCCTGGATTGTTTATTTATAACTGTTATTCTGCGTAATGTTTGTGTCTCTCCTGGGAAACCTTACAATCAGACACACTGTCTGAGATTTGCTCATCTCTTCATAACATTTTCTAACCCATATAAAGAGACTGCCCTTTCACATGAGGAAGCTGAACGGCAATTATCAATAGAGAGAAAGAGGCCAGGCTTTTGTTCAGTACTCTTTGCAAGTATGATTTTGTTGTGATGTATTTTTTTGTATAAAACATTGAACAGCTTGCATCAGCATTGAAGTCAATGCATAGATGAGTATATTGAAAAGCTGACACAAACTCCAAACTTTTGGAGCTCAGAGCAAATATTCAGCCATCTCGGGCATCTTATGGGGATTAAAGTTTGCTTTTGACCTTCTCTTATTCTGATGTCTGACTACAATTACTGTGTCCCTGCAGTGCGCCTGCCATGCTGACTCCAGTGTCTGGTTCCTCCTCTGCCTCTGTGACATCCTCCGATAAGTACGCTGCCTTCAAGCAACTGTCTGTGGATCAGCCTGCCGAGTCCACACCCCAGCTCACCGCCGCAGGTAACTTCTACATACACCGCACATAGGCTTTATGGTGTTAGGAACATTATCTGCTCTCCAGCGGGGTAAGCCTTCAGTTGAAAAGAATGAACATGAAGTGAAAAAATAATATGTCTTTAATGTCTCAACCAATACATAAATGCTGAAAATTACATGTCGAGTCTTAGTGTTGCTTGCAAAATGATCATTAAAATAGGTGAAGCAAGGCTACAAATAATGTCAGGTCTAGGGCACATTTATGAAACAATAATATCTTAATAATGAATATATTATGAACATTTCATAGAGAACAGGTATTCCATATAAAACTGCATTAAGGCAATGGTTACATGTCTGGTTCATGTTTTGTTTTTTTGTTCCTACTCTACCCGTACGTTTCTTTCATTCTGATCCAGATGGTGGAGACAAATACAGTGTTTTCAGACAACTTGAGCAACCTGCTGACAAGAAACTAGTTGGTAAGACACTTTATTGCTCATTAAAATGATTCATTTTTACATTTAAATATATTTTTGCAAATCCACTTTATTTAAGATATACTTTAATGAATTGCTGAGTCAAATCATCCAGTGGTTTCTTCCCCCTGAAAAACAAAGAGAATATATTTGGCTCGGAGATGGTCCCTGTAAGCAAATGGCTAGAGGACAGGAGAAACCCTCAAAAACAGAGTTACATTCCCCACATAACTTGGTTGTGTTTTGGTTAGGATTTACATCCCCTCTAATTAATAACTGTGTTATAACGTGGGTAGTGCTCTGTGAAGTCACTATATGTGAAACATGTTTACATTGTTCCATGTTTACCCTTTATCTGGTTCTGCAGTGTTGATATCAGTGTGTTTCCCGTCCCTGTTTCATTAGAACAGTTTCCGATGGGGACAGCTCTTACAATTCCAGTAAGTCATGCTTTGCAGTGACCTTTCCCTGACATATTCAGGCTGCAGCTCCTTAATGAGCCCATTAGTTATCTCTCTCTTTCTCTCGTCTGTTCACTAGTATCGTGAAAGGGGTCTCTATTTCAGCCCATGTTGATATTTTACCACAGTAGATAAGTGTATCTGCCCACACTCGTGCATTCTGACTTTTTGTGTGGTTGTATCAATGTCATGTTGCATCAATTTGTTAGGAATATGTTTTTAAAATGTTGTCGTTGCAAACATTATCCACCTTAACTTGAAATTTCAGTTAATATTTAACTCAAAGACTTTCTCAAATGAAAACCAAACTGATTGTTCAGACTAATTATTCTTAATTGGCAAAAGTAAATCAGTAGATATTGTTAATTATTATTTAGTATAATTATAGTTCTGAAAACTGTGTCAAGGACAAATCAAATCTGTCTTTTCTTAACCGTTTCAAAACATTCTGGACAAATAAAATGGCAAAAAAATGTAAATCTGCATTACATTGTTAAGATAAAGAACACTTCTGAAACAAATATTGGCATTGGGCACAATTTCACCTCCATCACTTGGAAAGGTGACAGTTTCTCAGATTTGAAAGAGAAGAAAATAACTTTTTAAGATGGGTTTTTTTTGTAAAATGGCTTTGTTTTCTTACATTCCAGTTGGAACAGGTCACTGCATGTTAGTGGGGATGTACATCTTTGGATGACAGAGAATTGTGTGTAGTGATACTGCTGCTGTCTGGACACTCTCCAGCCCACCGTTCATCTGACTGAAGTTGACCCTGATCTTTCCAGACGCAACAGTGGCAAACTCATTCACCCACTTCCTTTCTTGTAGAATTGTTAAATGACTGAATCATGGCTATTGAAGGCCGAGGCCTTTTTGCCACGTTAAATGTTTTTATTTTTTTACTGATCAATATTGTTCTCTCTGGTTCATAGGGGAAGGATTTGCAGATTTCAAGTCTGTCAGTGCTGATGACGGCTTCACAGACTTTAAAACCGCCGACAGCATCTCTCCACTAGATCCTTCAGAACAGGCCAAAATCTTCCAGCCTGCCTTTTCCTCTGCTTTCCCAAATTCTCAGTCTCTACAACAACTACCGCAGCAGCAGCAGCAGCAGCAGCAGCAACAACAGCAACAGCCAGCAGTGTCTCTTTCTCAGTCCAAAAACCCACTCAACATAGCTGACCTGGACCTCTTCTCTTCTATAGCTCCCTCTGTTTCTGCCCCAACTGAGACAAAACCCAGCACCTTCCCCCTTGTGCCTGTTCCCCCCTCTTTAGTTAAACCTCCAGGGGGAGGGGCAGATGATTTTGGTGACTTTGCCCTCTTTGGCCCCTCCACTGGTGCCACTCAAGCTCCAGCAGCAAGTGGGGCTGCAGCTGCGCCTCAGGACGACTTCGCAGACTTCATGGCGTTTGGCAATTCGGCTGGGAAATCTAAAGGCGACAGCATCACAGGGGTCCAAGGGGAGACTTCCACACAGCAGCGGCCTCAGCAGAACTTGGACAAGTATGACGTATTCAAACAGCTTTCCCTGGAGGGAGGCCTCGCCTACGACGACACCAAGGAGAGTGGCGGTGGCTCCTCCTCCTCCCTCAAGAGCGACACGGACGACTTTGCCGACTTTCAGTCCTCAAAGTTCTGCACGGCACTCGGCGCTTCAGAGAAGACTCTGGTAGACAAGGTGACCGCTTTCAAACAGGGCAAAGAGGACTCCGCCTCTGTCAAGTCACTCGACCTCCCGTCCATTGGAGGGAGCAGTGTGGGCAAAGAGGACTCGGAGGACGCACTCTCGGTGCAGCTGGACATGAAGCTGTCGGACATGGGCGGAGATCTGAAGCACGTGATGTCGGACAGCTCTCTGGACCTGCCGGGTCTGTCTGCCCACCAACCTCCTGCAACAGGTGAGGAACTAGTACGATTGCTCTGGTGAGACCCAGTCCAGTTACACGCAGTATTATTCCAGGTCCGTCAGTGGCCCCTATTTCTCAGTGCCCTTTGTCCCCACCAACAAAGGGGTCAAAGGACAAATAATTATTTTAATATACCCAAAAACAGAGGACAGACTTAAAACTAGATGAATAACATATCATACATACCATGTCTTTCACTCTACATTTCGTCATTCATCTCAAAATGCTTATTTATATATTTATTTATTATGTATTTATTTGAATCTTAGTTACACTTTTATTCATACATTCCCCACCCACTACATATTTTTTATATTATTATTGTTCCTGGTCCTGGCCCATATCTCCATTCATTTACAAATTATAGGCTATTATGTGCTGGCAGTCAGTTTGTAGATGAGTACCCTGGTTGCTGTCTGTGTGACTCGGATAAGCTCCCTGTTTGTTGTCTTCATGTTACTTCCCTTCAGTGTACCTTTTTTCTCCAAAGGCCACACTCTGTGAAGTGTGCGTGCGTGTGTTAGTGTGTGTGTGTGTGTCTATCATAGAAAGGCTGAATTTGATACAGAAGAATTTAAGGGGTGTGTGCGCGCTCATGGTCCCCTTTCTTATTTTGATCACAGTTCTCGCACAGTAGGATGCAGTTAACCAATGGCATTATCTGTAGGCCATTATATATGTTTGTTCACAGTTAAAAGTTCAAATTAATGCTGATTGTTCTCCAAAATTTTATTTTGAGTATGCTGAAAATGAAATTTTGAAATGGGGAGAGAGAGAGAGAGATATTGTATGTCAACACACACAACAGCCTCTGAGATGTTAGGCTCATTAGATCTGGATGCAGTACAATTCTCTTAAGTGTCAGCTGTTATATTAACCTACAGAATTTTTCAAACTATTATTTCAGTATTATTTTAAATGGCCCTCTAATTATGATATGTTTCCATAGTAGCGTTCTTGTCCCCCCCCTTCCTCTTCATATCCATGAGAGTGGAAGTTTACAAAAAATGTTATTGCGGCATTTAAGATCAAACTAATTTCCATAATAATCAGGTAATGTTAGTGTCAGTGCTCCCTCTCTTCCTCTCTCCACTGCTCATCATTTATTCATTGAGCATCTCACCTCCCATTTCATGGCTCATATTTCACAAAAAACATTCCAGACCAACTGTTAATGTAATCTAAGACTGTTTAATACAGCCTGTCACATGAACACTCAGACTTTTGAGAAGTTTTGTTTTCAACTTTCCAAAATCCTCACTTGACACGTTGCACCCTCAAATGTCCGCTTCTGAGCTGCAGCTACTTCAACATATAATCAGTCAATTATCGGCTAAAACACGTACCAACCATATCATTTTGTCCGTGTAACTTAGGAATATTTCCTAGACTGAAGGAAATGCATTCATGTTAACATCCCCATTGGCTTTTTCCAGTTCTTGTGCAGTGGTGACATGTTGGTTTAACCCAAACAGGCCCCTCTGTACTGAGAGTAAAACAATGTACTCAAACAAACAGTCTGTCGAGATGCAGCTTAACATGTACGCTACTGCCGATTGAGTAGGGATAGTGCACAGTTAAACATGATACATCCTTCTCACCACGCTTTGCATTGTGTTTCTTGACATGTACGTAATCTTAAAGAGACAGTATTTCTTTTTCAGAGTTTCCTTGTGTGTCTGGAGCACAAAAGAAATCTGATTGTTTTTTTTATGGTTATTTGTGATATTGCAGCATGAATTTATCATGTGTGGCCCTGCGGTCTGGCTCTCTGAGAAATGATTATTACCTTTCTTGCCTTGCTTTTTGCTGCAGTGTGCCTGCCTTTTCAATTTGTGAAATTGACAAGAACATAATACAAAATAACCATTTTATGCATAATGGTATTGCAAGTTTTTTTAATCAATAGAAAACATGTATACTCACAGATTTAATAGTGTATTTTTATTACAGGAATAAAGCTCTTATTTTGAGGCTAGAAACACTTCAATTTAGTTGTGATTTTTCCAACTATGTAAATTTAATGTAGCTTACGACATTGAGTAAGATTGAAATGTTCATCAAAGTATTTTCAGTTAATGTTCTAATCTCAACACTGTTTTGAGAAAATAATGATACGCCATTAGTTTGTGCACATTAGCCCGCTTTTGGCGAACAATTATTGTAGCAAGAGTAAAAGGATACTGTCTCTTTAAATCTGTTTCTGCATCTGTGAATAGACGTAATTAAAACCCTGTCCGGGTTGTCAGGTGTAAGAATGGCCCTCTTTGTTTTCTGTAACCCTTTGAGTGCTTGAACAAGATCACTTCACCTGTTTACATGCAGAGTAAAGCAGATATTGCGATCTCCTCCCCTTAATTTCTGCTAGAATAAACACTGGAACCTAAACGTGTCTGAATGACTGACAAAATCCATTAAGAGCCTCTTAAATTTTAAGTCTCCACTGCCCACAGCAGTTTATACAAGACTTTTCTACACACTTCTTCCCCTCAGGTGCTCAAAGGGTTAGTGCCTCCTTCCTTGAGCTTGTTCTTTGAACTATCTTTTCAACTTGGCTTTTAGAGTGTTCTGTAACCTTATCTTTTTCCAAAAAAAAAACACCTGTTGCTTTACGTTCTAATATTAAATCAAAGTGTTCTCTCCTCAGAGTTACTGATTTTAGTCTGTGACTGTGCCTTCTCATTCTGGTTTCTGCTTCTATATCCTTGGATTATCTTTGTTTGATTTTCCTCGCTGTTTGATTTTTCTTCCCTTTCTCCTGCCTCTGCATGCCCTTGTATTCTAAATGACTGAAATCTAAATTTCCAAGTGTTAGTTTGACAAACTTCTTGTAATGATAGACCTCCTTCACAGTACTTTGTGATCTTTCTCTCTCTCTCTCTCTCTCTCTCTCTACTACTACTCTAATGTTGTTGTAATAAATATTATTGTTGGTATTGCTGAAATGCGTACCGTCTTATTTTCTCCTTTCCCCTGTTCTTGAGAGGCCGTAAAGTGATCTATGGTCAGGCTTATATCACTTGGTCCTTGTCAATTTCACAAATTGCTTTTTGTACCTGGGGGTCTGTCACCATGCACAATAGTAAGGGTTCAACACAGCCAATTTGATTTGTGTGTTTGTGAGTGTTTGAGAGGGACACCTGATACTAAAGTGTTGACAGACATGTCAAAGCTGAATAGATCTGCCAGTTAGTATAAGCCATCAAGAAACTGATAAAAAAACAACAGTGCAAGCATACTGCAACAGATAGTGATGGGGAATTGATGTCTGAAAATATGTAAAAATCCTCCTGGTAGCATTTAGTCTGGGGAGATAAGGTTTCATTTTTTTATAGGAATCGTCCACTACCAACAAAAGTATTATTAGTGTTCATTGTGTTAAAGTAAATTGATACAGTACAGTCATTATTTCATCTTTCAAAAACAAGATATAGCACAGAAATATATTAAACACTATTCAACACGCACTACATGTATTGTCTGTATCTGCTAAATCAATTACTCAGCCACTAGTTGAATTAACAATGCAGTTGCATTAGAGCAAAGATGCTCACTAATAACGTCTGTCATTGTTATTGTATTAAGTTATTAAGTTATTGCATCATTTGAAAATGACTGACAATGCGGAACTTGGGGCAGATGTAAAGATACATGTTCAGTATTTTCTCCATTAGATGTGTTGTCATCTAGCAGTGTGGAGATGATTTTTTTTTTCTTAATCCACACGTTTTAAGCACCTTGGTGATTTTGGCATCCAGCCCAGAACAATGGAGGTGAGCTGTGTGTCATTTGACTGAACAATTACAGCAGAAACATCTCTTTCCAAAAACAATGTTAGGATGTTTGGAATATCCATATATTTTTCCTCAGGGTCTGTTTCTTTGTTTGAAAGCAGTAGTACAGCAACTAATAACGTCATTCTTTAGGAATTAAGCAGTGTTTCCTTCACCCTCTGGTTTTACTCATTACGTGGCTCACATGCACAAACAATAAACTCCTCAGCTCGAACAATGGCAGTTAGTCATCTTGGACTAGCAGTTTTTTTGTTTTGAATATTTAAGATTGGAGGCTTGTTAGATGCTATTGGTCCTGTCATAATCATATTAATTCAGTCACACATTTTCACCGTGGCACATATATTACTAAAGATTAGATTTATAGATTTGTCTGCCTTTGATTTCTTTCCTTGTGACCACTGCTAAGTGAAGTGATTTTCAGATGGGAGTTTAAATACAACTTTTATGCTTCAGCCACCACAAAATACAGGACCAGGTTAAGGATATTATGATTAATAATGCAGCTGTAGAGCAAATAAAGTTACTTCTCCTTGCCTCCACATCGAAGTGACTGTCGGGTCTTTTCACTTTTCACTTTTTCACTACGTGGGTGGATTAGCTCTGTTTAGATGTGGTTAAGCAAATACTATGGAGTATATCCCACCGCATAGTCCCTCAGGGTACCTTGCTTTTACCCCTTCATTTACAATTTCTCCACTTCTATCTTTGTAAAATGCCAGACATTTAGAGAAACCAGCACTATGGATGTATCTGCTCAGAATGTGTGTGTGTGTGTGTGCGCGCGTGTATTGTTGTATTTTGTTGGACCCCCCCCCAAAAAAAAACAATAATATATATATAATTTATTTATTATATTATATAAGAATCAACAAAGCAGAAAACCTCTAATCTGAAATATGAATAAGCTATTTAACAAAAATGGGAGCAAAAACTGTAATTGTTGAATTACAAATTGTTGCCTGAGAAATGGAATGGTTTTCCTTCTGATCCATTAACTGACATTTAATTTCCGCTCTCGTTGAGTAGAAAACCCCACAAGCAAGTGGTAAGAGTACGTATGTAACTGGGATGTTGCTTTCAGAAGGAGTTTTTCTTAATTTGTCTGCGTGTCTGCAATCTTCAGTTCCGTGCACATAGCTTAACTTTCTTTCTCCCCCATTGTGCTGGGGTGGATGCAGAAATGCCAGGAAAGATTCCAAACCTCGGCAAATATTGGCCTTGCACCTCGAGGGATAACTGAAAAAATAGGTTTTGTAATTTGGGGGAAACTGACCCAGTAAGAGAATCCTAATCCCTCACTGCCACTAATTTAAACAGTAGATATATTCCATGGAGATAATGACACGGAAATTTGAGTCCCTCATCCAGGCTTATTCATTTACATTCTGTCATGAAAATATCTGTGCAATTCCTAGGAACCACTGGTATACGTGTGTTGTCATTACAGACGCGGAGGACCTGAAGTTTGACCCCTTCGGGACGTCGGACCTCAGCACCTTGGCCAGCTATGACTGGTCAGACCGGGAGGACTGTCTGTCCAGTGAGGGCAGAAAGCCACAGTGCTCGGAAGGCGTTCCCCTACCTCCTTCAGTCCCAACCCAGAGGAAGGAGCTGACTGTTGGCAGCACCGAAAACCTCACCAGCAGCTCCATAGGAAGGGTCGCCACCTCCTTGGTCACAGACGACGCCACAGCGACGGAGGAGAAGTTTGAAGCGTTCGCCGACTTTGGCTCTGTGGATCATGGCGGGGTTGATGACGAGGACGACTTTGGGGACTTTGCGAGTACAGTTTCGGAAAAATCCGACTCGCCCGCTCACATGGGCGCGAAGGGAAACCAAAGTGAAGCCTCGGACGAGTTTGGTGCCTTCCAGGGGGACAAGCCTAAGTTTGGCAAGTCTGACTTCCTAAAGGCCAGCGCTCAGGCCAAAGTCAAGTCCAGCGAGGAGATGATCAAGAACGAACTGGCGACCTTTGACTTGTCCGTTCAAGGTAAGTCACAGGTCTCGTCGTCCTCCTCACTCCTCCACTTATTTATTAGTGAATTATATCTGAAGTGTTACCATTTTTCAATGGTGGGAAATGACATGGCAACTATTCTAATCATTTTCATTTTCTACTTTATAAAAAAACATTTTATAAATCACTAAATCCCCAAAAATATTTCCAGACAAATTGATGGTGGAAATAAGAGTAATAAATAATAACACTCTCCTTTCACAGTTAACCAACGCCAAGATGATGTTTTTTAATTGGTTCGTTTGTCCAATGAAATGCCCCACACCCAAATATATACATTTTACAAAAATGTTGAAAAGCTAGAACATGGGAATCTGTGAATTTGACGAATTTAATCAAATTTAAGATTTCAAGATAGGATGGGGGGATACATTGTCACTTAATTGAAAAGTATTTTCAGCACGAAAATGCAGTTTTAATACTTACATTGGGTTAAATTTAAGTCTCTGATTGGCGCAACTGCAATCCCCTGGCCCAGTCGAGTCTCGGTGCTCTCGTCCAGCATCTTCTCTTCCCCACCCCTACATGATAGGTGTGTCAGAACTGGGGAAAAAAAAGCTGTCGGACGTTAGATGGCAGTGTTGACATGACAGCCCTGCTCTGCCGGCAGTGACTGTTGAGAAAGATTAGCAGAGACCAAAAAAAATCCATGAGCAGAAATTAACCGTATCCACTTAAAGGCTGTTCATTTTTTAACCACTGTTTGCTGGTGTTATATTCCACAAATAATTTATTCGCCCTTCCTGGGCCACAATAAAAGCCTATTTGCGGCATAGATTTATGTCCTACTTTGTGGTGTAATGTGTGTCCTCCTCTTCAGCCAGTAGAACAATAATCAGGCCACGGTGGGGCTTTACACTTATACAAGGTGCTGTGGGGAGAATGATGCATGTCTCTGTGGGTAGGGGACGAGTTTATTGGAGTGGGGCGTTGCCTTTGTCTGGACAACCGATACAAAACCCAACCATTCACTGGCAGCCCCACTGGAATAGTGCGAGATTAGCATGTTGTGTGTACCCTGTTTGTTGTTTTACCCCACCAGGGTTTGTGCATGTGTGAATCCCTATGAATAATTCATGTCCAACTATTTGTGGCTTTGTTTTCCACGTAATTATTGTTTGACACAAATAAGCAGTATTTAGTCACAGTTTCTCCTGTAAAAGAGTGGCAGTGTAATGGCGGCGAACAAACTGGTGCATATCTTGAAATGATTTATCAGCATGGGATGCTGAATTGATAAAGAACCAAAAAAAAGGTTTATACGTGCATGTGTGGTTATTCCCAACATGATCTCTCTTGGCCGTTCCTTTCCTCAGGCTCCCACAAACGCAGTCACAGCTTGGGTGAGAAGGAGATCGGCCGGTCGCCACCGTCTCCGGCTCCAGAGTTGCCT
This sequence comes from Colistium nudipinnis, assembly GCA_016785305.1. Lineage (NCBI taxonomy): Eukaryota > Metazoa > Chordata > Actinopteri > Pleuronectiformes > Rhombosoleidae > Colistium > Colistium nudipinnis. Next base: position 768,422 of record JAFBJU010001075.1, read on the forward strand.
TTCAGAGACCGATCTAACACCCTGAGTGAGAAGCCCGCCCTGCCCGTCATCCGGGACAAGTACAAGGATCTGACTGGGGAGGTGGAGGTGAGGAGGGCACTCCTGTTACGATGACCTCCAGATTTCGAATTGTTGTCTTTGTGTTCATTTTAGATAATTTCATCTTTTGTTGTTGCAGGAGAGTGAGCGCTATGCGTACGAGTGGCAGAGGTGTCTGGAATGTGCTCTGGAGGTTTGCATTTGTTTGTGTACTGTGTCGTATTTATTGTGAGACAGACTATAGATATACAAGTGCAGTCGGATCATTTTATAATGCATTGGAGTGTTTTTGACAAGATTTAATTTAATTTTATAATTTTTTTTTAATGATGTAGTTCACCTGAAAATCTCAGACACGTTGGACAGAATGACAGCTTAAATTATTTTCTAACTTAAATTGAACGTGTTTGTCCAAAATTGAGTTAGTATCAATTAAGTATGTTATCTCAAAAACAGCTGATAACATAACACTGGCCTCCGTCTTCCCACACTAAGGTCATCACCAAAGCTAACAACACCCTGAATGGCATCAGCAGCTCCTCTGTCTGCACTGAGGTCATCCAGTCTGCTCAGGGCATGGAGTACCTGCTGGGTAAGGGATCACGAACTACTCAAACACGCTTGCAGACACACCACTGTGAACGCAGTATTGCCCACTGCTGTTCTGAACAAGAGGTTGTTGAATAACTATGTGTGGCCTTTACCCCTCTGAAGGAGATCGGTCTGACAGGGTCCTGCTCCCTTATTGTGTTTCTCTGCTTTTAATGAGCCGTGGGGGTCCCAGGAACACGATGTGCTTTTTGAAAAAGTAACTAAAGGAGAAACGTCCCCCATTTTAGTGTTGTTTTTTTTCTTTTTCTTCGTCAGGCGTGGTGGAAGTGTACCGTGTGACTCGACGCGTGGAGCTGGGCATTAAGGCAACAGCAGTAAGCTCTGAGAAGCTGCAGCAGCTGGTGAAGGACATCAGCCGTGTGTGGAACAACCTCATGGGCTTCATGTCCCTGGCCAAGCTCGCGGTAAGACGCATTCACACACACACACACACACACACACAAAACAGCTGCTCATTCTGCCTTTTATTACCAATCCAGGCATGTTTACACTCTGTGGTGCAGCTAGACAATTACAAGTATTGATAATAGAGAATTGAAGGTTAGTTTTCAATGGAAATGCTGCAAATAATGAAATGTTGGGGAATTTTGTATTGCTGGCTAACTTGTGTGTGTGTGTGTGCGTGTGCGTGTGTGTGTAGCCTGATGAAAGCTCCCTAGATTTCTCCTCCTGTATTCTGAGGCACGGCATCAAGAATGCCAAGGAGTTGGCTTGTGGAGTCTGTTTGCTTAATGTCGATGCGCGCAGCAAGGTTAGTTTAAATAAACACTCCTGTCTGTCTCGCACACACACTTTTTTATTTTTTTACATGAATGCTGTTGTGCTCATCCATAACAACTGCCATTTCTTTGACTTTCAAACATTTGCAGAACAAAGAAGAAAGCACTATTGGACGTCTGTTTAAACGAGTATGAGCCATTTAACTGTCAACCAAATCACTTTCTACTCTTTCCCACTGGCGGTGGTCCTATTTGCCTCTTACCAACAAGCCCAGCAGGCGGTCAAAGTGACAAGATTTCGTCTTTTAACTGCTCCTGTCTCACAGGCGAACAACAATTGTCTGCCTAGAAACATAGTGTAGGAGAAGCATCAGCCAAAATCATCATTTAAACTATTGGACAATAGGAGGTTGTCTTTGGTAAATTGTCAAAGTCAGTCATTGTTGTCTCTGTGGCATAGTCTATGGATAATAATGTGGACTTTTGAAATAAGTCAGAGAGGAGAGTTGTCACTTTGGCACCTCAGGGTGGGTGCACTCTGGGATGTGTTTTTCCAGGCCACAAAGGTCATCACTTGAATCACTGGCTGAAGGGGTTGCTTTTTCTTTTCTGACGCCTCCTCGTTGATCTCCAGGTAACTGCTCACCTTGCAACTTTCAGCCAACAACCATCTGTGTCTCCGATAGCTGTTCAGTTATTAACTCGGACTGGAACACAATGCGCAGCGTTTGCTCCATGTCTACGCCCTCGCCGATGGTGTCTGAGTGTTTTCATTGTCGTATTCACGGACCCTGAGGTTTCGAGGGGCAGGGTGTCTTGGGTTTTTCTTTCCGTTTGTCAGCCAGAGCCAGATGGTTGGCCAGACAAGATATGGCTGACTGAGAGGCATCTATGCTGCGAACACATGCAGATTTCACTTTAGTCATTATTAGGGAGAACAGCTGATAATAGACCTGAACATACTCTCTCACCTCTCAGTGTTGTTTGCATACAGACAGGCTGGAAATTAATGCAGTTTTATTTTGTCTCTGTGCTACTAGCATGAGATTAATAACCCATCTTTTAATTACATTTTTGGCTGAGCCTCGCCACTATGAATGCATAAAAGCCAAGTGGAGAATAGCAAGCTCTGAGTATGATGAAGTAAAAAACAGCTTTGCCTCCAGCAGACAGCAATGATTGTTGCATTGTCCTTTAGTGAAAAGGCACAGATTTGTTTTTCAACGCTACAGAAGGGTGGAGACATGCTTGACGGCTTAATGGCCCCTATTCTATTCAGTTCATGTTGTGTGTTTTAATTTTTTTTTTTATCTTTTAAATTATTCTTCAAAATGTTCCCCTCCTATAACACGAATACACCTAAAAAATGTTGTCAGAGTGGAAATTGTCCACCAATATTCCCAGACTCACCTTGTTCCTGTTGGACCAGTTGTCCTAGGGAGGTGCCTCTTATGTCGTTTTGTTCCCAGGTTAGGAGCCAGGGATGGGCGATCCGCCGTTTGAAGTTTTCCAGCAGTTTTTGCCTTTAGAGAGAGCTGTGCTGGTGCCAATACTGTGGTAGAGAGGGAAATAGAAAATATATGCAATGAAATATTTACAGTAAAATATTCATAAATGATCAGTCAATACATCTGAGAACCTGCAGTTGGTCATGAAACAGGTGGAGAAAAAAAACAGTTTTGAAAGTACTGCAGTATTCTAGACACATCTATTTAACCCTGCAGGAACTAAATGCCAGCTTATTATATGAATCATTTATTTTCATTATTTTTGCCACTGTAATCAGAAGAAATGTGTCATTTCATTAAAATCAAAGTCAAGCTAGGAACTATCCATTACACAACATAGACCAAGGATAATAATGTCCCATTTAATGGCGCAGGGTGACTCCAGCAGGATTTGCTGGCACAAATGCTTGAAACTAAGCTTGGCACCTAGCTGTAAAAGACTGATAGTATGGGCGTACTCCGCACAGACTTGCATTTTCATGCTGTTGGATCAATCGAGGCCAAATCCCCCGGGGTAGAAAATGTGCAGATTGCAGTGATGTTGCAGATTCTTTGATGGTTTCACCCTCAGATATACTGGTATTAGGGCACTCTCTCCTGCTAAACAGCTTTACTCAGTGTTCACTTTGCATGCGTTTGTCATTCTGTGCACGCTTTCTTCGCTTTATGCATTGCATGAATATGCCTCGACATGCCGAGTCCTTTTATGCTTTCAGGCATCGACTAAAACGGTGACGGGAGGTTAAGGAAAAATATGCCTCGTAATTAGAAATTCTTAATAATAGTAGAGGGGGAATAAAACCAGATTTACGGTTGATTTTCTAGGTAGATCGAATTAATTCGGGGCTCAAAGTTGGATGAGTCAACAGAGTTGCCTCGGTCAGCCTTATCTGACCACCTCAGGTTGGAAAGCATAAATAGCCTTATTCATGTCTCAGAGGTTGTGAGTCTAAGGCAAGATGACGTGTTGGATAAGCAAAGGCACTTCCAGCATTGGTAGTTCCAAGTGCAGGTTAATGGAATCGAGTAGGCCATGACACAGAAGCCGCAGTAGCAGAGAGTGGAAATGTCACTCAGTTGTACACAGGAAGCCCTTCATCTGTGCTGCAGACTGTGCTCAAGCAAGTGGAGATATATTTGGTTTAATGGCGTGCTGGGATTTTTCTTTTTCTCTCTACGGACGTGTGGCTCCCTGCATGTCTCCCCTCCCCTTCTGTGTGGGTGGCTATGATTCACTGCACATGAGTCATTGCTCTCTCCGGCTGCAGCTTCTGTACTTCACCACGGATGCAAACTCTTAAACTGCACACACAGATTTGCATCTCCTGATTAAACACAGTGCTGCATCTTGGCCCGGCGACAGGTCAGCGTTACCTTTGGGGCGGCTGTAGCTCAGTCGCTTAGGGGACTCGGCTCAAGAACTGGAGCGTCCCAACTGGTGATCTGTTCGAGTGGTGCTGGTAGCTGGAGAGGACACACAATACAAGAGAACAAGACAATAACTTCTAAAAACGTGGATATTAGAATCGTTTTTATGATGAACCACGGCACCTGTGGCGGCAGCCAAATCTGAATTTTAAATCCATATCCTGAGTTTGATGTCTTTTTCATTGTCTTGCAGGGAACTCGTATTTATTCCCTATCACAGAAATACTAAGGAGACTTGTCTTGCCTCCACACACACTCTCTTGTGTTACAGCATGTAGGATCTTCCTGCTTTCACTTCCGACGTGATCGCATTCCTCAGAAACAATGTTGCTGTCTATAATGATAAGATTCAATGATTGATACCTTCTAACAAACTCAATAAAATGTTATAGTATCACCATTTTTTCACAGACAATTTGGATTTGTCTGATTCAGCATTTCCAATATTTTACTCTCTCTTCTCTGACAGGCGTTCAACTCCGAGACGGACAACTTCAAACTGCTGTACGGGGGCCACCAGTATCACGCCAGCTGTGCCAATTTCTGGATCAACTGTGTGGAGCCCAAACCCCCCGGCCTCATCCTGCCTGACCTGCTCTGAGCTGTGGCTGCAGCTGCCATGGTAACAAGACACAGGCTAATTAACGCCGGATAGGTGGAGCACCGACGGAGGCTCTCACCTTGGACGGGAAGCAAAAGTAGGACGTTAAGTCACTAGATCCCTCTATTTATTTGTCCCTTTTCTTCTTAAATCCCTTTTGTGTCCCACTTTAAATGAGCTCGGCCGTTTCACAGGCTGTGTTAATGCTTACCTGTTTTGTTTCTACAAAGTTGCAGCTTTTGCTCTTACATTAACCAACCATAGGATTATTGTAACTCTTTTTTTTCTTAGCTGCAAATCACTGAAGGTCTGTAGGTCGGCTTTATAGCGCCGGCGATATCAATGATGCTTGGCCAGATTATTTCCTCTGCAAGAACAAAAAGGCCGATATTACTAAAAGATCACATTTAAATCACGAAGTGTGCAATATTAAAACACTAAGAACACTGGAAGAGAGACCGCTTGAGTTGTCACTTGTTGCTTTGCTTCTACTTGAGGGGAATCGTTTTCATGGCTTGCTTTATCCCCACTATAGCTGAGCTGTTGGCTCAGAAGCCTATTATCACACTTGAATTACATTTGTTGGGTGGGTCTGCCTAAAGAAACTTTGTGACTCCTGTGGTTTTAGTAACTTTTTGAAATGATGTAACATTCAAACCATCCTTGCTGTGACGGAGCTGTCAAACCTTTTTATGGATTTTGTTGAAGTAACTGCTTTGTGTTTTGCACTGTTGGAAGGGGTATTTAATTGTACTTTATAGGTATTCTTTATAGGTGAGTTTCTGATTTGGGAACCTTGTAAACAGTTTTGTTTTTCTGTCTTGGTGTGGTGTGCAACCATAACTTAAATGTCTGGAAGAGGTTGACAATGGTTCTGCCACAGCACTTTTTGTATATTAGTGTTTCATGCCGTAGCTGTGCAGGAATAACTAACTGTAATGTGAATGTGATGTAAATAAAATAGTATGCATATGGATAAAAGTGTTGCCAATTATTCAGAGTGGACAAGTTTACAATTTTAAAAACAAAACTCACCAGCCATGTCAGTTGCTTAATAATGATAAGAGTTGCTGATAAATTACTGAGGTTTGGATTAAATGAATAAATTCGATGTATCAATGTTAAGTAGTTGGTCCCGAGAAGGACTTTTAATGTAGGGAAAAAAAAGAATGGAACTAAGGCACAGACCAGGCAAAAATAAGGCAGAAGATAGCAAAGATAGAAGACATACCAAACACTTAGTCAACAGGAGATAATGTTATGACTGTTTCTGAAAAAGCAGTTGTTACAATATAAGACATTAACAGTTTTAAGTGGACTAAAGTTATACCTTTTTGGCATGACTTCAATAAACATAGAGGCATCATCTTTAACTCGAGTGGAGAACAAGAATTGCGTAGAGAAAGACAAATCTTCAATTTCTGTTCCAAGTACAAGTTACCTCTTCAGTTTTACTCAATGATGTGCCTTCTCAGTGGCCAGAGAGAACACACCTCATCACTTTGCAACAGAATGGCATAAATTGTCCTTCCAAACGAGCCTTCTGGGCTGAGATGCCTGGGTTCTGGGAAACCAATCTCATTATACTTCTCACTTTTGTTCAGGTGTGTTCTCCAACATCCATTTTATCTCTCCCGCTTCCCTAATTCATTTCCTCGAGAAAATGAATTCCTCACCTCTACAGTGAACACTGGGATAAGAGAAAATTACCATTGCTGAAATCAATTACTGGATAAAACTGTGTCATTTGAATTGCAGACAGACTCGCTCTTTCCTGTGCCTCTCATCTCCACGCCTATTGCATGTCATTTGGTGCTGAAACGATGTCTAAGGGAAAGAAATGAGATTAAAGAAATACTTTGCTGTAGCGACTGCGAATCATTGGTACTTTATGCCCATGGTCCATCACATTATTGATGAAAACCCGCAGCTTCTGCATATTAAGTTCAACTGAATTTAAAATGTATGGGTTTTGGGTTGTTGGTTGATTTAATGGCAGAACAGCTATCTAAATATAATATGTGATACTGAAAGAAAATATTTGATGTAAACTTAAACAAATTGTGGCCTAGACTGAACAAATTAAGTTTTTTTAAACACGTCAACTCGCTAAATAAGCATCAAAGACACTATATTTCGCTTTTTCTGTCCCAGGTTACTCATTGGCTGATACATACAGCATATCTATAATACAGATAGACTTGTTCTCCTTGGTTTATAGTTCAATACAGTATCAGGACCAAATATGGTTAAAACAATGCAGCCTAATACAACAATCCTGCCAATAAGCTTTAAATGATACAGCCGATAATTCAATACATTTTGGAGGCTATTGTTATATTGTTATGCTTTGTATAATATAACATATATATCCACTAAAAGAAGTCTTTCTAGCTAAACTGTACTATGATGATGACTTTTTTTAAAACACTACACTATAAAGTTTTTTTTCCCATTTTTGACTTAAAAAGTAAATCCTTTTTTTGTCATTTTTTTAGATATATATATATATTTTTTTTTAGACATGTTATACTATGACATTTTCACTTTTTCACTTCATTTTCGTACCTACCCCATTTTCAGGTTCTGCCGATGCTTCTGTGCAAGTTTCGAGTGTTTTGTAATTTTTGACTTTTTGGCCGACATAAGGCTATAGTAAGGCGATTTTTTTGTCAATCTTTGAATTTTTGACGACATGCTATACTATGACGTTTTCACTTTTTTGACTTCATTTTCGCACCTACCACATATTTAGGCTCTGCTGATGCTTCTGTGAGAGTTTGGAGTGTTTTGAATTTTTTGACTTTTTGGCCGAAGGTAAGACTATAGTAAGGCGTTTTTATCAAATTTTTGACGACATGCTATACTATGACGTTTTCACTTGTTTCACTTCATTTTCGCACCTACCCTATTTTCAGGCCCTGCCGATGCTCCTGTGCGAGTTTCGAGTGTTTTAAAATTTGTGACTTTTTGGCAGAAAGTAAGGCTATAGTAAGACATTTTTTGTCATTTTTTTGAAGTTTTTTACGACATCCTATACTATGACGTTTTCACTTTTTTTACTTCATTTTCGCACCTACCACATTTTTAGGCTCTGCTGATGCTACTGCGCGAGTTTCAAGTGTTTTGAATTTTTTGACTTTTTGGCCGACATAAGGCTATAGTAAGGCATTTTTTGTAAATTTTTTGTGATTTTTTACAACATGCTTTATTGCGACATTTTCACTTTTTTCACTTTATTTTCGCACCTACCCTATTTTTAGCCTCACCTGATGCTACTGTGCGAGTTGCGAGTGTTTTGAAATTTTTGACTTTTGTCCAAACGTAAGGCTATAGTAAGGCGTGTTTTTGTAAATCTTTGCATTTTTGACGACATGCTATACTATGATATTTTCACATTTTTCACTTCATTTTCGTACCTACCCCATTTTTAGCCTCACCTGATGCTACTGTGTGAGTTTAGAGTGTTTTGACATTTTTGAGTTTTTGGCCGACATAAGGCTTTTATAAGGCGTTTTTTTTTGTAAATCTTTGAATTTTTGACGACATGCTATACTATGACGTTTTCACTTGTTTCACTTCATTTTCGCACCTACCCTATTTTCAGGCCCTGCCGATGCTTCTGTGCGAGTTTCGAGTGTTTTAAAATTTGTGACTTTTTGGCAGAAAGTAAGGCTATAGTAAGACATTTTTTGTCATTTTTTTGAAGTATTTTACGACATCCTATACTATGACGTTTTCACTTTTTTTACTTCATTTTTGCACCTACCACATTTTTAGGCTCTGCTGATGCTACTGCGCGAGTTTCGAGTGTTTTGAATTTTTTGACTTTTTGGCCGACATAAGGCTTTTATAAGGCGTTTTTTTTGTAAATCTTTGAATTTTTGATGACATGCTATACTACAACGTTTTCACTTTTTTCACTTCATTTTTGGCACCTACCCCATTTTTAGGCCCTGCCGATGCTACTGTGAGAGTTTCGTGTGTTTTGAATTTTTTGTCCGAACGTAAGGCTATTATAAGGCGTTTTTTTGTAAATCTTTGAATTTTTCGCCGACATAAGGCTATTATAAGGCATTTTTTTGTAAATCTTTGAATTTTTGATGACATGCTATACTATGACGTTTTCACTTTTTCACTTCATTTTCGCACATACCCCATTTATAAGCCCTACCGATGCTACTGTGCGAGTTTCAAGTGTTGAGTGTTCTGAATTTTTTATTTTTGGACGCGATAGTAAGGCGTTTCTTGGCATTTTTTTTTTATGCTTGCTTTATCATGATGTTTTGATTTTTTTCCACTTTATTTTAGCATCTACCCTTTTTTTTTATTTTTTCACTGACATAAGGCTACAGTCAGTAAATTTTGACATACTATACTATGACGTATTACCACGTTTATATGCATATTTTTAACTGTTTGAAATATTTTTACTTTATTTACATTTTTAAACAACGCATTATCATGTTTTTTTTATTATTATTTTGGACGACATACCATACTATGACGTTTTTCACTTATTCTATTTTTTTTTTCACTGTTACTATTACGATTGTCTGCACGATCCCAACGTTTCCAAGTGAAGTTTTAAGTGTTTGAAATATTTTTTACTTTATTGACATGTTTTAACAATATATTATAGTAAGGAGTTATTTGTCAAGAGAGGGAAATTAGCTGCAGTAACCATCTTTGTCCAGAAGGTGGAAGCGTCACAGTCTGCCTCTTTCAGTGCAAGGTTTTATTTTAACTCCATTGCTTGCAGTGGAGAAAGCGGAGAACTTTGAACCAATGATGTCTTTTGGTTGATTGGCGTTCTTAAATTGGCTACTAGCTAGCAACCTGCAGAAGAAGTCGCCACTCAATCTTCATTGTCATCTGTATGTAGGACTGTGTAAATAAAGTAAAAAAAAAAACATTCTCATGGCGGTGTCAGGGTGCTGAATTTGATTTTTTTTGTAAACATACATCCCTTTCATTATTACCATGCAATTTATAATTAGAATTTTTGTACGGAGCTCCATTTTGACCATTGTTCTTGTAATATACCTAAGAAGACTAATACATCGACACACCTGGCTAAAGGCCTAGGGGAAAAACGGGGGCAATGGGAGTCACATAAATTCTGTAAACACGTCCCGCAGGCCAACAACGACGGCACACGCCAAACCAGTGTCACACACTAAATGTCATTCTCATTGCACCCCCTGTGGGGCCCATTCACACTTTTACATGCAAATTAACATTCCCGAAAATAACAATCATAATGTCTAACATGATAACATATCAGAAAGTTAATAGTACACGTAAAAAGAAAAATGACTTAGCTTTCAACCGTGGTTTGAGCTTTGGCGCGAGAGAGAGACAGAGAGAGACAGAGATGCACACGACGCTCTCCGTCCACTTCAAAAACTGAGGACCCGGGCCACACTCTTAATCCCCTGACTCCTGTGGGCCTGCTTCTCTGGAACCTAGCCCCGCATCACGGCTCCATGTCCTGATCGGCAAACTCGCTCCTCTGCTTCCGGCGCCGCGCCGTCCTTACACAGGTGCAGCCAGTCACTCTGATCACTGTCCCCAGCCGCTCTCTCGCCTAAACACTCACTCCCTTACACTAATTTTGGAACCTATCTCGATAATATATATTATAGCGTTTTGTTTTTTTTACATTCTATTTTAGCTTTTTCGTATTTTTTTGCATTTTTGCATGACATGTTATACTACAAATATGGCATAATGCGCTACTGGACATCGCCCCTTCTCCAGCTCTCTTCTGGAGCTCGCCTTTATCCAGCTCCAACCCTCCCTTTGTAACTAATGAGTTATGTTCAAAGTTCTACGTTATGCTTCGGAAGAGTTTTATTTTTATTTTGATCTTTCGTGCGAATTACAAAATAAAATGGGTTATTGAATGAAATACATAATTCAAAAAAAAGGAAAACATTGCCAACGTGAACATTCATTCAAGTTATAAATGTAATTGTCGCGACATTTGAAAGATATGAAGTAACATTATTTGAATGAATGAATTTCAGTAATTATTTATTTTAAAACTTTCAAAATGTTGAAACTATTAGTTGAATTAGTCCTGGTGTGAAATAGCTCCACAAACAGTTCCTCCTGGCACCCAGAACTTATGTTTACAAACCATACCATACACCATAAAGCTGGACTTAAAATATTTCTTACAAATTTTGGATTTGCAAAAGTTCAATTAGGAACAAAGAAACACTTCAAATGTTTATTAGACAACAGCGATACACACAACTCTTTTTGATGAGCAACGTTCAATATCAACATGACGTTTGTTTAATTACAGGAAAACTCCAGAGGGGAGATTTAAGGAGAAAACAACTCTGTGAAATAGGGGGAGAGTTTTTAATGAGCACGACTCCATTCCTTCTATTTGTTCATTGCATTAGATTCTATTTTATTTAACGATTTTGGTGGTAATACATGATGTGTGTGGTGTGATTTACTGCCCTATCATTTTTTCTCACACTCACAACAAGTAATAGTAAAGTACCAAAGTAAGTCTAAGAGCATGGACAGCACCTCCAGCAAAGTGAGGATTTTTACCCCTACACAACAGCAGAGGTACAGTACTTAATTTGCATCACATGGCTGTTCAGAAAAGCCATGAACCACAAAATATGTGGAACTTATGCGCACAAGGCAAAAACAGCTGGATAGAAAATATTTTCCCAAGCATCTATCAAAGAGCTACCAGTTCCCTTGAGGCAACACTATATATTTTTTAAATACAGCATCAAATATCACTACAATAACATAGTGTGGTCACAGAGTGGAACAGTCAACCCTGTGGTACACAGGAACATTTCCTACATCTTGGCTTTAGCTTACATCTTTTAGTTATTCACCTTTAATAGCATATTTAATTGTTTAGCTAAAGTGTGCTATTCCCCTCCACATCAGTACAGTTCATTTCAATGTTTGTATTTTTTCTTCTGTACACTTATCTTAAATGCTACCATGAATTCAGAGCATGCTGCTACCCTTACACCAAAGATTAAACTGGCACAATTTCACCACATGACACCACGCCAAGAAAGAAGCCCGAGTCACATCACTGTCAGAGGCAGCAGAGTCTCGAGCACCGGTAACACCTCCACAGAACGCTCGTCCTCGGCTGGAACTGGACAGACAGACCAGGAAAGACAGCACACGGTCCACACTCTGAGTGCTTCATCTTGTTTTGCTGTCTGACCGTAACTGACAGTAACCCGCTGATTCTCTGGTCCAGATGATTCAGAGCTTTAAATGGCATCGCTCCAGCCCAAAGATTCAACGGAGGCAACTGGTTAGATGAACAGCAGCACAGTCAACAACCCGTGTTTGGTTATGTTCCCACAGTCCAGCTATTCATTACTTAAGCTTCACACAGATCTACATTTACACGCGTCTCACTTCAGAGAACTCTCTCTGCAGACTCTCACAGGCCCCAGTACGGAGCCAGGCTCCTGCGGTCCCTCTCATACACATCAGGTATGACCCCGTAGGGGGTCTGGACCATCTTCACAGAGTTTCTACCAAACAGCTTCCTCTCATAATCGATGAGCTGCCTCCAGAAGCCGCCATTGGGCCTGATGACAGGGCGACGGGCTTTGACCCAGGCGTGGGCCTCTGCCAGAGACACGCGGTGATATTTCATGAGGAAGGCAAGGCACAGAGAGGCCGAGCGGCTCACCCCCGCCGCACAGTGCACCAGCACCGCCCCGCGTTTACGTCCCACGCTGTGGATCTTGTCGGCAATGCTGTCGAAGTACAACGAGATGGGGGAGTGGGGCATATCCGCCAACGGGACCTTTACATACTCCATGTGAGGCCAGTTGAAGTTAGGGAGCTCGATGGTGGCGTTGACCACGCAGGTGATGCCTTTGGACAGCAGCAGGCTGCGGTTTGATGCCACATTCCCTCTGCTGAGGAAGAGGTTGGGGGTGATCTGTGCGATGCCCCCCAGCAGGCTGCTGTGCTCGGGCAGAAGCCTGGGCACAGCGGTGGGCACCATGGTGCTACAATGGTGGTGGTGGTGGTTGTGGAAGAAGCCTTGGCTGCGGGACCCCATTGAGGATTTCAATTCGGCTTCAAGATGGCTTGGCGATTGAAGAAACAGGGAAATCAGCAGCGAATAGTCATAGTAGTGAACAGCTCCCAGTCAGGAAATATCCTGTAATACACGAACAGATTTCACGATCAATCTTTTATTTTGTTCATAAAATTTCGTTGTGTGTGTAACATACAAAGACAATAAAGTCTATTTCTATTTCTATAATCTTCTATTAAACGTTTTTTTTCATTCAGTGGAGGCTGAGCTCTCAGCCTGACAAACATGGAAAAGGGACAAGGACAAATAGCGACCCTTCCATTTGCCAAGACTCCAAAATAAGCCACTAAAAGCCCTCCCTCAGATGTTTGTTTCCGGGAAATGTTTGGTTCAGCTTCAGCATGTCTATAAACTCTAAAAACCCAGACAGACGCAACTTCTACAGGGTCACCATGATGACAAAACAAGCCGCTGTGTGGCTGTGACCCACTGATCCTCAGTTTTCACTTCACATTTTAAAGCGCGTCAAAGGTATTTCATAAATCCACAGACAAATTCAAAGTGCATCTCAGACGGAGGTAGACTGCGCTGTCGACTGTTTGTGTCTCTGAATTCAGGTTGAATGGCCTGAGACGTGCCATCCGTCTGCCATGTGAGCACGGACCCCCTGGGTGCATGCACTGCACTCAACTCGTCTCATGTTCATCCACCCACAACCCCCACATACAGATTACATCTTCCCTGTCCCTTGCTATTGCTGCTGTTAATGTCATTTTGGATGGCACCAACAGGAAGAATGGAAAGCAATCCTACAATACACATGATTTTAGCTTCAAATTAGCAAGTCAGATATTCCAGATTCAATTTTCTTTTTCAACAGAAGATGATTTAAATGTTCTACTTTACTTGCTTTTACGAGCTGTGACAAGCTGTAACAAGACGCCGTTGTTTTTGGCTGTACTGTGTTTGATGAAAATAGCTGCTTGTGCTGATACTTAAGTTATCGTCCACAGCTCCAGGCACGGCTTCACACACTGCTGCGCTTGTCGTGCGTCATCCACACCTTGTGCACCAGTCGAGCTAGCAGGTCTTTTTCTTTCATGTTCGGCTACCGTCTGGTTAACAAGAAATAACCAAATGTCAAATGTTTTATCCTGGAATTTAAATGGCAAGGAAAAAAAAATGTTGTCACCTGCATTATTAATTAAATTTAAGTCAAAAACCATTACAGCAGCTTTGTTCGCCAAAGACAAGTATCCACCCTTTTTTTTTTGGTATTCAATGCTGAACAGTGGGTTGACATATAAACATCTTTTACAGAGTAAATTCATATTGAATTGTATAGGAATAAATAGATATTAATCGGTCACAATCAAAACATTTCAGGAACCTTTGCTTTTTATGTAATGTTATAGCACAAATACCTTTTTCAAAATATATTTATAAAGGAACAAACTGCCTCAAGGTTGTAACCCAACTTTTGAATGCTTATATATACTGATGTTTGCAAAAATATCGGAAAACAAGTTTCCAGGATGAATTCAAATACTTTAAGGACAGTTAAATCCTCATCTCGCCAGGGATTGGAGCTGCTTTGCTTCACTATCACCTTCCAGCTGTAAAAATACCTTTACAGTCTCTCGATCACAGCATGGTCTGCTTTCCTTTTAAAAAAAAAAAAAAGGAAGAGAGAATGAAGGAAAAAGGATCAAAAGGCTAGAATAACATTCTCCTCCCTCCATTGTTCAGACAGTCTATGAACGATAAAAGTGAAAGAGAACCCAACATTACAGATTCTAGGTCGTTATTCAGACTTTTTCACTTCTTTATTGAGTATTCCTAAATGTAGTAATTAAATGAATGCAGGCTTTACATTTTTCATGTCGAAATGTAGGAATAAGTTGATTTAAGAGATGATATATAAATAACAACCTTTGAGACTATGCTGGTCTCATCCATCCTTACCCTTACCTTACACCCAACCAACAAAGCACTGATCTCTTTTGACTCCTTTTCCATGTTTTTAGCCCCAGTGCCCATCAATGAGGATAAAAGAAGGAATTATTATTATTATCAAATAACCTACCATTGATTTTCTTTAAATCTTTTTTTGATCAGCATCCCAGCTAAAATGCTTTAACCAGCAGATGCTGCAATTGAAAGATCATCAATTCTGATCAATTTTCTGGTAATCAACACATCAATCAATTGGCCAGTTATTGCAGCTCTTGATGCAGGTGATTCATCAATTCCTGGAGACAGACCACATGCATACCACAGCTGGTAGCTGGTCAGCTACCTACTGACCAACATTATAAGACACTAGCAGTCCCATCAACAGAGATATGATGAGGATAGCAGAACCAAAAAAATCCCTGGCCCTCACCAAAGTGTTGACGTACCAGAGATTTGCTCCATCCACATGGTTATTTATACTGCAGGCTGGACAGCAGTAAGGCTGCACAGAGCGGAGGTGGAAGAATCATGCAGAGGCTGAAGACACAGAAAACTCTAGTGGATGTTGGAGATACTGCAGTTGACTGCCAATCAAATTTTAGATTTTGTTTCATTTTAATGTCTTGATGTTGGACAGCCTGCAACCCCTCTCAATCATCCATAGTGGATCTGTCAACAGCTTGCCCGACCCAAAATATCTTCTTACGGACATTTCCCTTCCCCTCTCTTGTGGGAAGATTCCTCAGGGGTCCGGTTACGCCTCTGCTAACGCAAATTGGAAGCGTGACCCAGCGACAAAAAACTAGAGTGCCCACCCTGACGGTGAAACCTCAGCAACAACGGATCATTTCTTGAAATGGTTAACGTCAAATTGCTGACCGACACTCACGCCATCAAATAAGAGCAATATAACAGGAAAAGGTGTGGGCAGATGCATGCTCGTCTCAGCACTGTCTCTCAATCAAGATGTATCCATTTATTCAGTCCGTGATTTCTGCGGCCTAGATAATAATCAAACAGATAGAAGATAATGTTTTGGAGGTGATTGATTCTCAAATTCATCCAAAGGGTGCAGCGACACACTAAGAACGCTTTCATGTTGAGTGCAGAGAGTTCAAAAAAGGAAGAGTCAGTGAAGGTACAAATTCCACGTGAGGACATGATGTCTCACAAGGCTTTGGCACCTTCCTGCAAGAATAGTGCGTGGATGCTGTTCACTTCATCCACAGAGATACACCTCACCATGATGCTCACTGACACAATCAAACGAAACAAGGAATATTATGTAAAGAGAAGCAGAGATTCAATGTACATTCTGCAGATCACAGGAACACTTTACAGGGGGACCTGGAGTTAATCCCAGATGACTTTAGGCGAGAGGCAAGGTACAACATGCACAGGGTACGGCCTATCACAGGGCCAACATCTGATTAACCCTCCCAGAATGTGCAAATCTTTGGCCTGTGGGAGGGCCAGAGTACCAAAATTACCACGCAGACAAGGGGATAAGGTAAGAATTCCAAACAGAAAGAACAGGGATATGAACTAAGAACACTCTTGCTCTTAGGTTTTTTCTCAAAAAGCCATGTTTTAGTACTATTATTTTTAGCTATCAACATGTGTGACTACATCACCAGTTGTATCCTAAAAGAGGTAACATAATAATGCCTCTCATTATTCAAAAATCAGCATATTAATCAACAATAATAACAATTATCCGTTGCAGCAGCATATTGAATGTGGCAGAATTGAATAGTCGATAAACTGAAAAATGAGCAGCAACTACTCTGATGGTTGATTTAGATGAGATCATTAGTTGCAGCCCTAATATGAGATATATTGCAGTATTGGGGAGTATCATATGATGATCTTAACAACATGTGGATTTAACTAAGGGACAGTACAAAATTGCAGTTAGGACTGCATTTTATTTTACCCCTGCCTTGAGAAGAAAATAAATAAAATGCAACATCTCGCAAATTGGCATACGTTTAAGGCAACCTGAAATGAATAAGCCATTGGTAAGCGTATTGTTTTTATTATGATGGAGAAGAAAGAAGAAAAACAAGGTGGGGATAACAATTAATGAGTGTCTGGACTGTTGTCCTTTTGTATATGATAAAATAACTGTACATATCGTCTTTATATTATTTTAAAACCAAGAGACTTCAGACATTTACGCAGCGTGTATAAATGTAAATCTTAAAGTGCACGACTCCACTAGTTTGACACTTTTACGATAGAGTGGTGAATTATCACTGATCATCTCAAATGGAAACAGATTACACCAAGTGTGAAATGTGGAATATCCACTTATGTTTTTGGATCCTGCTCAACACATTCAGCTTCCTATAGCGTGGAAGGTGGGTTCGCTTCTTCAATGTCACTCATTTTACATCATGAAGTGGTCCCAATAAACCCTGCACATGAACGCCTCCAACGTGTGCATTTAAATTGATGATCAGTGTGTTTTAGGTTCAGATAGTACGTTATATAATTTAATTCTAAATATGTGAATGAAGTGCATCCATCTGATGTAAAACTGAACTTACCAGTCGACTCTCACTCAGGTGGAGATGGCGGACACGAAGCAGCTGCTTTCACACCCCGGACGTCGAGCGGCGGTCAGTCAAAACCGTGAGGACGGGCCGTGGGACGCCGAGGGGCCCGGTGGTGTCCAACAAACCGCGACACGCAACAACATCATTCAACACAAAGTCACGCGAGCCGTCGGTGCGCCCAGCCGCTCCTCCACTGTCAACGGCGGCGTGTGCGGGGCAGTGCCGCTCCCGGAGCGATCCGTGCCAAGCAGTTATGGAGGAGGCGGGGCGAGCCACGCCGACGTGATTCTATTGGTTGATCATTGAAGCACCAACCACTCCATACAAACATAAGTATCTCGAAGCAAGGTAGCAATGTTTGAGATTTTATGTCGGCACCTCTTAACTTACTGTGTGAAATGTGTGTGTGTGTGTGTGTGTGTGTGTGTGTGTGTAAGAAATGTCACACCTACATATCAGATACATTGCAAACAGTTATATAACTATTCAATAATTAAATATAAAAACATAAAGGTATTTCAAGAAACCTTTAGGAACTACTTATCTCTGGGGGTCCAAGGAGACGCTCTTGGGCCATGGTTGAATAGAATTTAAGTCATCAAGTAAAATCTGTTGGCACTTCTACTTCTGGCTATTCTCTGGCATTACCTACTCATCATACAAAAGCAGAGGGCATGATCAAGCACTTCCCCAGAGCACAATGCAAAAACGATGGTGAGCCAAACCTACCGAACAAACCCCCTCTTGTGCAATTTTAATAGGTTTCCCAAATCACACTTTTTCCAGAGCAATTTGTTTTGACAAAAATAATTATGAAGCTGTTTCTCAGAGGTCAGTTGAGCATGAAATCATCATTTATCAGCTGAGCTGCAGTCATGAGTAAATTACATTTTGAGTCCAAAGTGCCCGGTCAAACTACTGACTTTGATTATTTAACCAAAAACACAAGATTGTATTGAAATTAAATTCAGTTTATCAATTCTAAATCCTCCTATATTTTGGATAGCTTTTGTTTTACAATCTGGCAATTCTGGGGGATAACTGTGAATCCCATTTTTTCTTATCAGTGTAAAAACCCATTGAAATAGCATAACATACATAATATGTGTGTAAATCATATTAATTATGGACCTGCCGGTGACTTATTTTAAAGATTATACTTTGGAAAAATCATGATACACAGATACATATTAATCTTCATTTAAATAGTACTATTGCGAGAGAGAGAGCGAGAAAGAGAGAGAGAGCAAATGGAGCCCATCAGAAGATGCAGTAAAGAATGTTGGATGAAGATCCACAGTGGCTCAGGCAATTATGTTTCCATGTGTGTATGCTGCAGCATTGAATTTTAATTTAACACTATAGTTGAACACCCACACCCACAAATGCATACATTACCAACTAAAATATACGTTCAGCATGGGGGCTAGAGGCGTATGAGGTCTGTTATTTTAAATCTCATTATGCCTCGTCTGGTAGAAACAGCCCAATGTCCTTGCAAAGCCGGAGTCAGTGGACATCTATGGTTGCTAATCTGAAACCTTCACGTGTGTAGCTGCATGTGCAGCCCTCCGTGAATATATCCACGTACAAAATCTTAATAAGACATGCCTTCCAAAGTCAATCCTATTTCAGAGGGCTCCCAGGGAAGATATTATGCCATCCATAAACCCATGGCCCCTGCCTCAGAGTCACTCTTAATTACATTCCACATTCAATCAACTGGAAACAAACAGCAGCAATACCAACCCTAAAAACTTGGTGCAAGGGCTGACACTAGCAGACACAGATGTTCTATTTCGAAAGCATTACATCATTTCAAATAATAAGTAAAGATTGGAGATAAGAGCTTGTGTTGGAATTTACCTGATTAACGCTCGAATGAGATGAAGAAACATGACAGAAAATGTCCGTGAATGAAATAACCAAGAAGTACAAAAAAAAAGACAGATGTTTCAGGAGTGGTAACCTTGAATAAGGAAAGTGAAAAGCGAGAGAAAGATGGATACCAAGATAGAGGGATGAAGATAGAGCTGCCAGCATGCAGAGACAGGGACTGGGGTTAAGACTGAAATGTCAGATGAGTCAGAGGCAGTCAGGGAAGATGCTCCACAGTCTGCCATTTCGGCTGAATATTTACAATCGCACCATCGCTGTAATAACAAGCACCTGCAGCCACGTTCTGAAGGAGCTGTCCGCTTTGAGCGAGTGGGTAGTGACATTGATTAACCCTGACCGCCTGCGACACAAGATAACTGATGGGTTTAATGGTGCAGTGTGTGCCACAGTGATTTAACTGCAAAATCCTTTGCACAATGCCTCAAATGTGATAACCACTCGATAACCCTGTGCTGTTCAGCTGCAGCCACTTATTGACACTTTTTGAGAGGCAACAGAGATCTGTCAAGCCACATAGAAACAAAAATACGAGCACGGATATCCCACTCATGCTGATGGAAATCAGTCCGGTAGAATGCTGATCATGATAGCGAGTGCAATTCAGACATCCCTGAGACAAGTAAACCGAAATGTGTAAAGAAGTGCTGTATATCGTCCAAACTGATCCTAGCTGGCTCTATGACTGGATATGTGTATTTCAGTCTGTGCTGAAGGGGAGAGGGGTGGTAAGATGAGGAGAATGGAAAGTGCATCGCGGTTAGAGATTCAAGGCCCGGAGTGCAGGAGGGGTGGTGTGAGGGAGGGGGCGAGGGTCTAAATAAAGTTGCTGTGATCCCACCGGCGGCCCCCATGCTCCGTGTGACGGAGGTAAATAGACACAGGATCTAAGTGTTTGCTATGGCAACATGTGAGAGCGGCGTGGGGCTGTGCGCCACATTCAGCCTCCCTGTCACTCTGATCAGCGGCACTCTGACATCAAACAAAACACGCCTGCTGCTGTGGAATCGGAAAAGGACCTGAAGATGCCTCAGCAGCATCACACACACAGACACACACGGACACACACACAAACACACAGTGTTGATATCCATCCTTGGGGGAGGGGATATCAGTGTGGGTATCTAACCATTTTTAAATATGCTCTAATTGGGTGCTAAATGCATTAACTCGCTCCGTTTCTTCAATGACAGGGATGACAAGGAGTGAGTGGTGAAAATGCACGTACACAGATGGGCGAGGAGGTAGGGAGCCACAGCAGACTTCTGTGCACAGCTCTGGTTAGTCACGACTCCTTTGTCACTCCAGCAGATGAGCATGAGCAACAGGACAAATGTGTTGCGTGTGTGTGCGTGCGTGCGTGCCTGCCTGCCTGCCTGCCTGCGTGCGTGCGTGCGTGCGTGCGTGCGTGCGTGCGTGCGTGCGTATAGAGCTGCCCCCTCCTCCCCCACCTCTCCTCCTTCTTTCAGACAATGTGCCACAGACCTGGTTGCCACAGTAACCTTGTGTTAATGACCAAAGCAGGGGGGTGGCGTTTGTGTGCGTGTATTGTATGTGTATGTGTATTAATAGCTAATATTAAGCTATTTGAGTGTTTCCATTTGGGGTTCAGGTTATAATCATGTTAGGCGTTAGGTGTGATGGTTAAAGTTATAGTTAGGATTGCGAAAGGCATTATTCTAGTGAGTGTCCCCACCGCTACAGAGAGACCAGTGTGTACCAGGGTACTATTAAAGATGATTACAACACAGACTGAGGCTGGAGGAGACATATTTTCCCCTTTTCCCTGAATAGAAGTTTAAAATCAATAAGGCACTAACAGAGGAGAAGCTCTAAAACCAATGGATCGATTCCTCTCGGAGATATGTGTTTTCAGACAATTTTTTTAAAAGCGTAGCAGCCTACTTTCCCCTGTTCTAATAAGAAAGAAATAGCTCCAAGATTATGTGAAAATGTGTCTATTTAAATGCTGTAACTGTGCCAATCGTGAAAATTAGATATAATTGACATTAAATCAATGTATCATAGTGGACATCAAATCATCTCCTCTGCTATGCTTACCATGTACATTCTTTAAGATAGAAATAATTCATCCTGAAGCATGTTATGAATTTATGTGATGCCGATTATCAACATAACTAGATCAGCATATTTACACAATTACTGTTAAATAATATAAAACATTTGAAGACCTTGTCATTATTTGCTACTTCCATTCCAGTTCACACACATATTTATATTTACATGAGCGAGTCATCCCGTTTTGATATAGCTGAAAAAAGGTAACTAAGTATATTAAAAAGCAAAGATTTCTTTCTTTAGTCTACAAAGGTCAAGATGCATTGCTATGTTCCGTCTATCCTGGTTTCTTGAATAAATATATATTTTTCAATTTACAAATGAACAAGCGTTCCTCTTTTTGTTGTACAGACTGTAAAAAATAAATGGTGTTACGGTTATCTCTTTTAGTTATACAAGACAGCAGTTGTGGATATTATCATCACATGAAATGTATTAAGAACACAGCCCAGATAAAGGTTTCAGCCACAAATAATAGTAGCGCTTTTACATTTTGTACACGACTGACACTTTAGTTTGTCATTTTTCTGAAGTGAACTTTTCAATAAACAACTTACCCTTATAAGATTCTTTGTGCACTTCGGTATTGTTAATACCAGTTAAGGATCGGTGTGCTGCTTACACCACTTTTAAAACACAACCCCAGACAGCAGGAGTGTTCAAGGACACGTGGTTGCAAAGTGCCACAGTCTCCTTTCAAGTGAGTGATCTGCATTTAATATATTAATGCACTGTGTATTTGTGTGGAGCAAATGTTTCCTACAATGGGAAGTTAGACATTTACCTTTGAGAGGAGTCCAAGCAAATTGGTGAGAGCAGGAGGCGAGCAGAGTGTTGGCGGAGGCGGTGCGTGGGCGGTTTGAGAAAATTCTGCATCTCTGCACACATGCAGACCGCTGACACAAACATCTGCTCCATCTGATGTCCCTGTCTCTACAGCACAGAGTCTACAGTGACAGAGAGAGCACCGTGCCATGACAGGCACAGGGTGGAACACGTGAGCGGTCTGCACTACATCCCTGTCTATATCAGACATACATTATTCTGTATAGAGACTAAATATGTAATTAGTCCAGATGAAAAAAGTAGACATATTACCTTGTGACTCACTCTTTTCAGTGCTTCTGATGAAAGGCTGGCCTGTTGCACCCGATTCTGGAGAACATGCCATGGTTTTCTCTCGACACTTATTTACCTGATTCAGAGGAGATATACATGAAGTCACAAGTGAAACAGATATGTCCTTCGAGGAATAAATCTGCAGACTCTCAGACAAACCCAGCACGTGCAGTCCGAGAAGCGTTATTGGAGAAATTCACCCAAATCAATCAAATAAAAGAACAATAAAACCGCTAACATGCAAACTGGATTAATTATGGTTGTTTTGGGTTTTTTTTTACAAAAAGCTATAAAAAATGTATAAATCATCTTTGAAAACCTGAAGTCATATCTGCTTTAGAGATGTGTCTGATCCTGCCAGTGTGCAATATGATAATATATGAATATGAACACCTCACATTTGATAAATAAAATTCAGGTCACAGTTGCTCCCCCGTCTCAAGTACGGACTGAACACAAAAAGGCCACCGTTTACAGCTGTAAGAGCAGAAGCTTTAAATTAAAAAAATAAAGGGGACAGAGGAAACATCCAACGGAAAACAATGCAGAGTGTCCTGTGAAATGAGCAGAAGTTGAAAGGAGCCAAAACACTCTGCTGCGTCTCATTTGTTTTTAAATCCCTAATTATGAAACGGGTCGTAGAGGCATGAAAAAAAACAAAAAAACAATGACTTCACATCCACATCCAATATCAGTATTTCAGTGATCCCATTGATTATTGACAGGTTGACACAGGGGCTGATTAACCACACGGAAGCCAATGGGCTCCTGCCTGCTGGAGTTACATTTGTCACAGCTGTCCAACATCTTACCAAAAGCGTAAGCACACAAACTCTTCCCATCCCAGCAATAAGCAGGCCTTATAGTTATGTATGTAATAATGATGGTTTTCAATGCGGATTTATCCGTTAATTATTTTTAAATGACTGATAAAAGAAATATTGAAAATTGCTATAAACAGGTCCAAACCCTCATCTTTCTTTGTTATGCCGACAGTACAACACAAAAAAAAGCTAAATAGCGAACTAGTTATTTTTAAAATTTATAAACAACAATAACTCAAATTAAGTATCAAATATATTAACTGTAAACATATATATGTATTACCCAATATATCAACTTTTGTTTTTTGGCTGTACATCTTTGCTAATTCAGTCAAGCACTTAAGAAAAAAGCTTTGTTGAATAAACTCGTCAATTGGAGATAATAGAGAATAAGGTTATCTCATAATTTTCCAGTTCCATTCTTTGATTCCACACAATTTTACTACACCAAGAATTATGTGAATCTTGAATTATGTTAAGCATTATCAAATAGCTCAGTTCAAGCAGTGCGTTTAGCGCAATATGCAAAAAATATATATATATAACAATAAGAAGAGATAGAATAATAAATACATACATACATACCAAATCATTTTTTCATAAACATTTTATGGCAGGAGAAATAAATACATCCCCAATGGAATATGTGGCTCAGTTCCTCTAACAAAGAAATATGTAATTTTAACTTCCAGACTCAAATGATGCAACAGGACTATCCAAATGTTAGTTACAATATTTCACAGAAGCAGCAACAATCTCAAACTCACAAAACCAAAGCTCACAATGTTACAAGATAAGAATAAAACAAATCACTAACCACACTCCAACCTCCTCTGTGGCCAAATCAAATGCTCCTAGGCTTTAGTGATGTAGCCCTCTTTAATAAGGAAGTCATAGATTTTGCGCGTTTTGTTGACATCGATCTTGATCAGCGCGCGGGCCTGTGCAAGTCGCAGCCCACCCTGGCGTCTGCACTCGTTAAGTAAGGCCTGCTTGTACTCCAGGTAGGCTCCTGGCACCAACCGCACCACCTGGCATAACTACAAGAACAAAACCAAATAATGGAATTTTAAAAACACACACAATGTCTCAAGTAAGGCCTTGGAACACTACGAAAGAAAACCCTGTAAGAACAGCATGTGAAATCCTGGTAGTGTAGAGCAGTGTTTTTTTAACCTTTTTTGAGCCATGGCACATTTTATACAAAAACAAATTCTGCAGCACATCACCAACCAAAAATGTTTCAAAATGACATTGTCACATAATACAGTATGACAATTCAGTCTCTCTCTTTGTTTACAACGGCAAATTATTTGCAGCAACTAAATAATATTTTTGGACAAATTAAGTGAAATTCTGTAATTTCAGACTTTTTCATTGAATTATATTAAACTTTTGCTTTCCAGTGGAAAGTGTACCTCTTTCTCCTGCTCGTTGAGCTTCTCAGTCCCCGGTAGTCCGGTCAGGTTCAAAGGAGGGGCGCTCCGCCTACCCGTCCCTGTGGCACAGAAATTCAACGACGTCAAATAGACAGGCAGGCAGCACCCCAGTGCTTGTCCTCACTTCGGATACCACAATAGCAGGATGACAACATGCATCTGAATGCTTTACTTGGAGGAGACAGGGGAACAAATATTTACATGTGTGTGCACAGATGCAGTTTGGGTACGTGTGACCAATTCATGCTCTCGAGGTTAAGGAAAGACAGCTATTTTCAAAGGAAAAACAGCACGATAAATATGCATGTAGGTGCCTGTTTTCATGTGTATTTATGGAGGAGCGCCTGCATTAATGGGATTGTTTCGAGAGCCCAACGGAGGAGGGAATACAGTGGTAAAGGTGGAGAGAAGCTGCATACCAGACACTGTGATCGTTGTGACAGCCGGAGTAATGCCAGCATCTCTGTAATCGGAAAAAAAAGGATTAGCATCTCTGCAGACTTATTAATACACACAGACCATCCCATTTTCACATAGGGCTTCTGGATTTTGATCACTATTTTTACTTTTGGGTCATCATCCAAAAAAGATGACTCATTGCAGCCAATATTATTTTTTTTAAAGGTAGAGTAATTACAAAAGCATGGATAACACGACGGAGGACACAAGAGCATTGGCACATAACAAAGAC
The DNA here is from genome assembly GCA_016785305.1 of Colistium nudipinnis. NCBI lineage: Eukaryota > Metazoa > Chordata > Actinopteri > Pleuronectiformes > Rhombosoleidae > Colistium > Colistium nudipinnis. Next base: position 793,956 of record JAFBJU010001075.1, read on the forward strand.
TACAAATACTGCAGACACTGTAATGGAAAGTGGGATCCATGGTGATGTAAACGTGTGCTCTATTCATCTCAGCACACGTGTGTGTCGACGAAGGTCAGCGTCCCTGGGGAGCATAACTTTGCCAGCTTATTCATTACACACTCTGGGTAACAAGCAGGATGCTGGAAGTCTCACATTGCAGCCTGTTTGCTGAGCCACTGCTGGCAGGCTCTGCCATCCTGGATGTACTGCAGGACGTCACACAACATGGTCCTCTTCCTACGCTCATCCTCGCGCAGTCGCTTCACACGCTCATAGACTTTGGCACCTGCGGAGGGTTACAAGGGAAGGTCAAGACGACTTGTCAAGGGTTGCACATGCAGCAAAACGCACATTGTTCACAATTCAGAATGTAATATTTGTACATATTTTCCTCAATTAAAAATGTTTGTTGATGTCTCTGAGCTTAAGAGGATCTTCAAATATGATGCATTGTTCGACCACCACTTTGAACAAAAAATGCATTTTAGTTTCATATATGATATTTATAACATATGATAAGCATCACATCCCTGAATCCTCACATCTGAGAAACAGGAACAAGCAGGTTTGTGGCTGTTTTCTTGAAAAATGACTAAAACAATTATTTTAACAATCAATCTAGTTGCCAATTCATTTTCTGGCTAAATTACTAGTTTCATCGGTGCAGCTCAAATTTGAATGCACTTCAGCGCTTGAGCTGGGATAAGCCACAAATACTGAAAGGAATGATGTTCAGTTTGCAGGTGAAACAACATTGTCGTAATGAATTCTTAAGGCTTCATTTGCTGCAATAATTCAAGTTTTAAATGATTTCCGCCAGCAATTCTCTGATATTTCAAAGGTAGCTGATGTAGGAACTCAATAAAATATTCGGTTGATCTTTTCTTTGTGTGCAGCGCATCAACAAACTAATATTATTATTCAAATATTATCATTCCCCAAAAGAATATCGCAAGACCTGATACGCCGCTCCAGCAAATAATAATAGACCACTTTCAAGCCTTACTCAGAATAAAGAACTCAGCAGGGCTCATGTGTGAATATAAATACATGTCCTTACTTTGGGCATGCAGCTTTAAAATGACATTTTGTAAAACAGAGGAATGAAAAGGGCTAACTAGACTCACTGCAGAAGGACTTGATCCCGGCTTTCCTGTACTCTTGCAGCCTTCGGATCTCTCTCCTCAGCTCAAACTCCACTGGAAGGAAAATGAGATGAAAGCAGTTAAGGGCAACATCTGTGCAGAACGTTTAAAGAAGAGAAAGTAAGAAAAAATAGTAACCCCCCCCCCCCACACACACACAATGTATAATACATTTTCCACCTCTTCTAATATAAAATGTCATACCACCAACTTGTGATATAGACAGGATTAAAGTGATAATTCCACATTTTTGGAAGGTTGACTTCTGATTACTTGAAAAGATGGATGAAAACACTAACTCTCTATCCCATTAATATTAACACAAAGCTAGCAGTCAGTTGACACCGACTAGACTGACTGCCCAACCCAATAACTCCTACATCAATAAAATGGATATCAGTCATACCAGTATTTGTGCTAAGCTAAGGTTACTGGTGCTGGTTGCAGGCATGTATTTATTCCACAGACGTGAGAGCGATATCTTGCATTTACTCCAACCCTTTGTCAAAGAGCAAATCATTTCCCAGAGCAGGAGGAGAGCTCACTAAACAGTTTGCTGCGAATCATAGGCTAAGGCCTTAGTCAGTGCACCGATTGCACGAGAAATCTGGGAGCTATGTGTGAGATGGTTCTCCAATTGCAAATTTCCCCACAGTGGGACAATAAAGGATTATCTTATCTTATCTTAATACAGCATCATCATAAAACCAAATTGAGAAGTCTATTTTGGAAAAATGTTGTTCACCTCTCCAATAGAGTTGGACTAGAGCTGTTCTGGAAGCTTATAGTGAAATAGCATTGAATTTATCACATCGATATTTGTGTACACAAACTAAAGTTCTGACATTACCTTCCCACAAAAATTCAAAAGTCAAACATCATCATTTGACACCACAATCATGAATTAATCCCAAAGTGAGCGGCAACAATTTGTTATACAGTATTACATGTGTTTGAATCTGTACAAGTATATCTGCCACATGTACTCAACTAAATACTTACATGCGTGACTCTCAATGAATTTATCCTGTTCAATCGGTCCAACCACTCTGGCAAATCTTCTCATGACATCGTACAGCTCCTGCACCTCCTTGGGGTAACATCGCTCCAGCACTGGGAGTGAGAGAGAGAGAGAGGAGAAGTGAGTAGGCGGCAGGTACAAACCAATACAAAAAACAGGATTATGAAAGGAAAATCCTTAAATACTTTTAACACAAGAACAGTTTGTGGCTTTTAGAGCATGCCAGGAGAAGTACTAACTAGTAGTATTAGTATTTTTGCTTTGGTTTATTTTTGGTAAATTGTTTTCGCCACTTCATTTGTGTCTTTATACAGTCAACAGGAAACATTAGGCAGTGAATCACACTTGCACAATATTCAGGGGGAATTTGCTTCGGCTCAGACGTATTATACAGCTGTCTGGGGTTAACGGCTCTCTTGAGGTCTTTCCAGTTCCAGTTTTTGAAAGACTCCTTTGAGTTATCTTGATTCTTATCAGGAAAACATCTGAGCTCTGACTGGACCAATCTAAAAATACAAACTCCTGCATTCAGTTAGCTTTCAGTGAGCTCTATACTATGAACATATTAATGTATAAAGTAAAGCCTAGTTAACTAAAACAATGTTCGGAGCATATTTGAATACAAATGTGTACACCAATTAATATAATTTAAAATGTAACATTTTTCCGTTACTCTAATTAAAACTTGTTGAGAAGTAACAGGAAAAATGTGAAGATTAATCAGCAATCATGCTGCATGTAAAAGATAACCAAACCCACCTCCCCAGACTGGTCACAGTAAAGCTTTCCTTCGGTGTATTCACCAACACTTAGCTTGTTTTACATTCATCATACACTCAGCTTTGCCCATGATGCTGAGTTAACGACCAGTATCCAGTATTAAACACAAAAAGACCAGCTAATTGGGGGTGGCTTGTCAAGTTGGGGGAAACGAAATTATGTTTTTTTTTTCAGTGTCAGTGGTTAAGGTTGCATGTGTATATGAATGCATGTCTATAATTAATGTACCACAAAGTAATCTTTACATCCCTGTATGTGTGTGTTAATAAGCAGCTGCCGTTTCAGGCGATACTCATTGTGTAATGCCATTCCTAAAGCTGTGAACACAAAGAAAAGTGTTGTCCACATCTCTAAGGAGACATAAGCACCGGTGTGTGTGTGTGGTCTCATACCAGCACAATAACACCGACTGCAACCAAAGGCAACGGCAACACAACTCACACTTGAATCATTTAATGCAACAAGCCCAAAACAACCCTGGTCAGTCTGCCTCTGGCAGTTACTGAGGCAGGACACAGTGAGCCTCCCAGGCTCACATACTGCCTCCATTATTGTATGTGGCACACACATGAATGAACACCCACAGCCCCAGACACACACAGCCACACACACACAGAGACACGCAATCTTTGACAGTCTCCATGACAACCAGTCTGCAGCTCTCCAGCTACTCCGGAGTTCTCTTTTATCTTGAAAGATTGGAGAGATAAGAGAAAAGAGGGGATAAAAGGGAGTAGGTCTAACCGAAGGATTCATAAATAAACTTGCAGACCACGGACAGTTTTCAAAGGGCAACATGTGCACTTATAATGACGGGTTCAACATTTAAACGAAGGAGGATTTAGTTCCCAATAGATGCAAAGAATCAAATAAATAAATTTAAGTCATCGTAGCCATTGGGAACTATTCACAATTGAGCAATTATGCTGTGGCACACAGTCCTCATGGACTATTCTCAGCCCTGATTGTAAGAGCTCCGCCATTTGCCACGCAGAGGCACAGAGGTTAAGAGTGGCTATCACATTAAGTTGTTTGCATGCATCCACAGAAATCAACAGCAGCAATTTTGGCTGGTAGATATGAGATGCCTCTCCGAGTTGCGATTAAGAATGTCGCAGCCCATCTTCGTTTCAGAGAAATACTTACTCTGGAATTTCCGAAGGTTGATCAGGCCATGGTCTCGGATAATCCTAAGAGAAATTCAGATTCAACTTTATTAAAATGCAAATTGATATTCTGACTAATGTGACGCTGCATCATTAAACCTGGCATTTATTCTTCTGCAATAATTTTTTGTTGCTAGACTGCATAAAGTCATGATCACATTTCAACACCCAATACACAAACTCAGTTGGCAGTTTATTAAGTTACACCTGGCTATCCTGCAATAAATCCTTATTCGTAGGTCATGATGTTTACTTTGAGCTGAAACTATACAGAGGTGTCAGAAATCAACTGTATTAATATAATCTAAGCTGCTGTGTTGTGCCGGGCTTTTAAACGGCAGGGGTACAGAGTCTCAGTCCATGCCAAAACACTGGAGGCCCTTTCAACGAGCAACATGTCAACAGAGGAAAAAATAGGGAGCACGGAAAGACTAACTAGAAATCACACATCCCAGCCCAGCCCGTCATACCATTCCACGTTCACTGAGAGCAGAGACTCATTCAATTAGATTTAGTACTGGGTGCATTACATGAAGGATTGACAGGGTGTTTATCCTAATAAACTGTCCAATGAGTATGAGTATGCCATTAAATAGAGACAAATCCTCACAGATAAGACAAATGACAAATTAAAATAAATATATCTAATAAAATAAAACCAGACATTATTTTGAGACAATCAATGCACAAAATGTGCAACATGTTGCATTATTAGAATTCATTAACCTTAAGTGGGTAGAGTAAGGGGTTTATTACGCATTGAGTGCATTTATTCAATCTGAAAGCATAATGTAGTTTCTGTTAGAAACAAGCTACAATATAAGCTAATACACCACCTACTGATGGACATGGGTCATTACATGGTGCTGAGTTAATGTATACAGTATTGTCATCATTCACTGTATGAAAATAAAAATGACCTACTTCTTCCTCCGCTGTCTCTCCTTTAATCTTGAGTGATATATATCAACAACAGCAAGCTTGAGTGCTGAAAAATATAATACGCATGCCACAATTAAGGAGGTACAGTAAATGTTGCAGGTCAGAGCACTATCTTCTGGTTGTCAATGAAGAACTATGTACGAAGGTCTAAGATTCTACTCACAACGGAGGATATCCGAGTCATCATCTACAAAGTCGATGTCTTTCAAATCCCATTCGGCATAGTTGTCAAACTCCTGATAGGCCAGAAAAAATGGTTTTCATAATCTGCCACTTTTATCACATGTAGTTCAACAATTATGCAAGATAGGTGCTCATACACGAAAACACTTTAAAGTTTAAATACAAGCAATAGTGTGAATCACTGTTTCAAAAACACTTCACAGAGAGTTTCTTTAAATGATCTGCTTATGTTGACAAGCCATCGTTAGCACATGCAATTAAATACTATTATACTATTTTCCCTCTCACCTCCATGAAGTCTGCCCTGGCAGGCATGTATCCGGCCATGTCTCGGGACAGCACAGAGTCGAATGTGGGCCGCGGAGGATCATCGGTGGCTGTGATGTCAGAGAATTACAAACTTAATCAGAAGCTTGGAACACGTTCTCATCGTATTGTCTGTGTCAGTCCTGACTTCCCCAACTGTTTCATGCACATGACAGAGAAATTCACACACTGCGACAGATGGAGACCAAAGGCAAGCGAGGAACTGAGACAAGTTCTTCCCTCACCAACTGCTTCCTTCCAACTGTCAGGACTTTAAGTTACATCAGACTTCAATCTGTGCACAATCTCTTATCTGACTGGTGTGAAGGACCACAATAATGTTACTGTTATATTAAACCAAATCTTGTTTATTAACATCCAAGAAGAATATAGTATATAGTGTCCTCATCTTCTTATAAGAAGATACTGTACTTCAAAATAAATCATTGATTGATAAAGTATCATAAAAGTTAAATATTGTAGGTACTGACGTTTGAAAGGAATAGCACCCTCTGCAAAGCGAGAGTCTTTAGTTTTCCGCAGGCCAAGCAAGGTGGAGGAGAAAAGTGGGTTATTAATGAAGTTCTTCATGTAGTGGCTCTCGCATTCCTCTTTTGTTTTCGTGCGCATCTGATATGCAACGTCCTGCCTGAAGAGGAGAAATAGGATAAATAGATACATTAGTGCGCCACAATAGTTAAGAGGAGAGTTTCTTGAGGTATGGGAATAAATCCATCCGTCAATTACTTTGTGCAAACCCAGGTGAATTGAACTGTTTATCTCTTACAGTTTGTTTTGTATTCGCATTAGAACAAAGGAAAGCCTTGCCAATATTAATATGGCAATTGTAAATATTAACAAGAACAACTATTAATTTTCTTTAAACAACCCACATCATTAATAGAATTACAAACTTCATTAAATGTATGTTTTTTTTAAACAATGTGACCAAACGTTGCAATGAGCAGGACAGTATGCAATTGAGAAATTACCTTGTTACAAATTAAATACATGTCCTTTCTGTTTCTTATGTACGCTTTCTACTCTTATTTAAATCATACCATATATACACCGTATATTGTCAAAAATCGTAAGCTCTTTAGATGTACTGATTCTTAAAAACTAAAGCTTGTATCAAAACCAGTTTGGGCAGAGTGTGGATAACAACTGTTCCCAGATAAAAACAAATGGACAAATCACTAACCAGTTTCCAAAGCCACAGTCCATGACTGCCTCCAACAGAGCCATCTCTTCCTGTGCCGTCCATCCAGGATCCAGTACAGGGAAGTCTGATGTCTACATGAAGAGTTGAAAAGTGAGAAAACGTGTTAAGAGTTCATGCGAGTCCGTGTGTAAAGGTTCATAAGATACACATAGCCTTTATTTTATTTACCATTATTTCATATTTGTGATCACTTTGATGTGTCTTGTATTCAAATCCTTTTGTGAAACACTGAAATAAAAAGAATAAGTTGCATTTCATTCACAATATGTTGTCTGGGCTTATGGTAATACAACTCTGATCGGATTTGTGTATTTGTCATGCACTAACCTGGAGGCAGAGTAAAAAAGGCGAGGGTCCGCATTCTGCACACTTAATGTAGGGCTCAGTGAGATAAGATGAACAACCTCTGCATGGTGGTTTATCAAAGGGATCATCTGAAATAGACGTGTAAACTCATGGTTACATTTTACTCACAAAAAAGTAATGACCACTACTAGAAAGTAACTCAGTAACTACATACTTTATACTTCTACTCCACAAAGCCAAACATAATTATTCTACTTGTTTTCCTCCACTACACTGATTTAAAAGCTTAAGTGCAAGTAATGTTATATATTGTACATTAATTCATAATGGACAAAAGCATCAGACAGATCTAATGTGTACTATGTTTGCACATTTGGGCATCATTAGGCACACATTACATTTCCTTAATAAATTATCATTGTTAATTTAGGGTACTTTTATATTTAGGTATTTACATAATTTTTTGCAGGACTATGAACATAGTAATTGCTCAATGCGGTATTCATTTTTTAAGAGGACTCATAACATTACTCTTTAAAAAAAACATCATTAAGAGCAGCCAACCAAATATGAAGGATATTAATGAAAAGCAGACTGGTGGGTTGTTTTCCTTTAGCAATAATTTACTCTCCAGCAACATAACAATAATAACAGCAATATTATCAATAATTATTCATGGAACACAATCTGGACCTGGGTGTTTTTCTTACTAATTGTACTGTTTGCACAGTAGATGGTTGTATATGATAACTATTAAAACATATTATTACTTTATTTGACAATGCGTTTTCAGATTCAACCAAAATTTATGATTTTATAGAGTTATAAAAACATTGGTTTTAATTAAGATATAAATATGTATTTTAACATTGAGTGTTACAAATCAAATATAAAGATATAATAGCTCCTTGGAGTTAGAGTGAGTTTTTAAACGAAATTATAATAATAAATAAAAGGTTAAAACCTTAAAGCTAGCTGAGCTTGTGTGCCTTTGGTTGTCTTGTGTTTAGCGGATATACGAGCCTTCCCTGAGCCGGATTCTTATTACAGTTATATTACACATACAGTTCACAGCCTTACAAACACCATGAAGATGGTGCAGATGAACGGTTGTTATGATAGCGCACAACTATCACTACGTGCTAGCGTTAATGTTAGCCAAACCAGGTTAGCCAAAAAGGAGCTAATGTGGCTAACCATAGTTATACTGAGTAAAGATAGGGGATGTTAACTGGCAAAGCTTTAAAGGCAGATTTTATCTGTGATGCCGTTGTGATACTCACTTCCAAACGAAGCCAGCCGGTCCATGTGATGATGTTTCCACAAAGCTAAAACTAGAACGGACGCTAAGGATAAATCTATTCTTCTGTGTTTTCTGAAAAAAACCTGATAGAGAAGGCAAAGCTATTCAAGCCCAAATCGATCGATTGCTGTCTCCTTCCTCTGCTTGTTTTTTTGGCACCGTACTGAATAGTACTAGCGCCATCAACTGGTCCGGAGTGTGGATCGGCATTCTACATATTTATTTTGTACTCAAATACAAGATAGTAATAAGAGTAATAATAATTATAATAATAAAAAAAACATTTAAATAAATACAAGTATGAACTACATTCCATTTTCTCAATAAATGTTGGATATCTATGTCCCTCCACCATATTGCATAGATGAATAATTGATAATATGATCTGTTATTATGTATTTTTATATTAATGATTGTTATAGAACAGCCATGCCATACTGTTATAAAAAAGCAATACAGATAGTGATTAGTGTTTACTACATGGTAAATGTTCACATATCTGAAAAGTAGTTGAGTACAACTGTGTTTCAATAAAACGTTTTTTATTTAAGTTAATTGATTAACTTAATTGATGAAGATGTAATGAAATTTGAGTGTTTCTATTTTCTGTAACTTTGCACTTCTTACCCACTGCTATTCACCCTACTGCATTTATTTTATATAATTAATTTGGAATAATACAGATAGTTTAATATATTTAGCAAAGTATCACAAATAAAAATAGCATCAAAAGGACTTAACAATATGTAAAGCTCTCTAAACACCCTCTGTCCGTAGACCCTTGGGTGGGAAAATAAAATATCCTTGCAAAGAAACTTGCAAAGAAAACATTTGAAATTTTGTAATTGAAAAAAACTCAGGAAGAGCTACAGGGATTGATCCCTCTTCCAGTATGGATGTGGTGGTGTGTGTAGAGCTGCCTCAGTCCCAGTGTAAAGCCACTTTAATAATGAAGAATTACACTAGCCATTATATAAATATAAAATAATATTTCATCACATGTAAAAAAAAAAAAAAAAAAAAAAAATGCTGTTATTTTTTTATTATACTTAGAATAGAAGGAAATACTATTAAAACACTGTGGTCATTTGCGATCTTACCACAAGGTGTCAATCTTGCACCACTTTCAGAATGAAAACAATGACCGCCCTTTAAGTATTTCTTTGTCCTTCTCTCTTAATACACGACTACCTAAGCTTTGTAAAGGCCAGTTAATGTATCAGGCTGAATAATGCACTACAGTAATAGTCTGGAGCTGTTTTTCCCTCCAAAAGGCTATCCTAACGTTGAGTGATTTTCAGGATTGCTGGTTTTGCGTAAAAATACCTTAAAAACAGAAGATTTTAATGCAATTAATATCTACGATTCTTGCCTGTGTCCAGGTTCGGCCCCTGCCCAAGGACACCCCTATGATTGTACATCAGGAGATCTGGCAAAACAAGTTTCTGAAGACTTTGATACATAAAACGTCAACTCTGAACACCTCAAGCCCTCTAAAAGTAAGAGAAACTAAGTTGAAATCACCATTTGATTCAGTACAGATGGGATACTAGTACTGGCACAAAAGGTATTTGCATTAAAAAGGGCCTAAAACATTTACAGTTAGGTGCAATTAACTATATTTAGGGTAATGTCAAAACATAAAAATTGATGCTTTATTTTTAGGTAAAGTCTTCACAATCTTCACAGAAAATAGGTTATGTAAGAGCTACCACACTGCACATGGGATTAAAACTGAGTTGTCTGCTTTCCTTTTATTACCCTTGGCCATCTTTGTGAGTACAATCTACTGTGACAGTAGTGCTTTCAGTTGTGCCGTATGGGACCCAGGGTGCGCCTCAGACCTCTGGGGAGAGAATCAGTCAGAATGAGAACCCCGAGCCACACACATTCATGAGTAACGATAAAAGGACTCAGATTGTACACAATAAAAGGACAGTTGTACTTTCCCTCTCAGTGGGACTTCCAGCTAACTGCCAGAACACAGTTTGTTTTACGATCCTGCGAGAGTTTCATGATTTATTTATCTTTAAAAAGAGGAACTTCTTTGTATGACAGTTTGCAGTATAACTGGTGTCTGGGTGAAGATGGCCTCTTTAAATCATGTTTTATACGCGTAGCAAGTGCAAAAATGCAGGAATTAAGATGAAATTGTTTGTTTCTGAGGGAAGTTCACAATATGATGAAGTATATAGATAGTCAAATATTAAATCCATATGTGAAGGCTCCTGGATGAAGGCAGCAAACAAAAATAATTTGTCATCAATAAATCTGTGATTATTTTCTTGATGAATTGATTTGCCAATATGACAGAAACAGTGGGAAATACCTAATCAAACAGTTTACAGTCATATGAAGCAGAGAAATGCAGCTTTCAGTTTTTGCTTGATGAATGACTCAGATCCAGGTTCCTAGTATAACTTCAATATCCCTTGTTTGTCTTATCTGAAGACGTGTCAAAACTGCTCCTCTGTGATGGGCTACAGATATCCAAAAACAGTTTGAAAACAATTGCTAAGATAGTGAGGTTGGCTGTGGCCCAATGTGAGTGGGGACAGTACTGGAGCCCTTACGTGACTTTAATAAAACATAATTCTCCTGGCAAAGTCAATCTGAAGTGCCAGGGTCAGCATATGCGAGAGCATACTGTATAAAATCACGTCTTGGCAGTGAATGCAGCCAGAATTTATTATCCACATGGAGACTAACAAAGGAAATAATGTCAGCCTCACCGAATGACATGTGTGCCCGTCTGGCCCCCACTGCAGCATCACTGCCTGTGGGCAGACAACCTGCTGTCTCTCCACCCACATGCCACCCCCACACTGGCTGTGCCTCCAAACCAAGCGTAACAACCCTGAAAGGCAAACCCCCAGCCTACAGGCCTCACACTGCTAAAAGACAGAGAGCCTGGGGGTTTCTCTATTGTAGACGTGTGCCAGATTATACACCGGCCAAACTAATGCACACCCCCCACCCCATTACATCCTTATAAACTCCCCCAGTCACAGCCCACTCCTTTTCCCCTTACTGAAGCACTTCCCAGCTGCTGTGATTTGAATATGAGGGCCCCGCTGAAAAAGAGAGGGCATCTGGCACACGCCTTGGAGATGAAGAAAAAGAAAAAGTGTTAAACTGCTCCTGTCATGGAAATGTTCTCAAACAGGATTAAGTCTCTTCAGATGTATAATTGGCCCTTAAATAAGCGTGGACAAAAGACAACTCAAGGAGACACCTGGGAAACATCAATATCCAACCAGCACTCAGATAAGTGAGTGGACATGCACACACCTAGAGCTTTGCATTACAAACTGACTTCATAAGTTTGAATGAAAAGTTAAAAAGCAAGTCTAAAGATGTGCCTTGCTGCAAAAAAGGTTATCAGCTCAAATCCTGCAGGAAATCCCCACATGGTCTGAAGTGACTCAGCCCAGAACTTTAAACAGGGAGCTCTTGTTGATGAAACTCTAGATAAGAATCACGTTTTTCTCATTACGTGAGCAGCTGTTAAACTTCATATGACACTGCTGATTTATATGCAAGCCCAGGCTGTGAGGTGTAAAGAAACTATGATGGTGCTGGTTTCCCTCGGAGGCACTCCAGCACTGTTTGATGTTGATAAATTGACATAAACCGATGACTCCCACACAATAGTCTCAAGTTTAATTTTCGCTGAGCGAGAGGGTTCCCCACGTGAATGTTCCTGCCCCATGTGAGCTCCATGGTCATCCTCTCCCCACGGCCAAGGTAAGAAACGGCACAGGGAGGGTTCAGGGAGGTCAACAAGTGGGTGTGGAATGCAAGTGTTTCCCACGCGGAGTGCCTCGACAGAGAAGCCCTGAGAAAACATGCGTCAGGCCTCAGCACAGCAAACTGCTATTCAGCGAGGTCCGCTAAGTTTGAACCAATAGGGCCACAGTCTCTGAGCAGCCATTACGTTCATTCAAACCCGCTGAGGAGCAGGACAATGGCAGAAGAATAACTCTTTTTAAGTAAAACAACCACAACAACCAATGCAGAGGCCCTGCCCCTTTAAATGTAATCCAACTAAATACATTTAAATTAATAATTGCCTGATGGCCTGATTGATAACTGATACATTGTCATGTCTAATAGTACTCAAACATTGGGATCCTCTCTATAAGATCATGGCTATTGCATACTATTGATCATGAACTGGTTTGAGTTGTGTATGAACTTTTGAAAAGTGTGTGTTTTTTTTCAAATTTGGGCTCTTCGGTTCCATTGGCGCTCCCGGTGAAACTGCCTACTCATAGTCATCTAAAAATGGGACATGGGCCCCCACAAGTAGGCTTCTTTTGTACAAAGCCAAAAAAGGGTAGTAAACCAACTAATTCACTCTTAATCGGAAAATATCCATTTACCAAAGTACAGTAATACAGTAGTAAATGTTTGTAGTTACTTTCAACCACTGCAGAGGAAAGTATGTTGAGGCCAGAGTGGGAAAATGAGAGAGGGGATTTCTGTGGCTGAAATACAGAAACACACCGCCCCCCGCTGACAAACAGAGAAAAAAACGCCCACTGAGGCTGGACTGCGGATGGAAAGAAAGATCCCCATGTGAACCACTCTCTGTTTCCTATGTACCCCTTATGGCAGAGCAGATCTACCACAACACTGTCAGAGCACATCAGCTGCAGAAGACTTGATGGCTTCCACGCTCGGGCTCTCCCAATGTCACCCTGGAGAGACACAACACGCCTGTTGCTTTAGTCCTGCTCCCCGCAACCTATTGAGCCTGTCTGGGTCTGGGCCCATCGAGGAGGGCTCCCAAACAAAATATCCCCCTCTGCTCAATCTGTGGAAGAATGATGACGTGCATTGTGCGTAATCTATGCTGCTGGTACAGAGAATGGACAGAAATAACAGCGAGGACAATGTCAAAAAGTGTTTATAAAAGGCTGCACTGTTGTAGATGGAGCGTGAATGGTCTTGAGCCCTCAAGCTACAGCTTCTGCTTTCCGATGAGAATAATACTATCCTCAGAGCGTGACTGGATGACCTCATTGGATGCTATACAGAGCCTCACAATAACCTATAATGTCTTCTTTCAATTAGAAGTGCAGTGTACACAATGAAGCAGTCTCAGCCCAGTTATTGTACAATGTAGTCTCAGCAAAAAGGTTATTTTTCCCATCATAACTTAACATTGCAAGCATAAAATGATGTGAAGTCACTTTTGGAACCCACGGAATAGAATGTTGGATTGAATAGGGTTAGATTGTAGGCTACAACAATGCAGGTTTATGGACATGCATCCGTAAGAGAACTCATTATTATGATATTGCTGGATGGTATAAGTCAAACTCAACCTTCTGCCTCATCGTGTATATGTATGTCTGTGTCATCCCCCATCCTCACCTACTCTGCTCCCATTGGCTCAGAGACCTGGGGACCTGAAATGTGAAGTCACCTCATGTATTTGCTATATTCTCCTCTATTGGTGGTATGCAGCCTGCCAACAGAGTGAAAGTATTTTCGGTTGTCACCTGCTCTTCAGAGGTGACTGTGTGATAAAGAGCATATGCAAGCTGTGAATGGCTGCCAGGGGTCACACCAAGAATGCAATGGCAACAGCATGAGAGAGGCACACAAAGATGAAGATGCAAGCACACCAGTCTTCCCACACACAGGCACCAGTTCAGGGTTACGACCTGTCCACTTTGCCACTTTCTACTGCAGGAGAAAAGTATATCACTTTCCCCAGCCTGGGTGTCCACTGTGGGTTTTCTGTGGGACCAGATCGTTAGATGGGATTAGCCAGTTGTCGGTCGGGGAAATTTGAAGTGGTTTTCTTTTCCCTAGGTGACAACTCACAAGAGTGGAATATATGGACTATTAACAATCTACTCATAGTTAGTGGATGCAGTGCAATTACACCAAACAAGAGAGATATGCTTACAAGATACTGTTGTAAACCTGCAGACATCACAGGCCATACAGGGGGCAAATGGCGTAAATATGAAAGTGTATCCCAGTGAGACAGTAAGTGAGAAGCTGTGAGAAGTCTGGCCAGACAAGTTACTGAAATGTAGTGGTAATTGATTGGAAATAAACTTACAAATCATTTTGTGTATTTTGTCTTTTCAGGGGCTTCGAACAATGTTTTTTTGTTGGTATTGATACAAAACCACAAATGTTCTCTTGACTTTTGTAAGATATAATAGTACATCCACAAAAAAAGAGAAAAAAGGCAGAACATCTTCACATTTGAGAAGCTGGACACAGAAAGCTTGGATTTGGGCCTCACTCAAAATCCATTTACATCCAGTTTTCCACTTACATTGACTCTGAAGTGGTTGAAGTTTGAAAATGAATCCAATTCCAGACAGTCTGCCAGATTCAAATGTGTATTTTTTTTAGCTTATGTGGCAAGGTGGGGAACTAATGGGAGAACGCCTGGGGACTCGCACACCATATAATTATTTGAAACTCTTAATATTTGTTGGGAAATACAGTACATAAAAATAAGTAAACCAGAGGAGAGCTGCTGAAAAGAAGTAAATAGGCAAAAATGTAAAGTCTTTAAAATCAGTGGAAAAAAATACTTTATCACAAATATAAGTAAGTAAGTAAAGTTAAATTATACCTCAATATAAAATCCTAAGAATGTCAGTGTTTACTTAAGATGCAGTCCAACCAAAACTACACAAAAGAAACAACAAATGCAACTGAAACAGCTAGGGCCAAAACTAAAATCAGAGGAATAACGTAAAACTAAAAAAGAGGGGCAAGACTAAAGAGCAAACTAAATGGGCAGACTACATTTGCAAACAGCTGGAAGAAAAAGTAGTGGTTATAGAGCAAGTGAACCTGAAAAAGTGGAAACCACAATCAGCTGAGCTTATGCTGAAGGTTAGAATGGCATTTAAAACCATAAGCCTACTCAAAATTCACTTTAATGTGCAATATCTAATGTGAAACTTAAGACGTAACTTCTATGGGTTTGAAGTGTCTACAGCAGAAATAGCTTCCTAATATCTGTAATCCTCTGAGGTAATCTCAAACTATACGGCAGAGAAATGAGAAAATTCCTTTCCACTCTATAGTTGATTTAAGCAATCAAACACTGTAATCCACAATCACAATAAAACATTAATACACAGCCATTGTTTGCAAGCTTGGGAACAAGACTCCCGGGGGGCAGGACACGTAAACAGGGACTGGGGTCGGGCCATTTGGGTTTTAACTGGCATGTGGTTCCCATTGCCGCAGTGGAGTGAGTGATCAGTGTGCATCGGTGCTGTGAGTGGCCTCGACCTTGCACGTGAGCAGATCAAAACCACATGTTTCAGTGTGATTGTGTCTGTGGGCTCATAAAGACGGAGCCCTGGCTGAAGAGTTGGATCACACAGCCACACAGAGACTTCTTTGCGTTAAAAAACTATTTTTCCAACTCGCTTGGCTGATGCAACATAGTCCAACTTACACATGGAGTACATTTTCCCTGACTAAGGGATTTGGGGGCTGATTTATGGCACAGTGCTGTTGTTGAAATGAGACGAGGCGTGGGACTTTGTTAGTTTAAAAGTCCTCCACGAGTTAATGTTCCAGCAGAAATTGGAGAAGAATAGAAGTTATTAAACATAAATTGCAGTCAATGCAATAGAGAAAGATTTCACCATTTAAAGTGCTAGGAGATGCTTTACAGAGCATCAGTTGAGATAAGATGACCTGAGCTTCCTCCTCAACTCCAATTAAACGTCCTCTAAAGCCTACTGTCTGCATCTGGTTTACATTTCCTCAAGTATTTTTCAGTGTGATGTGCATATATAGATATAGATATACAGTATATCTATATCTATATATATATATTAGCATGTGCCCCACACTGGGGTTCAGCCTTTCTGATATTGAGTGCTCTCTGCTGACAACAATGCCCTTAATTATGACAAAGGCTCATATGTGGCATGCCTATGAAGGATGCTTATCTGGCAGTGACTCCCTTTTCTTCCTGTTGCTGTCAGGTGATTGGCAGGTAATTTACTGTAACGTAACACATGATGTGTGTATGAGAATTCAAAACTCAGGAGTAAGAAGAGACTGCTAAGACTGACAGCGACATTTTTTGATTTTGATCTTTATTGACTGTGTAAAATCATGTTACAATTGTTTCTGGTTGATAATTGACTTTTGACTATATATTGAAAGTGTTTGCTCATCCATTAAGTTAATCGGCAAGTCTTAATAAACTTGAGTATGTCTCTATGTGTTGGCCCCTGAAATGAACAGGTGAAGTCTAAGGAACCCCGTCAACTGGAATTGGCTCCAGCCCCGATTGCTGGATTGATGCACTGTTCATCAATGAGTATGATGAGTATAGTGTACATTTTACTGTAATTTATAATACTTTTAGCTTTATCTGTTTCAACCAATTATTATGTAACTATGCGTATTTGAACGATTTCTTCATAGTGATTCGTGAGCTCCACTCCATGATCACAGCACAAGCACAAGATGGCAGGGCCTATATTTAGGATATTCTGGCACCATTTATACAAAGATCTTGGCTCAAAAACTAGCCATCTTGTTTCCATGCACCCTCAAGGATTTGTTTAAAAAAAATGAAATCTGAGTCATTTGCATATATTGTACAGCTCAGATTGGGAATCACTGGCAACAGATACAAATCAAAAGCCTTTTGGTCTTCTGCAAGGTTATTCTGCAGTTACAAGAGCACATTACAATAAGGTTATATGGTGGTAACAGTGCGCTAGATAATGATGGCGGGGTAGTAACACCACAGTGGTGTGGATGTTTCGCTCATAGCTGAGAGCCAACTGTGGCGTCACACTGGGCCACTGTGTCTTATCTCCAGCAGCCAGGATGCTGATTACAGACAGAGTGCACAGGCATGCACATGCATCCTGCTCTGTGTCAGGGACAGCACGGCTGTGCATCTGCCTCCGCCGTGCACCGCAGATATGCTCAAAGTCATTATCATGCCATTCACTGTAATAGGATAGAGGGCAAGGCATTGCTGCAGTATTCCTTGGTGCACAGCGCTTTCTTGCCCTTGCTGGCAACAGGTCATATGAATGATGAAAATGATGATGATGATGATGATGATGATGATGATGATGATGATCACTGGAAAGACAACCAAAGGGGACACAAGTTTGCTGCTTTGAGCTGTATTACAAAAAAAAGAACAAGCCAGCAGAGAGTAATGACGGTAAATGTTGATTTCCACAAGTGTCAGGCCCTCAGCCACTGGCTAGGAGTCAGGGTGTGCGGGAGTCAGGTCACCAGCTGCCAGCCACCATCATTCTGCTCTGCTTTAAATGTATAGTTCTCACCTGAATACTAAGATAAGATTTCACACAGACGCAGACAAATCCAATATATACTTTATATGCATGAGCTTGGAAAGGAAATAACACTTTGTTAAGAACACAAAAATAAGTCATCCTTGTTAATATTAATTAGCTAAACAAGATGTGCATAAGCTAGTTTAGGTCTATACATTGGCATTTGGGATTTGTTGTACTGTGGTTAATCTGTATCATCACATACATAACATATGGAGAATAATAATAATGATTTAGGTTTGAGTCATGCCCATTGCACTATTTTTAGCATTTAATCCATCTTTAACATTTTTTTAACCTCACATCACAACATTGAAATAACTATAAGACTGCTCCAAGTTCTGTGTAGACTCATTACATTAACATTATATCTTGTGTTTTTCAGGAATAAGTACAACACAAGAGCAGTTTTTCTCGTCAACCTTATGGGATCTGAAGCCGTATCAGGCAGGCAATCACGAGCTCTCACTTTGTTGTCCATGTGTCATTTGAGAATAAGACTGCTATTTCTGAACCTGTGCAGCTGTGGCATAAAGGGGCAGGAAAGTAAGTATGTCTGGTGTGACAACTATATCGGTTTCAGAGGAATGTGACATTAGAGACAGACGGGAAAGAAAGAGCTATGAAAATGACCTATGAACTCAAAAGAGCACTGCTCAAAGAGTTCATCGAGCACATGGAGAGGAAGCTCTCACACAGGTGTCTGCCTGTAGGCCTGGGAAACGGACCTGACTGTGCAGCTTGTATCTCTTTCTTTCAGATGGATTACCAGTGCAAAAGTGTAAATACATAAATATAATAAATGTCAAGCGCAAAAAAAGAAAGTTTGCAAATAGCCAGCGCAGAGACTGAAACATTTTTAACAAGAGCCTCCAGCCTCGCCCTGGCTTTCTGTGTGTCTCATCCCCAGATATGGCTCAGTTGATGATATTGTAACAGCTCATGCATTTTTCACTCTCTCACAATAAAAAGATGCCTTCCATTAAGACTCCTGCTCTCCTTTCACGGCTCACAGAAACCCAATATTAATGTTCTCCAAATTAATTGCAAGCAATCAACTCCCTGAAACTGAAGCGGTTTGGCACACACATTTCATGGTGAGGTGTTCAGTCTAGTAATGGTAGTTGCGGTTGGATGAGGGACCGTGGTGATGTAACTCACCTCAAAAGGTTTAGGTCATTGATTAAATATGCATAATTTTAACTTGAACCTGCACACGCACAGTTTTGCATGCTACTTGAGCATTAGTATAGAATGCTAGCATGCATTAATCAACGTGGTTGTGAGCCCAGTGTCGAGTTTGGCAGGACCAGCAGGGACTTTTGACAGCTCCCCAATGCGCCACCAAAATGGCCTCCATGGGTTTTTCCTATTATTCCAAATGTCCAGTGCATAGGTATAGTTGAATGACAATGAAATGATAAATATGGGAATAATACGAAAGGGTAATAACAAATCAAGGACATTGCCAGAATGTAAGGATGAACGTCTGCAACAGATGCGTCAGGATGAGGGAAATGTGGCAGCACCTGTCTCTGCTGCAGCACATGGGGCCATAACCCAGAGACCACCAAGAACTGCAAACACAAGAAGTACAAGAGCACAAGTGTGCATTCTTCTTCTGTACCTCCTATGATATAAGATACGATAAGATAAGACATGGTAAGCCTTTATTTGTCCCAGTCAATTTATTGAATATTTGATTTGACTAAACATTAATCAACCATTGTCGATAATTATTAATGCCCAGATGAGTTTACAATTAGCCAAAGTCATCTACTTTAAATGTTCCTGCTCCACAACAATTAAGCACCTTTCTAACAACATGGCCATGCGCTGAGGCGAATGAATTACTCTGGAGCTTTTCCTCTCTCTGCTGCCATCCATCACTCACTTCCTGTTTGCACTTCAGCTCAGTTTACATGCTTCCTGTATGGGCCAGCGAACTTCCTTCACAACCCCCTGGATACAGTGAATCTTTCAACAACTTTCTTATCTGCAGTCACACAAATACAGGCTCAAGATTCAACGGTGTGCAGACAAACACACACACACACACACACACACGCACGCACAGACAAACACACAAAGAACCCCAAACCACTACTAACAGATGCAAAATATCCGTTTGTACAAAACAACCACAGGGATGCGAAACAATCCATGTAGACAGTAAATTACGTAGGTCCACCAAACAAACAAAAAAGAGTCAGAAAATCACTGAAAAATGCAAAACATATAAAGACACAAAGAAAGAAACAAACTCTCAGTCAGGGGATATATTTATGAGGGGTGGGGGCTTTTGCATCTCTGTGCCTGGGGGCCAATTTTCTCATAATCTGTCTATGCTCCCCCTCCTGTATTGGGTGACACTGATACATTACCACTGCGTTGATGGAACTCCCCCGGTATGGGTGGTTGGGTCATCTCTAGTTTACCTCTTCCTGTTCTGTCTCTCAGCAATCATTTGCTGTCATTGGGACCCTTGGTTTTCAGATCATCAGGAAAGGCGGCAGTCCAATCTTGATCACTGACACCTCCTGCAAACTCAGTCTGGCGAGACCCTGCGAGACAGAGAGAGTGCCAAAATGTGTGAGTGGTATGAAAGTGCTGATTTTGTTTGTTAATGAGGGAGAAAGCAGTGCTGAGGCTGCTCATAAAACCTGTTATAATATTAAAGCTACTGGGATGACGAAACTAAAGAGTCATCTCCAGCTTTAAAGTTTTAGGACTCTTGTACAGACAGAACCAGCTGCAGATGGAAAAGCAACCCTCCCTCCGGGCTTTGGTGGCACAATGTTATATTTATAAGGAAGCCACGACTCTTGCAGCTTTAGCACTCAAGTTGAATGTATCGGAGGAGAAAAAGCAACTCCCTTACTGCATGTCAAAATGTGTTTGCCTTAATTATTAAACGCTGGAGATTGATGACATAAGAGTTTGGGAAAAAAATTAGACTGGCAGGCCTAAAATGGAAACGCAGCTCTTTATTTGAGTAAATGCTTAGTCGCTTTCTACTGTCATCCGTGAACTGTAATATTATTCAGTCGAATCTGCTGCACTTGGCCTGAGTGAATGTGAAGCGGTGCTTCACAAAGGGAGGGGCCCAGCAAGCTTCAGTTCCTCATAAAACTCGGAGCGATTATCAAAGTACACATTCTGGGAAAGGAATCGTTGGAGTAGTTATCAATTCACCGTCATGAATTTCATGGAAATTGATATGCTTAAATTAGTGTAGTCATCCGTCCTTTAACCATAGTGCTGATCCTAATTGACGTGGTACACCCTGGACAGGTTGCCAGCAATATCCCATGGCCAATATACGGAGACAAACAGCCATTCCCACTTACATTCACACATACTGCCAATTCAGAGTCTCCATTTAACCTTACTGCAATGCGGGATTGTAACCGATTACCTGATTCCTGTGAGGAGACAGTGCTATCATGATGTTATCAATCTATTTTCAATGACAACGTATAACATGGCACTGTGACAACAATGTGTCACATTAAGTGATGATGATTAGTTGCAGGCTGACAGTATTTTAAGTTCAACACTTGCTGCTCTCATGGAATTGTTTATAGCAGCAGCAGGCATGTGTTTTAAATGAAGAAGCTCCAAAAACACACAACCTCAGCACAGCAACAGACAGACACAGTTAAATGCTCGCCTTCATGTCAATTTTCTGAGCTCAAAAGCAAAACAGAGACACAGTCATGAAGCCAAATTCAAAGAAAAGACAACTCGTTTGTATTAGTCAATCCTTTTGGATCAGCACAGCAGGCCGGAGACAGGCCGTCGGGCAGCTAATGAAGTTCAGCAGGCATCTCATTTGTTTCCACTCTTTTGTAGCGCAGTGTCTTTATTCAACGCATCATTATTTTCATGTGGTTAAACGAAAGAGATGACTCAGAATTAAAATGATAAAATCATTGGGATATTTATTTCTGAATAAAAATTGCGCTTTAGCCGTCAATGTGTAATACTGCAGAAATAAACTGCAGCTGATAGAAATATTTTTCATGGGCTTACATGACCCTTTAGCTCCGCATTTTAATCGGGATTACAGGGAATGGAGTGAATTTCAAAACTGCAGGTAGGATTAACGCTGAGGTCGAGGCATTAATTCCTCAATCCCAGCCCCGTTGTTCAATATGTCACCTGCGGATTACAGGGATGCAAGGCGAATGAGAATCTTACGGTGAAATGTATTTGTCAGCCGACACTGGTCTGCCATTACGTAAATCGTATTCAAATCTGACATGAAAAAGAAGAATCTGTTTGGAGGGAATCAATACTGTCCAGATTAAAGGACAGGAAGATGTTGGGGGGTATTCCCCAGTTTGGGGAGGTGTTTTCAGGAAGACATATGGTTGCCTACCCTGACAAAAGAGGTTTTCCTCATGTTGTCAAAACAGCAGCACAGGAGCAGCGGGGAGAGACCCTCCCCTCGGAGAATAGGCCTCCAGCTGGGGTGAAAGGTCAGGGCCCTCCCCGCCAGTCACAGGAGAAGAGTAACTGTGTCCATCTGTAAGCTGAAATCAAACCAGCAGCTTGGGTTGAGACTCCTCCTCCTCCTCCTCCTCCTCCTCCTCCTCCTCCTTCCTCCTCCTCCTCCTCCTCCTCCTCCTCCTCCTCCTCCTCCCTCCCCATCCAAAGATGGCTGCTAGTTTACAGTGTGAGCTGCGGGGAAAGTCCCAGTTTTGAAAATGTTCCTTGAGATGCATTTCCTGCAAAGAGGTTTTGTGTTGAAAATAACTTGTGCCTTGCAAAGACATCTCGGTGTTTTTAGATGACCGTGAATGAAGCTGGGCACGGGCAGAGGACTCAGTCACCATTTCTACCGATCATCTGTCGCCACATCTGTTGAGACCTTTTGGACCTCAGGTCCTTCC
The DNA here is from genome assembly GCA_016785305.1 of Colistium nudipinnis. Taxonomy (NCBI): domain Eukaryota; kingdom Metazoa; phylum Chordata; class Actinopteri; order Pleuronectiformes; family Rhombosoleidae; genus Colistium; species Colistium nudipinnis. The sequence goes on from JAFBJU010001075.1 coordinate 816,584, forward strand.
TCCTCACCTGCCCTGAGAGTCTCAACTGACTTATACCCACTCGAGGCCATTACAATGTTATTGAATCATTTATCACCACATTCTACTTAATGGAAAACCAAAAACGACGCTAATTATCAAGTCTATAAGATTAATTAAGTAAATAATGATAACAAGTGGAAAAAACAACAACATTTGAAAATAATATTTTTAGTGATATTTCCAAGGTAATGATGACACTGTTTCTGGAAAGTCAAGATGCTGTTAAATGTAAATGCAATATTCAGTTATGTGCAAGCCTGGGTAACTTGTGTTGTTTTAAATTGTTTCATATATTTTTTAATCTGAGCGAACTGACCTTTAAATTATAGGGCCGCACAAGATTCACTGTTGCAGAAGAAAGAGTGTGATATGTGACTAAACACAACCATTTGAATCACACGTATGCAGTTTGATAGATCGTACGTCAGCCAGTATTAGTTGCGCCGTCCTTCACATGTACATCCTGTCAGTCTCACACTGTCACAGATGTATATGAGTTGACAAGACAGGGCTAACGCTACGAGGGCAGAGTGTAGCTCCATATAAAGGAACATGACGGCAATGTGAGACATCCTCGCTCGGGTTCCCTTTGGGGAACTGGCACCGCTACATACTGCCGCCTCTTTGAGTGAGATAACACATCATTATCTATTTTTAGTTGTCTTTATGGAGTCTGGCCTGTTATTGCGTATGCAGAGTGGAGATGGGGAGGAGAGGGATCATAGACAGGAATGTGACACAAACTCAATTTTCATCACTTGAGTCCAAATCCCATCATTTCTATCTTTACTGTTAATTATTAAAGGCAAATCATTTCTTTTGATGTGGATTCAGTAATATTAATCTTCTTCTAATCTTTTTTGTATTTTAGTTCAATTCAGTTCAGTTTAGTTCTATAAGTCATATGTGGGTTAACACGGGATCAACGGTACAAAGAAATGTGAAACAACTGTGAAAGTGAAGTGAAAAAATAAAACTGGTCAGCTCAGTGATAAGATACAAGAGCCCTTCGCACGAATAATAAAAGAAATATTTCTCAAACTTCAAATTAATCTTTCAATGAACATGGCTCAGAAATCTCTACCCTCACCTCAAAACAATGGAAGTGAATATTACATGTGATATGTAGAACTCAAAAAAAACTCAGCAGCAACTCCTTGCCTTTCCAGAAACAAGTCTTATTTTCTTTGGTAGTGGAACCTACCCAGCTCTTTTTGTTAACTTCTGTATTAATTGAATTCTGCCCAAGTTGAGTTCACTGTGTTTGATCTGACGGCAGACGGAAATGGGACACCAGGTGTTTCACTGTGTCCACATTACCTCTTTCGGTCTTCATGATCATTTTAACCTTTTTGTTTACAAAAAAATGTGTGACAGAGAAGTTGGAGAGCACCTAGGACTTGTATTTTCTTTGTATCCAGGCTCTTGGATCCGAGCCAGGAATTCCCATTCACTGATGAAACTCCCTGAGTGTTGAATGCGGTTTAATGTTTTACTCTTCCCCTGGCTGTGAGTGTCTGTGTCCATATAAATGGAATGTGTGAGACAAGCCTGCAGCACTGACAATGACACAAAGGACGCTGAAGTCACCGCAGTATATTAATAAAAAACAGGAATGTTGAGTGCTGGAGGACCAACGCCAACAATTAGGTCACTTTGCAATGTACACACAAGTTCATAAAAGTCTCACACAATTTCTAAAGTGTCCTTCAGTGAAACACACACACAGTCCAGGACTGTAGCTCCTTGCCCACCCTGCACTTTTAATATTCTGAGTCCTTCACCTTTAAAGAATCAATTGTCTTTCACACCTCACATTTGTACTGTACTTCGAAAGATTTTGAAATGAGTAAAATGTGGCGAGTTCAAGAAAAGGACGATACCAGAGTGATAATGAATTATAGTTCAAACGGAGAGCACATACCTCTGCCAACACAATGATCTATCTCATAATGTGTCCATCCCATAAAGTAAAAAAATATATATATTGTATTGTAAAAAAAATCTTGCCCATTCCCCTCCACAAAATTACTGGGAAATCAGTTTTCGATTAATCCTGCTAACAGACCTACAGCTCCAAAAACATAAATTCCTTGGCAGCAATATTAAATAATTAATTTGGAAAACCTGATGAAGAAGGGGTAGTGTGCAGTGATGAACCCACATATTATGTCTGTGCACACCTTTTAAGCTCATTAGCTTGTTTTTTTTATCCATCAAATACTTTGCTGTGCATCGAAAACAAATCTTTAAGCTGAGGGGAATGGGGTGAATTAAACTAAAACGTATATATGTCGGAAGTTAAAACTTTCATGCTTAATTAAATCACTTCTCTTTACAAAAGGTGTCAAATTCCAGCTGCATTCCTCAGGCTGCTTTACAACAGTGGTGGTGGCTGCAGTAAAAGGGCCACCATCCTGCAACAACAAGTCTTAAATGTTAATATTGTTTAGAAAGAAAACAAAGCAGGACCTTTTAACACACCAGTCACTGCTTGGTCAGGGTGCGGTGGACGTTGCACCAGTAAAGTGCCACACATAGTTAATCCACTCCATATGTCAGAAACCTGACCCCAAGAGCGGAGGCACAACAGGACGGACCAGCTTGTTGGTGATGAAGGGCTCCCCGGTGACCCATCAATACACAGCAACTCAGCCTGATGAACGCACACTCTTCACCCTCCACCCCCACACCACCACATGACCTGTATCCTGGGCTGCATCTGCATGCAGGCTCCAAGCCCGCAAAGCAAGAGACCAGTGCAGAGACTGGTGCACAATATGAATAATGTTTTTTAATATCAATGTGAAAGTCTGAAATTCAAACGTAATCCCTGGATAGCAGTTTTTGTTTCTCCCCATACATCAAGATGCATGCAATTTCCATATACTGACACGACATTTTAATTATCACTGACACACATTGCAACCGACAACAACCCTAAACAATTGATTCCCTGGATTATCATTAAAAATGCAAAAATGCCCCCACGGCCAATAAAGGAGAAATCAACAAATCTACAATCCTCGCTGTTGGCCTTTCGCCACAGATAAAATGACCCTGCTTTTTTTTTGCATGCATTATTTTTAATTCAGCTGCGCAAATGAGCAATAATCACGACTCTGAGCATGACCGAGAGGTTTTAGCTGACCAATCAAGACAATCGTTTTAGATCCCACAAACCCGGAAAAATGTACCACAGATCCCTCTCTCAGCATCTCTTGTCCCACGTGGCCAAGTCCTAATCAGAACCAGTCCGAGTGGATCAGGGCCCACATGTGGAGGACTTTTTGTTTTGTTTGTTAAAGTGCAGTGACTCTTTTCCTGATAAACCGAGTCAATTAAAAATGTAAAATTTGCATCTGGAATTTGAGAGGTCCTGTAGAATAATTATTTAAAAGTGGGAAACAGACTCTTTGGTGCCAAATCCCAGAGGCATGTTGGGACAGACGACTATGTGTTCTGTGTGTGTGTGTGTGTGTGTGTGTGTGTGTGTGCACATTTCTGTGGCGTTTGCACAGAGATGCGATGGCGCCATGTTTGGCCCCACGTTGCAGCTGCAGATGTGCTCTATCTCCCTCTGTGACGGACTGTTCAACCCAACCCCAGGAGGAAGATGAAGAAGACTCTGCAGCAGGATTGACAGGGAGGAGATAATGCTTCAGGAAATTGAAACATGACCTCGTGCTCCTCCGCCCTGTTGTCCTCAATGCTCCCTCCACCCGCCCAGTGTGACACATAACTCTTTCTGAGAAGCCAGAGCTTTCAGCTGATGGTATGAATGTGACTAGAGAGGGGAGGAGGGATGAAACACACTATGTGCTAAGATTAGTAATGTTTCCTTCGAACCTTCATGTCACAGACACTGCAAAAACCTCACCAACATGTCAGAGCAATTCAACGACGGCAAACTGCCAATAACCCAGTTAACTCTGGGTACCTTAGTGAAACTGCACCATAGTTAGAGGCTTTATTGGTAGGATAAATATGCATCTTACAGGCGAATGATGGAAAAAACAGCAAACAATCAGTCACTAATGAGCTGCTTTGGGCAATCACAAATTAAACAGCAGAAGATTACGCTGATTTAATTATTCTAATCCATGACAAGCAGTATTATACTTGGACAGTTGAAGATTAGCTGTATTTATATGATGAGTTGATATCACGTTATACTACTACTAACTTGGCACAGGAAAGGGGGGCGGCTATAGACATTAGCCACAGACAAGGGAACATTGAGGAGGAACCTTGTGTGTGTTACTGCTGCTCAAAGAAACCAAGTCAAGCTAGAGGCATTTTTAACAGAGTGGAATTAGAACCCTGTGTATATTAAAGCGCTTTGTTAAAAGTTAGGAAAAGATTGAGGTTTTGGTTGAATGTAAACAGAACAAAATCATGAAGCATCTGACGTCATTGTGAACTATTTTACCACATTAAACCAGGCCACAGTCATTCCCTAAATCTTTCCCATTTAATTTGTACAAGGACTCGTGCAATCATCAGACAATGTTGAACAGATCCCTACGGTTGTTTGCTTCCGGCGTCCGCCGGTGGACGCCTGCCAGGCTTGCTGTAAATCACCCGCACTGACCGAATTCCTTTATCACATTAACTCTGCCCTCATGTTTGGGGGCCAAACATTGCCGATTTACATATGCAATTAGCTGTGCCGAAGGGGCAAGTCTCAGACTGACAATAGTTGTCATGGTCCAAAAGAGTAATCCAATTAGTGCCAATTGTTTAAGCTCGCCTGTCCAATCCAATTAGTCATGTGCAGCTGACAATAACTGTCTGGCTGCTTTCGATGCACGACGTAACATGTTGCCACCTCGGGTTAATGCACGCCTCCCTTTCCACATGCACATTTGTTGAATTGTAGTAAAATTGTACAAGCAATCTTTTTGGAGAAAACAATTCAATAAAGGAAAAAGATAAAAGTCACATTTTGCTTAGTTTGTACTTTGCACGCTTAAATGTATGAAGACATCCATTAAACAAGAACAGAAGCAGCGAAGCTTTAGAGTTTACATCTGCAGGGTCTACCAAAAAAATGTTCATAAAGTTTTACATTGCAAGAAGCAATAAAACTCTTTGCTGGATAGATCGTTCAAATCACACCCAGTTTCAAAAGGTTAAACAAAAAGTAGAAAAAATGTATAAACAGAAACCTCCAAGAATACTGGGCACATTGTTTTTTTTTATCACTTTGCAGAGTTCAGAAACGTAATGACCTGCAGTATCAAAGAGCCTGAAATTGAAATGTGTTCTTCATTAAAAAGAACTACGATCTATTTGTATGTACTCCACTGATTTAAATGTGTAAATAGTTACTTATATGTTATATTGCATATTACAAACCCAAAATGTGCAGTATTAACCTTTTCGTCATCTTCATTCTAATAAACAGGCATGGGGACACTGATGCTGAAACTGGTGCCATGTTCCAGAGACAGTTTATTGATTTTCAAAGTAGGAACATATCTTTCTGAGAAGTGAATTTGTTGTTGTTTGTCAAGGTTAAAGCGTAAGAACAAATTGTACAAAATGAAGCCAGATACAGTAAGTATTTTGCAGAAAACATTTATTCAAGGGTTCTGTGTTTTACTCAAGTTCAACATTAAAGTACTTTTGAAATTTTATGCCAGCAGGTACTGACACAATTTAAAAAGGTGGAAGTTAAACACTTACCACAGAGTATACGCAAAGTCCTCCACCACTAGACTAAAGAAATTATTTCCAAAATGAACTGCAAGCATTAAAACTATTCATTGTTAAGTGGAATTGCTTATTTAAGCTTTATTATATAATATATATAAATGTAAGGACATATTCCTCTAGTGCTGCCACAATAAATCTGAAACAGTTTGATAAAAATGGAATTAAATGAATTCACATTATCCAAAAAAATGTGGTTAAATGTTTTATGGTGTAGTTCCTTTTCGTGGAAAATGCAATTTCTGTTCATCTGTCACCAGTTTATCTTGTTTATCTTTTTGTGGCTTTTTTAACAATATGTTTCAGGTGGAATGGTCATTGTCCTTAATCCTGGTGTAACTACTTACACTTTCTATGCATGCTTGCAATTAAGCGGCCACTTAAGATGCAATATGGCCATCAACAACAACCACACGCAACAACTTTGTTTTGTGTTAGGGTCTCAGTGTTAGGGTCTCACTCCTATTTAGAGGGGTTGGGGCCTTTTACATGGCTTTGTACAGAGACCCAGGGAGTCATAATTGAGCCAGTTATTTAATTTAGAAGAACACAATTGCTCGTCTATATTTAACCTGCAGCACAACTGACCCTTTTTCTGAGAGCTGTTGTGGGTCACCTTTTCTGACCTGAGGAGCCATCTTGTTGCCATCAAATGTCAGGTTTGTGTCAGGACAGCTTGGCCCGGCAACAAAACAACAATTCATTCCAATTGGCAGGATTTCCTTCCCTCAGCTGTGGTCTCAGCCAATCAGAGGCTGGCTTTGTGGAAAATGATTGTGTTCACCGTGGCAACCACTCCACTCTACCTCTGCTCACTGACACTCCTCATACTCTCATATATGTCTACATCAGATGGAAAAAATAATCCCCACTGGTGAAGTAAAACCGGCCTTTCCTACAGCTCAGGCTGAGGAAAACCCTCAGGTGCCATACGAAGGAGCTTTCTGTGTGTTTTATATTCCGTTTGCTTTTTTTTTTCTTCTATTAAATTAACAACAAAAGTGTGAATATTTCGCATGAGAAGCCTTTTTTGCATATTTGCATTCCATTATATATGGTAACAACTGGGGTGCACATAATGCATGTTTGCAGTCTATATTATACATATACCTTTAGTCAGAGTGGACAAAACATAAGACATGAGATATATAAATTAACATAAATCATTTAACACTTGAAATACAGATTATAGATCAATTATATGTCTAGTGTTTCTTATATTTATTTTGTTCTCAATCCTATCTGAGGAATTTCAGACCATCTGAATTTTTATGTAAAATTGATTGGTCTGATATGATTTTTCAAATTAACATCAGCTTTTCTCAGATGTCTTTCATTCCGCTTATCATCTACTATGAAACTTAGTATTCAAAATATGTTTTTAAATGTAAAATTAAAATTGTTAGCAGTAATTATTGCTATCTTCCTTATTTCCCCAATCTATGGCCGTCCACAGCGGTCAGTTCCTTGGGTTGTTGTTATAGACCTGTCGGAGTCCGCTCACTGACTCGCCACCTCTGTGGAGCCACAATATTCCAGCCGCATTCACACAAAGTCAGCAAAAGAGGAAGCACAATACACCAGTTATTGTGACTCAGTTGTCACATTATTCCAGCATAGTTAGCTCCAGTGCTAACCTTGTAGATAGCCAGATAAAAAGACAACATTGCCATGTTTGTTTCCTAGTGAAACTATATACGAACACAGAGTCCAATCATTATGACCAAATCTATGTTTACCATGTGTACAAGCGACATCGCTGACATATTCTGAATGGCAGGACATCCTCGAGACATCACTGGCATTTTCAACAATATTTTTAGCAGCTGTTTACAGAAGAAAGTCTCTCAATTTAAGATAGAAAAAACTCTCCACCAGATAAATATGGCATCTTAAAGTGCAGTCTTTCATTTCATTGTCTTTGCATCCTAACTTTCTGCTGAATATTTTTCATCCAAACATTAGGTGAAATAAAAAAAACCCCAGTGTGCTTTAAAAAACTGCATCTAAAGAGGGTGTGACTTTTCAAGCATATTTTGAGGTTGACGGCGGTGAGTCCACATGAGTAAGAAATCAGACCATCTGAGAGCAGAGGGAGAGGACTCACGAGGCAGAGCTGCGGCCTCTGCCTATAGCAGCAGCAGCTTGTGGGGGGGGGGGCAGTGATATTTGAGCCACATCACAGATGTGGGAATATAGCTCGACAAGGGTGGGTGGTGCTGTGCGTTTCAATACAGCTGGGTCAAAAGACAAACCGTGCTTATTTGAGTAACCCTCCCCTGACAGCGCAACAGCAAACACACATCTGCACCCAGCAAACACACACACACACACACACATGCACACACACCTACACACACACCTACACACACACACAGACACACACACGCACACACAGTGATACTAAACATGGAGACCCCCAGCGGAGAGAGCTGCTTGACACTGAGCTGAATGTGTTTACTCCCCCACTTCTTTGAAACAACAGTGTTGCCATTAGGGGCTCAGAGAGACTGGAAGCCATGTTTAAAGGATAATCTTGGTTGGACCATCTGGTCAAGATTTTCTCTCTTTTCTCTGTATTTTCTGATCTCCCCTTTTCCCCATGAGAGGCATGAAAAAATGAAAACAGCGTAGTCTTTTTGTGTTCTTGAAATACAACTGGAGAGTCTAATGGATTTGATTTCCTTTCTCAAAGTGTGCAGAATTTGTTGCAGAAAGACGAGCTTGTGCAGCAAATCCCATAGTGCTGAACTATATAATCCATACTTACTTTATTACTGACCACTTGCTGCCTGCCCATCTAGACCTTCGGCAATCCCATTTCCCTCCCAGTATAATCGCTGTTGACACAGGAATTTAATCTCGATATCTCGATGATGATGAAAGTGGTTATAATAGGATTAAGCTGGGACTGACATGGGTGTGACATCGCAAGAGCAGGGCCACACTCAAACACTGAATTATGCTATTGGTAGCATGAAATGTTTTAATGCTTTGTACCCGATACCATCCAAACTCAAACATCAAGTGCTACCGTTTTGTTTGCTCTTTTGTTTGTTTCCATTCTTCACATTGTTGCATTTGTTTTTCACCCTGTAACTGTTGCTGCTATGACACCTGAATTTCCCTACGGGGATCAATAAAGGTTCATCTATCTATTTTTATTATCTATTTATCTATCTATCTATCTATCTATCTATCTATCTATCTATCTATCTATCTATCTATCTATTAAGGGGGAAAAAAGTGATGACAATTTTAAATAAATCAAAATAATAGTTTACAAAAATACAAGCATATTTCAAAGCATACTTTATGACAAATCATCTGAATATACTTTGGGAATTGTGTATTTTTTTCCTAAGGTACATGGTTACCACTGATTTAAACTCACATCTGAACTGATAAAATGATTAAAATCATTCCTAAAGCTTGCCTATGTTGTAAAAGAATGTATAATATGTTGTATAAATAATTCAAGTGTTAAATCAGTCTTGCATTATTATTATTATAGTGTAATGTAGTTTAAAAAACTGATTTGAAAAGTTCAGGAAGCAGTCTTTCATGATTATATTTAATATGTATTTATTGATATGTCTGTAATTACTGTAGATGATTTCAATGTGAGATTAATTCACCATGTGAGACCAAGTCCTCATATGGATTCTCTATGCAGTATGTGGAGGATGAATGGAGCTGGAAGAAGAAAGCTTCATCAGGCTTAAAAATAAATGTAGATGCCACTTTTAGCAAACCCATACATGCAAGTTATCTCACAAAAAATGGTAGACTTAAAAAAGGCCAAAGACCAAAACCCTTCTATTTCTGGACATCTTAAAATCATCTTCGCTTCTCTTGTATCTGCCATGTGGCCTTCTACCATAGCGCCAGATTACGGGTTGCATGGTTAAAGCCACAGAAAGCCATTACTTAGAAGCAAAAAACTGGAGTTAAGATTATCCTCAGGATTTCAGAGCATAGAGATTTGTATCCACAAGAACTGTGCACAACACTGTGTTCAGCAATGACAGGATTCTGGAGTGGAAACGGTTAAATCTAGCATGAAACAAATTCTGGTCAGTGAGCCTTTTGGTTGAATTGTATGCCAACAATGTACAGAAGAAGTACTTGACTAAAAGCATGACGACGTGAAAAGCAATATAAGGGTATGTGAATCTCATGAGAGAACCTGACAATTTACATTTTCCACACTTAATATTTATGTGAAACAAAGGGAGACGTTGGAACAAATGCAAAGACTAAAAGAAGCAGCTCATCTCAGAAAAACTAAGTCTCAACAACGGCCTGCTATCTGAACCACAAAAGATCTCTGATTATTCAATAACCATTGTTGAAAAACCCGTAATTTTCTCGTTGGCAAAAAAAGTTGTGAACACAACCCTGACTTTTCATCTCTGTTGCACTATTCAATCAGAGTCATTCCTGTGGCTACCTGGCAAGAAAAATCATTTGCTATTCTTTTAGCCCTATTTTGGTCACTGGCAACTCCTGGGGGAAATAGATAACTTTCTGCAAATTAAGATATGATACAATATGTTTATGAGGTCAGAAGTTGAGCTTTTTTTTTTTCGTGGCCAAAATGTCATTATCACCTGTGACATTGCTTTACTTTTGGACAGTGTGATTTTTTTCTTTTGAAGTCATTGAGGCCTTTGAATTCTTGAGAGCATAACTCACTCCCAGTGTACAGCATTTTAATGAGCGTCTTTTCGAGATAAAACAGCAGATGTTTAACTTTCACGGTCATAGGCGAACAGAGGGTCAGCGGTTTGAGTTAATGAATCTGATAAGGCTTGTCTTTGACCTTTGCTCACGTGAGTCGGCGTTCGTGATGACAAATCATCCCAGTAGCGTGTGAACCTAGAGGCTTCCCTCAAAGCTGAGCTTGAAGAAAGTCATGGCGAAAGTCACTGTTACTGAACTGCGTGTCCCGTTGGCAGCTCATGTTCAACGTTCCCATAGAGAGCATTTTTTCAATTCAAAACCCACAAGTTTAGAGGTTGCGGGCGCCGAAAAACTAATACAAGTGGACATTCGGTTAAAATGTAATAAAGACACTGGTTTTATGTTGGATGGAAAGAAGGAAATACACAGCTAAATCGATATCAACAACAATGATCGGGCCTCATCATATCTCAGAGAGCTCATAGTACATTAGCGTCCCAACAGATCACTATGCAAAATTCAGGCTTACCTTAAGTTACTATTACTTGTAGTGGGCGGAGGCCGGTGAAGGCCTTCAGGCTCCTCTTCTGAAGCCTGGTGTGTGTCATTCCATTAATCCAGGTCAGCGATTGATCCAGGTCTGGCAGCAGGATGCTGCTGGCAGGTAGCCACAGTGGGTCCAATTGACCTTCAACCCAAGCCATCGTTTGCGGTCTTGCTCGACTGGCTTTAAAAAAGAAAAGGGATAAATATGAGATAAATCAGGCATTTCGAATATTAATAGCAGCGTAAAACCATTTCATTCAATTTGGGCGTGAAATAGAAAAAAAAAATCGAATTCAAGAACTAATGTTACACTGTCACTCAGTCAAGCCAGCTACTCAATGAATTCGATGATTCATACTGTATGTGGTTCAAGTCCCAGCTGAGTGTTTCTGATATTTATGAAGTGTTTATCTATTTGGCATATGTGTCATTCCTGAATACAGCTTGTACGACTGTGTTGAAAATGACAATGTCCAATGGCACCTCTGATATTTCATCAGAAGTCACACCACATCTTTTGGTAAATAGGGGGTAGGTGGGGTGAAGTAATGTGACTTAAAGAAGATTACTTAATCAATGAAAGTATTCATTCATAACAGAACAAGCAAAATGACAACGGAAATGTCAGCGATAACACTGGGTACTCAGACAGGAACAGACATCTTAATCCAAGGCAATGAACCTGTAGGTTTTGGGAGTAAGGGGGCACATTTATGAGCTACTTACAATGACATTATTTTATGCAAACATATTAATTACAACGTAGAGAACTTATATACATTACATAGTATATATCGACAAAAACGAGTAAAAAAGAAAAAACTAAGCTGCAAAAGAGATGCTTCTTTCAAACAATGAACTCTGTCGCTTGCTACTGCTGAAAAACTGGGTCAGTGACCGTGCTGGTTTCAGCAGGCATTTAGACTTCTAAAGTTGTAAGGGGTATCATTGAACATCGCACAAACCCACTGATTGGTCACACATCTCATCTCGAATGTATACTTACTAGCTCTCCTCGTCTCACCTTGCTCATGGGCAGTGGACTTCAAGCTAAGATTTGGTCGGACTACTGTGAAGAATGAGCCTTTGTGCCCAATCAGCGTGCTTCTGGTCAGGTGAGTTGGCCAACTTGTTAGCGAACATCAGCTGCGCAGCTCAGATGTTCACCAGTGGAAAACTCGAATGGGAGTTTTTTCACTGCCGCAGGACACCAACTCACACATGCTGTGTACCACCCCGGTTCAGTTCAGCTTTATGAGGCAGAGTCGTTCAACCCCCGGGACGAGGCACGACAGCATGGCACCGCTTCGTAAACCACAGCTCCTCTTTGATGTGTTGTGTTTTTTTTTACGGGCTCATGGGTTGGGCCCTTCCACGTTTTCACCACTGCCACCACCTCCTCTTTGAACCCAGCGGGCTTCTGAATTTCGGCACACGTCGACCAAAGGTTGGGTGATCTCACCGAGCAGGAACGATGTTAATGTGTGCAAAGTGCGCCCGAGAACGTGACTGCACCGGCTAATCATTCATCGAGCGAAGGGAAGGTCATTTGGAAGGGAGAAAGGCCAAAGGGTGGTACTGTGTACCGAGCCACACATGTCTCTGCTCTGCATGGGAAACAGGGAACCTGCTAACATGTAATTATCTGTTACTATTTTCATTCTGCATTGCCTAGGAGCAGCAAGGCTGGGGAGCCAAGAAGTTTGTGGCTGTCGACATGGCTTCTGAGTCCCAGCTTTTAACTTCTTGTCCTGACCAGAGGACCCCTCCCTAAAATGACCCCCCCCCCGCCCATTAGTGGAGATATTCAAACAAAATGCCAAACTAAATAAAGAAATGGTTCAGTCCAAACCTTAAAAACAGATATAGTTTTAATTTTTAAGGCAAAAAGGTGCCCTGTGAGAGTTGAGACTATAATGTAGGTTTTCTGAAGACTTTGAGCATCTGATTTAAATTCAGTGCAAAACAGGAAGTTCCTTTTAACTTGAGTATCAAGAGCTCTTTTTCTCCTTCCCTAAATCCTGCTGCAGTTAACCCAAAACAAATGGCAAGCTGATGCCAACTCCTGGCATTGCTTCAAAGCCGTGCCGGTGTCTGCCTCACTTCGTCTGTCCCCTTTCCAATGCTCTTTCGCATCTCTGCGACTCGTGCAAAGTGAAAACAGTAGGAGAGACTTTCAGGACAACGGGACACTGCAGCAATCACCTCTGACCAGTCTCTCCGATTGGGTTATAATATAAAAAATAAAACTGAACAAATCATCAACTGGTAAAACAACTATAATATATGGAATTTTATTTCAATGAAGAAATTGACAAGCACTCATCAGTCGACATATTAAAACATTTGGGCCATCTCTGCAAACTGACATTTAAAATAAATACTTTAAAGAGGAAATAATACAGACAGTATATGTGAGGCTCAAACCACACGGACAAACAAGTTATCCAAATGTCCAAGAGCCAAAAGGGTCTGAAAATTCCCAAAGTCAACCCCGACTCTCCAACGCAAAACATTTGTATAAAACAGCTAGGTTTTTTTTTTAAAAATACAGAATCTTACAAAAAAGGTTTTATCTTCTCACTTCTTTAAATCACTGTAAAATATCAGCTGGTATTATGACAAGAAATCAAGTTTTTTTTTTGTCCATTTAAAATAATAAAAAGACAGAATGTGCTCCTGCATTTTTACATTAGTATTCACAAACATAATGAGCGAACTGTATCATCAACGTTCCCCGTGGTGTGGTGATGGAGACAGGTGAATCGCACACGGCTGCTCCATCCAACTGGCATTCTCATCCACACCCAACTTGGTGTGCCGGACCGAAGACCGAAGGTGCAGTCCGTCCAGAGACACCTAAATATTTGTCATTTCCTCTGCCATGTTTTAAAACAGTCTCTGTGCACCATCCACACTTCACAGCCAAGTGTTCATTGTCTTTATGGGATACATTGCCAACTGTGTTCACATTTTCTTTGTATAAAACAAACAAACAAACAATGAAAAAAAAAAAACGTTTCTTTTTTGACAGTTTTTATCAACTTTCAAATGGTCCAAAAAGAGACAAAACAGCCATCAATGGGAGAGGGTTTCAAGAATACAGGTTACAGTACAAAAATGTGGTCCAGGTGGTAGCACATGAAGCATGCATGTGTTTATGTTGTCCTGCTCACCCCTTAAACCCTCATGCGAAGACATACTGTATAAAAAGGCCACATGGCTTTTCCTTCACTATTAAATGCGCACATACTCTGACCACCGGCCTTTGTCTGCCCGGCTCATCCCAAGACCGATGAAAGGTGCTTTTCTCCTCCTCCTGAATGGATACGAAGCCTCATAGGGTCACTGTGACACAACTTGGCGTATTGAGCGCGAGAGTGACATCCGTTTTCTCAAGTCCCAACTTTTCACAAGCCCGCCAATAATGTTCTCACTCATTTTGCTTAGATTAACGTTCAGATTGGGGGTAACAGCTACAGTATGTCCGATCTAAAGTTAGCCCAACCTGCCATGTGACTTGGTCGGTTAAATCGGTATCAAAAATGAAGTAGCTTGTTGTGGAACAACAATATGTTGCTTTTTCTATGGATAAAACGAACCAAACATAACGGGTTGAATAGTGAGCTTTAGGTTGTTTTCTTTGACCCTCAGAGCAGTCAGAGCTGGTTTACTCCTTTTCCATTCTTTCTCCTCAACTGAACTAAGAGCAATTTGAGCGTGTTGTTGGGCGTTTCTCTTACCACTCATCAAGAGATGTCAAAACATTCCTACAAAATACAAAAAAGAATTCTCACCTAAAAACCGTCGAGTTGTTCTTTGTGTGTGCACAAACCACACTCCAGGGCTTCGTGTTTGTTAAGGGATGAGTGGGAGTATACTGTCGGGGCATGTAAACAAAAGTAGATCACTGCAGACAAAAAAAGACCTCTCTAACCAGCCTCTAACTTTCTAAATTCAGAGGCTTTGGGACACAGTTCATCCTTATCTTATATCTTTCCCATACTCCTTAACTGCTTTACTGTGGAAATAACAACAAAAAGTATAACTTAAGATAAACTCTCTAGGCACTGTTTGATTTCCAAGGCTTTGTGTTGTAGATTGTGATAAAAGATCAGCAACAGATAAAAAAAAAAATAATAATAAACGGAAACCAGAGGGAGATGGTTCGGCAGACCAAACACATTCTCCTCTGTGTTACACCTCGGTCCTCAGAGTAAAGTCACACAGCCAAACAGACCAACGTCATGCTCGGTGGTGGAGAGGCTGTAAGGGCAGGAAGTATCTAAAGGGTAAGAGTAAAAAGAAAACAAAGGTCAGATCTTAAGCCATTATCTTCTGGGGAATCTCTATCGAAGCCTTGACGAAGATGGAGTTGTCTCGGACGTAGTTCCTCTTCTTGATCTCCTCGTGCGAGATAAATTTGGGGTAGCCGAAGCCCAGGGTGCTCTCGTCCAGCGAGTTGCGGCTGCTGCACGGCTTCTGGAAGTTCTTCCAGTTGGGGTCCGGGTTGAAGGTCTCGGTGATGTGCTGAGGTTTGGAAAGCGACGGGTCGCTCTGGTCCATGATTGAGAAGGTCACCTTGTACGAGAAGGGCCACTCCAGCAGGCTGTCGTACTCTCCGGGCAGGACGCGGATGTAGACGGAGAGGTGGGAGCCCTCGCCGCTGCCGTTGCCATTCAGGAAGGCTGACACCTGCAGCTTGTAGCCATAACGGTGGGTGTAGAACGGCGGGCTGAAGAACTCGTGGTTGCTTCGGAGTTTGGCCTCCTGGAGCTTGCGCGTATAGTCGCTTAGTTTCCAAATGAGGACGCCATCGTGACTGACGGAGAGCTCCTCCATCTCCCTCCGCAGCTCCAGGATCTCCTGCCGCTGGCGGCCCACCAGGTTGCACATCATGGTCAGGTGAGACTTAGTGGTGTCTTCCAGATGACGACCAATGGCCAGTTTGGGGCACTACGGGGAGACGGCAGAGAAATGAATCATGCAGAAGCTGCAGCGCAGTGAGTAAGGGTCGGTCAACTTTCCTTTCAGAGGATGGGTATCAAAAAATAGAAAACTGGACACTTTTATTATTGTATTCAATGGTAAGTCTGCTTTTAAGGAGGCATACTTTACCATCTGTACACATTACACAACACGCTTTCCAGATGCTTTGCAATTCTAAAGAGAGTGCAGAGCCCATATAACACTGAGAATGATCTGCTGTTCTTCCTCGAGCATGTCCACATTTTCACAAATTGACGTCAGCTTCGAAAAATAGACAGAGTGTGCAGTCAGAATTCAGAAGTGTGGCTCTCATTAAAATAGACCCTACGGGCACAGCACTGTACGTTTGAAAATCATTACTCTCTGGATGCACTGAGCAAGGATATGAGTAAAATATAAGTTGACTTATGTAACCAGCAAAGACGTACGAGCCTAATTAAATCAACAGTGGCATCAAAATCAGAGTTCCTCCAGAGATGGAAATAATCCGCGAGCGGTAAAGGACGCAGGTCAGTCTTACCCTGTGTTTGCAGCCGGCATCTTTGAATGGACAGAGAACGAGCGCGCTGCCGCAGTTGTCCTTCACATGATTAGCCAGGTCCTCTCGGGCGATGTTGGGTGTGCCGCACTGGTTCGGGCACTGGACCGGAAAGCGAGGGCAGTGGTACTGGTGGTTCTGTGGAAGAGTCGGGGACAATGTTCATATGTGCATATACGTGCTAAACTGACAGCATGAGTGCTTAAAGCACGTGCACTCAACGGATTGCGCAGGAGTAAAATGTTCTGGGGTAATGTGCTTATATGCAACCTCCATAATAAAACATTTACAGAAATCGAATCAAAAACTTAGCTGATAACTAAATAATAGTTAAAGTTGCTTTTATTCTGTTCTTGTTGCGTAAATAAAATGATTTCATACTATTTGCAGTAAGACTTTCACTTCTTACTGACTGGGTCAGACTCTGGCAAGATGTGAGCAGAGCAGATGTGTGCTTCAGCATAAAAGCCCAGAGAGCCACACAACAACTCAAATGAACACCAGGATACCACAGTGCAGACACCATAAATGAAAGCCAATATAACCCAGTTATCTCATTAATGAGAGAGAATTTGGAAAGTCCATCGGGTATAAATGGAAAGGTGATTCAAACCTTTGTGGGATACTGACCTGGATTGTGTCAAAGACAAACTCCTTGCCGCAGTACTTGCAGGGCTGTGTGCGCTTTGGACACTCGGCCGTGCTGTGCTGGGAAAGCAGACGCCGCATCATCCTCGCTCCACACTTGTTCTCACAGTAAACGCTC